>CM028672.1:63825750-65025750 GCA_016760335.1 Gastrodia elata
CAAAATCTGTCTAGCATTTTAAAATGATAAATTTTTCTGAGTTTTTTTCAAGAAATGAAAGTCACAAGATATCAATAAAGAAAATGATATGAAATCAAGTGTGCTTAATAAAAATTGATCTAATACATGGATAACATTAAAACTTCTAATTAAGAAATGAATTAAGGTTACTCTAATCTCCAAAAAAATTTAAATCAATGCTAAGGACTAAGTGTGGGGAAAAACATTAGACTACAAAGACTAAAAATTATGGTGAGTATTCTAAAAGAGTGTGCTAGGCTCCCGTAGGACTTCATGATCACAAAGATGTGAATTGGGGATGAAGAAAAGTTTCTCTCCCTAAGAATGAAAAGAGAAAAATATAAAAATAAGAATGATAAAAAATATCTCTCCCAAATGAATGAAATAAAAAAGGATGATAAAAAATATATCTCCATTAATTTTATCATCTTTATGATTCATAAGAAGGAGCACATATGGTACAAAACTCTTGAGTATTTCACTACCTCTCTAGTCTAAGTTTTCCAAGAAACCTTTCTCATTACCTAGCAACAAGCATAAAAAAACAAATACTTGGAGATTACTTATTAACCTTGCTCCATATCCAATATTTGAAAATCTAATGCCAAATAATTTTGGTCATTTCAGTTAAACACATGCCTTGAATTACAAAATCAAAATCTCATTGATATCTTTTGTTGACTATCAAACCTAAGAAATAGAAAAATACAATTTTAAGCTTACTCGAAGACGAGCAAGAATTTAAGTATAGGGGTGTGATGAATCCATAAATTATATCTCAAATAAAAGAAAATTTCATTCATTTCTTATAATAAAATTGCTCTTTAATCCAATTTTATCTATATTTTCAGGAAAAATATCTATCCAATGAATTCCGAGCAATTTGGACAATTTTCCAAATTTTCTAAAGGAAAACCGCTGCCGCGCGCTGTAGCGAGTCATTTTGCAAAATTGGGAGCCATAGCGCACTGCAGCGGCGCACTTTGTGAAACGCGGGCGCGATCACGCGCTGCAGCGGGACACTTTGCGAAATGCGGGTGCGATCGCGCGCTGTAGCGGGACACTTTGCGAAACGCAGGCACGATCGCGCACTGCAGCGGGACAGTTGGCAAATGCTGGCACTGCAGCAAGCTACAGCGGGGAAATTTGCAAGACTACTGGCGCAGCCGTGCACTGTAGCGACTCTTCACTTATCAAACCTGATCGCCCCAGCGCGCAGTAGCGGGCCTTTTTACGAAAATGTTTCCGCCATAGGGCGCTGCAACCCACTGCAGCGGCCGCCAAAATTTTTGCCTGACAGAAGTATTAATTGCGGCTGAGACAAGACCTCCAACCAGCCTCTTGTCTCCAGCCATCATTTCTCCTGCCGCATCTCTATTTTTAAATGGAAAATAATATCTTTGATGTGATGAGAAAGATAAAACAATGCAAAACATTGGTCACCTCATCCATCAATTGGAACTTGCCATCATTACTCCATAATTTTAAAGGCATTTGCTGGTTTTGATCATGGGAATGATGATACAGCCCCGCATCTATAAATACCACCCCTCTTGACTAGAGAAGGGTTCCAAACGTGGCTCACTTCAACCTAAGTAAGAGAGGGGCTGCATAGAAGAGAAGAGATGGAAGTACATCATAGTGAATCTTAATGAGATTCCGTAGTTGAAGACGTTCGGTTATATGATGATCGACTGATGTGTTAATGACATGGCACATTAATGATAGACACGGAACATTTACGATGGGCAACACATTAATTTCAAACACAACGCGTTGATGGTGGGTGAAGTTCTAATTGGCGCTATTCCTAAGTAAGCACGCATGCTCTCACCGTGTTGAAATGAATCATTATAATTGTTAATAATAAGTTAACAAAATTTATTAACTAAGTCAATATATAATGAATGAATAATGGTATAACCAAGCGCATCTCTTACCGGCCACAAGCCCTTAAACCCTTAAACCCTGTCGAACTAGGGTGACTCAAAAACCATTGCTCTCGGATTTACAGTGACGAGAAGAGTCCGACTGCTGAAATCGAGTCAGCTGCCATGAGCATCCTCAAGTTCTGTAGCCAATGGTAAGAAAGCCCTCACCTTTCAATTACTGCGTGAGCTTGTTTTTATGAATTGCTATCATTCTCCAACAATCTCTCTCACTTCACTTCACTGGTTTAGCCATAACATTCTGTACCCTAAGGAAGACAAGGAGCGCAAGATCCTGCTATATGCCTGCGGTAACTGCGATCACCAGGTTCTATTAATCATCCCTCACTGATTCGCTTCTTTTCATCCCAGTTGATGTGCGATTGATCTTACCTTGTTGCGATTGAAATTTGAACTTTGAATGATTATTTCAATCAGAATTGCCATCACTTTGTAACTTCAAAATAAAGTGAGTGGGATAAGCTAGGCATTTACCCTTTAAGGATGTACCCTGTTGAATGGTTTAACAGAAAATGACTTGCATTTGACGATAATTTCTTTCCTGTATGATGAGCAAGTGGGCTTCCAGTCCTATATCACTTATCGAGATCAACAAGTCCTATTGAACTAAGGACAAATGAGTTAAAAATGAAAAAGCAGTGCTGATTTCGACAAGCGCACATAAAATAAGCGAATCAGTAAGGGATGATTAATAAAATTAGTTTGCCCTTTTTAAAATAAAAGGTCATAACTTGAAATTCTTTTTAAATATTGCAGAATTCACTTGGCAGCTTTCTATTGTAGATCTCCTAGATTTTCCATGAAGCGACTCACAACTCCCATTGCTTGAGCAATGTATGGACTTGTACATACCATAGCATACATCAAACTCCCAACATCTGATGCATGGAACTTTAGAAGTTCGCTTTCTTTCTTCTTCAGTCTTTGGTGATTGCTCCTTGGACAATTTGAAATGTGCTCATAAAAAATGAGTATCTTTAGGCTTTGATTTTTCAACTTTAAATTTACTCAACACTTCGTTAATGCATTTCTCATGAGATAACTTCAGAATTCCTTTAGATTTTTGTCTGGAAATTCTCATGCAAAGGATTTGCTTAGCAGTTCCCAAGTCTTTCATTTCAATGCCTTTTGATAACAACTTTTTTAGCCTATTAATATCTTGCATGCTTGATATTGCAACTAACTTGTCATCAACATAAAACAAGTAGTATGAATAGCAGTCTGTAAACCTATTGAAGTAACAACAATGATCCATCTCACATCTTATGAATCCATTATTTGACATAAAATGATCAAACTTTCATATACCATTTTTTTGGTGCTTGTTAAGCCCATACAAAATCTTTTGTAAGTTGCACAGAAGATCCTATTTTCCTGAAACAATAAAAGCATCAAGTTATTCCATATAAATTTTTTTATCTAGATCTTCTTGTAAAAATGCATTCTTTACATCTAACTGCGCAAGATGTAAATCTTCAACTGCAACTATGCTAAGCACTGCTCTTATTGTAACCATCTTAACTATTGGAGAGAATACTTCAGTATAGTCAATCTCATGCAATTATTAGAAACCCTTGACTACTAATATGGCTGCATATCTTTTCTTATTGTTGTGTTCTTTTACACAATACACCTATTTATTTTGCAACCTTCTTACCTTTTGGAAGTGGAGCTAACACTCATATTTTATTCTTCTTCAAAGAACTCATTTATTCTTGCATATTTTATTCCCACTTAACATAATCCTTAACTTGTACAACTTCATTAAAACATTCTCGCTCCTTACTATCTGTTAACAATTGATAGCACAATGATAGAGAATATCATTATGTGGGTCTTGACTATCTAGATGATCTTCTTAACTGTGATGGAGTAAATTGTTCTGGAGTATCTTGTACAAGAACTTCATGCTCTGCATCCTTTATATCAACATTTGAGTTCTTGATCTCTTTGCATATCTTCTATATCGATGTCTTCAAGGACAACCTTTTGGGCCTTTCTTTGTGTTTTTTGACCATCCCAAATGATTATTTTTGTAAAGCTTGCTTTCATCCAATATTACATCTTTGGCCTTTATAGCTTTTTAATAATCAATCTAGAATTGATAATTGAAATAGTTGGATCCATAATCGATAAGATAATATTTTCTTACTTTTGCATTAAGCTTATCTCTTGCATTAAATGAGCATAGTTTACCTCCTTTTTTGACCATTCCTTTTTAAGGATCTTAAATTCTAATAGAACTGATGGTTCTCTGTTGATTAGATAGGCTGCGGGGTATTGTGTAACAACCCGTAATAGTTTAAAAAAAATAACTGCCAAAATTAGTTAATGGCAAAGGTTTGAGAAGATCTGGAGGAGGTTTGGATGATGTCTTTCCTTTCACTTAAAGAGTATTATTAACTAACTAACTAAATAATTAATTAAGTGCTTATACCGTTAAAAGATCAACCACTGAACCTCAGAAAGGATTGGACAGTCCAGATCTAATCTGAACCGTCATTTCACGCAGGCGTCTTTCTGAATGGATGACTATGCCATCGATTCAGTCGCTCAAATAAAGATTAGACCCCTTCTATGCATACGTTTGCTTACCTGAAGAACGAATCCAGGTGCTGCCGAAGGGAAGGTACCGCAGGCGAACGATTCAAGCGGAAGAGTTCCCAGAATGATGCAAGGAGAACTTTCAGACGATGCTCGACAGGTACCCCATTACCTATCGTCGTTGTGTCGTTTTACCGTAGATACATTTTGTTTTTCTATTTCTTTGCTTGCGTAAGAACATCGTGTCTTCATCGGGCTTGATTGAGCCCGATATGAGATCAATCATGTCGATTATATACAGTAGTAAACAGTAGATTTCTAGGGTTTGGAACGGACGAGTCGGCGGAGATGATTGCTTGTGGAATCGCGCACACTGCCGTGGACGTCGTGAGCTAGATCGAGAGCTGAGCGTCCCCGCGACTTGTGCTGGTCAATCGAAGGCTCGTATATGCTGAGGGGATTGAGTGCGAGCACAGACGGAAGACGGCTTGCGTGCGCAGGGAGTGGGCCGGGCTAATAACAGAGAAGGGAGTTAATGAGTTAGGGAATAAGTAATTAAAATAACAAATATAATTAAATAAGGAGTTTTATTTCAGGGTGGATCAGTTTGTGCAGACAGTTTGAGCCAGGGCTAGCTATGGAGAGATTATCCTTAGAGGGGGAGTGTGTGTGGTTATACAGGAAATCCCATCTCAGATAGTTGGGTAGACATACCTAACTCCTCTTTTGTTCTGATAGTGCCCACGGAGCATAATTCAACATAACTTAACTAATACATTAAATATAAATTAGTTGCATTACATGTTTCTACACTTCTTTCTGCATATTACAGTTCAGTTTGTTCATTTGCTATATTTATTTATAAGATGTTTGAATTTGTCTTTTATTTCCTTACTGCATATAGGATGCTAGCTTTTACCTTATTTAACTTTCATATGATTGTTATTCATGTTTAACCATTCTTTTGCAGGGCTGCTTAGTGTGCCTTAGCACGCATACTACTTATTTTAAATGATCATAATGTATGTTCTATTTATTAGTTTATTTTCCTTTAAATGCACTGTGCACCCGCACCCTACTGCCTAAACTCATGTGATATCCGTAAACTAAATATGGTAGAAACTATAAATGTGCTTAGACTTTATTAGTATAACCAGATTTTTATTTTATTGGTTGTACCCTATCGTGTAAAAAAAAAGACCAAACACGGTAGATCAGGAGCCTGGAGGGGAGCAGACAGACCAACAGGCAGAGGAGCTGGATTTCCAGGGGCAAATTTGAAGACTTACAAAGATCCTTTTTACCTCATTATTTATCATGTGAGAAGGAGAGTGATTTTTATCTATTTATAAATATTTTATGTAATAGTTTAAATTTATAACATTTATTAGACTCTAAGATGAATATTTTCTCTTATTTTATTCCGGATGATTGTAATGGAATGAATGCTTTATTAACATTATTTAGAAATGCATCTATATTTCTCTATCTTATAGATTCTTTACTTGTAGTAGTGTTTAATAGTGGATTGATATATACTGATTCATTATTAAGTACTACAGCGGCATCTAGTGTTAGGGCAAGATAGCTAACCCGAACACTGGACCGCCACATATTGATTGCATCAGCCCAAAATATCTTGGGCAGCTCAAAATGCAATCTCATGCTTCTCGCTTTTCATTCAACATTCTATTAATCCTCTCGGCCATGCCATTTTGCTTTGGTCTTCCAAGTACCGTTTTCTGCATACGAATTCCATGCATTGGTCAATATTCTTTGAATTCTTTGCTAGCATATTCTCCGCCATTATCATACTTTAGGCATTTGACTGTTAGCCAAATCTGATTTTCCACATCAGCTTTGTATGACTTAAAAGTAGCAAACACATCAGATTTGCTTTTTTTAAAAAATCCATACATTCCTTGTTGAGTCATCAATGAAAGTGACATAATAGCTAAACCTCCAAGGGATTGAACATGGCCTTTTAATGTATCAACTCCAACTTTTTTGATTTAGTTGTCTTTGAGCCATTCGAGAATGTGACTCTTATTTGTTTGCCATGAATACAATCTTCGCATAGCTCCTAATCAACAAGTTTAAGAACTTAAAGCTTTTCCTTAGACATCATAATCTTCATTCCCTTTTTGCTGATGTGGCTAAGCCTTTGATGCTACAATTTTGAGCTCCACTATCTGTCATTGCTACTATATATTTGTCATATGAATTCATGTATAATATTGCCACATTCTTGTTTCTTGCTATAACCATGGCTCGCTGTGATTCTTTCCGGCATCCATTGCCAAAATGTATTGCATAGAGACAACTATCGATCTAGCTCATAGAAAAGATTTCTTTGGAGTCCTGGAACATGTCTTACCTTCTGCAAAATCAATGTGTTCTGTTTTCAGCTATGATCTGAACTTTTCCTTTTCCCACAATTTCAAGCAGTTCATCATCCGCCAGATAGACTTTTCCTGACCTCCTTGCGACATAATTGTGTAATAATTCTTTTCAAGGGATAGAATGAAAGAGACACTTGAGTTCAAAATCCAGGAGTATAGAACTTTCAACATAGCACGCCAAGGCATCGACAGATTCCCCACTGATTGAATATAATCGAATCATTATCTTTTTAATGACTCTTATTCTTCTTTGGTGCCTTGCACAGATATTTGTAGTGCCCCATTTTGATTGCACTTCCAAGGTACTTTCTTCTTTTGATATTTTGTTTGGCTTTTTACTCTTTATTTGGATTTGTAAGTATCTCGCTCTTGCCTTATTGAACTCGTCCTTCCTTTGCCCTCAACTTTAAAGTAAAACTAGATGATTCTATTTATTCTCTTTTGCGAATATCCTCGCTTAGAATCCTATCTCTGATATCATTCAATTTTAAGCTGGCCTTCCTAAATGAATTGCTCACTACGGTCATTGTTGCCTACCACCTCTCCGATAAGGAAGATAATAGAATTAGCGTATTGTCCTTATCTTCAATTGTAACATTTACGGATTCCATTTGATTCGTGATTATGTTGAACTCATTTATTTGGTTAGTTACAGACACTCCTATTTTAAAATTAAATAAGTGGTGCATAAGATATACCTTATTTAATGCTAATGGCTTCTCATACATGTTTGATTATGCTTTCATCAAACCCGCTATCGTCTTCTCATTATTGATGCTGAATGCCTCATATTGTGTTAAGGTTAAGTGCACAACTCCAAGTGCTTGTCGATCTAGAAGATCCGAATATGCTTGTTCCATCTTTTTTGGTTTTATCCCGGACAAAGGCAGATATAACTTATCTGATAGAGGTAATTCTTTATTTGCATTCTCTTGAATTCAAAGTTCTACCCATCGAACTTGTCGATCTTCACCTTTCCGTCCTCAACCATAACTCATAATTTTTTTCTCAAATCTAATGCTCTGATACCAGTTGTTGCGATTTATGCTTCTTCACAAAGAGACAAACTTCTCTTCACACGTCATAGGATCACCCGAGAAAGAAAAATTGTAGCAATTACAAGCATAAAATAAACACACATAAACACACATAAACACAAATAATTTATTTGGTTCAGTGATTGCTTACTTACGTTTGGGCTGCACCAAAGTAATTTATATGGAAATCCATTCTATTACTTAAAAGAAGAGGAAAATATTACAAAAGAGAAAAGAGATGTTTATGTTTGGGGTGTGTGTCTTTCCATTCTATTTAATCCCCTATTTATATAATCCTTTAACTCACATAACACAAAAATTTAAAATCTTATTGTAATTTTCTTGGTCATATAAGGTGAATTCATGAGAACTTCAATTTTCATTTAATAATAAAAGAAAATCAAGAGGAAGTTTTACTAGTTAACAAATCCGGTCAAGTCTGCATGAATGAGACTACTTGGAATTTTCCTCAGTCAAAAGTTGCCATGGTCAAATATAACAGTTTTAAGAAAGCTTCCTATTTGTCATTATTTGACTAAAAGTTTTCACATGCATTAAAAAGATGTGTAGAATTATCAGGTAAAGTAATGGATATGATTTATATGGAGGTGATGAAAATGGAAACATTCATTGTATATGTTGCAGGCTCATCCACTTGAGGGGGAAATTTTGTGCGATTTGATGTTTTTAAATATTTTTATTAGATGTAGCTTAGTATATATAAATACTGATTAAAAATTTTTTTAATAAAGAGATGAGCCAAGTAAATAAAAGTAAAGAAAATTAATTAAAAAGAAAAAGAAGGAATATGGATTTATAGTGGTTTGGTTTATAATAAACTTATTTTTTTCATTTGAGAGTTTTTCTCTCAAGTTTTTACTATGCAATTATGAGTACAAAGTGGGAAAGCTCCCTTAAGATTGTAGTGTCTTGAACTTGGTACAAAATAAGAAATAAACAAATTTTTTTCAATAGCTTTTTGTGAATGGTTCAAAGACAAAATACTCAAAAAGCTCAAAAGTAAAGATGAGTAAAATATTTTTTTATTTTTTATAAATTAAAGTTTTGTAACACAAGCAAGCTGGGCTTCTAGCCAGTAATGGCTGATGATGTGTCTCGATCTTGTTGGTCGAGCAATATTGATAATTTCAATGCCGTAGTCATAATGAATAATTAGAAATAATAATCACTAACATCACATTGTATGGTTAACATACACATTTTGCTGTTGCTTTAAATGTTAGGGTGACATAATCTTTAATAAAATATGAAGATTTGAATAGTAGTATTATAATTGGCAGAGTTCTATGAATCAACCATGTTGTTTTATTCACATCACTTGGATCCATTTTAATTTGGTAGTAGCTTTAATAGACATCTATGGAATTAATCACTTTGAATTCAATTGTTAAGTTTATACAATTGTCTATGTATGATAATTGGTAAGAGTGTTTTAAACAGACATATTTAATTTTCTTTAAATTTTGCACACTTTATCCACTTGCACTGGTCTTTCTTAACCATGACAACATTGGGAAGCTATGTCTGTAATTGAATTTCTCAAATGAATCCCTCTTTAGAAGTTTAGAAATTTTTTATTGAATGGTATTGTTTTCCCTTATGAGAATTGCCTTTATTTTTGGTTATTAGGGTCTTGCATGTATTTATTCATAGTTTATGGGACTCAATTGGGAGATCTACTCTCAGCATATCTTGTGAACTCTAGGCGAAATTGAAAGAATAAAAATTTAATTTTGGCTGAGTTGTTGACAAGGAATCCTTTGGCATCAAATTTTTAGGGGTTTGCTAGTTTCAACTGAGAAACCTACCCTATTTTAGAAGATTATAATCTTCTTCTCACGGATTAAGGTCTTTTATGATGATTTCCTTAATCTTTGGGTGATAAGGGCTTACATGCATCTACATATAATTTATGGGATGTAATCAATAATTATACTTTGATATATTTTGTGAACATCGAGTGAAACAAGAAGAACACTTAATAATGCAATTAAATCAATTAAAAGTTTACCTTGTGCAGAGCTACAATGGGCGGTGTAGGTTCATATTAAGGTATATTTTAGTAAAATAAAGAATAATAAAAAAGAACAGTAAATATTTTAATTGTCCAGTTTAATTTGATTATTAATAAGCAAAAATAACATAAGTTTAAGTAAATAAAAAATAATTGTTGTTGGTTCTCACCTCCACTTAAAAACTAAACGAATTTATTTGATGCACTCAAAAAAATATGTTAAAATTTAAGATGAAAACACCAATCATATTAAGTACATAATAACCTTATATTATCTCATCTTACTTGTATGTCAGTTTACATTTGAAGTTTACATATTGCAGAGTTTTCAAATTGTAGTTTCAAAACAATAGCACGGTAGGCACAAGATACAATAAATTCATCAAAATTTTAGACATTCAAATGAAGAATCATGGGAAAATAGAAAAATAGACTAATAACAATATGCCATTGACATTCAATTGAAGGGAAATAAATAATGATAAATAAGTATATTAATAGACATTGATTTAAAATTGTACAGACAATTGGGAAACACACTAAGAAGTTTAGTTGTATCAAGAAACAATAAAATATTATTCGTGCAAGAGAAATTTTGAAACTGGCATCACATATTCATCAGTAGTTAATTTATTTAATAATGTTAGATCAATGTCAGTTATTGTAGAAAGAAAGGGATAGAGAGGGAGAGCTTAGTTGGATGTTGCCACGAGTGCCTATTTGGAGAGTGCCTCTAATGTAGTGTAAGATTCTCTTGAGATGCTCGAAATTTGTTTGTGTTGAACAATGCATGTGTTGACAAAGTTTGTTGACCGCTAAGATGATATTCAGATGGGTGATAGTAAGATATTGAAGAGATCTTACTAGCTGCTTATAAAGTTTTGGTTGTGAGAATGGAGTTGAGTGAACAATTTTTCGATTTTGGCTTACAATGGGTGTGAGAGTAGGGTTGCATTGAGCCATGCCTACTGTTTGAAGATTGTTGGATGCATATGTGGTTGAAAAAGCAAGAGACCTGTTTTGGATAACATGATGGACATGCCAAGGAAGGTGGTTGGTGTGCCTAGGCATTTCATTCAGAATTGGTGAGTGAGTGTTGTGATGAGGGCTTGAAGATTTACTCGGTTCGGCCCGGTGTCATCTACATAGACTAGAAGGTAGATGGGTGCTATGGAGGTGTCGGCAATCAAGAGAGAAGGGTCGGCTGTGCTTGTTCAAAATCCTTTGTTGTGTAGAAAATTTGTGAGTGTGGAATACCATTGTTGTGGTGATTGTTTGAGATTGTATTACTTTCTTTAAGAGACAAACATGGTTGGGGAAGGTGGGATTCTCAAAACCTTTTTGTTGACACATGTAGATTTCCTTGGTTAGCCGTCCGTGTAGGAAGGCATTGGAGACATTCATTTGAATTATATGCCATTTGTCATGAGTGACTATGGTTAGAATCTTGATGGTTGGCATTTTGGCCATGTGCCTGAATGTTTCAAGATAATCTATGCCATAGTTCTTTTTGAAACATTGCGCTACTTGTCAGGCTTTGTAGCAAGCCACAGTTCCATTGTTGTTTAGTTTGGTTTGAAGAGTAGTTGGGTGGATGGAGGGATGATTGTAGGTGTGATCCATCCGATGCCAGCACTCCTTGGTTGTATGTCCTGGTTTTTGGAAGATTTGACATTCAATGAAATGGGATTTGAAGGTTCTTTGTGTTAGTAGCATTTTTGTATAGGCTTCGGTGGAGTGGCCTCTTCTCCTGAATGGTTGTGTTTGGCGGCCTCTTCCACGTCCTCTATTTCAGTTGCTGAGAGTGATAAACTGTCATGGTTGGCCAATGGTTGTTGGTGCTGAATTTTGTTATGGAAATCTAGTTGCACATTGATTTCCTCGCTGCATAGGAGGAAATAAAAACCGTCTAGATTGATGGATTGAGTTTTGTGCGAATTGATGTTTTAAATGCTTGAAAAGTGGATGGGAGGTTGTTGAGGGTGTAAAGGATGATGTCTTCATTGTCAATCTTGGAGCCGGTTGCAGCAATCTTGTCCACTAGTGTTTTGATTTCGGATAAATATTCGTACATGGATTTATCTTTGAGAGACATTGTTGGGTTCGTTCTTGAGTTGGATAACTCTTGAACGATTTGTGGATTGAAGTCTTTTTGCAAGAATGAGCCACACTTTAGCGCAAGAATCCACCTCCAAGATATATGGTATAATTGAGGGAGAGATTGGTGGAGTAGAGTTCTGCGATGAGGTTGCGGTCAATCAAGAGCCAAGGGTTATAATTTGGGTCGGTGGGTTGTGGTGGGTGATCTTACCCATTAAGATGTCCTTGTAGATTGTTGGCTTGGAATAGTTGGAGTATTTTTGCTCTCCAAATTGAGTACTTTTTCGAGGTTAGGGGAGAGTGTATCATATTCTTGATGTGTAACATCAATAATTTGAGTTCTTTTGAGTTAGAGATGATGGAGGCTGTGGTGCGAGAGCTTGAATTGTTGCTGAATTGAGATTCAGTGTTTGCAAAGTCCATTTAGAGGGTTTGGATGAGTTGCTGCTGTAACGACCTAAAGTCGTTATATTTTACAAATTAGGTCAGAATCCTGCCTTAGGAATCAGGATCCCGGGAATTTCAATTTAGGGTAAACAAAACTACCAATAGATAGAAATAATTTTTTAGATCAAAGTGTTATAGTTTGAGAAAGATCCGATTAACGGAAGCTCCCGTTCTGTTTTCTGAAATATTTAAATTCTAAAAATCAAAAACATTGAAATACATGTCAGAATTCATTGTTTTCAGTGTCTACATGTTAAGTATATTATTTAAAGGTTGATCGAGAAGTTTCATCAAATTCTAAGTGCCGGATTTATCGTGGCTAATTTCTGAAGTTTTTAAACTTCAGAAATTAATTAAAAATAAAGTATTAGTCCGAATCGAAAATTTTTGGCGCGAGGGTATTCATTATGTCATAACACGCTTCGGTGTCAAGTTTCGTTGTATTTGGACACAAAATGGAGGAAAATGCAACTAATTTAAAGTTTAAGTTTTATTTTTTTATTTTTCCCATTTTCTCTCTGTTTCCTACGCCACCCCTCTTAAAAATCGCATTTTGCGATTTTCTTCCGCCAAAAGGGCGGAAGAAGCTTCCGCGCCAGGCGGAAGCCTGACACCCTGCTTGCGCCCCCTTCGCCTGCCACCTGCGCCGTTTTTGGCGTAGGTTGGTTGGCCCTCTTGGCCGACCACACCCTCCCTTCCCTCCTCCATATAAACCCCCTCTCCCTCCCCTCAAAACAGCCCCCATCTTCTCCCTCACAGCAGCTCTCTCCCCCTCCCTTTCTGCAGCCGGCCAGCAGCTCCAGCAGCCCCCATCTCCCTCCAAACAGCCGGCCAGCCCCTCCTTAGCCTCTTACAACAGCTTTCAGCAGCCAGGCAGCCCTCGGAAGCCCCTTACAGCAGCTTCCGGCAACCCGGCAGCCCCTTACAGCAGCTGTCGGCAGTCCCCGGCAGTACCTCCCATCAACTTCCGGCAGCCCCCGGCAGTCCCCTCCAGCAGCTCCAGCAGCCACCAACAGCTTCTGGCAGCCTTCGACGGCCACCAACAGCCCTTTCCAACCAGCCCCTTTGCTGCTGCCACCTCGGCCAACCCTCGTCCAGCCGTCCGGCCACCCACTCCGACCTCCTTTCGTTTTCCGGCAATCCTAATCCTAAAGTAAGAAGAGAAGTTTAAGAAAAAAAAAGAAAAAAAAAAGGAGGAGAAAAGAGAAGTTATTTTACTTTTTTGTTTTATATATACTTATAAGATTATGTCATCACATTAGCATTATTGTCATTAATCAATAATGACAACAATACAAATGTTATAAATGACTATTATTTCATAAATTGCCAATTCAGATATTTTCGTTCTGACTTTGTCATTATACAGTATTACGATCATAATCTTAAGACACTTTAATAATTATAACTGCTTTAATAGTAGCTTAAATCAATCGAACTTCAAAAGCGGAAGAAGAACAAAATGAAAGAAGAAATTAAACTCCTAAGTCATTTGATTAAAAAGCTAACTTAAAAATATTGGGGACTTAAATGCAGATTGAGCGAATTATCACTCATTCGAGCCATTGAACTTCTGAATTTAAGAACAAAGGTACCCAGTACATGACATGCATTATATTTTGCATTTTTACTGCTGCTTAACTTCGCGTATTTTGCTTTGAGCCAGATTCATTTGAAGCTTGGTTGATTATTAGAAACCAACATCCTTTTCATTCGGGGGTTACTGAAAAATGACATCAGTAACATTAATGCTTGGTTGGTTGTTAGAAACCAACAGTCCTTTTCATTCGGGGTTGTTGCTGGAAAAATGACATCAGCAATATTCGGGGTTGTTACTGGAAAATGACATCAGTAATATTCGGGGATAGTTACTGGAAAATGACATTAGCAATCTTTATTTGATAAATAATATTTGTTGCAGGAATTGTTTATTTCGCGCTATTACCTTATTTTCTTCTGCATTTATTTTCGCCTTACTTCCGCTAATCGCATCATTTAAAAATGTAAATGTTATTGTGTACTGCTGTACTTAGAGTACTCTCTAATTACTGGGAATTCTAATCATGGCATTGTTTGTTATACAATACCAGGTCAAATACTTCTGGAAGAGCTTAAGCAAGAACCCTGATGCTTAAAATGTTCAACTCTCAATGAGATTCACGACACTATTTATTTTTGTTTATCTTTTATCTTTTCTTTATTTTTACTTTTGTACGAGGAGTATTGAAAAGACCTTGTAAAGTGAACATTGAAATAGATGAATATTATCTTTTGGCTTTTCATGTGTGTATGCTCTTCTTCCCTCAAGTTACTCAATATGATCATGCGGTAAGTGAATGCCCGATATCGGAACGGTTTCCGCTAAACCGGTGTCGGGGCCCTCACATCTGCAGTCGTCAGGAAGTGGATAGATTAGTGGGAGATGGGGATGCTGGCTGGCTGTGACTCTTGGGCTGAGGACAGGTTGATGGTTATAAACAGAGGGCTGGAGGGCAAGTTGGAAGGTTCTTGAGGATAGTGCTTGAGTTGATAGGTGATTCTTGAATGTTCTTGTGGGTTGAAGAGGGAAAGGAATTGATGAAGTGCAGGTTTTTGTAGGATGAAGACAGGCAGCTTGTGAGGACCCGGTGCCGGGTCAACGGGAGCAGATCCAGCACCGATTTTTGGTGATGTAAAATAACAAGTCCTCTAGCCGCAGGATCATATTAAGTGATTTAAGAGACAGATATATAGACATCAAATATAAATCATTTATTTATAATTCACAAGTCCTGATTACAAAGATTAAAATAAAACAAAAGTTACAAATTTTTTTCGAATATATATTCAAAAAGAAAGCGGAAGATCAGCATGAAGCAGTATCGACACTGCTTGGTTCTTAGCACCTTTCTTCAAGGACGAACTCCTGATTTGGGCACATTTCAAAAGTGCGGGCATTCAAATACCAGTTAGTTGTGAAACTAAGTATTGATAGATGTCATCTTTACAAATATTAAATAATAAGCAAAATAATTAATCAATTGACAGGAAGTAAAAGCTGTACGAACTAATCCCTGCAAACCTGTTTCAATTACACTAGAAACTTAGCATGAAAATAATTGCAGCACAAAAATAATATAGAATTTTAGCATTTGATATCTGAGGCAAAATATAATTTTGTTGGGCAAGTACAAAATCGAGGAAAAGGGGTTCATTTTTGTGTTACATATCCCAACTTCCCTCTATATCTGCCCCCTCAAAGGCTTATTAGAATAGGCTCTTTATGACTCCCAATGTCGGACAACTTCGTCCTAGCAGTTGTCTGATCAGACAAAAAATATAAATCAACATGGAACCTTTGCTTATCACTTATCCAAACTTGTTCATATATCATTTTATGTAACTTTTAAAAGTACTTTTATCAAATTTGTGCGATGTTGAGCAAAAAATATATTTAAACAAGAGTAATAAAAGACATCTGGTACCTTGTTCTATAAATTCAAAAGTTCAACAGTTCGGATGAGTTACAGTTTGCTTAATCTGCAATTAGGTTTTTGATATTTTAATTTAGCCTTTTTAGTCAATATTATAGGAGTAATTTTTTTTTATTTTGATTATGTTATTCTTCGCTTTCTTATTATGATAGAAGTTTGATTTTTAAGATACTGCTATAGCAGTATTATTTATTATAGTATTATTAAGTCACTGAGGATAACAATTATATTGATATAATATTATTATTATCATTATTTCAATGATAATAATAATATAAGAATGAAAGAAGAACATAACAGAAATGACTGTCAAAATAAAAATGCTTGAATTGAAATAATAGTCATTTTATAACATATGTATTGGTTATCATTATTGATTAATGACAACAATGTTAATGTGATGACATAATCTTATTTTCATAAAGATTATTAAGTATATATAATAATTAATAAAGAAAATTAACAAAATAATTTCTTCGCTTTTGTTCTCCCTTTTTCTTTCTTTTATACTTCTCCTCTTACCTTTTCCACACGCCTAAGTTGGCGTTGTCCGAAAACGGAGGGAGGCCGGACGGGAGCCGGTAGGAGGTTGCCGGGGAAGCGTGGGCTGGCTGGTTGGAGGAGGGAGGCGGCTGGCCGGGCTATTGGGTGAGGGAGTAGAGGAGGGAAAGGGCTGAAGGAGGAGAGGGGCTGCTGCTGAGGTGTGAGGGAGGGATGGAGAGGGGCTGCTGCTGAGGTGTGAGGGAGGGATGGAGAGGGGTTGCTGAGGGTTGAGAGACTGAGGGTGGCTGCCGGCAGGGGAAGGGATGGCTGGCTGGGCTGCCGTGAGGGGGAGGAGAGGGCTGTTGCTGTGGTGTGAGGGAGAGAATGAGAGGGATGAGGGGGTATAAGTAGAGAAGAGAGGGGGAGAGGGAGAGGGCTGGTCGGCCATTTGGCCGACCATTCCTGCGTCAAAACAATGCAGGAAGGCCCCAGGCGCGAAGCTTCCACGCCTTAAGGTGGAAGAAAAGGGAAGGGGTCGCAGGAAAAGGGGAAGGAAAATGCAAATTTTCTTTAAAGGAAAATTGAAATAATACAAAGTTAAATTTTTTGTATTTTTCCGTTGTTTAACGTCCAAAAATAACGAAACTTGACATTGAGGTGTGTTACAATGCAACGAACACCCTCGGGCCAAAAATTTATAATTCAGACAAATATTTAATTTTTAATTAATTTTCGAAGCTTAAAACTTCAAAAATTAACCACGATCAAACTGAAACTCAGAATTTGATGAAATTTTTCGAGCAGCCTTTAAATAATAAATTTAACACAACGACACTGAAAATAATGAATTCGGACATGTATTTCAATGATCTTTATTTATTAGATTTAAATAATTCAGAAAAATAAAGCGGGGAGTTTATGTTATTCAAAATCTTCCAAATTAGGGCATTTTGATCTAAAAATTATTTCTATGTAATGAAAATTTTGTTTGCCATAATTTGAAATTTCACGAGGTCCTAATTTCTGCGGCGGGATCTGACCTAATTCGTAAAGTAACGACATTGGGTCGTTATACAGCTGAAGGGTTCTTGAGGAAGAGATCGATAGATGATGGGCTGGAGATTTCTTGAGATTGGTATGCTCTTTGGAGAGGTTAAAAAAAGGAGGGCTAGAGATTAGGAAGCTGGAGAGGTGACGGGCTGGTGGTGATGACGTTCTTGACGGAGATTCAGGTAAGAGGCGAGACCTTGTTATAATACCATGTAGAAAGAGAGGGGTAGATAGGGAGAGTTGTGCATTCATGTTGAGAATAGAATGAATTCATTACATACATTTGTGGTTACATGATTACATATAAATAGATGCTTAGGTATATGATTAACGATATTGATTGAGGCATATTTGAATGGAGGGCTGATATATAATGTGTGGTTATTAGTTCTAATGCTCACAAACAATCTTTATAATAAATGCTTTATTTTCATTGGGATGTTGTCATTTTTTTTTGGGCATAAGATACAAGAGGACCCAAGCACATCTTTTTGGAAAACATAACCTCATGTGAATTGACCCCTTCCAAGATAGCTACAGATGCTCTCTTATGACTCCATGTTGGACTATGCCTAGCTCCAAATTATATTGTATAGATTTTTTATCTGCTTTATATTTTTCAGTTACTCATAAGATATTAATATAGATATTTAGATAATACTTTCATTTACTCATTATTATGTTAATGAGATTATCTCATACATCTATTTTCATCATACCGCAACATATATAGAGTATTCAGGATTATAGGAAAAATAATAATGAGTGTCAAGTAGATAATCATACAATATTTCAAATAGTACAATGTTCAATGCAGATGATAATTCAAGTTACCAAAAGAAGCAATTAAGCTAATGAAGTATCATTTTGGGAAACACATCTAGGTTGTAATTCAATAAAATAATCAAGATGAAAATGATTAATCTACAAACAAACATCATAAAGCTAACACTTACTGGCATAATAAGCAACCTAAATGGATAGAACTTTGACTTCTCCGCACTTTAACAAATTCACACAACTCTCTCGAGACACTTGTTAACGCTCACACGGTTCTTGACAATCCGACGCGCAACGACGTTTTCTGAAAAATTAAGAAATTCTAAACTGCCAAAGGGGTATTTTATACCTCTGGTTGCACCTGGGCTTGTGCAAAATGTGCTTGGGACAACATTGTTGATACAGATTAGGTCTGTTATTAAATGCAATACGGTCCAAACTTATTGGGTCGCATCTGAACGCATGACCCTTGCATTTGGACGCATTGTCTGAATGTGCATTAGATGCGTCAGAGCGCATCATCCCTGTGTCTGGGCTCACATTCTGGGTGCACATTCTCTCTAGGTTTGAAAAAAAGAAGTAATAATAACCATAATAATGATAATAATTATGGTATTTAGTGATAATAAAGTGATTAAAATTATTTAATTTACTGGGATGTCACCAACTCCTCCACTTAAAGAAATGTTAGTTTTGACATTCAACACAATATAAAAGCAATTACTTACATAACTTTTAAATTGTAAAAATTAAAATTTATATGTGTAATAGGCAAAAGTTAAGGATGATCCAAATATACTATAGATTCTTCTTAGTAATAATATTAACCCTACAACTAAGATTTACAAAATGCTAAAATAAAAGTACATTGCTCTTGATTCAAAGTTTGACTTTTTTTTGTCCAACAATATCAGTAGTCTTCACATACTGTGAGGGCCCGATGCCGGTTCAGCAAGAACTGTCCCAACATTAGGTGTTCATGTACTGCAGAATTCTATTGAGTAATTTAAAAGAGAAGGAATACACATATAAAAGCCAAATAATATTTCTCATTCATTGAAATTCCAATTTACATAATAGCCCACGTATATATCTTACAAAGTTCACCTTCTTAGAACAAAAGATGAACTAAAACAAAAGTAAAATAAAAATAAAAGTAAAGTAGCGGCGTAGATCCATCAGCATATTTGAAAAATTAAAAATTAGGGTTCTTGCATGAATTCTCCCAAAAGCACCTGATCTGGTATTGTAAAGAAAATAATACTGGGATTAGAATTTTCAGTAATTAAATAATACTCTAAGTACCGCAATAAATAATAAAATATTATATTTTATAATAGCAGAGATCGATTAGCGAAAATAAGGATATAATAAAATGCAGGAAAAATAAGGCAAATAACACAAACAAAATAAATAATTTCCTGCAACAAGTATTATCACGAAGATGTTGGTTATTGATGTCATTTTTTTAGTAACCAACTACAAATGTTACTGATACCATTTTTCTAGTAACTAATCACGAATATTACTGATGTCATTTTTACAGTAACTAAAAGATGAACTAAAACAAAAGTAAAATAAAAATAAAAGTTAAGTAGCACCGTAGATCCATCAGCAGATTTGAAAATTTAAAAATTAGGGTTCTTGCCTGAATTATCCTAAAAGAACCTGATCTGGGGTATTGTAAAGAAAATAATACAGGGATTGGAATTTTCAGTAATAAAAAATAAAAGTATTCTTAGAACAAAAGATGAACTAGAACAAAAGTAAAATAAAAATAAAAGTAAAATAACACCGTAGATTCATCAGCATATTTGAAAATTTAAAAATTAGGGTTTTTGCGCGAATTATCCCAAAGCACCTGATCTGGTATTGTAAAGAAAACAATACCGGGATTAGAATTTTCAGTAATTAAAGAATACTCTAAGTACCACAGTAAATAATAAAATATTATATTTTATAATAGCAGAGATCGATTAGCGAAAATAAGGATGTAATAAATTGCAGGAAAAATAAGGCAAATAGTGCAAACGGGATAAATAATTTCCTGCAACAAGTAGTATCACAAAGATGTTGGTTATTGCTATCATTTTTCCAGTAATCAACCACGAATATTACTGATGTCATTTTTTCAACAACAAACCACAAATGTTACTGATGTTATTTTTTCAATAACTAATCACGAATAAAAAGGATGTTGGTTTTAAACATCTAACCAAGCATTAATATGAATTTGGCTCAAAGCGAAACTAAGTAACTGTAAAGTGCAAAAATAATATATGTTCATTTACTGGGTACTTTTTTCTTTAAGTTCAAAAGCGCAACAGTTTGATCGAATCTGCATTTAGATTTGATATTTAAATTAGCCTTTTAGCTAATATTTTTAGGAGTAATTATTATCTTTGTTTCTATTCTATTTTTCTTTTACTTCTCATTTTGATAAAAGTATGAATTTTAAGTTATTGAGATAGCAATAATATTTATTATGGCATTATTATTATCATTATTTAATAATAATAATGATAATAATTATGTATAAAAGAAAAAAATAATGAAAATGATTGAATTGAAATTTACATAATTGAAATAGTAGTCATTTATAATATTTGTACTATTTTTATTATTAATTAATGAGAATAATAATAATGTTAATGATATAATAGAGGTAGTATAATTATTAATAAGAAAATAAAAATAAGTAAAGATAATAAAAAAATGCAAAATTTCTCATCATATTCCTCCTCTTTTCCTTCTCCTCTTACCTAGGATTAGAGCTGCTAAAAATCGGAGGGAGGCCGGAAGTGGCTGAAGGGGCCGGAGGGGATCGCCAGAGTGGGGTGGTCGGAGCAGCGGGGGGCCGGCTGGCTGTTGCTGGCTGAGGGAGTTTGCTGGCAGGAAGGGAAGAGGAGGGTTTGCTGTTTTGGGGAAGGAAGGGGCTGAGCGGGGTATAAATATGGAAGGAGGAGGGGTGCTGTGGTTGGCCAGGTAGGCCGACCAACCTGCGCGTGGAAGCTCTGCATTGTAGGGGTCTCCGTTTGCAGGCTCTATCGAGTGACAGAGCCTGCTCTCGATCGGGGGTGGGGCATAGAGGAAGGGAAACTTAAGGAGAATTAAAATAATTATTTAAAATTAAAATATTCTCATTTTTCTGCCGTTTGACTTCCAAAAATAACGAAACTTGACACAGATGTGTGTTATGATTTAACAAACACCCGTGCGCCAAAAATTTTCAATTCAGAGCAATATTTTATTTTAAATAATTTCAGGAGTTTGAAACTTCAAAAATTAATTACGATCGAACCAGAGTTCTAAAGTCGATGAAACTTTTAGCATATGACCTTTAAATAATATACTTAACACAATTACATGAAAATAGATGAATTTGGAAACATATTTAATTTTCTCAATTTATTGAATTTAAAAAAATTTAGAAGTTAAAGCGGGAGTTTCCATTATTCGGATTTCTCTCAAACTGGGGTAGTTTGATCTAAACATTATTTCTATCTAATAGTATTTTTGTTTGCCCTAAATTGAAATTCCCTAAGTTCCTGATTTTTGAGGCAAGATTTGATCTAATTTTGCAAAATAACGACATTGGGTCATTACATATACATTAATATTGTGATCCATGCGGCCACACGTAAGCTTTTATTCTCGTCATGATAACACCATCTATACAAGTGAGATTTATTTTACCCCTTTTCCATTGGTTGATTATGTTGACTGGATGTCAAATTATACTAGTTTTTCTTAAAACTATATTGATATTGATATGTACATTCAATTTTTTTAAAATTTTTTAGTGGTTACTTGATTCTCATTTTCTGATAGTTTTGCTATTTCTACTAGATCAACAAAATTCATATTTTACAGAGGTATCAAAATTCTTTAGAGAGATGTTTGCAGATTTGATTGAAAATGAGTACTCTTTTCCTCTACAGTGGCTATTATTTTTGAAGCATAATGAGTCAATTTTATAACCTTAAAACTCATACTTTGCTATCGATTTCCCTTCTTGGCTTATATCTATGAATTGCTTTTGCTTACCAATTTCTTTTCAATCTGTTGTAATCAATCCTTTGCAACATTTGGGATAGCAATTTCATTAAATTAAGGTGGATTTAACTTTAGAGAAGCCTAGAGTATTTGATCTATAATTGGGTCACTAATTGACGGAGATGAATGTATGATAAACCGAGCTACCTCTTGGATCTTAAAATTTAAGCAAACAATTCCATAATTTGATCCATAGGTGATCCTCCTATAGATGTAGTAAAGTTCAAAATTATTGTTGGAGTGTCATTATTTTCTACTAGAATTTAAAATGTACAATTTAATTAGACTTTCTAATTAATGTTTTCTATCACTCTTAAAATTATTTAAATTCAACTGGTTATGTTCTGTTTTACTTAAATTTTCTTAATCCTGCTTCGATGCCAATTGTGACAACCACAATATCATATTAAAATATAATTAAGCAAATAGAAAATAATCAAATAGAATAATAAATATTTAATTGTCCAATTTAATTTAATTATTAAAGAGCCAAAATCAAAATAAAATAAAATAAATGATGTTTGTTCTTGCCTCCACTCAAAAACTCCTACATGAATTTATATGATGCACTCAAAGAGTTATCTCTTGAAATATAAAATAAAAACACCAGTCAAATTGAGTACATAATAATCTAATATTACTGTCTTATACGTATGCTAGTTCATATTTAAATTTTACAAGTAGCAGGATTTTGAGTGCACTTCCAATTTTATAATAATAGCATGGTGAGTACAAGAATATAATAAATTTATCAAAAGTTAAGACATTCTAATAGACAATCATGAGAACAAAAAAATAGACTAATAATAATATGCCTCTAACTATCAATTGAAAGAAAATAAATAATGATAAATAAGTGTATTAACAAACAAATAATTTAAAACTGCACCAATAATTGGGAAACACATTAAGAAGCCGAGTTGTATCAAAGAAACACCAAAGTATCACTCATGCAGGAGAAATTTCTAAACATGTTTCACATATTTCATTATTAATTAATCCACATTTTATATTATGTTTGTCTAATGTCCAATTTTAACACAAATAATCGTCATAATAAATACAATATTTTCACTAGTGTCATCATTATTTTGAGCATAAGATACGGGGAGACTCAAGCACGTCTACTTTAAAAACATAATCTCATGTGAACCGACCCTCGAGGTAGCTACACATGCTCCTTTATGACTCCATGTTGGGCAATGCCCATCTCTAATTTATATTGTTCAAATTTTCATTTTGTCATATATTTCTCAACTACTCATATGATATTAATATAAATATTTAAATAATAATTTTCTTTACTCATTATTCATGTCAATGTGATCATCTCATAATACCATGAAACATAGAATTTCTGACTGTAGGAATATAGTATACAAATAGTATAACATTCAATGCAAATGATAATTCCATTTACCAAAAGAAGTAGCAAGGACAATGAAATAACATTTTGGAAACACATCTAGGTTGCAATTCCATCATATAATCACGATGAAAATTGATATTCAATAAATTAGCAACACAAAGTTAATATTTACTGCATAATAAACAACTTAATAGCTCAATTGAATGCGCCTCACAGAAACTCCTAAATGGATGAAACTTTGACCTCTCCACACTCTAAAAAGCTTGCACAACTCGCTCCTCAGCTTTTCGAGACATTGATTAACGCTCGCAGGACCCCACAACAATATGACATTACAATGATGCTTTCCAAAAAAGTAAGAAATTCTAAATAGCCAAGGGAGTATTTGTAGACCTCTGGTCGCACTTGGGCGCGTGCTCAACACGTTTGGACGTGTTACTGGTAGTGTGAACCAGGGTGTTTATTAAATGCGATTTGGAGCTTATTGGGTCACATTTGGGCGCATAACCCTCACGTCTAGACGTGTTGCGTCTGGATCTGCATTAGATGCGTCCGGACGCATCATCATTGCGTCTGAATGTGCATTTTGGGCGCCTAAACGTGGGACGCATCATCATTGCGTCTGAATGTGCATTTTGGGAGCCTAAACGTGGGCCCAGGAAAAAAATAAAAGTAATAATAATCATAATATTGATAATAGTAATGATATTCAGTAATAATAAAATTGATTAAAATTGTTAATTTACTTGAATGTCATAGTTAATGACAAGGAATCCTTAGGTTTTGGAGCCTTGGCGGTTTGCTAATATCACTTGAGTATTATCCTGTTTTGTCGTAGGTAGCTTGGACACCTTCTCAGTAGTAAACTAAACTTGGTTCCTTGATTTTGTGCCTTTATCACTGATACATAGCTCTCATGAGGAGCTCCGACATTTCTTTGTGCAGTCACTACCATGTCATTTGCTGCAAACTTGATTGCCATGCATATCAGTTGAATACTACAATCTTGAACCCATTAATCATGGGGTGCCAATACGTCCATTACTATTATCATTACTAGCTTTGTAGTTCGAGTTAAAACGTCAGGTTTCCTTCAAGAAAATTTTCCAACCGGGGTATGATGCATCACTGTTGAACTCGACTATTTGCTAAACCACTAGCTGCAAGTTTTGTATCGAGATGCCAATTAGTGAATGACATGCAACCCATGGATGCTAGCATTACTAACGGCTTCCACCAGTAGCTGTGAAACTCTAGCTGTGCTAATGATGGCTGGATCATCACTGCATCATGGAATGGATTGATAAAACTCAGTAGGTCAACATTCGTGAAAATAAATCTCAGTAGGATTGTTAATTTGTAGATAACTCGCTTCCTTGTCATATTCTTTGCCTTTTTTCCTCTAGGCTTTCGAGTTGGTACATCTAGACACAAGAAAAGACTCATGTTTCATGCCCACTTCATGAACCTTGACTCTCACCTTGTGTGACTTGCTTGCATTATTGACATCTTTAGTCATCGAAGGGGGATGCAACTCTATTTTCTGTGCATAGGGTTCATCTAATGAGTGTTTTGTTGAGCATCTCATCTTTTATGACAAATATTTTCGAATGCCCTTTTTTAGTTTATTCAAAAATGCGTTAAGGGCATAGTAGTCAGAGATGCCATGCCTTTCAACATCGTGGTATAATAAAATTTAGAGGGGTCTTTCCTTAGTTGGTATAATAACATCGTGAATACAAAGAAAGAAAGTTCACTTGAGATTTAGTGTTTCGGAGATGTTTACATGTAAAAGTGAGTAAAAGTGAGTAAAAGTAAAGGTCCTTTCTAACAAACCAAAGGTATTTATAGCTCATATAAGTTGACTTTCTAACTTGTAACAGCTGTTAGCATGTTAGCATGTCTTGCTCTGGTTGACTGAGTAATAGTGGTAATTTTAGTATTGTAACCGTAGTAAATAAATAGAAATAATGGTCAGCAGCGTCTCTTTATATTTGTTACAGACAAGTCCATTTTTCTTTAGATATTGGGGTGATGTGATTTGTCATGAAATGCAAAGACTCGGATAATAGTATTATCGATCAACAAATATGTTCTATTTGTTGAAGACTTGCAATTATTAAGATGCAAAGAAATTCAAGTGATATAAGATTAAATAATAGATTAAGGAAATTATGAAATAAATCATGAAAATGTTTTAAATGAGCAGCTATAATTGTACCACGTAAACTATTTATGATACTTATTATCTTAAAAGTGCAAGGAATAGGCTATTGCAGTACAAAATTGTGTTGAATCACGATTTAAGGTAGTGCTCCGCAATGTGACCTCAAATAATACTAAAAGAAATAAAGAAATTCTCAAGTTGCACAATGAAAATATTGTGTGACTATGAATTTCTTTATTGCAAAAAATATCATTCTTTTATAAACCATATAGAAATTGGCCATTACTTCATTGAATAGAACATCAATGAAAATATTATTCAACTTGTGTACAACTCTTAAGATTGTTTGATTGTGGGTATTCTCTTTAATACTTTCATCAATATTAGCCATTCCAAGCATTTGAATTTGCGTTTGATATGTTTGCCATTCACCTTTCTCATAGGGTGTATTGAAGATTCCAAAAGCACCTACCCACTTTATATATATGTAGACAAGTTCCTTCTATGTTTGTAATATTATTAATTCACATATCCATTTTATCGATTCATGAACAAGTTTCTTTCATATTTACATTTTCATTAATTATAATAAGATTTAAATTTAAGTTTAAGATCAAGTATATGTGTTTTCTTTTTAAATTCTATATTCTTGATATTAGTTGGAGAAGTGATTATTGCTATCTAAAGAAGGCTTGCTGGCTATCGCCTTCTCTTCTCTAAATAAATTTATCATGCAATAGCATATCAAGTAAACTATTGAATCAATAAAAAATTTAAATTTTCTTACAAATTTTTTACATATACTAAATATTGATCCTAAAAGCTTAAGTGGAGTTAGCTCTGAATAAGATGCATAAAGATTAAATTTCTGATTTGAATGAGATATCTATTGAGATTTGTGGTGTCTGGCTTATGAGTGATATTGTGGCTGTTTAGAAATTCATACAAGATTAGAATTCTGTATCATCTTAATGACAACGGTATTTGAAATGATCTCTTTTAATTTTGACCATCTTGAGGAAAAAAGGAATGTTATTCCATATTGTGGAATCACAATTAGAAGACCGAGATCCCGAGTTCATCGTATATCATGGAAAATTCTCCTTGATCATTAAATGATTTTGAATTTCAATGGTGCTATAAATTATTGATACATATATACGTTTTTATAATCTGCAAAAGCTATTTATATAAGCACACTTACTCAAAGGTCAAGGATTGCTTTCATTAATTGAAAACTAAGATCACCTCCACATGACAAGGAAACGAGGCCATTATTGAGAATTTCAGCCTTATAAAATGACTTGTTAAGGAGATGTGTCATTATCAAATGATACAATTGAAGAATAATGATGAATGCACCAGCATCTTGAAGGTTTTCAATGATAAGGACAGAATATATGATTCTCTTGCGGGTCTGAAGTGTAGTTTGATGAGGTTCTAGTTCAAATTCATTATAGAGCTAATTATTTCTCATGTAAGTTGTTTCTATTGAAGGTGCAATGTCATGTTAGAATCAAAGACAACTGATGGGCGACCATTGTGAAGATCATGACATTTTGTGTTCCTACTGTAATAAACCAAATCACATAAGTAAAAGTGCTGGAAGTTGCATGTTGTAGCATCAAAAAATGATAGGGGATCAAGAGTAACTTAAGTTTAAGTGAAAGCACATCAAGGTGCGTAACAATTAGATAGACATTTAAGGATGTTGGATGGTTGAGATGTTTATTGTCAATTCATAGGTTGCAAATTACTCTCCCTCATTTATTATTTCAATTCACATAGCTAAAATGTATTTGAAAACCTTATAATCCTTTATAATTTTAGATTCTATATTTTAAGAGCTACTTATAGCCTTAACATTTTTATTAAGTTCTTAATCGGATTGCTTAGCTAACCTATAAATACTGATACAATTATTACTGCTTGCTGTTTATTTTTTCTCAATATGGAAAGAAATCATGTTAATTTGCGATCATGTTGTTATTTTCAACTTTCTAGTCTTAGATCCTAGACCAAAAGCATCAATTTACACACAGGGAGAAAGTTTGGTTCACCAAGCCTTTTTCTAAATCATATGTACTGATGAAAGCATTTCCAGCACATTTCTGATAGATAACTAGTATATTCGGATTGAGGGATTTGGAATCTAATTCTAGATTTTTGATTTGATTCATTTCCGAAAGATTTTAAAATTGTTTGATTCAAGTGATTTTCAAATTTCATGCGCCTTGGCAACGCTTGTTGTGTTTCTCTGCTTGCAATGGCTCACGAGACTTTATCTTGCAATGCAACCTCCCGATATTTGTAGGCTTCGCCTAACCTTCATTGTCTTTTTGAAGACCTTATTGAACTCTTCTGCCCCTTCCAAAACCTTGCCAAACCCTTCTTCGTACTCCCAACAGTCTTTTGATCTAGCATCAATAGCACAAATGTTTGTGAAATTGCTTGTCCTTTGCCAGCCTTACCTCTATGTCTTCGGCGTTACCGGCCTCTGGATTCACTCAGCCGACTTCGTTTGACTCTGTTGGCTATCTGCCTTCCCATGTTCTGCAGGCCTATGATTCTTTTATCTTGTTTTTAAATATAAGCTTACTCCCAACCATAAACCAAAATTATATTTTGTGGCAAACGCCTACATCTGAAAGTATTAGCACTGCTTTTAAATCCTTGTGATCCATTTACTCCAGGTGTTTATACATGAATTTTAAACTTACCAAACAAAATAACTCTATAATCCCAAACCATAATGCAGCTTTAAGCTGCTAGAAGTGTATATTAGGATTAACATAGCATATATAGCTTGATGTGGTATGCATTGTTCGGTTAATATATGAATAATTCAACTTTAACTGGCATCCTCTACTACTGCCCTTCATGACCACATTTCAGCATCAAAATGTCTGGCGATAAGTTAACAAGGAAATCCAGGGGCTTATCTGAATTTGATATATTTTTGCAATTATCTTTCTGTTAACGTGTTTTAATAATACATGGAAGATGTCCAATCTTGAAGATTGAAGTGATGCTTGATGAACATATATAGATTCACCGGTTTGTATGGTCATTTTGTATTTCTACAGATGTGGTATTTGTTCTTATTTTTTCTGTTATTTCTTGCTCATGGTATGAAGAACTCATTATGCAATCTTACTATAGTTGTTCGAGTTTTCAGGGCCATCCTGTTTCTTAGTCACAGTATTTTTACACAGAATTAAGGGTTTTTGCAGAAGTAATACAGTTTTTGTTCAAGAGCTTGTCCACAAACTGTCAATTCCTAATGAGTCACGTATTTTGCAAATCTAAAATGAAAGTTGTTGGCCTTAATAACCTTTAGTACCGCAAGTATTTAATTGAGTGATAGGCTATGTCATCCTTTATATGGTTTACATTATAAAAGCACTGTTGTCTGAAGGAACTTCTCTTTTAGGAAGAGGCTGATGACAATTGTGTCTATAAATGTGTGATCAATCATTCAATTGGCGAGCGAAGTCATGTCTTACAGGATGTGGCAGCTGATCCTTCTCTTCCTCGCACAAAATCGGTTCGATGTGCTGTGTGCAATCACCCGGAAGCAGTTTTTTTCAAGGTTATTTTTTTACTTGGTACTTGTAAAAAAGCTCAGTTATTTCTATCAATTGAAATGTTCTTTTATTGAATAAACCATTCATTGCTAGAGTAAGCTGATAAAAAACATTAAAACTATGATTTCAAGCTATGTGAAAAAGATTATTTATGTATGAAGTCCATCAACTAAATTCACACCTATAAATAGACCTATGAAGTGCTTGTGATAGGCATGAAAAAACTAATCTTCCTTCTCTCATTAAGCTTGTCACCATTAAAGGGGCCAAGAGCAAACAAACTTCTTTTTTCTTTCTCATGCTTAGCTCAAGCACTTCATTTGTGTATTTATAGACCTTTATTAGACTCCCTAAAGCCCAATAGATCACTTTGCACTTTATTATTAAGAAGTTAAGAACTCATTTTTAATATTTGTATAGCTAACTATCATATGTTTATGGTAATTGCTTTACAGGCTACCCCCACTGGGGAAGAGGGAATGGCATTATACTTTATATGCTGCAATCCAAGCTGTGGAAATAGGTGGAGAGATTGATTAAAGTTGTAATGGCATGCCCTTTTTTGCTATCTTCCTCTTGGAGAACTTCGAGCTTTTAGCCAAAACCGCAATGCATCTGTATGAGTGATTGCTTGGTTGTATACATATAATAAGAATTTAAGGGTTATATACAAAGCACATTATTCCTTTTTAATGTGGCGCCTTCTCTTTTATTTCGTACATTATTTGACTACTAGATTTGGATGCTATATTGCATTTTTTTTTTTTTTTTTTTTTTTCATTTTTAGTTTAACTAAAGGTGTAAAATTGAGTCAAGCCATGTTACTTGAGCTCTTGCTTGACTCGTTTGAAGTTTGAGCTTGAAATTGTGCTTGTCAATTGGCTCGATAATTAAATAAAATGAGATTTATCCCTCATTGTTCATATATTTAGTTAATTAGTTTTATATAAATGATCATATGTTTATTATTATTATTATTATTAGAGAAATGCTATTTAGATCCATTGATGTGGCATTCAAAAATATTCGTTCAATATAATTTGGACATTATTTTAATGACAAGTTAACCTGAAATTTGAAAATTATTTGAAACTTGCTTAAATTTTGAGTTAGGTTGAACTCAACTCGAAATTTTGGAGTTGAATAGGTTGGCTTGAACCCAATTTGAATTGGGCTTGATTCGATTTGAATTTGATTCGAGTAACGTGAAGTACATAAATAAATAAATAAATAAAATATATATGTGATGACCCATGTTAGGTTGGTAAGAACCAAATTAACATCGGATGCATCTTTCCGTAGGATCTTATTGGCAGTTAGATAAAATAGTAGTTAACGAATATTCAAGCCATTCACATAAAATAAACGACATTCATTCAATTAAAATAAAAATAACATCCATAAATTATTACATAAAATTCCATATACATCAAACTATTAATCCTGGAAGGGGCAATTATTTTTCCGCGCTACGCCTCTAAACTATATCAACTGCCTCCAACTGTATCTGATCTGGCATTATAAAAATAATGTCTTGGTGCACATTCTAAATACAATGGATATTAAAAATATACTTTAAGCATAGCGGAAGACAAAAAAAAATAAGATAATATTTGCAGGGAAATACAGTGTGTTTCAAATAAAAGATAATCAGGTCACCTGCAACAATAAATGTTTTGTTCACATGCCAAGTGTCAAAAATAAAAGCAATAATTGCGTAAAAATTCATGTTTATGTTTATGTCTATGATATCATGAAGCAATAATAGCAATTCTGTTGGGCAAAGCCAGAACCATGAGGCTGGGTTCATATGCATTTAAGCATAAACCTTCACCTGGACCCACTTAAGGATTTCAGATGACAACGTTCATTTAAGCAACCTTCACCTGTGCCTCCCTCAAAGGTTCCAGATGGTACCCTTATAGCTCCCGAGGACTAGCCCCGTCCCTAACTTAATCATGCTCCGTTTCGGAACCCTTCTTGCAACATTCACAAGACACATAAATATCATTCAATTTCTCTTACATAATTAGTAGTAAGAATAAGTAATAAGCTCAAAGCGATGCATAAACAACAAATGAAAGTAAAAGCGTATAAAGTAATATCCAGTGTACCTTTGTGTTTGACTTAACTAGACGTTTCACTCACAATTTTAATGGATCTGCAAAAGTTATTATTGAGAATTCTATTAAACTTTTGAAAGTGATGTTATATTGCAATAGATCTTATTTACTCGATAAACTACCCATCTTCTTATTTTCATATCCCTTTCCAAACCTTAACTTAAATCTTTATAATTTAAAAGGTACATTACTATAATTCCTCTTAAGAGTCTTAAAATTGTCTTAGAGGTTTTAAAATATTACTAATATTATGTCAATTATTTCAATTGTCATTAATTACAAATCATACTTAACTCATCTAAATCCTATTATAGCACATGAATATATAGAGTGTTATAAATAATGAGTTATATTAAAATTTGGCTTAAAATCTTAAAATAATACTCCAATTAATCGGAACATAAGTTGATACCTAAGCTAGATTTAGACATCTAGGATTTGATACTAAAGCATGCTAATAGATTAATTAAATAAAACTACTCACAAAAATTTCCACCTAAAACTTGAAATCAAATCAATTTATTATTTTCTAATTTCATTATTAATATTATTATTATTATTATTATTGTTATTATACCTATACCAATATATATACATATATATATATATATATATATATATATATATATATATAAGCTTATATAATCAAATTTGTATATATTACTATATATAAAATATAGTAAAACAAGCACGATTTTATTAGACATTATATAATCAAATTTGTAATGTACATACATATCACTATATATATAAAACACGCACGGTTTTCTTTTCTTAAGAGACTCGACAAGTTCTCACCTTAGCCGAGCGGAAGGAGTGGATCGGCGCAAAGAGGAGGTCGAGCGCAAGGGAGTCGCCGCACGGAAGGACAGCCGAGCGGAAGGAATCAAGCCGAAGAGGGTTCGCACCGTGCGCGCTGGGACGTCCGTCGACTGCTAGTCGCGTCGTCTGCTGGTGCGCTCCCGGCTGCTCAGGTACGCCGTTTTTTTTGTCGAAGGAAGGGAGAGAAGTGCTAAAGGGGCTGTGCGGAAATCGTCTGCAAAACTCGAATTGAATCGAGCAAACCGCTCATTTGCAACGTAAATTGCTTAACTCTATTGCACTCAAATAATTGATTATATTGGAGATAAGAACCAAATAAATATATGTTATGTGATATTAACTTTACTTTTATTAATTACTAAATGCTACTGTTCCTTATTATCTAAGTATCGTCTTAGCAGCTAATTGAAGATAATATATAATTACCAAAATTATCGTTTATATAAAAATAATTTTTTTTTTAAGGATTAAATAATCAAATATTATATCAAAATATATAATATTATAAATAGAAAAATTTTACTTAGACTCCTAAATATTTTGAAAAAAATATGAATAATTAGAATTTAAAATTTAAAATATATATTTTTATAATTTTATAATTAAAAGTAAATTTAATAATAATTTTTTATTATACTTAATTTTTTTAATTCTAATTATTCAATGTTTTTTTTTTTTTTTCCAATGGCATTCAAAAAAGCAGCCCCTTGGAAACTGAGCTGAACCGCCGCAGCCATAGCTTTGGCTTCTCTCTCTTTTGCTGTGAGAGATAGAGAGCTCTTTACTCCGCCCTCTCGCAACTCTCATTCGTCGTCCTCTGCAATTTTTTCTGCCGCTGATGATTACCTCGTCAGCTCCTTCCAGCGCCTCTTCCGGCATTCTCGACTTAAACCTAAATGCCAAGGAAGGGAAGCTTTGGGGTGGGCGCTTTGAGGAGAGCGTGACTGACGCGGTCGAGCGTTTCAGCGAGTCCATCTCCTTCGACAAGCAGCTATACAAGCACGACATCTTGGGCAGCAAAGCACATGCCACCATGCTCGCTCACCAGGTGCCACACTACGCCTCCATTGTTCCATTTGTCTCTTCCTCTTAATCGAAATGATACGTGTAAATAGTGATGTTTCTTGCTATTTGAATTTCATTAATGGTTTTGCAGCTGTTTCAGGGTTGTCATAATATGCATGTGATCTAAGTCGTAGCCACACTGTATGATGGAATTTGATGCATTGGCGTTGATATCTATATCGTCCGTAATGAATTTTAGTATTCCTATATGGGAGGAAATATCTAAAGGCCTTATGCTCCATTGAGATTTTAGTTTTCAACGTCGGATGAAATGCGCACTGCCTTTTTCTTCAAAATTGCTCCCTCGAACAGCATATGCTCAATTTTGGTCTGTTATTTTCTGCACGAGGATGCGTTCATGATTGAGAAGGGAAGAGGAAGTTTTATTTTGTGGCACAAAAAACAAGAGACTTGCGTGAAGCTAGCCTTATTTTAACGATTTTTAACATGGTCTCACTAATCTGAAAATAGTTTCATCCCTTCAAAATATAAAAAAAATAACATTTTTGTTGTGTAAATACAAAATCATTTAAAATTTACTTTTTTGTTTGTGATTTGTTGTGTTGAAGCTTATGCTGCAGAGTAAATTCTAAAATAATGCAACAGGATCTAAAACTTGTGTAATTTGCACTCTTCTTTCTTTTTTTTCTCCTTATTGCTTTCTGAAATTTTAACCTTTGCTGCGTAATCTGATTAAATTAGTGATTAGGGATTGATCACTGACAGCGATAAAGGCCACATATTGTCTGGACTTGATGAAATTGAGAAAAGAATTGATGAGGGAAAATTTGTTTGGAGAATGGATAGGGAGGATGTGCACATGAACATAGAAGCCGCATTAACTGAATTGATAGGTGAACCTGCAAAAAAACTTCATACTGCAAGAAGTCGAAATGATCAAGTTGTGACTGATCTTCGGTTGTGGTGTCGGGACGCTATTGATAGAATCATTGCAAGGATTCAGCAGCTTCAGGTATGCTTTATCTGTTGCATTTGCACTTATTTATCTTTTTAATTCTTGCATCTATCAGGCAGGTTATTAAAATCGAGATCCAAAGTTCTTAACTAAATTATTGTTTTCACCATCCGAATTTTAACTCTAGGTCCTTTGTTTATGAACTGCTTATTTCATGTTCATTCACTAATATGTTGACATTGTAAAATTTTCTTGGTGCTTCTAAATTCTGAATTTAGAATCTTTGGTTTATTCTATAATGTAATGCCTAAACTTTCTTTGGTTAGCTGCCAAACTAATGGCTAGTAAGAAAATCTGTTAGTTCAGCTTGTCATTCTTGTCTTTTAAGACATTCTTTGTTTCACAATACCTGTTTATGACTGTTAGATTACATAAACGGAACCAAGGAATAACGTTTTGGTTTCTTTCCCATTCTTGCCTGCTAAATGCTATTATCTGGGATATGTTTTGTTATGACGCATTTTCTTGGATAGTATTTTGCACTTTCTTAATACGTTTCTGCTTATCATTACATGGAATTTTGAAGTTACTAAAAAGCTTCTAATAATTATAAGAGAGACAGACATCTTGGTGTATATGTTATTTAATTGGTGCCAATGTCATTTTTAATGCATTTTTTGAAGTAAACAAAAATGTAAAAGAATAGAGGAATTTTTAATGAATATGGAATTTAGGATAGATAGCTATTAAATTCATATATTTTTATCTATATATCTAAGAAATTGAAATGGGCTTGGTCTATACTATATGCTTGTGATGTAGTTTAAAAGAAACTAGCAAATTTATAAAAAGAAGTTTAATATTAGTTGATTAAAATTGACTTAATGATATACTTTAAATTGATAATTATAATTAATACTGCACCAGATTTAGGTGCCAGAGGTAAAATTGCCTTTAAATATTGTATAAAACAATAGGGATACATATATAACATAACTTTTAGAGTATAAAGTTGTGTGGATAAATATAAAAAGTGCTTAAACAATACTTTTCACAAGTGAATATTGTAATTATAACTAAACTCATAAAAGTGAGTAAATCACTGATTTTGTATGAACCTGAGTGTTGGGAAGTGCAAACATTATTTGAAATTTGAAGAGTTTGGAAACAAAAGAAATGCTAAATGATTTCAAAGCTATATTAGGAATCTTGGAATGGGAAATGATTATATTTCAAAGATATGGGAAATAGTATCTATTGAAGAGCTGGTACTTCTATTTGACTTAGATGGCTTTAGCATGTGCAATTGGAGGTAGATGACGCACCACTAAATGATTATATTCATTCTTTTTGATTGAGAATTTACTTAAGGAACTAAATATAGTTAAGAAAGGCTAATTTAAAATGCTAAGCTATTCGGTTGATATATTGATTTAAGCTAGATTAAACTATTTAAATATAATCGTATAAAATACTTTTGGTTTAGAATCAGGCAAATTGGCTTAAGATGATTAATAATAACAACTATTTGTATTAATAAATTAGTTAATTGATCATGTAATTTACTAATTTAATAATTAACGATTAATATTAATTGTGTAATTACATCATTAGTTAATTGTGATAATTAACTTTTTAACTAACAAACTGTTCACATTCCTTATCCATTTAAATAACTATTAATATGATTTTAAATAATTTGATGAATTAATTTCATAACTATTCATTTAATTTATTTATTACATAATTTACATTAATTTGTGATTTAATTATATATGGATTACATAATTAATTATCTAGCTGATTAAGTGTATACTTGATTTATTACTTAATTGCATTTATTAATTGTTTTAATTAGCTATATTAACTCATTATGTTAATGAATTCATTAATTTCTTATTTAATTAAGTTATTTAATTACTTTCTTACATTTTAATTTAATTTTGTTAATTATTTAGCTAATTATTTACATGGTTGATTACTAAGTTATATTAATTAAGTTTTTTTTAACTTACATTAATTTATTATGTTCCATATCTAAATTAGATTAGCTGGATATATTGGAGTTGTTTGTTTTAAGCCTAAACTTGATAGATTAGGCTAAAGCTAAAATTACTTGAGAATCAGCTAAGGTAAACTAAAACAAGTTAAACACAAAACTATTGATACTTTAATTCGATATAATCATAAATAAATTGGGTGATTTATGATATTGTGACAACAGTTACGCAAGATTGAGTTAAATCCTCATATAACATAAGACAACAATGAATATGGATAGAGAAATTAGAATAAAACTTGAAATAGTTGGAATAATTTTATGATTACAATAGTTTGAGTGATGCTTTGTGCATAATTGTTCAGCTAAATTACTTAAGTAACATCAATATATTTTTAAATTTTATATTTTTGTTCTAAGATTCTATTTTTTGATATACTTTGGACTGTCATTACTCTTGCTGTTGTTTGATGCATGGTGATATTCTCCAAAGAATCTGCTTAAAATTTTAGATCTAATACTTGATTACAGGTTACTTTGGTTAAGCTGGCCATGAAAAATAAAGGGTTGATTGTTCCTGGATACACTCACCTGCAGCGAGCACAACCTGTTTTACTTCAACATCTTCTATTGGCCTATGTGGAACAGGTTAAAAGTCTATTCTATCGAACTTTTATTTTAGATAAGAAGTATTCTTAGTACCTTGTTGTGTTGGGGGGCGTAAGTTGCATCCGTTAATTAACTTTTCTAGAAATTAATCGGGCAAAGGGCTTTCAGGTTGACTGCAGGCAAATACATTATAACTTGCTATCAAATTGTATATCCTTCTAGCAGTTTTGTGGAATTTATAGTTTTCAAATATGACGTGGCCATTATCATTAATTTACATTCTTTACACTTAACTTATTAGGAGGAAGCAATGCTATTGACATAATTGATACAATTTTTTTGGTAATATATTTGCGTTCAGGCATCCAAACATTGGAGATATGCATTTTTATTTGACACTAAATTTTTGTTTTCTTAAGTTCAATTATCAGAATTGCATATAAATGTGCATAGTTAAGCTGTTAATCTTTATTTTTAGATGTGTATAGACTTTCGTGTTACAGTTAATATTTCTGCAGATTAAAGTTTGCCTGGATTGAGTTGGATTTGTTTTGACTTAATTATGGCCAATCTCAATCTCATTTTGGTTTAGGCATAAGCCATACATGTAGTTTCTGAGCTTATGCCCTCAGGTTTTATCCTAAGCTTGTAAATATTAGTGGGTTCACTAAGAAGATGTGGAAAAATTCACTGCATTAGCAGCTGATTGCAATGGGTGCAATCCCACATTTACTGGAATCTTAAGCTTGTAAATATTAGTGCCAATACATTGGACTATTTTAAAAGGACTCGTCTTTCCTTACATTATATTTTCATGTTCTTATTGATGAAATCCTTCCTGGAGTTATACGCACCATTACTTTATTTTCAAAATTCAATTTTATGTGTCTAAATGCATAGAATTTTTATATTGGCTATATGTTGAACTTAATTTTCTACTAGTCTATATGTAAATCATGTATCTATTGTACGGATAATTGTATTAGCTCATTAGATTGAGACTTTGTTAGTTTCACTAGATCAATGGGTTTTTTAAGTTGACATTTAGTGGCTATTTCAAATGAACTGTTGCTTGCAGACATATCAACAGAACATATGAGTTATGTGCAAACTCAGTTGTTGGTAAAATCAAATTGAGCGGGAGATTGAGAGAGAGGGGGGATAGAGAAACTGGGAAAGGAATCGATAGAAACCTGGAAGGCGCGGCTCTGTGTTCACAGATCCTTTAGTGGCTAGGGTTTCCTTCATGCGGAAGGAGTGCAATCGAGGGTTTCTCGTAAGGATAGAGCACACGGAATGAAGGTGGTTGTTGATTAAAAAATGTGAGTTATTTAGGAATTTTATAAATTGGATTTTGTCAAAAATCTATCTGAAATTTATTCTAACACTGATTTGGATGAAACTTGTACTATTTTTTTTTATTTTTTTTTTGAAAGACATTTTAATTTTATTTTACACATGCTAAATATAAAATTTTGAATTTTTGACACATAATTTGATTTTACAATGTAACCTATTAGGGATGAAATTGTCAATTTTTGAAGGTCGCCTGAATTAACTCAAAGTTTAAGGGAATGTCTAAAATTTGATTTCAAGCAATTTTAATAAAGAGACTTTGCAGCCTATATCATGGAGATCTTGCTGGGTGGTCGCCATGGTTTAAAGAAATTTTGGCTGCCAAGCTTTTGGGGAAGTCTATTGCTTATTTAAGTATATTGGTAGGCCTTCAGTCATTAACTACAAAATGCAAAAACATGTAAAAAAAGAGTTGTAAAAACACAAAATTTAAAAGTTAATTTAACTACAAAAGAAATTGCAAAAACTGCATTTTAAACCATTAGTAAATAAAATTCAAGAGGGTTATCTGGAGGCAGGTAGTTTTCTATGATAAAGAAGAGTAAAAGTTTTCTTTTCTTTAATTTTATCAATTCATACGCATTGCATGATTAAACCAAATAATATTTTCTGCACACCAATACCACACAAATGTAACTTCATTTCTTGACCTTAACGGTCATGTTTTTTTTATTAATATTTTTACAGTTTCTTTTTTTCATGTTGATTTCTTTTGTGAATGAAGCTTTTCTAGTTTCTTTTTTAAAATACACTTTTGCATCCACTTTGAAATTGAAGCTCAGATAAGTATGTTATTGTATATCAGAATAACATTTATCATTCTTCGAGTTTTTTATGACGTCCTTATTATTCTCATTTAGTTATGATTTTTTTATTAGGCCTTTGTTTCTATGACTCTTTGTTGAAAAATGCTTCTTCCTATGACTTTTTGTTGAAGAAACTGATCTCCTTATTCGACCTGTCTTTGTAATTCTCTTTTCTTAATATTCCTTCAGCTTGAACGTGATATTGGCAGATTGAACAACTGCAAAGATCGAATGAATTTCTGTCCACTTGGTGCTTGTGCTTTGGCTGGTACTGGGCTTCCCATAGATAGGTTCATGACTTCAAATGCTTTGGGCTTTACAGCACCATTGAGGAATAGGTAAACTGATACCTTTTATATTGTTGCTTCATGTTTTACTCTAATTAATGTTCATGGTTATCTTAACTGACTAATATTACTCTCTCTATTTACTCGGCTTAGCTATAAAGGGAGCCTATCATTTCTGATTTTTGAAGACCCGGTCCATCTGGGAATGTTTAGTTTTGCTGAAAATATGATTTGGTGTTGACTATTAATCACACTATGACATTTGTTCAAATAAGAGCTGTTAATGGATTCTTAATACTTTTTATGATATCCTGGGTATGGACAAAATGTTACTGCCCGAACTACAAAATCCTATTGCACACGCTCATTTTATCGATATCATTGATGAATATTATTTAAACTAAAATAAATTAGTTGATTTTGGAGCCAAGCCATGAAAGGGATGTTTGGATTGAGAAAAAATTTTTAGAGTACATCAATTATAGTATTTAAAATTAGGTAAAATAAATGCACTATAATTCAATCTGGTTGTTTGGAACTTTTGTGGCATGATTGGAATTTTTTGTTTGTTCAGATGAAATAAAAAACAATTGTTAAAAAATGGAGTTGCTTCCACTGAGGGCTGGTCAATAGCTAATGTGGTTGGGTGATGGTCTAGGTAAGGGAATAGCCATAAGTTGGTGAGGGTGGCCTCGTCTGACTTGATTGCCTTTGAGGCCTGTCTTGGGTGACAATGTTCGCCTTCTGCGTGTGCTTGTGAGCTCTTGGAGAGGCAGCAACCCTAAACTCTAAACCCTAAACCCTAAATGTGACTGTCTTATAGGGTTTTTTATATCATTTGCAGTTAGTATTAATTTTTTTCAACATGATGGAACTAAAATTTTTGAGATTGACTGACATTTCATAAAAAAATATAGCGACCTTCTTGTATTCCATGTATTATTTTATCAGTTGCATATTTCCAATTGGGATTTTGGGATCTATTCTCTGGCGTGAGAGGTGTGGAAATAATTACTGGTGCTCACAAAGATTTTATTTGCCGATTTTTAATTGTTGCTGATCTCGGAGGGAAAGCTGTTTTTTACATGCATGGATTTTAAACCTGCTTTCTTATTTGTTGAGGGCTCTGTAATTTCAAGTATTCATTCAACGAGTGTACATAATGTTGTCTTTATTTTGTTTCCTATCATTATTGGTACATAGATATGAATAATGAATTGTATACTAAGTATTATTTGCCTATGTATGATCAGAATTTAAGGATAATGTAATGTTAGAAGATAAAATTATATCCTTAAAATTATAATTAATGAATAAATTTAATATTGCAAGTATTTATCCTCATCAAATAGGATTAGATATGAGCATAAAAGGAAAAATTTGACATGATTTAAAGGAGTTGGTCCAAGGAATACTCTAAGAGGAGATATTATTTGTGAGAGAAAATATAAATGGATATGCTGGAAGATTGATTGAAAAATCATTAATAATCATAGTGGATTTGGTTTTAGAACTTGGAATTTGCTTTAGCTTAAATGGCTAATACTTGAAGAAAAGATTGCTTAAAAATGGAGCTTTTAAAACGTATTTTTTTCAATCATTGCAATAGTTCATTCAATGAGTGCTCATAAGACTGATTTTATTTTGTTTCCTTCCACTGTACATATATTTGAAACATGACTTGTAATCAAAGTATTGTTTGCCTATATGATAAGAATTTAAAAGATATATGAGATAGTCTTGTATTATCAAAGATTACAATGAATATTTTTAATATTGCAAGTGTTTATGCCCTTCAAATATGACTAGATATGAGCATAAAAGAAAAAATTTGGCATGATTTGGAGGAGTTAGTTTAAAGAGTACTCTAAGAGGTGATGTTATTTATAGGAGGAAATTTAATTGGACTTGTTGGAAGAGTGATTGGAGAACCAATATTTATGGTGATTTTGATTTTTAAGAGATTATTAAAGAAGAAAGAATATGTTGAAGTTTTTTTTAGCTTATGATCTTATGATTGCTTATACTTGAAGGAAAGAGAGGAACATGCTATTACTTAAATGGGGCTTTTAAAACTCTTATCATACGTAGGACATGTGGTATATTAAAATTTTTAAATTGCAATGTGCAATGGAAGTACACCATAAAAGTTCACTTGATTAATTCGATCCAACAAATATTACAGATCTCTTCTTCTATATTGTTGATATCCACATTCATGATTTTAATTTTTTTAATATCCCCTTTGACATTGGCTTGGTCACTTTCATTTGTAGCTTATATATCTGCTGTCAAGTAATCAATTTTTTCTCAACCTTGTATCCGGATAGATTGGGATTAACGTAGTAAATCATCTTCATTTAACTGAAAGGTAGGAATTTAAATTGGATTGTGTATGTATTTTCTAGTATTTAGTGGCATTGCAGTTGAAGGTACTTGAAACTTCAGTTGTTGTGGCTAGATTGGATTTGATTTGCTTTCAAACTGGTCCAACCTTGACCCAAGGCTGACTTATGTTATTTGATTTTATCTTGATTAGACCTAAGGTTTGATATAGGTCTTAATTCAATTGATTCAGTTCAAGCATGGCTCATCATTTTTAATTCAAGTCAGTTGGGTGGAACTCAATTAAATTTCAATTTTATTAAAGAGTTTTTTTTTCAAGCATATGCATGCAATCATACATATATATATTTGTATATAGAACCATATATGCTTTTTTATATTAATTTATAATTAAATGTACGTATACGTCTATATACATTCAGTGGCACATGCATACATTTCAAATTGTTCTCAAGTTAGCCCGATTCAATCAAGCCTCAGCCCAGTCTAAGTTTGATGCTCAAGCTTGGATTACTAGTTGGCTTAATTAATAACTTTGATCCAGGTTCAAACTGAACTAAAAGTATTGCCTATTTTCAAGCGATTCGTATCTTTGATATAAAACTAATAGCCTTGGGTGTAAGAAAACTGGAAACTTTGCAAATTCACATAGGCAGCTTATGCAATCCACAAACTTCTGAACGTGTCCGTCTCCTTAAGGTAAAGAATCAACCAAGGATTCAGCTCATTGGCAGGAAGCTAAAATAGGTAGGTGGTGATCCAAGGTAATAGCTGTTAGGTGGTGGAAAACGTGAGGGAAATTTCTAGTTTTAATTTTCTGGAGTTGGATCAGTGTAATGAATCATCATTGCTTTGAATTCCTTTTATCTAAAAAATTCAAGAATAGATTGTAAAAAAGTTAAATAATCTCCTTTTTTTCTCTTTGATTCTTTTTAAAATGCCTTTTGCTCTTGATTGCAATATGCAGTATTGACGCCGTTTCAGACAGAGATTTTGTATTAGAGCTCCTTTCTGCGAATTCCATCATTGCCTTGCACCTTTCAAGGCTTGGCGAAGAATGGGTTTTGTGGGCGTCAGAAGAGTTTGGATTTTTGACTCCTAGTGATTCTGTTTCAACGGGAAGCAGCATCATGCCTCAAAAGAAAAATCCAGATCCAATGGAGCTTGTCCGTGGAAAATCTAGTAGGATCATAGGAAGCCTTGTAACTCTTTTGGTTTTGTGTAAAGGTCTCCCACAAGCCTATAACCGTGATCTGCAGGTATGGCCTCTATTGCAATTGGATGTTTTTCTCTATTTTTTGATTAAGTTCTGAAGGCATCATTTTGGCATTAATGCATATTTACCTGTCCTTTGGTACAGGAAGACAAGGAACCTTTATTTGACAGCGTCAAAACAATTCTCGGCATGCTAGAAGTTTCTGCTGAGTTTGCGTTGAACATTACCTTTAATCATGCAAAAATAGCCAAGGCTTTACCGGCCGGATTTCTTGATGCTACAACCCTTGCTGATTATCTAGTAAAGAAGGTAATAAACTGGCCCTTAGCTTTTGATATTGCGTTACAGAATAGTACCTAAAGACATCTGTTAGCGTTGTTATTCACACACTTGTTAAGCCAAGGCTGGGCGAGAAACTATTGTTTGGTTTGCGTTAATATACTGCTAAAATACTGCTGCTGACTGTTATAAAAGGTTTCACATAAGTTGAGTACAACCCACCTATTGGGCTCAGCCCAGGCACGCCTAGATGTGCCCAAGCGCAAGACATGCCCGGTCGCCTCTTAGTCCATGGTCATGGTTGGTGTCATAATTAGATATCATCTAATACGATGCTCTGCCTTATGAATGATGTTGTGGCTCAGCGGTTTGTAATTTTTGTTTTTCTCTAACGCTTTACTTCACAGGGCATGCCGTTTAGAACTTCACATGACATTGTGGGAAGATCTGTTGCTATCTGCATCTCAAAAAACTGCCAGCTTTCTGACCTATCGTTAGATGATCTAAGGGGAATAAATCCGGCCTTCGAAGAAGATGTTTATGGCTTCTTGGGAGTCGAAAATTCTATAAACAGCTTCTCATCGTACGGTTCGACCGGTTCAGATTGTGTCGCCGAGCAAATCCAATTCTGGGTCTCAATGCTTCGGATCACTTGAACTGGTAGAATTAGGCATCATGCTTCGCTGCCTATTATTTTGATAATTTAAATTTACTACCATGAAAACCTGAATGCTTATGTGGTTATATTGTTACTTGAGTTGGGCACAGCAATCCTACACTTCTGCAAATCTTTTTTTATTGTTATTACTAAGCCAATATTTTTGGCTATTGAGTCATTTTATATTATAATAATCATCACATTTAACATTAAATTTAGTTGGAAGCATAAATAGCACTGATGTCATATTTTTATTGGAGCTCCTCTTATGCTTTATATAATGATATTATAATTTTCAAGCAATTTTCAAATTCAAAAAATGCATATTTAAAATAAAAATTTTAATTATTCAAATGCATATTTATAATAATTTTCCTTTTCATTTTAAATTATAATAATTATGATTATATACTGCAAATAATTTGAACGTATGTATATGTGTGTATATTAATAAAGTGAGTTTAAGCCAATTTTATTGTATTTAATTGACACTGGCATTATATATTGGCATATTTATGTTACTTTGTTATTCGAATGTTATTAAAACTGGACACCAAAGATGACATCCATATCGTTAATTCGTCTAACGGGAAAACGTGAATCGTCCGATCGACTGTGTTTTAAAATACATTAAATTAATTTTCATATTTTAAATATGCAAAGAAAAATATGAAAAAATCACTAATCTAATTTTTTTTTATTTTCGATTATTATTTAATTTAATATTATCTTAAAAATTTTCTAGCTTAATTATTTATAAAAATTATATAATATTCAAAAAATACCCATATTCTTACAAGAAATCTCTAATTTCATATTCTTAATTATAGCATCTTTAATTTTTAAAACTTGTTCATATATTTTAAATATTTCATTTAATTAAATTTCTCAAAAATTGAGTTTTCTTAAAATAAAATTAAATATTCACATTTTTTTTAATTGGAAAAAGTACACTGAATTTCTAGATGTTAATTTTGATAATGCATGTCTATGCCTGTGTTGATTTCTCAAGGTTTAATATGTTTTTGTTGATGCATTTGGAGATGGGGATGCTATACTTGATGAGTAATGCTATTTAAACATGTTGATATGACATCCAGAAAATCTATCCAATAAAATTTGAACATCATTACGTGAATGAATATGATTTGCTATACCGCGCAAGCATGATTTCAAGCGCTCAGGGATATTCTTTGAGCACAGTAATTTTATCATTGAGGACATTTGATAGCAATAGATTTACAGTAAAACTTGTCTAAAGTGATATTGCTGGGACCAGAGGTAGGATATCACTTTATACAGGTTATCACTTTATACAGGTACAGTACATACAATATCATACACACACGTTTTCCTTTTTTTTACCGTTGTCGTTTGTACCGATAGGGCGTTAGTTCGTGGCTGCTCGTACCCGCGTGCCGGGGGAAGTTCCACAGAAAAAAACCACTGTTTGCGTGTGGGTGTATCGGAGTGGTGCGAAGGAGCACGTCGTCGTTTGCCCTCAGCAAACGGAACCCGCTGTCCACCTCAGGAACCGCGTTGCAAGTACCACCCCATCACATCCTCGTGCGCAAAGTCTTCTCCATGCCGAAGAAAGGTCAGCAATACACCACGATGACGGACGAGGTCCGCCTCGCCCTCGTACGGTACAAGAAAGATCATCCTAGTACCACACAGAAAGAGCTGATCAAGTGGCTGGAGGACACTCATCAGCTCAAGGTCAGCCAAGCAACGGTGTCGGGCACACTCAAATGGTCGGCGGAACTGCTCGCCAAGGCCACCACCTCCAACTTCAGCTCCAAGCGTCAGAAGACTGTGAAATTCCCTGTCATGGAGGCTGCCTTAGCCGAATGGTTCCTTGCCAACCAGGAACACGTCAACCTGAGCGGGGACCTCATACGTGAGAGCGCAATGAAGATCATTGACCGCCTGTACCCGGATCACCCGCCGTTTGAGTTTTCAAATGGCTGGCTTGAAGCTTTCAAGGTCCGTCACGGGATCAAGAAGCATCGCAGGTTCGGGGAAAGCGGTTCAGTCGACATGACTACTGTTGCAGCTGCCCTTCCGGGAATTCGTCAAGTTCTTGACGCATACGAATGGCGTGACATCTACAACATGGATGAGAGTGGATTGTTCTACCGCATGCAGCTACTGTAAGTTCAGAAAGATATCAAATGAGTTTGCCCCTGGCTAACTAAGCATCTTCGCCCGCATTGCAAGCGGACAATTCCCTTGCGACAAAGTAGCTCAAAGGCAGGAAACAGAGCAAGGAGCGCTTGACCCTGGCGCTGTGTTGCAATGGCGACGGCTCTGACAAGCTCCCACTGTGGGTGATTGGCAAGTTTAAGAACCCCAGGTGTTTCAAGAACATCAACGTCACATCACTTGGGTGCGTATACAGGAACAATGCGTCCGCGTGGATGACACAGATCATCTTCCTGGAGTGGCTCCGGGCATTTGATCTCCATGTTTCCAGCCGGAAGGTCCTCCTGATCCTGGATAACTTCAGCGGGCACACTCCGGTGGAGAAGATTCCGGATCACACCCGCCTCCGGAACACGACCATTCTCTACCTGCCTCCGAAAATGACCTCGAAGATTCAACCGTGCGATGCCGGCATCATCCGCAACTTCAAGGCCTACTACTGTTGCCGCTTCAACCGTGCTCTTCTCCAGCGCATTGAGGACAATGTGCCTGAGCCGGAGAAGGTCGACATTTTGGGGGCCATCCAGTTTGCCGTCCCCGCGTGGAATTATGAAGTCAAGCCAACGACGATTACCAACTGCTTCCTACACTGCAAGATCCGGTCGACAGAACAGGCTGAGGCAGTTGAAAACGTCACGGAGGACGACCTGGTGGACCACGAGGTCATCGCGGATCTACAGTCACAAATCCAGCGCTTCCGCTAAAGGAACCCAATGGACATTAGGAACCTGCTCAACTACCCGGAGGAGCAGATCACGTCATACACGCCGGATCTTAATAGCATCATTGAGGACCACCTTGAAGAAGCCAGACTTACTCCAGTGCTGCATGAGGAAGAGGACGACAGCAAAGAAGTGCCTGGCATGAGTGCCGCTGACGCTTCCGAGATGCTGGATAAGCTTGTGATCTTTTTCATGCAGCAACAGGATGCGGACGAATCTTGTGTGAGTTCCATCCAGAAATTGAAGGATAAGGTGAGTATGATCCTTACCAACTGAATGGTTCAGAAGAATATTGACAGGTTCTTCAAGCGTATCTAACTTATTTTGTAATTTTTTTTGTCTTTTATTTTTTGAAATGTACTGAATATCACTTTAAATAAGGAGTGGGACCAATAAAAATTATCGAGTATCACTTTACTGAGGTTTATCACATTTTATATGGGGCCCGAATTAGGACCGAATCGTGTTTATCACTTTAAACAGAATATCACTTTAGACAGTATCACTTTAGACAGATTTTACTGTAATGATATTGACACCCACTGAAGAGAAATGTATTTCTACTTGGCAAATCAGTCAATATTGGTGTTAATATAGAAAAATATGCCTTTTAGAGATAGAAATTTAACTAAACATATCATACCAATAACTTGGGCAAAAAGGTTGGTCGGCATGATCTAGATAAAAAAGCGAGTTTCGATATGAAATAAATGTGCCAGTGAAAATCAAACTCATGATATGAGATAATTTCAAACTGTCAATTACTGAACTACAATAACATTTATAATAAATATATTTCATCCCCAAAGTAAAAATTAAAATGTTTGAGTTCATGTCTACAAGTGTTGTGTTGTGTTGCCAAAACATGAGCTTGTTATCCAACAAAAGTAACAAGAACCACATGAGCATTAGTATTTCTCAAGGAAAAGGCAACAAATCATGCCTAATTCTACCAATTCAACAAAACATAGAAGTTCAAGAGTTCTGAAGCTTGAAACCCAGAATTGGATTTGCTCGGCAACACAATCTGAACCAGTTAAATCGTATGATCAGAAGCTGTTTATAGAATTTTCAATCCCGAGTAACGATAAACATCTTAGAACGTTGGATTTATTTCCCTTAGATCATCATCTAATGACGTCAGAAAGCTGACAGTTTTTTTAGATGCAGAGAGCAACAGATCTTCCCATGTGAAGTTCTAAATGGCACGCCCTGTGAATAAAAGTATGTAACAAAAAAATATTACAAGCCAAAGGATTTATTAGATAAATTTCAAACCGCAAAACCAGCATGTTAGTCATGACGCTAAGCATCATCTCAAACATCATAAATGGTTATTCTCTCTCAAACTTTAGATATATAAAACATCATATTACAATTATGAGTTAAAATAAAAAAAAATTAAATATCTGAAAGACTGAAGCTAACATATGGTTCAACTAGAACGTTGAGCTGACACTCGAGGCTTAGATCTCTTTATAAGAGTTCTATGAAATATACACTAGACAAAATAATTAGATCTATGCAAAAAGATTATATTTTATGATCATCAAAACCAGAAAAAAATAAATCAGAGTTATAGGTTCAACAAAACTGACTCCGAAGACACCGGTCAAAAGATTGAGAATCGTACCTGCCGAGATGATTTTGTCGAAGCCAGCACCTCATAAACTGTTCACTACGAAGTAAAGCTCAACAACAATATCAGAAACAAGTGAGATCAGATGTATGATCTCCTGAACTAGGCAAAAGATGCAATGGACAGCCACCCAAGAGATTAAATTTTAATCCTGAGCGATGCAAAGGAGCACACTGGCTGAGGTTGGGATTTGATGAGGGAGTCTTCCATGGAGCTGAAGAGAGTAACAACATAAATTTTGTTGCAGTGAGTTTGTCTCAAATAAACGACAATCTCAGTGCCAATGTCATGAAAGAATATGACCCTATCAAGCTAAGTTGCATACCTATCAAAAGTGAGGATGGGAAGAGCAAAACAAAGTATACACTCCAAGGATTTGAGCGGTAATCACACCTATCACGAAGTTTACTGTTTTTAATCAAAAGCAATTAAGCTAAGCTCTTTATGAACTTTCAGGAGGGTGAGGAGGTCATCATAGAGCTAGACCTACATTCCACAATGTTTGATTTTATAGAAGGATTGTCAACCATCTTGGAGGAGAATTGTGATATCTCAGTGTTGAGTTAGCAACTAATTCAACACTAGGAGTAAGATTTGTTTCAAGATCCTTTTGGGTTATCGTTGGGCATAATGAAGCACATGGGGTACTGAAGTGGGCCACGTGAAGCAATCTGAGAGTCATTCTGTCACGTGGAATCCATCAGATGGCTCAGGAAACGGTGCCGCAACCAAGGTTCAAGGTCTGGGATATGCCCAATTAACCCAGGTTCTAATTTTGGTTTAGGCTAATCACTAGAATCTTTGTGAAGGTCTAGGCGTTGAGACAATGGGGTTTAGTTCTCATTTTTTGTTACCTTTGAATGCTAGTTGTTCAGTGAAAATTTGTGGATAAGTTTTATTCCATTGTGTTCCTATTAAGCTTAGGAATAGATTCGAATCATTTCTTCCATGGTTGGGAGTCCATAGGTGAAACCCCCAATCACAGTGAATTAGGGTTATCAGGGGAGGTGAGCTAGGGGACAACGATACTGTAGCTTTGGGTTGTCGGGACAAGTCCCCGAGCAATTGTACAGCTATTAGAACATTCTCAGCCACTCGATCCTTTCTCTATATTAAGTCCTACGAATTATGAACTGCTCACTACATTAATCTTGTTAGTGGGGTAGAGATTTGTTAAGACCCTTGGATGAACTTTCAATATTTATGAAAATTTCCGGATTTTCATAAATATTGTTGATTGCGACAAATCCTGAATGACAGTAAGGGGTCTATGCGTATTCCATCCACCCCAACAATGTATCCCAGAGCCAGAATTTTGAGACCTTAACAAATAGTTAATGATTCCTCAGTGTCTCCAAAACTACGCAGAGAAGCTCCTTGTGGTCAAATTTTTTCTTTGAATAAATCATAATTTCCTCAATAAAGGCTATTACATATTTATCCAAATATGATTTCATGATCCTGTGCATCAAATTCATGAAAACTGATGAAGTGTTAGCAAGGCAAAATGGCATAACAATAAATTCATAATGGCCATATAGAATTTGGTAGGCGATCTTTTGTAAATCATCTTTCTTTACCCGCAATTGGTGATTCCCCGAGCTAAGATCAATTTGGGAGAAGATAGAGGTTCCAGTGAGTTGATCGAATAGATCGTCAAATCAAGGGAGAGGATATTTATTGTTTATGATTATTCTCTCTATAATTGATGCACATACTTAGAGTGTTGTCTTTCTTTTTACGAACACTACCGGGCCTCGCCAAGGTGACATACTGGGTCATATGAACCTAGATCTAACAACTCTTGAATTTGATCTCGTGATTCATGGAGTTCTTTTGGTTCCATTTGATATGATTCCCTTGAAAGTGGTTGAGTTTCAGATTCCGGTTCAATAGTGAAGTTGATTTCCCTAATTGGTGATACAAACAGATCCTCCAGGAATACATCAGAAAAGTCTCGTACCACTTCGATATCTTCCAAGGTAATTGTTGATTTCTCTGGTCTCATCATGGTAACCAGAAAAGCATTGCATCCATTTTAAATAAAACTTTTCAGCTTTTATTTCGTTCACTAAGGATGACATCACACTCCTACCCATGAATACTATTGGTTTATGTTCTTTGTTAGTGTTATTCTCTATTTTGAACAGGATTATGGTCTTTTGATGGCTTAGCCAATCCATTTCCAATATTAGAAGAAGTATGAGTGTTGTTGAAAACATATACTAATTATAGGTATTTCACTTTCACCGTCCGACTAGCATTCATATGAGTTCCAGAAGGTAAACCAATGTTCAGTTTATGCACTAACTCTTTTATTATTAAATGCAATTGCATCACAAAGTTCTTGGATATAAACAAATGACTAGCTCCTTAGTCAAGTAGCATAGTGCAAGGTAAATTCATAATTGAAATCGTACTCAGCACAATGTGATCCTCTGGGGCTTCCATAGGTATGAAGGTATAAACAAGCTTGGGTCGGAACTTGAGGAGTTGCCTCCTTCCTATTAGCAATCTCTATTCTTCGAAGGATTTGCCCATCTACTTGGTAGCCCTACATTGCTGGATGCGGTTGCTCGAACAGCCGCATTTATAGCATACATTTCCAATACGGTAGCACTTGCCATATGGTGTGGCAAGTGGCACTTCTTTTCTACCTCTTGTTTGGCAAGTTCTAGAGCTATTTGGAAAACATTGGCAGTCTTGTAGGCTGGTATCATTTAAATTAGCCTTGTTCTCTTGGGTTAGTAATAACTTCCTTTTATCCTCTAGGAGGTTGCTTGATCATCATGTTTTAACATCTTTGCACATTCCAATAGGTCAGCAAAATTTATGAAACTCTTAGCCCATATGTTGAGATCCATTTCACCTTATACTAGTCCATCTAAACAAACTTGGGAGTTGTACCACTTGATCCATTAATATACATACTAGTCTAGCTAACTCCTAATCTTGACTAGGCCATATGAATTCTTATGTAAATGTATTCATTACTATAAATAACATACATAATGGCTTAATAATCATAAGCAAATAGTGATAAAAGATTAAATCTAAAGTTTGAACTTGAGAGATCTCATGAAAAAAGATTTAAAGGATAAAACCTAGTCATTGCTTGCAAATTCAATACTCTAAATTAGTCAAATATAAATTATTAGGTGGTCACATATCGCAGGATAACATTGAGCGACTTGAAAGAAAAAGGAATACACATATAAAAGTCAAGAGATATTTCTCCTTCTATTAAAATTTCTTATTACAAAAATCTCCAACATTCCTCTTACAAAGTTCATCAAAGATGAACTGAAACAAAAGGAAAAAAAAAAAAAGAAAAAGTAAAAGTAAAATAGTGCTGTGAATCCCTCAGCAAGTTTAAAAATTTAAGAATAAGGGTTCATGTTTGAATTCTCCTAGAAGCACCTGACCTAGTATTGTACAGAAAATAATATCGGGATTGAAATTCTCAGTACTTTGAGAATATTCTAAATACCGCAGTAAACAATAAAATATTACATTTTTTATAATAGCACAGATGCGGTTAGCAAAAATAAGGATATAATAAAATGCAGTAAAAATAAGGTAATAGCGCAAACGGGATAAATAACTCTGCAACAAGTATTATCACAAAGATGTTGGTTACTGATGTCATTTTTCCAGTAACCAACCACAAACATTACTAATGTCATTTTTCCAGTAACTAACCACGAATGTTACTGATGTCATTTTTCCAGTAACTAATCACGAATATTACTGATGTCATTTTTTAATAACTAATCACGTTATAAAAGGGATGTTGGTTCCGAACAACCAATCAAGCTTCAATATAAATTTGGCTCGAAGCGAAGTTAAGCAATAGTAAAGTGCACAAAGTAATACATGTTCATATACTGGGTACATTTTTCTTTAAGCTCAAAATTATGACAGTTTGATAGAATCTACATTTAGATTTTTTTAATTTTAAATTAGTTTTTAGCCAATATTTTTAGAAATAATTATTATCTTCATTTTTATTCTATTTTTCTTACGCTTTATCATTTTGATAGAAGTTCAATTTTTTAAGTTACTATAATAGCAGTAATATTTGTTATAACGTTTATTATTATCATTATAATGATAATAATAATGTACAAAAGAAAAAGACAATGGAAATAACTGAATTAAAATTGACAAGAAAGAAAATAATAGTCATCTTATAACATTTTCATTGTTATTTATTATTAATTAATGACAACAATAATAATATAAATGATATAATTTTTATCATTATTATTTTCATAATAATTATTTATTAAGTATATGTAATTAAATAAAATAAAAAGAACGAAGAAAAAATAATAGCAAAATTTCCCCTCATTCTCCTCTTTTCTTCTCTCACTTAAGGTTAGGATTGTTGAAAGCCAAAGGAAGGACGATCGCAGAGGGGGTGGCGGCTGACTGGCAGGAGAGCTGACCGGCAAGAAGGGCTGGCTGCAGGAGAGGGCGCTGGTTGGCTGGAGGAGTGAGCTGGCTGCGGCACGAGGGAGATGGCTGGGAAGGGGAGATTGCTGTTGTTTGGGAGAGATGAGGGAGTGGGGGGGGGTTAAATAGTGAGGGAAGGATGAGGGTTGTTAGGTTGGCCAGGTAGGTCGACCATCCTGCGCCAAAACAGCGCAGGGGCGCAATCGAGGAAAATAGGGAGGGAAGAGAAGAGAGTTAAAGAAAAATAATTAAAACAATTATTTAAAATTAAAATTTTCGCATTATTCTACTGTTTGGCGTCCAAAAAAAATGAAACTTGATATCAAGGTGTGTAACGATGTAATGAACACCCTCTTGCCAAAAATTTTTGATTTCGAGAAATATTTTATTTTAAATTAATTTCTGAGGTTTTAAAACTTCAAAAACTAATTGAGGTCGAACCGGTGCTCCAAAATCGATGAAACTTTTCGAGTAGCCTTTAAATAATATACTTAACATAATGACATGAAATCGATGAATTCGAACACATTTAATGTTCTTAATTTATTAAATTTAATAAGTTCAAAGAAAAAAAAGCGAGAGTTTCTATTTTCTGAATTTCTCCCAAAACAGGGAACTTTGATCTAAAAATTATTCTTATCTAAAGGTATTTTTGTTTGCCCTAATTTGAAGTTCCCTAGGAACCTGATGTTAGAGTCAGGATTTTGACCTAATTTGTAAAGTAACAACATTGAGTCGTTACAAACTCCCCTACTTAAAAACGTCATCCTCGACATAATAAGAACAAAACAAAGTTTTAAAGGGAGTTTTGGGGTACCTTAATTAAGAAAATAACTCTGGATACTTTTCTTTGCATAACATCTTTTTCCCACATTACTTCCTTTGCAGTACGGTTATGCCATTGAACTTTAACCATCGGGATCGTTCTACTTCTTAATTTGCGGCGGTCTTTCTCAATGATTTGAAGAGGCTTTTCGACAGTCGAATCAAAAATTTGCTGAGATGATTCCTGCAGGCATTGCGAAGTGCTGATGCGTGGAAAACGCTGTGCACGACAAAAAATCTTTCAGGAAGTTTAAATCTGTAAGCCGAGCTTCCAATTTTTACAGTTACTTCGAAGGGTTCAACATACATGGAGCTCAGCTTACCAGTACTCCAAAGCGATGTATTCATTTCATAGGGCTAATCTTTAGATGAGCACAATTCACCAACGCAAAATTCTAGCATCCGGTGTTTTACGTCGTGGTACCTCTTTTGTCGGTTCTGAATTGTCGCGATTAGTCTCTTGATTAGCCTTATCTTTTCGTTCGTTTCTTCAATTAACTCAAAACCATAAATTTGTACATCTCCAACTTGTGTCCATTCTAGAGTTGCACTTTCTCCCATATAAGGCTTCATAAGGAAGCATCCCAATGCTCGATTGGTGGCTATTATTATACTCGTATTCTATTAAAGGTATACGTTTTCCCAACTACCATCGAAATCTAAGATACTTAGCCGCAACAGATCTTTTAGTATTTGATTGACCCTTTCAATCTACCCATCTGTTTGTGGATGAAAAGCGGTGCTTAGAGCTAGCACGGTTCCTAAATCACGATGAACCGCTTGTCAAAATCGAGATTTAAATCTGTTGTCTCGATTCAAAACTATAACTTTTGGAATTCCATGGAGTTTGATTATTTCTTTGATATAAAATTTAGCTAATCTTTCAACAGTGTCAGTTTGCTTAATAAAATAAAATGGGCTGATTTGATCAAATGATCCACTATTACCCAAATTTCATCTGCTCCTGAACGACTCCTAGGTAATCCTATGGTAAAGTCTATAGAAATGTCTGCCCGCTTCCATTATGGGATTTCTAATAGATGCAAGAGTCCACCTAGCTTCTGATGTTCAGCTTTTACTAAACAACACACATGGCATTTAGCAATAAATTCAACCACACTTCTCTTGAGTCATGGCCACCATAATACTTCATTTAGATCCCGATACATTTTGTTGTTTCCGGGGTGAACTAAATATCTTGAGTTGTGAGCTTCGCTTAGTATTTGGTTTCGAATGGATGCATTATTAGAAATCCAAACTCTTTTTCCATGATAAATATACATCCCTTGCTGAAGGTGTAAGTCTGATCTGCATCTATTTTCTATGTCTGCTTTTAGCTTTAAATATTCTAGGTCCTATTCTTGAACGATTAATATCTGCTGCAGGAGCGCAAGTTCAGTAGTACTTATCTGGAGTAGATTGTTTAACTGCTTGCTAGAGATGGGTCTTATCCTTAGCTTATGGAACTCCTCAATCAGGGGGCTTGCCATGATCATTTCGTTCAAGGATACGTTTCTGCTGAGGGCATCAGCTACAACGTTGGCCTTACCAGCGTGATACGCGATACATAGATCATAGTCGCAAATTAATTCAAGCCATCTTCTTTGCCTACAGTTTAGTTGCTTCTAAGTAAAAATATACTTTAGGCTTTGGTGGTATGAAAAGATCTCGCATCGCACCCCATACAAGTAGTGCCTCCATATCTTTAAGGCAAAAAAAACCGACGCTAACTCCAAATCATGAACAGGGTAATTCTTTTCATGCTTCTTTAATTGTCTTGAGGTGTAGACAATTTACCTTCCCTTCTTGCATAAAGACAAAGCCCAATCATATGTTAGATGCATCAGTGAATACTTGATAATCTAATCCTTCTTGTGGTAGGATCAGAACTAGAGCGACAGTCAATACTTCTTTTAGATTTATGGAAGGCTTCGTCACAGTCTTGGCTCCAAATGAAAGGTACCGCTTTTTGAGTTAACCTTGAAAGAGATGAGGCTAATAGCAAAAATCCCTTAACAAACTTTCGGTAATAATCTGCTAGACCCAAAAAGCATCGAATATCGGTTATAGTGGTGGGTTGTGGCCATTCCTGAACTGCATTAATTTTATTTTGATCAACTTTTATTCCTTCTGCACTAATTATATAACCAAGAAAGGCAACGGATTTCAGCCAAAATTCACATTTTGCGAATTTTTCAAACAATTGATGCTCCTTAAATGTGCTTAACACGAGTCACTGATGAATCTCACGATCTTTTACACTTTTGGGGTAAATAATAATGTCGTCGACAAATTTCACTTTTAGGGTAAATAAGAATGTCGTCGAGAAACACGATCCCAAATTTATCCAGAAATAGTCTAAGAACTCGCTGCATTATATCCATGAAAACTGATGGGGCATTGGTTAACCCGAATGACATTACCAAAAACTCAAAATGTCTGTAACGAGTCATGAACGTTGTTTTTGGAATGTCTTCTTCTCGCACCCGAACTTGATGATAACTTGATCGCAGATCTACTTTTGAGAAGACTTTGGCCCCAGCGAGTTGATTGAATAGATCGTCTATTCGAGGTAGCAGATATTTATTATTGATGGTTATTTTGTTTATTCTCAGTAGTCATTGCACATGCGCATCAAACCATCTTTCTTTTTAATAAAAAGAACTGGAGCTCCCCAGGGTAACATGCTAGGCATAATAAGGTATTTTTCCATTAGTTCCTGCAATTGCTCGTGAAGTTATTGCAACTCCTTTGGGGCTAGACGATAAGGTGCCTTTGACAAAGGCTGCGATTCAGGCACTAGGTCAATAGCAAAATCTATTTCCTTTATTAGAGGCAGACTGGGAAGTTCGTCTGGGAAGACATCAAGGATTTTTCTGAATATTCTGGTTTCTGATAACGGGATGTCTTTTTCTGGTTCTTTTATCATAGTGACTAGGTAAGCCTCGCGCCTTTTATGAATTAAATTTTCAGCTTTAAGTGCGTTGATTAGTGAGGCGATAATACCCGATCTGCCTATGAATACTTTTGGTTTTCCTTCTCTTTAAAGAGTAACCGTCTTCTTCAGACAATCAATGACCGCTTCATGCATGCTCAACCAATTAATCCCTAAAATAATGTCGAAATTCATTATAGGGAGGATTTGTAGAGTAGCCTCGTACACCACATCATTGATTAGGATGTTGCAAATGTAAAACTACTGAGCACTCATGGTGGCACCGGAGGGTAAACTCAATATTAAGAGTGCTAGCTAGATTGCAACACAGAATATTCAAAGCCCTAATATAATTTTCCAAAATAAATGAGTGGCTTGCTCCCGTATCGAACAACATTAAAAGATTTACTATTAATTTGTATGGCACCTAGTTAGAAAATGAAACAACTATCATAAAAAGTTTATGCAAGCGTGTTGAAAAATTTTTAAAATGAGAAAGGTAATGTACCTGACACCACATTGCTGTCGTCGGGTGCCATGATAGGAGTGAGGGCGTACATTCTTGCTGCAACGATGGGTCGAGGAACCTGTCCATTCTTTGGGGTAGGTGCTGTTGAAGTGACTTGTCTAGGAGCAGCTCCTCTTCGTTGATTGTTGGAGGAAGGGAAGGTTGCTGGTGCTGAGTTCTGTCTTGGGGCAGATCTAGCCCCAGGGATAACATCTCCATTGATCGTCTTCTTGGCGATACAGAAATGATAACCATGACTGGAGCGCCCGCAGCTAAAACAACGGTTCTCTCCGTTATAGCATCTCCTAGTCGGGTGAGGTCGATCACAATTAAAACTTTCATTGGTCATGGGAGCTTCTGCAGACAGGTGATATGCCTTGGCTGATGGAGGGTAACGAGGTTGCTTGTAAGCCTCCATGTTCCTAGCATAAATGATCGGCCTTTTCCCTTGACTTTCCGCAATCACTTGCTCGTTGTGCTCAAGCATTTGTTGCACAGTCTAAAAGATCAACAAATTTTGTATGCCTAAATGAAATTAGGTTAATGCGAATGCTGTCTTTTAGACTTTCCAGGAACCTACTGCACCTCGAAGCTTCACAATCTACCAGCTTAGGTGCATAACGAGAGAGTTTTGTGAATTCTGTCTCGTAAACTACCACTGATCTGCTCCACTGAGTTACCCTTATAAATTGGCTCTCCAGAATCCTCTGCGCAGAATGAGGAATATAGCGGCTTCTGAACGCATCAATGAATTCGACCCAAGGTATGTCCTCCAAACTGATGTCGTTAAAGGTGGTTTCGTAAGTGATTTTCCACCACCTTTCGGCTTCACCCTCTAGCAAATATTTTGCTAGTCTAACTTCATCGATTGAAGGACACTTTAAGCTGTCCAACTTACTTTCCACAACCTAAATCCAATCCTCAGCTTCATAGGTCAGGCTGAGCCGTCAAAAGTAAGATAATTCAACTTAAAGAAGGCTTGCAAGGCATCGTCTACCGGCAATCTTTGTCCTTGAGAGGGTTCTAGTGCGATCAAGGAGGCAGAGGCTTTCCCTTGGTTCGAAAGGGATAGCAATACGCTTCTAGTAGCCTATCTGTCCTATTATCTGTTGTAGATGCAGACATGGTCAACTTGACTGGGGTTGCGAAAGGTACTGCGAGGAAGGCTTCATCGGAATCCATATATTGAAATTGATAAATAAAACTTGCGATTAGAAGAGGGTGCATCTAACTGAATACACAAACAATTATTCGCATACAAAACACCTTTTAGTTGTCTTTCCTTGTTAGCTCCCATTCTAAGGTGAATATTCTCCCATATAAAACACCTTTTAGCTCCTGGACTTCATTTTCTAATTCCAAAATCCAGTTTCTGAATATCGATACCCACCATGCTATAGTACTTTCTACTTCACTCAATTTTTTTGTTGTCGCATCATCTGTTGTTTCTGCCGCGGGGCATCTATATTTATGCTAGGATCAGTTAGTGCAATGAGTCACCATCACTCCCATCGTCCTCAAAGTACTCAATCATTTCATCACAGGAATCCATCTATAAAAAGTAGAATGATTAATACAAAAACATTATTTTAGTACTTTCACGCTCTAATTGCATTAAAGAAAGAGAGTTATTACTTCCCGACTTAACATGGTACTATTATTCAAAGTTAATTAAATCTCTTTAGAATGAACATATCTTTGTTTTTGTATATATATTCTTTCCTCTCAAATGTGCACAATCCTGCTCTGATACCAAATGTGATGTTCCAATGCCGGCTCAGAGAGAACTATCCCGATATTCAGGTGGTCACATACCGTAGGATCATACTGAGTAATTTGGAAGAAAAAGGAATACACATAAACGTCAAGAGATATTTCTCCTTCTATTAAAATTTCATATTACAAAAATCTTCAACATTCCTCTTACAAAGTTCATCAAAATGAAATGAAACAAAAGGAAAATAAAAATAAAAGTAAAAGTAAAGTAGTGTCGTAGATCCCTCAGCAAGTTTGAAAATTTAAGAATAAGGGTTCATGTTCGAATTTTCCCAGAAGCACCTGACTTACTATTATATAAAAAATAATACTGGGATTGGAATTCCCAGTAATTAGAGAATACTCTAAATACCGCAGTAAACAATAAAATATTATATTTTTTATAATAGCAGAGATGCGATTAGCGAAAATAATGATGTAATAAAATGCAGGAAAAATACGGTAATAGCGCAAACAGGATAAATAATTTCCTGCAACAAATATTATCACAAAGGTGTTGGTTACTGATGTCGTTTTTCCAGTAACCAACCACGAATGTTACTGATGTCATTTTTCCAATAATTAACCACGAATATTACTGATGTCATTTTTCCAGTGACTAACCATGAATGTTACTGATGTCATTTTTCCAGTAACTAATCACGTTATAAAAAGGATGTTGATTCCAAATAACCAACCAAGCTTTAATATAAATTTGACTCAAAATGAAATTAAATAGCAGTAAAGTGCAAAAAATAATACATATTCATATACTATGTACTTTTTTCTTTAAGTTCAAAAGTACAATGGTTTGATCGAATCTGCATTTAGATTTTGATAATTTAAATTGATTTTTTAGCCAATATTTTTAAGAGTAATTATTATCTTCGTTTCTATTCTGTTTTTCTTTCGCTTTCTAATTTTGATAGAAGTCCGATTTTTAAGTTACTGCGATATCAGTAATATTTATTATAACATTTATATTATCATTATAATGATAATAATAATGTACAAAAGAAAAAGACAATGGAATAACTGAATTGAAATTGACAAAAAATGAAAATAATAATCTTATAATATTTTCACTATTATTCATTATTAATTAATGGCAACAATAATAATATAAATGATATAATTTTTATTATTATTATTTTTATAATAATGATTTATTAAGTATATGTAATTAAAATAAAATAAAAAGAACGAAGAAAAAATAATAGCAAAATTTCCCCTCATTCTCCTCTTTTTCTTCTCCTCTCACCTAAGGTTAGGATTGTCGAAAGCCGGAGGGAGGCCGGTCGCAAAGGGGGGTGGCAGTTGATTGGCAGGAGAGCTGGCCAGCAAGAAGAGCTGGCTGGCAGGAGAAGGAGGGAGCTGGTTGGCTGGAAGAGGGAGCTGGGTGCGGCAGGAGGGAGATGGCGGGTAAGAGGAGAGCTGGCTGGCTAGGAAGGTGAGAGGAGGCTGCTACTATTTGGGAGAGGTGAGGGAGTGGGGGAGCTTAAATAGAGAGGGAAGGAGGAGGGTTGTGGTCGGCCAGGTGGGCCGACCATCCTGCACCAAAACGGCGCAAGAGGGGGGAATCGAGAAAAACAAGGAGGGAAGAAAGGAAACTCAAGAATAAAAATTTAATATAATTATTTAAAATTAAAATTTTCGTATTATTCCGCTGTTTAGCGTCCAAAAATAACAAAATTTGACACCGAGGTGCGTTACGATGTAACAAACACCCTCGCGCCAATTTTTTTTTACTTCGAGCAATATTTTATTTTAAATTAATTTTTGAGGTTTTAAAACTTCAAAAACCAATTGAGCTCGAACCGACAGTCCAAAATCGATGAAACTTTTTAAGCAACTTTTAAATAATATACTTATCATAATAACACAAAATTTGATGGACATGTATTTAATGTTCTCAATTTATTAAGTTAAAAATGTACAGAGGAAAAAAAAGTGGGAATTCCGTTATCCAGATTTCTCCTAAACTAGGACACTTTGATCTAAAAATTATTCTTATCTAAAGGTATTTTTATTTGCCCTAATTTGAAGTTCCCCAAGATCCTGATATTACAGTCGGGATTTTGACCTAATTTGCAAAGTAACGGCATTGGGTCGTTATAATATGTGAACATTTTCTTCCATTATAGTGAGATCAATAACATAATAAGTAGGCTAATTGGCCCTATTTCTACTACATGGACTCCGCTGATGGAAAGAACCAAAAGCCCTAATCCAAGATCCCCAGTATTCAAAGGCATAAATGTACCCATAGTAGCATTAGAATGATTGCATAAAGTGGAGGACACTTTTGACTTCATTGGATGCCCAGAAGAAAGGGCAATATCACTGATCACATTCGTCTTCAATGATGAAGCTGAGGACTGGTGGCGCCAGATCTCAAGAATCTAATTTAGAGGAAGGGCCATGAGCAGCATTTCACAAGAGGAATTCGTGGTTGTCTTCTTGACAAGATACACACCAACATCAACTTAAGCCATGGAGCATTTAGTAGTACCATATTATGAAATATATTTGTAATACTTGTGGTTCCTTATTATTCAAGCACCAATCTATCATCTAAGCCAAAAATATAATGTATGAAATGTTATCAGAATGAAAGATTTCTTATTCCTAGTTAAATCAGTATCTTTTCAAATGAACCCGTAGGGTTCTGAATCTCCCAACATGTTGTGAATGAGACTCCCATTAAACTCTCTCCTCCTAATAATACTTCTAGTAGAACCCAAACTTTTAAAATTGCTAGAACTACTAATTCAGTTACTGCAAAACAAAGCCTCTCCTTCCATAACTCCTCTGCCAATGAAACTTTCTTCAATGGATAGTACCCTTCATGCCTACCTGAAACTAAAACCCCAACATTCGATGGATTTGCCCATGTGATGGAAGTTGAAAATTGGCTAAAAAAGTAGAGAAGAAATTGGCTAGCATGAAATGCCCGACCAAAACGGTCTTACTTGGCACCTATCCATTTGAAGGTGAAGCCGAACACCAGTGGAAACTCACAGTGGCCACCTGATGTTTGGGCAGAGAAACGCAAAATATCTTATAGGAAGAAAATGAAGGCGCATTCATGGCGAAATACATTCCTCCATCAACACAAGCCATAATCGAGCAAATTTTATAAAGCTCAATCAAGGTAATGGGATTGTGGCTGAAAACGAGTTTGAATTCACTCGGTTGATGTGTTATGCCCCAAAACTGGTAGATGCAGAAATAGCGGGATGCAGTAGGTTCTAGGTGGGACTAAAAGATTCAATGAGGAGCCTAATTCCCCTCAAATTCGCAAATTTTGTTGACTCGTTCGGGTGTGCAAAGATGTTAGAACATGATAATCAGGCAACCTCGAAAAAGTTGAAAAGGAAGTTCCCACCGGCCCAAGCAAACAAGGGCCAATTTAAGAGATACTGCCAAGGCTTTCCAAATTACTCCAGAGCCTGCCAAACAAGAGGCAGAAAAGAAGTGCCACTTACGACACCCATATGACAAGTGCTACCATCAAAGAAATGTGTTATAGATGTGGCTTTCGAACAACCATATCTAGCAACGCAGAGCTACTAAGACGATATTGAAAAATCATTTGAAGAACAGAGCCCGCTAACAGAAAGAAGGCAGCACCTCAAGCCAGCCAGCTCGGGTGTATGCCCTCGCACCTATGGAAGCCTCGGAGGAACACGGTGTGGTGACATGTACGATTTCATTTATGAATTCACCTTGCACTGTGCTGCTTGATTTTGGAGCTAGTCATTTATACCCGAAAACTTTGTGATGTAGTTGCAAGTTACAATAAAAGAATTAGTATATAAACTAAGTGTTGATTTACCTTCTAACCCATATGAAAGCTAGTCAATACTGCGAATGTGAAATACCTATAAACCAACATATGTTTGTAGCAAAGCTTATACTTTTGCCTATCCTAATATTGGCATGATATTGGGAATGGATTGGCTAAATTATCATAATGCCATAATTGTTTGTTCAAAAAAGTGATTAATGCTAACAAAAAAACAAAAACCAATAAAATTCATGGGTAGGAGTGCGATGTCATCCCTAGAGAACACAATAAAAGCTGAAAGGTTATTTCAAAAGAGATGCAATGCTTTCCTGGCCACCATGATGGGACCAGAGAAATCAACACTGGTATGAGACTTTTGATTATAAAATGCATTGTTTTTTCTTGGTTAATGGAATTGTTGTTTAGGGTATTTTCTTATTATTATTAGTTGGTATTTTAATACATACTAGCTCTTTTGAATATATGAGAAGTTTCTGTACCTTCCTATCATACCTTCACCCATGTGTTCGGCTGTCAAATCTTACTGAGCTAGAGAATGACAGCTTGTTTTTTTCTTTCCTACTTAAGCTTTGGATTTCATACTAGCTACATGCATGCGCTCAATGTATTGACACCACATTTTTAAAATGAGGAGTAATAGCAGACCTGTTGAGATGTATGTTTTGCTTCCATCAATGTATTGAGTTTATGGTCAATCAATTATTTGTTTTTGTGAATTTTGTTCATATAACAATTACAAGCCAAGTGTGAGTGTTCTTGTTGTGAGGTGATGATTGTATTTAAGTTAATGACAATAGTATCATTAATATTTGTAAAATTTATAGTTAATTAAATATAATTTATGAATTTTGTTATAGTATTATTAACAAATTATGTGTTTAAGTATGTGTTTTATGATAAATCTATAGTATTTTTCTATTCATTCCACCCTAATCATATACTTGGGAGAATTAATTCCTCAAATGATTGCAGTTGCAATTCTAAGAAATCATGGATATTGGACAATAATTATCAATATATATACATACTAAAGAGATCTAAATTTCTACATGCTTAAGAATACTTATCTCCTGAATTTTTAGCTTAAAGAATTTCTCCTCTTCGCTCGACTAATGTGCATCGGCGATTTTTATCAAAGAGAGATCTATTACGGACAACAATAGAGATTTCTACTCCCCTTTTATCAAACTATATAGTGCTAAAATTGATTTAAAGAAAGCTTAATAGTCTAAGCACATCTTACATATTAAACTGCTTGGAAAAAAGCATTGTGGGGTATCAATCTTTATAACTCTATTTTGGATTAGCTTCTAAAACAATTATATTTCCATGCAGATCTATTTAGTGCTGAAAATAATTTAAAGAGAACTTAATAGTCTAAGCATATCTTACATATTAAACTGCATGGAAAAAAGCATTTGAGTTATTTTCTTGTGGCGTATCAATCTTTATAATTCTATTTTGGATTAGCTTCTAAAACAATTGTATATACAAGCAGATCTATTATTCATTGAAGCATCTTCCTATCAACTCATCTGGACTCCGTCCTCACGCTTTCTTAATTAAGAAAAACTATATCCATCTAATCTCTTGATATTAATTTTCCTTATCCTCAACACATGCAATGCATATCAATGTTAAAGATAATAATAATAACAATAGATAAATAATACTGACCCAAGTTTGCTGCTTGATCTTCTGAATCTTCTGCAGAAAAATGTATATCAAGAATTTTTCTTAAATATTCCAATTGTTCAAAGCCACCTTGGAGCTCCTCCCACTTAAATAATGACAACAGGATGATCAAGACTTGAAGAAGCAAAAAAGAATATACAAATTATTGGAAATAATAAAAAAATAAAAAAGCTGCTGGTGAAAATTTTATGCATGCCATTCAAATGTCACTTAATTACATATTAAACATTATATTTTCAATTTTTTAGCCTATCATCTAACTCGTTATTATATCATAACCACAGCCCACTTAATCACTACCATTGGTTTTAGAAATAACAAAATTTAAAGGCTAAATAAATAAATACACAAAACTTGGGTGTCATTCAAGTAATTATCTATAATTCTAAAGATTAATTTTTAACCATGAAAGAAAAAAATAAATTGGTTATTCCACAAATTAAACACTACGGCCAAAAAAATTATCAAACTAATGCTAGGCTATCAAGCAAATAATTATATCAAATTTGGAAAGATTCAATCATGCCACCAAAACCTTCCTTATTTGCATATTTAACTACCAAATTTTAATACCATCTACAATCTCAATCAATTATTATATCAAATTTTATAAAAATAATAGTTTGAGTATTAGATATTTATATATCTAATATTTAGGCAATAATGCAGTATGTCTGCAATTATCTCCAGAAAGTATTACTGTGCTAAAACTAACAAGGAATCAGAGAGATAGCAGTGTTCTTAATTTTCCTAACTAGTTTTAATAAGTTGCAGTTCTTCTACATAATCATTTATTATATCAATCTTGTTCATTACTATCACATATCGATAATTAAACAACAGAGTTTTTAAGCAAGTTATAGAAAAGAACCGGCTTAGAAGGTTTTTTTAAACGAATAGCATATCATAAATAAGATTAAAAACTCATGAAAATTTAGATGACCTCAAAATAGTTTCCAAATTAAAAACTATGAAGGATGTTAAGCATTTTAAATTGATGCAATAACAACAACAACACCAAGCCTTGGTCCCATTAAATGGGGTCAGCTACATAAATTTTTTGTTTTTATTGGGCACGATAAATAGAAGCCTCTCCAAGTTCCAAGTGTCTTTCTTAGTCTACCACTTCTTCCCCTTTAACATAGGAAAATTCATGCACTCAATTTTTCTAACAGAGGCATTTACTTGTAATATGTTCAAATCATATAACACAACATTCTCTAATATGTTAAAACACACTCATCCACCTTAGCATTGTCATTTCTCAAGCGCTTATTTAATTAAAAAGTTTATTCTCTATTGGTCACATCCTGCTATATATTACATAGTTGGTCATATGGCTACACAAAAAATTATTTCCTTAATTTTGAATGGGATTTTTAAATCACAACACTTCATAAGCGCTCACCCATTTCATTCCTTTCATCCATTTCATCCATAAGCACTCCATATAACATAGTTGTTCCATAAACGCTTGCTCATCAATTCTCTAATCTTTATATCCTATTAATTGCCCTATATTTTATTATTATTTTGTACAGTTGATATAGGGTATTTGAACCTCTCACTCTTCTTGATCCCATGGTCCTATATGGTGATGGGGACCATCTTCGACGCGGGTCCCGCCGCCGAGCCCGCCCGGACCCATACCGGCCTTGTGTTTTCAGTTTTATTTTATGCATTTATTTTTGTCTGTTTCAGTTTTATTTTGGCATTTATTTTTGTCCGTTTCATGTATTGATCGGAGGGACGAATATTAGCCCTCCGATCATTTTTTAAAAACACTCTAAGGTCTAGATTGCTTTGAGGATATTTATAAATACCCAAAATTTGTATATTAATTTTAGTTTTGATAAACAAAAATTATGAGTTTTCTCCAAACAGCGAGAACGGCTCTTGTTTCTCCTGGGAAAACCCTTGTTTCCAAATCCTCCCTCTCCAAACCCTAGCCGCCACCTTCCGAACCCCTCCCCTTGCTGCCTTCGGACCTCTCCCTGCAAGACAGTCGCTGCCACCACCCCAGCCGCCACTGCTGACCGATCATCGATGTCTGCCCAGCCGCCGTCGCTGCCCCTGCTGCTGCTGCCAACCGCCACTGCCCTTGCTGCCAGCCGCCGCTGCCCTTGCTGCAGCTGCAGCTGCCAGCCGCCACTCATCCTTCTGCCACTGCTGCTGCTGCCAGCCGCAGTTGCTGCCCCTGCTGTCGCTGCCCCTGCCGCCTCTGCCCAGCCGCCGCTGTCCAGCCACCTCCACTGCCCAACCGTCGTCGCCCTAGCCGCCGCAAGAAATCTATTCGGATCACCCTTCTCGCTCCCGGTTTAAACCGGCGTGTGTTTGTTCTTCCCATACCCTAAACTGAAATTATTTAATTATTTTCTCGTGCAATTTTCAGGTAGAAAATATTTGTAGAAGCGCAAATTTAAATCCGGTCGCTGCGAGTGGTTCGGAATGAGGCGCTTCCGAACACACCCGCATGGCAAGTACAACTCGAAGTGCGAGTTACCTTACCAGACCGGAGCCTTTCCTTTGATCCAGAACCGGTGCTAACTGCTCTTCATGTTCGTGACTCAGGACACCTCATTGCCAACGAAAGTTATTTTCAAATTACTGTAGAATCTTCTGCAGGCAAATGCTGAAGCTTAATTGATCTGAAACGGCTGCACGAAAAATGCTTAAAATTCCAAATACATTTTAAAAAAATCTGCATTCACAAGTATTTACAAGCATTCACGAACCCTAGGATTGCATGAGCCCAGCAACACCAAACCCTAGTGTTGTCTGCATCATATAGTTATGCCATAAAGATTAAGACTTAAATTATGTTTAAGTTTACACTTCATGCATCCAATTTTAGATCTACTAAGATACACCTTTCAAGATCCCAAAGTAATCCTTCACAACTTAAGTAAGTTCAATTATATTAGCACTAATCTTGAGGACATTGCTATTGAGGACCATGTGATCAAGAAGAGTTAAAGGTTCAAGTACGTTAGTTCAATTATTCAAAATAGGTAAAAAAGAGAATGATGTGATTAACAGAACCCAAGATGGTTGGATAAATGGAAGATCGCTTAAAGGAAATATTTTAAAAAGTAGCTATACGACCAGCTATGTTATAAGGGATTGAATGTTGGCCAGTAAAAAAAGTGTTACAAGGATGGGATGCCTAGGTGGACAAATGGGTTTACTCGTGAAAATAGAATGAGAAATTATATCCGTAGCAAGGTTGGAGTAGCTCCATTAACTGATAAAATTAGAGAATGCCACTTTAGATAATTCGGGCATACTAAGCGTAGTCCGTACAACTCCCATGTTAGAAAATTTGAGTTTAAGAATTTTATCCATATCAAAAAAAAAAAGATGAAGGCCAAAAAAGATATGGAAAGAGACTATTATGAAGGATCTTCTCTACTTGAAACTTTTGAAGGATCTTTTATTTTATCATGCACAATTGGAACAAAGGATTTAAGCTGACCTAACCTAGTGAAATTAAGGCTTGATGTTATTGTTGTTGTTGTTGTTGTTATTTAAGCCATCCATCTATATTAAATATCTTCAATCCTAAAATAAACTATTAGTTTTTCTATATTTTGAGTCAAGTGTAGATGTGATCTTTATGGTCAAGAAAGTCTAAATCACTCAAATATTTGCCAATTGTATATCCAACACTTGTTTTTTTATATTTATTAAATGATTAGTTCCCATTTTAATATATTTTCATCTATTAGAGAATCTAATTCCCTATGTTGTACAAAGAAGCTTCAATCGCTGCTTTGATTGCAGTTCATAAAGGAGAATAATTTTCGAATTGATGGCCACTAACCTAATCTCAGGTATCATACTATTGACTTTACTTATACTAGCGCTCTTAAGAAAAACGGATCGTTACAAGGACTTTGCTTAAAACTATTGTAATAAAGGATAATAATTAAGTGGTTCATACTACCGCTGTTATAAAATAAAACTATAACAGCGCTTGATTATACAGCATGCCTGAATTAAGATTTGCAACAGTACTTGGCTGCATTAATAGAACATCCATAACACGGTGCATCCAGCATTCAAATCTACAAAATATTGTCATGTACAATGCAGCTCCAAGAGATTCTCAATAGTTTAAAATATTAAATTCAATAGTCAAAAGTAGTGAGCTTATTAAATTCAAGTTCCGGATGACTTTAGATGGTAAATTGTTAATAACAAAATCAAATTAAAATTTTGTGTCCATACGTCTGTATAATCTAACCAAGACTAGTAACTTTACAGTAACCTTTTATTCATCTCATTGGATCATTCTAAATCTCAATTTCAGATCATTAGCCAGCATATTGAATTAGGAGGTATACGCTATTTTAGGTTCGACATATTATTTGTTATTACAACCACAATTACTCTTTACCACTAGCATTATCCCCTGGGTCATCCTCTTGTTGCACATCTTTTGACCTTCGTCTCTTCAACTCCATCAAAACTTGAATGCTCTCTTAATGAGAAGAGAAACTTCATCAAGTCTACTATCAGTCTTCTTCTACAACACAGTGACTCCAGTGCTGTGAGTTAGTCCGTTATAATATAGGAGATCCTATTCGGTTTCTGACTCCTTTCGGGGTTTCATTGATCATCACTCCCATATTATGTGGGTATAGTTAATGTTATTCATAAATGTATATGTATGATGTCTATTTTATAAAAAATTCAAGTTCAATTTTCTGTATATATGAAAATTCTGCTCTGGTAAGGCTAAGTTTTAAAAATGTATTATTAACAAGTGCTAAGCTTTGGAATATGTACGAACTTGCTTTCAAAAACTAAGTTTCAAAAAGTTATCATCCATCAAATCACATGTCTATAAACTACTCAACAAAATTGCATCACAAAAAAGATAAATTGGTCATCATTTCGATATCACCGGACAATCAAGTTTCACATTAATATACATTTTGAGCCTTTATTCAAACGCATACCAACTTATTGGAATTCGTCTTCTTAACAATCAATCACTGCTTAACATCCCCTCTCCTGCTATACGAATACTTCCTCTTAGTTCAAATATCTTCAATTGACAATATTTTGTTCATACTATATATCCATAATACAAACTTACACTCACATTATGTACTACTTCATCTTAATCCAAAAGTTTATAATTGATCATATTTGTTCATAATATACATCAATAAAAAAACTCTCACCTCAACAAAATACATTCAGAAAGGAAAATTTGTCTTCTCCTCAACATCACCTGAACAATCATGTTTAAAATGAATGTTCTACACCATTTTTGAGAAGTTCCGATGCATACAATCTTTTACTAATAAGGTGACCTCTTCCCATCTCAGTAACAAGCACTATTTAATATCCTTTCCCCCACTATACCTCCACTTCCTCTTAATCCAAAGGTGTTTTAGATTGTTTATATCTTGTTCATAATATACATCAATGAGACAAGCTCTCATCTCTCGTTACCTAGTGCATCTTTAAAATTCAAAAAGTGTATTAATGTTATAAGCCTTTCATAAAACATAACTACACTGTATACACGTCACCTTTAAAAAGATACTGTGATGGCCCGACGCCGGTTCAACGGAAACCGTTCCGACATCGGGTATTCACTAACCGCAGGATCATATTGAATAATTTGAGAGAAAAAAAAAACACACATATAAAAGCCAAAAGATATTATTCATTTATTTCAATATTTATATTACAATATCTTTTCAACACTCCTCGTACAAAAGTGAAAATAAAGAAAAAGATAAAAAAATAAACAAGCAAAATAGCATCGTGGATCTATCAACAGTTTCAACATTTTAAGCATTAGGGTTCTTGCGTGTATTCCCCCAGGAGCACCTAACCTGGTATTGTACAAAAAACAATACCGGAATTTGAATTCTCAGTAATTAGAGAATACTCTAAGTACTGCAGTACACAATAATATTTACATTTTAAAAAGATGCGATTAGCGGAAGTAAAGCGATAATAAAATGTAGGAAAAATAAGGCAATAGCGCGAAATAAACAATTTCCTACAACAAATATTATTTATCAAATAAAAATTACTGATATCATTTTTCAGTAATCAATACTGAATATTATCGATGTCATTTTCCAGTAACAACCCCAAATGTTGCTGATGTCATTTTTCCAGCAATAACCCCGAATGTTGTTGATGTCATTTTTTTCAGCAACAACCCCGAATATTCTTGATGTCATTTTTCTAGCAACAACCCCGAATGTTACTGATGTCATTTTCCAGTAACAACCCCGAATGTTATTGATGTCATTTTCCAATAACAACTTCGAATGTTGCTAATGTCATTTTTACAGCAACAACCCCGAATATTATTACATTGGTTCCGAACAACCAACCAAGCTTCAAATGAATTTGGCTCAAAGCAAATAAGCGAAGCAGTTAAAAATGCAATAAAAATATAATACTTGTCATGTACTGGGTACCTTTGTTCTTTAAGTTCAAAAATTTAACAATTCAAATGAGTGACAGTTCGCTCAATCTGCATTTAAGTTTCCGATACTTTTTTAATTTAGTCGTTTTAAAAGTGATGTGATATTTGAGGATTTTTACATTCTTCTTTTCTATTCAATCATTTTCCTTCACATTCATATAATGATTTAAGTCCGTATTTTTAAGTCACTTGATATTTATCATTATGATAATATTATTGTATGAAAGAGTAAAGATAGAAATGAAAAGAATACTTAAATATAAATAGTAATCATTTTATAGCATTTGAATTGTTCATATTATTAATTAATGAGAATGATCAAAATGTGAATGACTGAATATAATTCTTTTATAACAATATTTTAAACGTATAGAGTAATAAGATTAGCAAAAATGTTCCCTTCAATTTCCTTCCTTTCCAACTCCTTTTACCTTAGGATTAGGATCGCCGAAAAACGGAGGGAGGCTAGAACGGGGTGGCCGGCAACTTGCTGGCTAGCTGGCAAGGGCTGCAGCTGGCTGTGGAACTGCTAGGGGCTGCTGCTGCTGGCTTCTTGCTGCTGCTGGCTCCTTGTTGCTGCTGCAAAGGGGCTGCTGACTTCTTGGTAGGGGCTGGAATGGGAGAAGGCTGGCTGCGGGAGTTGGAGGAGCTAGCAGGGACTAACGAGGAGGAGCTGGAAGCTTGCTAGTTGGCTGCTGGAGGGATGGCAGTTGGTAGGGGCTGAGAAGGAGGGGCTAGTGGGGAGCTGCTGCTGCTGGGAGCTAGCTGGGAGAGGGCTGAAATGGGAGGTTGCTGCTGTTTTGAAGAGAGGGAGCTGGTAGAGAATGGTTGGGAGGGAGAGCTGCGCTTAAATAGGCACAGGAGGGGGTCTCCAGCGCCAAACGTGCAGAATTAGCGCCTTAATGGCGCATCGTATGCTCCAGCAGCGGAAGCTTCTTCCGCCAGAGGCGGAAGAAAACTTAGGTACCTTGCCCTTGCCATTTACACGGGGATAAAAATTCCTTAAGGAATTTTATTTAAAACTATTTAAACTTAAATTAATCGTATTTTTCCGCCGTTCGACGCCCAAATACAACGAAACTTGACATCAAGATGTGCTACAACATCACGAACACCCTCGCGCCAAAAAAATTTTAATTCGGAGTAATATTTTATTTTATATTAATTTTTGAGTTTAAAAACTTCAAAAATTAACTACGATAAAACCGGCGCTCAGAATTTGATGAAACTTCTCGAGCAGCCTTTAAATAATATATTAACACAATGACACTGAAAATGATAAATTCTGACACATATTTCAATGTCTTTGATTTTTAGAATTTAAATAATTCAGAAAAATAAAATGAGAGCTTCCATTATTCGGATTTCTCCCAAACTAAGGCACTTTGATCTTTAAAATTATTCTTACCTATGGTATTTTTGTTTGCCCTAATTCAAAATTTCCCAGAATCCTGATTTCTAGGCGAGATTTGACATAAATCGCAAAGTAACGACTTTGAGTCGTTACAGACACTCACATCACTTCTACAACCAAAAAATTGTCATTCTCTACATTTTTTTTCACCCGTTGCTCCAATTTTCCTCTCTTCTTCAGCTAACTCAATGAGATCACAGCCTCTTAAATTGCTTAAAAAGTGAAGGAACCTCCCACATCTTTAAATTGGTTTAGAAGTAGATTTTTATTAAAACAAATTATGATGTGTTAATCAAACTTTCTCCTCAACAATAGATTAAAGTTTATTTAAACCTAGGATCTAGAACTTTCTATGAGCAAAAGGCCTCATAATCAATAATCCTTAGAATTAAAGGAGAGTACTCTTGGCTAAAAAGTTTGCTTATAGCTCATTGTTGTGTTTAGCACTATGTGTTTAGTGGTAAAGCATGCATGACATACTAGGAAATAGACCAAATCAAAACAACATAATTTTGTTATCATGGGTAACTTGTGATTTAATCTAACTAACATTATATGGTACCAAGTTAAAACATCAAAAGACTCACATTAGCAATCAGATATTATCTTTATCCCAAATATACTGAGCAGATTGGGAGAATGTATTAAAGAATTACTCTTTGAGTTTAAGGGAAACTCTAGAATAACAACAGATAAAAAATTGTGCCTTTTATATCTAATAAGATAAAAGACAAAGTATGGCCACCTAATGTTCAGAGATTCAAGGGTGTACCATAAATGTAAAGTCAATCAAAATTTAGTGACTTTGCAATTAGTGATTTTGCAATAAGTATAATGGGCTTGTTAGCATTGGTGTAAATCTGAGTTTAAGTTAGGGCATTATATCCTTTGGAGGCACAGAAGCTCTAGGTTTAAAGACAGGCACACATATCTTTGAAAGCCTGTACAAGTTGATATGGGACTTATATTATTTAGAAGGCCCGAATAGTGGGTCTTACAGCCTTGTCCTCTTAAATAAAGTAGTTTATAATAATTTGATTTGATTGTAAGATAATGTGATGCCCTAAGATATTTTAGACCTGTTAAAAATGAGATAAGTATATAGGAATTCACTAGAATATTTGGAACAACTGAGAGTTTTTAAGTGACAAGCTAATTATAAACTAAATCAATAAAATCTTATAGTATAATTAAAAAATGATAAACTAAATCATAGCTTGATAGAATTATTCTTGGATTAATAGAACAACTTTTATGATTTTTAGCACAAACCACTATGACCTCTTAGGTCAACTAGGATCATGGAACCTGCTATGATTTTTTTGTCTAAGTACAGGTCTAAAGCAAAATATATGGAGTGTACGTTTATTCACAACAAATATAGTGAGTGTAAGGTCCAAATCAAATTTATGGCGTACACCAAACAAATAACAAAAATTTGAAATATTCCATGGGTTAGAAATTGTTGCATACATTATTCCAATATTTTTTGAAATATATGTTACATGTGTGCCAATTAAGAGTTGTATACATTACCACAATATTCAACCAATTAGCAAATGCCTAGTCATTAAGAATTTAAAAAGACAAATAAATAGGTGAATTTTCATAAAAAATGTTGAGCCTTAAAGAACTCAGGACCAAAAAACTAATGCATGACCTTGCTCATTAATAATCATTCAAGTTAGAAAATAAAGAAGTTTTGAGTTGGACGTTGAGTTACCTCTAAATATGACAAAGAAACTAGTTTCCAGCCAATAGACGATATATATCGCCTCTTGAGTACTGTGTGACCCATAGGTAACCCTGTATAAATGATAGGTTAAATCAATCAAATGGAATACAAATTTTCCAAAATTAAGTACCCTATGAGAACAAAAAATCCACTACACTCATATTGTTAACTACCCTAGAATCAATGATCAAGACTACCTAAATTCCTCGAGAAATGTGACGGGCCATCAATCTCAAAAGCAAGCTTCTTTTCAATCAATACAGCATCCAAAGTGTAGCCATTAACATTATATTCTCTAACCCACTCAAGGCCAGTGCTGACAAGAAGTCGAGCTACATTTCTTTGGAATGAAGAAGTTATTTTCTTATTGAAACATTTTGTCTTTGCTGCTTGTGATATTTTCTGTTCAACTTCCCCTTTTAACGATAAACCAAGTTCTGGATACTCCAGTTTCAAGCATTGATTTGCTAGATGAACTTGCGACGCAAAGATAACATCTTCCCTATAATGCTCAGAAAGCCACTGCTCTAGATGTCGGCACAACGTTGTCCATACATGAGAGAAGAATAAGCAATTCATCCTACCAAAAACAGCATATGACCAAGCTATATTCCCAAGTTGATCTCGGTTAAACTGAAACACAGAAGTTTTTAAACTCTCTTCGTGGAGATATTCATTCACTTTCTCAGCAGATTCTGCATTCTTAGCTTCCACATTACCTACCGAACTTAGCATTGCTTCTTCGCAAATTGGAATATTAGCCAACTCCTTGACAACCTCATCTAGTGAACCAAGTATTGGGTCAGCAGATTCATTCAAAGAAGCAAATGCCCATAATAATTGAGCAATTTCTTGTTCCCTAAATGTTTGAACTACTTCAGCTGCTCTAGCTGCTAATCTCAAGAAGAGTTCTGGTGCCGAGTGTTGCATTGATGCAAAAGCACCAGCAATATTAGCCAAATTTTGAGAGTTGAAATCTGCAATCTTAGTTAAAGCCACCTCAGCAATTCTATCCATCTCAGATGTATAGAGTAGCTCGCCGCCAATCTTGGATAATGCCCAGGCAATGTTTGATATCCCCTGAGCAGAACATTCGGGCAATGCAATCATTGCAATACCTACAAGCATCGACATCTCTCTTTGGCGGGCAAATGCTAGCCTATGAGTTCTCATCATTGACGCACATTCCATATTCTTGGCTATGCGGTGAATAGCAGTTGCAATATTGATAGGAGTCAGAGGAGAGGGGTGCAATCCTTTCGCTACAGCTGATATAGCTTCTGCCGCTACATCGAGAACTTCTGCAGCAGTTTGAGCATCAACAATGTCTATGTTAAGGCAAATCTCTTTCTTCCTATCTGTGGGTCCTGAAAACTGAGAAATTTTCTCAATAAAAGCTTCACAAGTTTCTTCTTTTCCATTTTCAAGCATTCCACCTGCCAGTATGCTTATACTGCTACAATGTGTATCACAGTTATCTTCCTCTACTTCATCATCTATGCCTTCCATAGCATCATCTGAATCTTCTGAAGTTTTTTTCTTGTTCACTTTCCCTTTGTTCCTTTGAAACTTCTTCTTTTTAGTGCTCGCTAACACCATTTTCTTCATGGATGATGTCAAACCCCTAGCTTCAATTGCCTTCAGTGCGGCCCTCCTAGCCCTAACACACCAATCCATGCTGTCAGTATCTTTCAATAAATTAGATTTCTCAAGCCGTTTTTTCTTGGTTTGAAGAGAACACGCCGATGGAGCTTTTCCCAAGAACACTAATTTCCAATCAGAAGTGGGTTCCATTTGTTTGTCAACCTTGCTCAAATACATGGAATTATTTTCTAGCTTGCAGGTAAAAATTCTAGTTTTTCTACTCAACAGGAGCTCGGATTTAGAATTTAGAGATCCAGAGAAATATTTCACCAACGGAAACTTGCAAATTGGTAAGTGTTCTTTGAACAAGAACACGTTGAGGTCTTCCATTTAGGAAAAACCCGATTTTAATCTGACTCTTTACAGCACAAAACTAAGCCGAGTGAACTCGAAGGTTGGAAGAAAGCAGAGAGACTGCCATCATTTGAAAACTGGAGAAATGAAAAAGAGTAATACGCACAGCATAAATCAAACGGTATGAGTTCTCCCCTTTAGCTCCACCTCAATCCGAGCTGCGTGAATAGACAACCGATGATGAGAACCAAAAGTAAAATCATGTAGAATATAGAAATTCAGAAACACTGTTCAAATTGCAGAACCTAAGCGAACCTTATCTCACAGCTCCCCTTTAAACCCTGAGAAAGGCCAGGGCTTCTCCTTCGAGGAGGAGGAGGAGGAGGAGGAGAAGGCGTTCGAGTCCCAAGTCGCCGCGAAAATGAGAAAAATCGGACTGAAGAAGAGGCGGTCGAGTCCCAAGTCGCCGCGAAGATAAGAAAAATCGGGCTGATGAATGAAGAAGATGTGCGACTGAAGCTGTGCGTCGCTGGAGAGGAACAGAGAGGCACCTCCCCTATACACGAACAAAACCCTCCAAAAAAAAATAGAAAAATCAGTGATTTTTCATTTGTCATTCGTGAAAGAAGTGCACTTCTTATATTAACTTATCAACATAGCTCTCAAATATAAATATGAATAATAATGATTTAAAATTTTAAAAATATATTTTTATAAATCTCATAAATAAAAATAAATTTAATAATATTTTTTTATTCTACTTAAATATCTACATTATAATTATTCAGAGAACTATTTAACAATACTCTTAACTTATTAAAAATTCCAATCATTTTTTTCTCAAATCTTATTAAAAATTTACAACTCTTATTACAACTTATTAAACATTATTGTTATAATTTTCGTAAATTTAAATTTTATATTTACCTAATACTTATTAATTTAATTCTTATAAACGTGAAAGGGAAAAGATTCATAATATAAATCAGATTATTTTAATTCCATTGATAAACATTTTTCTACATTTTCAAAAATCAAAGAACTTACAGTTTGCTTTCATCGAGTAGCTTCAAATTTGAAGTAAAGCAACTATGATCTAACTTCATATAATTTATTAGGATAACTTTTAGCAACCTATCTTACAGGTCTTCATCCAATGAGATATGCCCAACAAAACATATTAATAGCTTAAATATAAGATATCATATTTGCACACTTCAGAAAAAAAACAAAGAGAAATACATGTTATGTCAATACAAAAATAAGACCCATGCATCTCTGTTAAATGTATAAGAAAATAATGTAGAATGGCTGAAAATTAGGTTTTAAGCAAATTGAAAAATAATACATTTTCATAAGGCATTTACGTTATTAAAAAGATTTAAGTGACATGCAAATACATTTCTCTTATTACTATTCTATTTTAAATAATCCTAGAGAAAATATTTTGATAATGATATTGTTTGATAATTAATATTAAAAAATTCTTTTATTTTAAGAAGATTAATATTTAATGATGTCAATGATCACACATACCCACATATATCAGAAATTTATCTTAAATTAGCATTATTAAGCAAACATAATCCTAAAATTAATTATAATAAATTGGCAATATCAACCAAATCTTCAAAGAACACATTCATAAAAAAAAATAAAGTGAATGGGTGTAGCGTCCTGCCCTATTGCCGCGCGCAAGGAGGTAAGATCATAATTCGGTGGTGGAGTGGCGCGCCACTCGAGGAGGATTATCTCGTCTCTTCGAAATAGCTTGAAAACCAAACAAATCTGAATGGCTTCTAACTCAATCTCAAGAATGGTTGAAAGCTAATAATTAAGATAAGAGTAGTATCATTATCCCAAGTATTAGACCAATACATACATTAGATATAAAATGCATAAGAAATTTATTATATGTATAAGATATCAGTATTTCCAGTATGCTGGTCATATCACAATACTAAGTATAAGTAGTATATAACAGAGTGCGGAAGCTAAGTAGTCATCCAGAAATATTCATCATAGAAGTTGTATAAAATATTCATCTCAGAAAAGAAAAGAAAACACATCCAAAATTATTACAAACAGTTTATTAAAATACAAACATAAAAGCTGTAACGACCCAGTATTGTTATTTTTCAAAATTAGGTCAGAGCCCGCTTCAGACATCAAAGCTCCAGAGAATTTCAAACTATAGCAAACAAAAATACCCTTAGATAAGAATAATTTTTAAGATCAAAGTGCCATAATTTGGGAGAAATCCGAATAACGGAAGCTCCCGTTTTATTTTCAGAATTATTTAAATCCTAAAAATCAAAATATTAAAATACGTGTCGAAATTCATCGATTTCAGTATCGTTGTGTTAAGTATATTATTTAAAGGCTGCTCGAGAAGTTTCATCAACTTATGAGCACCGGATTTATTGTGGTTAATTTTTAAAGTTTTCAAATTTCAAAAATTAATTAAAAATAAATATTCATCCGAATCAAAAATTTTCGGAACGAGGGTGTTCGTCATATCGTAACATACATCGGTGCCAAGTTTCATTGTATTTGGACACCGAACGATGGAAAAATACGAATAATTTAACTTTAAGTATTTATTTATTTTTAATTAAGGTGCTTATTTATGTGCTAAAGAACTAAGCAGTGTTGATACTGCTACCTGCTGATCCACTGCTTTCTTTTTTACTCTATTTACTTTTAAAAAGCCTGTAATTTTTCTTTTATTTTAATCTATGTACTCAAGACTCGTGAATTAATGAATAAATGAGTTATATTTGATGTCTATATATTTGTCTCTTAAACCACTCAATATGATCCTGCGGTTAGAGGACTTGTCATTGCTTGTTGTTGTTGCTATTACTATTCCACAAGCAAATCGGTGCTGGATTAGCTCCCGCTGACTCGGCATCGGGTCCTCACAAAAGCTAAGTACTGAACCAAAACAAACTAAGCAGAAAAGTAAGGTTGGGGAAAAGCCCACTACTGCTCCATGGGCTCCTGAACCTCCCGAGTATCCTCATAACCTGGCTCGATATACTGCTCAAAATCTAGCAAATTGCAGATCACAAAAGTACCCGTGTCAGATAATAAATCTAGCATATCGAAACTAATCTAAATAGTATAGTTATTCATTTGACATTTACAAAATGTAAATAAATCAATAAGAAAAACTGTAAAGTAATTGAAAGTATTAAACTGTATAAAATTGTACAAAATTGAAGTAACGTAAAGTAAAGTTGTATTGAAAACTGAATAATGGAAGTAAACAAAAGCAGTAATAGATCTGAAATTAAGTAATATCATGTAAAATTATGATGTATGCCATTAACTATGCATCTGAATATGCCATAATACTATATATTACTGATATGCAACTGAAATATCACTGAACTACTATGAGTTGTACGGTCCAATGTATATATATATATATAGTTGGGAACTGCGATGCCGATGCATCCTAAAATTTCTCAGTCAATGTATGCAGTATTCCGTAATCCATAAATCATCACTACTACTCATACATTATCACTGATACTCAAACATCATGCTTATGCTCATGCTCATGCTTCTAAGCTACATTAGATAAATCCAAAAATCCAAAAATGCTTTGAAATCTGATAATAAATTCAAAGTCTCTATTGTACATAATCTTGCTAAAAAAATTTTGACTCATAAATTTTGACCTCGATAATTTGTTAAAGCTGAGAGTTTACTGAAAAATCATTAGATTGAATGATTGTATACACATATTTAACATGTTTCTAAGAAATGTAGTTTTTATCACTTAATTTAATTAGGCCGCCCTAACGAAGCGATATTCGATAGGAGACATCATCCGATGGCAATTTATATCTCAAACTAAGTCATTAAGGTACCCAACTCACAATCACACTCAGTATTCTAAAGAAGGTGACTCAAATTACTTTGTTTATTTAAGCCACACCTATTGAAGTGATATTCGCTAAGAGGCATCACTGATGGCGATTTGTATTTTACAAACTAAGGAATGAGTCCCTATTTATAATACTTTTAGTCTTTGAAGATTCACTATAATGGGATTGTATTCATCTAATCCCTCGGGATAGCACCTGATCATAAGTCCACATTGGAGTGAATCAACAAAGCCTGAATACTACTGAAAAAATTCAGTACTATAGGTATACCCTACCACACCCAACCAATAATCTTAGTTCAGACAACTCTATTTAATCGACAAGGATTTTCAAAGTTATTAATCATTACTATAAATAGGTGAGTCCTACAAAAGGCTCCAATAATGTGATATAAAAAGATCACTCAAAGTTAATTTATACCGTAAGGGAGAGGTTCCATTTTAAATGCTTTAGGTGATTCTTGCTACAATATATCAAGTTCAACTTCTAAAGTTATGAAAGATTATCTAAATTTTTATTTCAATAAGTTACAAGTTCTTCCTACCTCAATGTATCAATAATTAAGGTCTTTAAATATTTCAAGGATGATCCTATAGCAAGACCATTGAGATCTCACTTTTCTACATCTTAAGCTAATATTTAAGGTTTACTTATTATACTTGGATTAAAGTAATCAGATCAGATGATTAAAATTCATTTGATCCTTTTCTATTCTACAATTATAGGATGAAATCAAATATATTATTAGAGTTAGATCATTTCATAAATTATTATAATTTTATTATCCATCTTATACTAATAGTCTTATATAAGAGAAATTTAAAGATCTTAAGTTTAGATTCAGATGGTTCAATCACATAGTTTTAATATTAATCTTAGCACTTCTAATTCAATGATTTAAGATCAATATCAAATTATATGCATTATTGGAATAATGTCAATTGCATTATCTTACAATCAAGTTAATTGCTTAAGATGATTGAGATTTAGATCTTAATCAAGACAAGTTAGGGTTTAACCAAAATTAAGACCAATGGTTAATTTAAATATCAATGACAAATCAATATATTATTGGTATATTATTGATGTCAAGTTTTAGATTTAGATTAAGTATCATTTACTTATCAAATTATCAAGATCCTTATGTTCAATTATAGTTTAATGTCAATTTAAGCATGTTTAGGTGTCTATTCGAATATTAAAGTTCTCTAACATACCCCATAATATCATGACAACATATAAATGTAAAGATGACATAAAATAGAAGGTAATTAAGACTAATAAAATTCAAAATCAAACCAATAAAGTTAGTACTTGATTATAAATTCTAAGAATTTCATGTCATTTGGTTATTAAAATACACCTATTCAATACAAGCATTCAAAGATCATATTATTTAGCATTTGGTAGAATATACTTAAGGCATATAGGGAGTCTTTGTACATATCATAAAAAGGCAAATTTTTTAAATTGATTTTACACAAATTTTTATGCAATACTCTATTTTAACTAATTTGACCCCACTAAGGTCCTAAGGTCCTTAAAATTCAAAAATTGTGAAGTTTTAGCTATTTTAGCCAGTTTTGGACGAATTCAGACATTTTTGGATGCTATGGCGCGTTGTGGCGCCTTCTAGCAGAAAGCCAGGCGCTACGGAGCGCTACAACGCTTTTGATGCTACGGCGCGATGCGGCAGAAATTTGCATTGCGGCACATTATAGCTGTGACGGCCCAACCCCGCCGTGGTCCTGTTAACTCAAGAGTTAACATGATTACGGTAGAGGAGTCATCTAAATAACAAGGCCCATGCTTATGAATAGGTTAGTGACTAATACTAACCCATCATAATCAAAGACTTTGTCATTTCTCAAAAGATGTTATCACTAAATGAAAATAAAAGATAAGCAGAGTGCGGAAGCATATATACAACATCCATCCATCATATAAATATAATAGTATAGAATAAGTAAAGTGCTGAAAGTGAAGATTAACTCTGTATTATTTCAACATTTAAATAGGTTTGAAAGAACTGAAATAAAACCCTCATCCTCACAAATATAGAGAGAAACTAAGGATCTTTGGGTACATGCTCCTTCTCCACAGGCAGATCTCCTGAAGGCTCTATCACTCCAAATAGCTTAGAATCTACCATTGTCAGTTTCATAATGATAGGGCCCCAGCAAAAAAAAAATTTAGTTAGATAAAATATCTAAGTACATTTTAGGGTAATCAATTTATTAAGTTTGTTAAATATCACCATAAATAAGTAAGCACAAAACATATAAGTAGGTGCAAGAACATGTAAGAAAGAAACAAGATAAAGTTATAAACAAATAGTTTATAACTGAAACAACTAGGAAATAAGCACATATCTCCTCCAAGTAACTGCAACAAGGTCAGATAAGTATAAAACAAGTGACTAGAAAGAAAAATACATCTTAAACATGCTTATGATCGATCCAAGACTACGCTAATTGACATATAAGTAAATGAACATGTAAAACGATCAAATAACTAAGTGAAATGAGCATACTATAAATATAAACAAGAAGTACAACTAGCATCCTATAAGTAGAAGAAAAACTAGCAATTGCTGAAGAACAGTAAGTAAGAAAAATACTGAAATGTAAACTGAAATAGTAAATATGAACTAAAATAAGATAAACAATTTAAGTTAGAAATATACCTAAATTAGTAATTCCAACAAAGGGTATAAAAGGATATAATGCATGAAGTTTATAGTATAACACATACCAACCTAGCCAATTTTTAGGCCTAAGACATGGTTAGACTTACTTTAGACAGACATATACACCCCTAGCCTGACATAGGTTTAGGTTCGGCCTGTACTAAAGTATAGGTAGGAAAAAGACATACTAATTAGGCTACATTCTACTAATCATATGTTCAATTTGACAATGATGATGGCATATGCAAATGTTATTATACAAAATAAGATTGACATGAAACACTTTTTAAATGTCTACATCTAATACATGTAAATAAGGTAGAAGGCTCAAAATAAGGTAAGCAAAGCATCTAAGTCAAAGTGAGCAAGAAACTCTACTAGGACACATGTGATATCCATTTGTTATCTAATTTAATCATTCTATCTACTCTAAGTTACACAAGTTTAGGATCTCCAAGTCTTACTATCGAGTGTAACTTAGATTCACATCCTTATAAGTTGGAAAATAATTAGAACTAATCAGGTTCTAATCTTATTAAATCAATGCCGACTATACAAGTTAATAATAAATCAAACATCCTATTTTAATATTTTATCACAATCCCAACCCATCTTGATTGATCAAATTAATATGAAGGGATTAAGAATTAAACTCCAAATATGGGGTTTAATCACGTAATCCAAAGGTATATATAAGGACCTAAGGTTTAATACCCATACTCACCGATTTGATTAAGGCCTAATGATTAATCAACTCATTATGATAGATCTCTATTTTTAGTTCTAAAGTTTAAAGATCAAATAATCATTTAATAAACTAAGAAAATCTATAAACTAGTAAACTCAAGGTTTCACCTATTGAGTAACCCAATTTACTCAATAGATGAATTCTAATCTAAGATCTATTCCTAATCTTAGGAATTAAGGCTCTTAATTACTAAGAGTATCTCTCAAACACACATCCTAACTAATATTATAAGACCTATAGAAGGATCTAAAAAAATTAAGGAATGGAGAAACACTCAAATTTTTTACTTGGATTTTCCTTAAGGATTAAGATTGAAGTTTTAATCAAAAATTGAATTAAGGCTTAGACTTACTTAATTTTAATTCTAAATCATTCTATTTACTGTTTGCAATACTTAGAAGGTGATTTTAGAGTTTTAAAATACTAAACCCTAATTTTAGGCAAAATAACCATTTTGCCCCTACTTAAGGGTTCAAAAAATCAAATTTTGATCTAGGGTTCCAAATCCAAAATTTTCAGTGGCAAAGTATTTCTTACTGTCTAATATAAGATTAAACAGCAATTACACAAATTTTGAGTAATTATTGAACCTTATGAGATCAAATTAATGAATTTAACTCATATGGGCCTTTTGGTAAATTGGCTGAATAAATTCTAAATTTTCTTTCAGTTTATTGTTGTTTACTGTTTAAGATTTTTATAAAATCTAAAATTTTTAAATTTTGATAAGTATTGGCCAAGTTATGGCTAATACCAACTTAAGGGTAAAATGGGTAATTTAAAGTTTCTTAAATAAGGGTCAAAGTCTTAATTTTGTCAAATAGTGTTCAAATTAGGTAAAATTAGTGTTTATAGATCACAAATGATCCACTGATCACAATGACTAGTGGTAGGCTTAATTTGGACTATAATTGGCTAAGTTATGGCCTAATTAGAGTTTAAGGTGGCTAGAGGTGATTAGTGAAATTAATCACCAAATTACTAATCCAACTGCACCATTAGGTTTTAATTTATTCTAGGAGTTCTCCGAAACTTAAATTTTCTAATTTTGATCATTAGATTTGCTAATATTTACTAATCAAGTTTAGAGTAATTAGGGTTGATTAGCAAATATAACTGTTGGATCCAAAATATTTTTATAGATAACTATAAATTAGGTTTTTCTGATCTAAATTGATATTTATATCACCTAATTTGGAGTTTAATTGACCAACTTATGGTCAATTGAAGTTTTAATGTTAGATGACTTAATAAGGGTTAGATCCTAAATGTGATTAGTTTAAATCTAATCCAAATAGCAAAGTTAATACTACTAAAATATTCCTTAGGGTTTTTTGAGTATTTTGAGACCCATATTAGGTATGTTTGGATTAGTGGATACAAAGTTGTGGCTAGTTGAAGTTTTGTGAGAATTAGGGTTAATTTAAGGATCCTAATTGTCACTATGTTAACTATTGATCCAAATTGAGATTTGATAGTCTCATATTATTCCTTAATTTTTGCTAATAATAATAGTATATTTATTTGTGTCATTTGGACTTATATTTTTTAAGATATGGTTGTTTAAATATTTGTATTTAATTGATTTAATAAATCTAATATTTACTTATTTTAAATACTTAATCCTTAATTTAACAGCTAAAATAAAGTGGCGGGTCCCACAGCTTAAACGGCAGGCCACGTGTATGGCTCAGCACTTTCGGGCCAAGAGACTGCGCCCGGGCCGGGCGAGATCCGAAGCTCCATCGGGTTCCTTCGTCTCCCTTCTCAGACGCGCCGAGGGCTACTCCTAGGGCACAAAATTCCGGCGACTTTCCGGCGATGATCGGCCTCATCCCGCATGGCTAATTCAAGAGCACAGCCTGGCCTTCTTAAAGAATCTTATACGCTAGGTTTTGGACTACTCTAACACCCTCAATCACGATGCTCTAACATCGGGTTAGGGTTAGAGAAATATCCTAACTAATCGATTGAATGAAGGAATGTTGATCTCAAAATTTGGATAATTACAACAGATCAATAATCATTGGATGTAAATGTAACAACTAAGTAAATTCTTAATGAATTCAAATGCGAATAATATGGAGAAGTGAAGTACCTGGCGACGGTTCGAAATGCTTTAGGGTTTCGACCAAATGTTCGACTTTGATAAAAAAAAGATCCCATCAAAGCCTGATGATTCTTAAGTATCTTAATGGAGGAGCTAGAGCGGCAGTGGCCACTTGCTTCGCAAGAGGAGGCAACGTGTGCGCTCGGGTCGACAGGTGCAGGGTTTCTGCGCTGCGTGTTCTTTCCGCGTAGACGAAGCTTCTCGGCCTTCTGATCGAGCGATCAGACGGCAGGGTGCTTCGTCAAATCAAACGGTATGAACGAAAAAAATAGGGATGGCGCTAGGGTCAAGTGGATGGCACCATTAAGTGGAGATTTAAATATTAATATTATTATTTAATTTATTTAAATATATTAATTGTATTAATCAGCAATTAAATGATCCTATAAAATTTTCAATAAATCACCCATAGCTAATTGAGGGGTGAGGAATGCAATGGCGCTCTTAAATTTTTGTTTCAACGAGTATTTATTTATTTGAATTTTCGGGGAATTTTCTTAATACTAAAATATTCATCGAAAATCCAGTGACTTTCAAATGCCTCCAAAACTTCACCCCTAATTAATTTGGGGGTGGTGAGTGCATTGGCAAAGTCAGATTTTCAATTTGAGGTCAAAATAAAAAGTAAATTTCTAGGGTTTTTAGGATTTTTTAGAAATCCAGATTTGATTTAATTAATCCCTAATTTGACCTAGATCTTAGAGATAAGTTCTTATTGACTTATTTAGTGTACTATAACCTCAATTAAGACTTAGATTAGTCTTAATTGACCTAAGTAATAATCTAGGTTGTTGTAATAGTGCTTTTGATGTTACGGCGTGTTACGGTGGTTAAACTTTCGAATTACTGTTCAATTACTTTACCTATTGATTTCATATGGTTTTCCCGAAAGGACGCTGTAGCCCACTGTGGCGCATTATGGCATGCTGCAACGATTTGCTTCTAGACCCTTATTTTGGCTCCAGAAGTGTTGTGGTGCGCTACGGAGGATTCAGTTCGAAACTCGGGCGCGACGGCACGCTGTAGTGCCCGACGGTGATTCGCCTGAGCGAAAGCCGTGAAGGGTCTACTTTCGGGCTCAAATATTCTCAACTGAGAGCATTTCACGAGCGATGCCATATATTGATGGAAAGGTCTTTCCAAGACATTTTCATTGATATACAAATTGGCCCCAAACGATCAAATTATCAATACAAATAATGAGATTAAAGGACTAGGTGTACATAAATTCATTTTAGCAGATTTACATATCATTTCTTATTATCTATAGATTTTTATGAGTTCCTACATCTTAAACATGGCTTCATAGATGCACAACTAAGGTAACGCAGAATCTTAAACATACCAATAAGCATAGATACAAAATGGAATAGCCATTGGATTAACCAATGGAGGGGAAGGGAGTATCTTAGCTTGATAATGGTAGAATCTCTAAGGGAGGCTTGAGAGCTTGAGAGGTTCTTTTCTTCTTCTTTTCCAACTGCTAGCAAGAAGAGAAAGAGGTTGAGGTTTCTTCCAATAGAAAATCATAGCAATGTAGGGAAGATAGGAATGAACTTCAGCTGGGCAAATGAGGAGAGTTGAGAATTGAGAGCCAAAAGCTCTCTTAATGGGGGAGATGACTGCCAATAGATGGGATAGGGGTGGGGCTGGCAGAAAATAAGGAGTAGGATAAGCTGAGCATAATATGGGGGGCTAAAGAGAAAGGGGCTCAGCCAAGATTGGATTGCTGTGGGTCCCACCCTATCAATGAAGAAGGAGGAGGGAAAGAAGACTAAAATGGAGTTAAAGAAATTATTTTAATTAATCTAAAAAATCATATTTTATAAACGATCTTCGAAAAATCTCAAAAATTCACCCCAAGCAAATTGAATTTTGATTTCGAAGACAATTTATTTTTTCTTATTTTCTAATTAATTTAAATATATTAAAATATTCAAGAAAATTCGACAATTTCTGAAAAATCCCAAAATTTCACCCTTGGCTAATTCGAGGGTGAGGATCGCAACGGTGAAGTCGGATTTTAATTCCGACGAGTATTTAATTTTCATATTTTTAGGATATTTAAATATTATTAAAATATTTGACAAAATTTTGACGACTTCCGATTGCCACCAAAACATCACCCTTAGCTAATTTGGAGGCAATGAGCACAATGGCGAAGTTCAATTTTTAATCTAATATCAATTTAGATAGGTCAATTTCCAGAGTTTTTAGATTTCCTAAAAATCATGACTTGATCTATTTGACTCCTGATTTGAACTAGGTCTTAGTGGATGACTCCTAATGACTTGATTAATGCTTAGGATCAAGATTAGGATAAAAATTAGTCTTAATTGACAAGGGCAACAACTTAGGTTATTACAAAATACAAAAGGGATTAGCACTTGATTATAAATTTAAAGCAATTATATTTCATACAATTTGATTACTAAGATCTATTTAGTCATACAAGCAATCAAATATTCTATCATTAACATTTGGTACAAAAATATTTAAGTAAACACATATAGAATTTTAGCACATGCTATTTAGGATAAATTTTCACATTTAAATTTCACATAAAATTTTATACAATGCTTAATTTTACTAAAATTAGGTTCAAATTTGATATATTTCGGCCCCACTAAGGTTCTTAAAATGCAAAAATTGTGAAGTTTTAGCTATTTCGGACAGTTCTAGGAAGTTCCAGACAGTTCTAAGCGCTACGGCGCGCCATGGCGCATTCTGGCTGAAAGCCAAGTGCTACGATGCGCTGCAGCATGTGACAGCACTTTCAGATACTGTGGTGCTGTACGACGTTTGATTCATCGAAGTGCAGACGCTACGGCGTACTGCAACGCTTTCAGGCGCTGCGGCCCGCTGCGGCGGATTTCATTTAATTTCATCAAAAATATTTTTATGCTTCATCAAACTATTATGCCGCTGCGGCGCACTAGAGCGCGCAACGACATGCTGCGGCGAACCCAAACTCAAAACTCGGGCATGGCGGCGCGCTGCAGCACCCGACGGTGATTTTGCATGTGCAAAAACTGTGACATGCCTCCTTTTACATCCAAATACTCCTAATTTTGGGCACCTCATGTGTGGTGTCATATACTGATGGAAAGTTCTTTTAGAGATCTTTCCATTGATACAAAAATCGGCATGAACGGATCATTATAACAAGTATAAATTAAAGTTCTAGCTACTGGCATATAAAAATCCTTCAGTTTTCTTGACAAAAATTTTAATGGAGGAATGAGCTTCAATCGGACTCATTTGAGTCAGATTGAAGTTCTACGATTACACCTATACGTTATGCAAGAGCTAATGAAAGTGTCATTTACAGCATTTTGATAAATCAAGGAGAAAGTAGCAAATGAAGTAGAGTAAATGAGTACCTTTGATTAGGAAGAAGAATAGAACTCTATTTTCTTCTTCATGAACTTGGAGGAAATGAGCTTCTTCTTTAGCACAAAGCTCAGCAATGGGGGAAGGAAGAGAAGATGAGACCTCATCTGAGTAAAAATAGTAGTAAGAGGGGTTGAGGCTCCATCTTATAGGAAGATGGAGGCATGGGCTATGGAAAGAAAAATGGAGAAGGAGAGGGGATGGCCTTTGCATGCGCCATAATATGGGGAGAGGGGGTGCCAAATAGAGGATAAAGGCGGGTCCCATGCGACAGGTAAAGAAGGAAAATATATTTAAATGAATAACTAATTATTCATCATTTCTAATATTTAATTTATTAAAAATACAAATATGATAAACGCGCTCCAAAAAATCTCAAATTTTCACCCTTAGCTAATTTAGGGGTAAGGAATTCAACAGCAAAGTTAAATTTTGATTCTGATGATTATTTAATTATTCCATTTTCTAGTGCATTTAATTACATTAAAATATTCACAAAAATCCGATGACTTCCAAACACGTCCAAAATATCACCCATAGTTAATTTGGGTGTGACGATTGTAGCGGCGATGTCATATTTTGATTTCAAGGTAAATTTAAATATCTCAATTTTCTAATTAATTAAATATATTAAAATATTCTAGTTATTCGATTGAGCTCTGAATTGCTCTAAAATTTTTATGATTGGTTCTAATGACTAGATGAACTTAATGGGATGATAATTAAGATGCAATTAATCTAAAATTAAGATGAGTAATAATATTGGGTTGTTACAAATATTAAATATGGTGACCCACTGTTGGGCCAGCATAGCTAATCTAGCGTTAGGTGCTCACTCCCTATGATCATATTATGGTTTAGTATAACAGTGTATTATAAAAGTATATAAAATACACACTTTTATATTTATTGCAATATTCAGAAATATCAGAATAATAAATGAAATATATTATTACAAAGATAATAATTGTCTTGCAAAATTTATTACACACTAAGTAAAAATTTAAAAATTTAAGAAAATTAGCATCTAAGTTGCTCCATCATGCATCAGCTCCTCCTCAAAGATTTGATCCAAGTATTGTTCTTAAACTGTCATATATATATGACAGAGCAAACCAAGAAAAAAAAAAGAAAATAAAATATTTAATTAGACACTAATGTTTAAGTAAAGTTTATAGAATATCAAAAGTTATATATAATATTAAGCAGTATAATTCTGAATGAGAAGCATATACAAATAAAATGTAATATTTAAGCATGATATGCTTGCAAAATTATTAGGATTATGAATGCAACATACATACTTAAAATATGTACTCTCTCTGAAAGAAAAAATACAGCAATATATAATATTTATTATATTAGACAAAGTTACAGAATAATCGAAAAGTTATATATGTTTATCTAACTATCTAAAATGTGAGTTTCTGGCTAACTATACATTCTCACTCAAAGATTATGTGCAGTCTTCTTATTTCTCTAGATATCAGTCTGTCCTATCCTAATATATTATCTATATAGACCTGAGATCAACTTAAATAAACCCACGATACTAATTTTTGATTATTTATTTCAAGTTCTGAGCACAAAATCTTATTTACATATATTAAAGTTAGTCAAAGTTTAATAATAATACAAATGCTGCAAATAAAATAATTAAATAAAAATAATAATACCCTTCATTTTATTTAGGTAAAAATATTAATATTAATATTATATTAGTTATTTATCTTTATATATTAAAAATAATAATTTTTATTATTATAAGTAATATATATACATATATACATATATATTAAATGAAAGAAAAATAATTGAACTGAAAGTTACAAAAATTTAGAAATATAAAAAATAACTGAAATAAAAGTTATATAAATTAGGAAATATATATATATATATATAAGAAAAAAAAATAATAGAAAAAATATTGCATAAATTATGAAATATATGCATATATAGAAAAATATAAAATAATAAAAATGAAAGTTGTTGAAATTAAAAAATATATACATATATAAAAAAATGACTAAAATGAATATTACAGAATTAAAAAAAAAAAAAAAATATATATATATATATATATATATATATAAAATGATAAAAATGAAAGTTGCATAAATTATAAAATAAATATAAATATAATAAAAAAAATTAAATAAATAAAAATATAATAATAATAATAATATTATTATAATTATTTAAAAAAGAAGAAGAAATGAAAAAAATTGAAAATTTTTCATTTATTTCTCATTTCTTGCTCTTGGTGCTGATGATACTTTATTGGGGTCGGCAGGAGGAATTAGTGGTGTCCGATGAAGAGAGAGAGGGAGGAGTGGAGGATGGGGGGAGAGGAGAGGAAGATAAATAGTGGAGGATGAGGGGGGAGGGGTGCATTTATAATTTTATTTAAATTAATTATTTGATTAATTCATTTATTTATTTTCTCTCTCCTTTATTATTTGAATGCGAACAAATTTATCATTTTTTTTATAAATACTTTGAGTGTTCATTTTGGCTTTCTCTTCATTCTTATCTTTTTTTCTCTCTCCTCTTTCTCTTCCATTTTTTTAGAAAATAACGAAATTTGATACAGATATGTGTCTTGATAAGAAAAATACAATCACGCAAAATATTTTATTTTTTATTAATTTTTAAAGATAAAAATTTCAAAAATTATTTATTAAAAATTCGGAGCTCAAAATTCGACCAAATTTTTTGTGTAGCCATTTATAATATTTTTAATCAATCGACACTAAAATCGTTGAATTTGGATTTGTATTTAATTTTCTAATTTACTGAATTTAAATAATTCAGGAGTATTAATTATCGAGATTGCTCCCAAACTTGAGTATTACAATTATAAAAATATACTACATCCAATGTTATTTTTAGTTTACTATAATTTTAAAATCACTCAGAATCCTGATTTTTATGTTTAATTTAGTCATATTTTTCTTAATAATGTCTTGGGTCATCATACGCCACATACTGGCTCAATATTCTTGAAGTTTTCTCTACAGTCCATAATGTGTTTCTTGTTTCTTCATTGAAAATATGCTTTAAAGATTCTTCTCACATTGTCCAACTTCCAACAGTTGATATTCAACTTGATCTTTCATATGAGGAAAAAGTCGATTAAAATCTTAGCTCGTGATCAAAAGCAGCTAAGGAATCGTTCCATTCTCATGGTAAAAGTTTAGTGAAATAATTATTCTTTTGAATAATTTACTTGGGAGAAAGAGGCAAATGTGCGTCACAAATATCTGAATCCCTTTGAAAATTCTAGTACTTCTCTCTTTTCAAATTATAGTCTTAAGATGATTAGTGAATGATTAGTAAAATTAATTATAAAAAATTAATTTAATTTTGCTAATGTGTTCTATGTTTTAAGAGTGATCCGAGACTTAAAACTTGAAATTTGTATAATTAATGAGTTTAATAATCACTAATTTATTTTTAGAGTAATTAGGCTAAATTAAAAAATATAATCAGAGAGACTAAATTTTTTCTTACAAATTAGTGATGCTTACATTTTTCTGATCAAAATGACATATTGAATTATATTATTTAGAGTTAATTTGACTAAATTATGAGCTAATCAATTTTTATGGTTTAATAGGGGTTTAATTAGCTTACAAGGTCATTTACAAAATGAACAATAAAATTTAGAGAATTAATAGTGAAATTTATAGAATGAATAGTGAAATTTACATAATGAACAATAAAATTTATAGAATGAATAGCAAAATTTACAGAATGGGCAGTGAAATTTACAAAATGAATAATGAAATTTGCAGAATGAAAAGTAAAGTCAGCGAATTTGAAAACTGAAACATTGACATTCAAATTCTTCCTACATAGACCTTCTCACAATGTATACCATATATCGATGGAAAGTTCTCTATGAGACATTTCTATTGATACCAAATACACTTTCTAATTTTACTTATAACTTATAAATTTTGAGACCTAATTCAAGCTTAAAAAAAGGGTACCTTAGGATTCGGTTTGGAGCTTTGGATGAAGAAGATGAATGTGCTGCTCTACTCTTGAATACATTCAAATGATGTAAAAGAGGCTTGATGATGAAAATGAGGTTTAAAATGTGATGTTTTGGGGCTAAGGCGGTGGCTTTTGCCACATGCACGCATCTTTCGCGTTATTTTCTTAAGTTATTAATTAACTATTAAATACAATTTAATTATTCAAAATTAAATAATCAAATGAGCTCAAAAAATCTCAAAAATTCTCTCATAATTAATTCGAAGGTAAGGAACGCACGACGAAGTCGAATTTTGGTTTCGAGGTTAATTTAATTATTTTATTTTTGGGGGTTTTTGAATATTTTAAAATATTCGATAAAAATTCGACGATTTGCTCATAGAAAATTTGAGGGTGATGAGCGCAATGGATAAGTCGTATTTTTAATATAAGATCAAATTATCCCATTTTCCAAATTATCTGGATTTTCCATAATTAGGGTTTGATCCAATTGACTCATGATTTGGATCAAAATTTCATGGTATGCTTGTAATGACTTATTAAGATTACTGGAATGAAGATTGTGACTTACTTTAATCCAAATTAACAGAATAATAATATTGGGATATTACAGATTCTCATACTTAAAAATGATGTTGTCCTCGATATCATCAGTAAGAATGATAAAGCAAAACAAAATTAAATTATTTTTAATAAATTTGAATGCATTTTTTTTAATGAGGAGAGATTCAATAGATGTAAATATGAAGTGATAATTTAAAATAATTATATATCAAATAATAATTAGAAGGCTAAATGATTAGTGAAATTTGAAACCTTGATCATTAATCCCGCTAAATTAGATATTTTTTGTAAAACTATTCTTATATGAATGGTACACGTGCAATGCCGCCATCCTCGGCGTGAGATTCGAAGGGTACACGTGAGCTTGCCCACTAACACGTACGACGCCGATTGCCACGTGTCTAAAGGCTTGACCTATTTTTCCGGTAGCTTACTTACTCTATTAACGCGTTAATTTGTTCTCTTAAAAGGGCTCTATTTCTGTCTGTCCATCGCGTCAGTTATCTCTGTTTTCATCTCTGTGTTTTGATCTTGAAAGAAAATGAGCGAAGTGAAAATGGAAGCTAAGACTCTAATGGACGAGGTAAGAAGCCTTGACAAGCGCTGGCTATTCGACTTTGGCCATCCCCTTGTCAACCGCTTAGCCGAGAGCTTCATCAAGACTGCTGGGGTAAGTTAATTTCCTTGTGGAAGTTTCATTTTGGATATTTCTATCAGAGAGTTGGCTGAAACCATGCGTAATACACATGCATTGTGCGTTTTATACCGTTTTTTGAGCGTATTAATCAAATTTTGGTGGATTGGAATTACATTCGGAGTAATTTGCTTTTTTCATAATTTACCCTACATTTATAATTATGGTTGATGATTTGCACATTCAATCATGCATGCACTTTTTTCTGTTCAGATAAACAATAATTCTTGCAAAAATAGAAATAATCTGTTAGCTCTGATTGGATTTAGCAGCTGAGTTCTTTGGAATCTTGACAGGTAGAGTTATTGATAAAAAGTTAATAGGGGGGACAAAAAGGAAGAAATGAAATGGTAACACAGTGGTACTATGGCTGGAAAATTCCTCTCTTGTTTTTCTGCTCAGAATTACATTTGGAGCTTTTTGGCTATCGGCAGTGAGTTTTCTCATTGCTGATGATATGCTTTAGGAGGCACTTGCTGTATTATCAAAAGAGGTTTATTTAAAGAAGGAATATTTGCCTATGCCTATAGACTTTTCTGCAAATGTTTCCTCTTTCGGAATCTTTTGCTATTATTTTGTTGATAAATAATAAAAAGGCATCCCACACCCCGTTAATGAATTTAAGGATCCCTCTTAAGATCATGGCATTGCCTAGTAGAAATGAAAATCAACTTACTGAATAAAGCAATATAATAGAATTTACAATTTACAATATAATAGCAATAATAAAGCAATACAATAGAAATAAAGAAGAAATTGATTATCACATTACAATTTACAAAATTTTAGCAATATAATATAATTTTCTTAAAGAAAATAGAAATAAATTTTCTAGATTAAGAAGTAATTGGTGGAGAGGTCGTTTAATGTGTGCAGAAATAATTCCAACGAGTCAGATCTGAAACTGTTTGTGGTGTGATTATTGAAGGTTACAGAGAAGAGCAGGACTTTAGAACTAGTCCAATCCCAACCAGTGTTAACAACGGGCTCTTAAACTTGACGGGCTGCCTCTAACCTTAGCGATGGCCAGCTAACTTTGCTGGTCAAGCATATTAAGTTTCATGCACTTTTGGTTACTTGCGGTGGCCATTTAGCTTCATGCTTGAATGTATAAACTGTTAATTTAAGGAAGCCTTCCATTGATTTGAGGGGTATAGAAAAATTTGTTTTCTTGTCATGTGGACATTGTTTTTTTAGTTAATTTTAGGGTCATACTTTATGAGGCTTTTGTGTTGTAATTTTTGTTCTTTATTTTCTTTTATCTTGAGCAATTAATTTGTTATCCTAATGTGACTGTTGGTGTTCTTGTTCACAATATCGGTGGAAGTAAATGTTCCCTCTCACAACTTTTGTACCATTGATATTTTGCTAAAGGCACCAACTCTATTGGTGTGTTAAATTTAGTTAAAGAACATCAAGGTCCTATCAACTAGTACATGATCTTCTATCAATTTTTCAGTGCAAACAGTTTGCATCTCAGCTTCAGAATCATTTGAGTTGATGGTTGAGACTTTGGATATTTGTGAGTGCAAATTGAGGATATACGTATCAAAAGAAGTTGCATGAATTTTAGTTGGAAAGAAGCCAAAATTCATAAACAAGAGGTATGGGATCTGTTAAACTACTAGGCACTAGTAGTTGTGCTTGATGATAGATATAACATGCATTAGACATCATTTGTGAGAAGACAATAGTAGGCTTAATAAAGGTGTTATTGAACTTAGGGGCGTGCAGCACTTGGTTAAAAAAAACCAAGAAAAAAAGCAAACTGAACTGGTTATATTTAGTGAGTTCAATTTAGTTAGCAAAATTCCAAATCGATGTTTATATTATTTTGAATTTTTAATTTTTGGTTCAGATTTTACTTTGGGTAGCTGAACCATCCATACAATTGAAATATAAAGCCATCCTCTAAAGTGTTATCCCAAAAACTAAATTTAAATTTAAAATTAAATTAACCTTAAATCAAGCCAGATGTATTCATTGTAATCGAATTTTATCTTGGTTTTAAAGTTTGATTTAATCAAAACCAAACTATACAAATTGAATCAAATTAAATTTGGTTGTGTGGTTTTAATGTTTATTTGGTATGTTAAATTTTTTTTTTAAAACCAAAATCGATTAGCTCTCAATATTCAGTTTGGATTACAATTGAATTAGACAAATGCACACCTTAACATGCACAGAATGATCCAAGTTAAACATTATATTCCTGATGTGTTGTCTCTTCAATCGCATAATGGATGAAAGATTGTACATGTAAACCATAGTGTCATTATGACTCTACTAGAGTAAGCAAATATCTTAACACTGATCTTGATATCTCCTTTTTGAAGAGGTTGTTAAGCGATGATGATTGCGGTGAGTAGTGAGCAGTTAATTAAATAACACCTAATTTAAATTTGGTAATGTTTGAGCCTTGATTAAAAGTAATGAATTTCATTGAAGAGAATAAGGAGCAGAGTATCTAGACTTGCCCTCATTATAAAGGGATATTGGTGAGCATGATCATGGAAGTAGGAAATTTACTATAAAATTATAATCAATGGAAAAGATGGCAGAATATTATTTATAGAAACTGAAATTAGAATGGCACATCAGATATCAATGAAAGGCATCGATGAAAATCATAAAGTGAATGATTTTCATACTACAATTATTAAAGATCTGGATGATATTATTTTTTTGCTGTGTCAAAAGCTTTATAAAGCCTTGAATATAAAACTCAAGAGTGTCATCCACTCTTTAGATAAAGAAATATCTTGACCATCACTTTATAAAGATTGAAGTATGGGCCAGTCGAGTTGCTGATCCCTTAAAAACATGCAAGTATTAGCTAACTAACCCATCATATAAGGTTAAGCCAATGAAAGTTATAACCTTAAGCAAATTGTGATAATTCATAGTCCTGATGAGCACTTTGGTATATGAGGAATTGTTGATGTAGGGTGCCTCAACTGACTCATTGCATTCTAATTTTAACATCAAAATTAGAGAAATGGTTATAAATCCTTGAATTATCTATAGTATAAATGACGCAATCATAATTAGTTTTGAGCTCTAGTGTGATGGCTCAATATTAAATTAATTATCAACATAACTAATATTGAGTACATCTCCGTAGGATCATGTTAACGGTTAAAAGAAAATAACATTCAAACATAACTCAAATAATCATTCATTTAATTTAAAGAATACATTATCCAAGTTATTACAAGTTGAAATAAAAACTCGCTTCTTCTATAAATAAATAAATAAAAACTAAAGCCCTAAGCTGCAGCTCATCACCATAATTTCCTTAGATAATCTCAAACTATGTCAACCTCTTCCAACTGCACCTAATTTGACATTTTAAGAATAATGCCATAATACACATCTTTAGTACAAAAGATATTAAAAATTGCACTTTAGCAAAAAGAAAAATTGCAAGCGAAAGCATGTAACAATGTAGGATGTCAAAGCAAAAGTAAGTTGGAATTTTCCTGCAAATAAAATAGTTTTCCTTTCTTGCTATAATTATGTCACATGCTATTTCATTTAAAATATAAGAAACTTCCACAATTATATATAAGTATGTCTTGTTTATATGAAGCAATGTTAGCAGTTTTGTTGGGCAAATTTAGGACTTTGAGGCTAGGTTCAATAAGAGCATCTCCTTCACCTGGGCCTCCTCAAAGGCTCCAGATGACACCCTTATAACTCCCGATAAAGTAGCCCCGTCCATAACGTAAAGCAACCATCATTTCAGAACTCTTGCAAATAAGACAACAAATACATTCTATTTTATGACATTTTTATGGCAGTAAGTAAGCATTTCATTTTTCATTAACATGGATAAAATTTTAAAGCAATGCTAAACAACAAATAAAAGCAATTAAGTGCAAATAGTGATCTATGTACCTTTGTTTTGACAGTGATCGAGAATTTCTCACAAGACTGATACGTTCGTAGAAATTTATTTTATTAGTCCTTAAAAGTGACTTGCATTATAAAACATCTTTACTATTCTCTAAGCCTAATATATTATTATTTATTAATAGCTACTAATACCTACATTATCCACAAATGATAAGGAAAACTACACTCATACTCTTGAATCCTATACTAATAGCTTGTTTTAGAGTTTGCGGTTATCTCTCATAATTGATCTATAAGATTAACCCCATCTCTAGCAAAATCAAGTTCTAAATCATCTTTCACTAGCTCTTCTTGTGATACTAAAGTATATACTTGTCAATGCATTATTCTTCTTCCATACTAAATATTTAAAGACAACTCCAATAACAATCTCAAAATCAGTTCCCTAATTTAACAAATTATTAATCCCGTTGTACTCTAAATTAGAGAGGTTTATACTCATAAATGACCCATAAATTTGATCAAACAAGAGGATGTTTTCAGCACAAATCAATTTCTTGGCAGTCACCAATTTGAGATTCAAGCTATCATTATATTTTCCCCAAATGGCTGTGGTTAGAACTGCCTCAAATGGCGGCTTAGATAACATCAAATGGCAGCGATTGTAACTCAAATAAATTACCAATAACTTGAATAGCAGCCACCGAAATAATCTTTGATTAACAAGATATGTTACTAGAGCCTAATCTTAGAGATTTAGCAAAAATATACATCTTACTACTATTGCAGGTTAATCTAATTATATCAATCATATTCAACTATCCATATTCTAATATAAAGCTTCAAGACAGCAGTAATGAACATCTTCCAAACATAGGATATGATTAGAATCTCTTGCAATTAATAATGATAATGAAACTAGATCCTAGAATATCCTTGGAATACATTTATTATTGAAATTCAGCTTAATATTCAAGATAATCTTTCAAATAATCAAAACATAAATTATCGTAATATCTAAAAACATTTGGTTTTCATAATACAAACTTTATTATAATGAAACAACCTTACTTCTAAATTATTACAGCTAATGCAGATAGCAAAATTAAAAGGATAAGATTTCGTACCTATGAAATCGGGTTGATCTTCCAGAAAGTGGAAGAATAAGGAACAAGTAGCTTGGATACGTCGAGTGAAATTTCAAGCGAATGGAATCGGGTCGAAGCTTTTCTTGGAGGAAACAGGGATCAGTTGGGCGAACCTTCTTATTGGCGAAGCATACTTGCTTACTGGCAAAACAGCCCTTGTCGACAGCAGGGATCAGACGGAAGTGCGTCACGGTTCTTGTCGTCGGAAGGATTGAAGGTGTCAGAAAAGGTCCAGGCTTGTCCTCGCTCACGTTGTGAACTCCCGATGGGCTGCGGCTTCGTCGTGGGCTTCCGAGGGCTATAGTATTTCCATCAGCTATGGTGAGGACTTAAGGGGAATGGCGTGAGTGTCGCAGAATGCCAGAGATTACGTTCAGCTGAATCTCAGGTGTCGTAAGGTCTCTTTGCCTAAATACGCTTCATCCGGTCTTGGTGAAACGCTGCACTCTTCCGCAGGATGCGTCACACCCATTGGAGACATCTCTCCTTTGATACGATGGCAGAAAAATAAATGGCATTTCTCTAGGCCTTCTCATTCCTTTATATTACTTCTCATATATATATATATACACACACACACAGGTATATAAATATATCCATATATACACTTATACTGAGGGTAAAGAATAGAATGGATTATAGTTTGAGTCAAGATTGGCGGAATGTCAACGTACAACAAAATTTGGCGGGACAATCAACAAAAAAACAGAAATTTGCCATTCTTTAAATACTCCTACAGTTTATTTTCTATGAAGCGGTTGTTAGACACTATTTTTTTCAAACTTTCTCTGCTAATGCAGATACTTCACGCATATCTCTGTTATTGCTTCCTCGAAGCTATCTCATTTCTGGCAACTGCTCTAATTAATGCTTAGAGCCTCTGTCCTGAAGTTTGTCTTTGAACATGCTTTTATGAAAGCAAAATTTTCTCATTGCTCTCCAAAATTTTTTTTTATTGAGCTGAGCTATCAAATGCCTTCTCCTTCTCCTCTTTTTATTGTTGTGGTAGAAGTTCCCTTGTCAAAAATTTGGTAGAATAACTTGAGCTGCTCATTTTGATAAAAAATTATGGTTCCTTTTTTTTTTTTTTTTGAAGCACGAATCACACATAGAGAAAGGAATCTCCACATGCTTAATAGATTCTGTGCAGATTTATGCCAAAAGCATGTGCAAATGTTTTAGAAGTTAAAATAGTAAGTGCATCTTCTGGGATATAAAAATATCTCATTATCTATCTACTTGACACATGATTCTGAGAAATTAGGATATAAAATTCCCTCATCTATCCACTGTACATAAGATTTTGAGAAAAGGATGGGATAAGGGAACATATAAAAGAATAATATGAAGTTGTTGACGGGTGTAAAACTTGCTGAATAAATATGACGTGTATCTTGATAAATAATATGTGCTAAAGCTTGGGCATCCCTTTAAAACGATGTTTTATTGCTTGAATATAATGAAAATTGCGCAAAGGTCAGTATATTACATTAGTGCTCGAATATAATTCTCTAATTATGGACAAATGAAAGTAAAGAAACTAATATAAGACGCTGTGAGAATATAAACTTAGAATGTTGGTATTCTAAAACATTTTTTATGAATTTAGTGGGAATTTAGTGGGAATGCATTATTTATTACAAATATTGTGAAGATAAATGTATTATTTATTCAAATAACAAATTGAATATTTGAGAAATGTTGAAGTCATATGATATGCATTATTATTGGAAAATATATATTAAATTATCAAGATAAGTTTTTTATAGAATAGTGGAATGCAAAGAGATTTTTATTGCTTATATTTTATTAAAGATGTGCATAATAAAAAATCACATATGTTCAAATATAATATAATTTAACAAATAATTTTCTTTTCACAATTGAACTTTATCAAGTATCTAATCTAAGTATGTTTTTGCTTTATTTATGGATATAGTTATTGAACTTATTTAATAAGAGGAGAATGTCATGTTAGGTTAATAATAATCAATCTAACATTAGGTATATTTTCGCAAGATCATATTGATAGTTAAACAAAATAATGTTTAAATAATATCCAGAATCATACAATAAAATATAAGAAATATCATTCATTAAAGTTTAAGATAATATTATTCAGAATATTACATATTTGATGCACAAAAAAAGTTTCTCTTATAAAAATAAAAGCTAAAGTGTTATTCTTCCATTTTATATCACAATTCTTTAAAATTCTTTAAGCTATCTTAGCCTCTTCCAGCTGTACCTGATAAAATAATGCCTTAGTGCATATTCTAAGTACAAATAATATTGAATAATATACTTTTAAACAAAAGTGAAAGCAAAATAAAATTGGAATAAAATTGTAGGAAAAACATGGATTAATGCAAATAAAATAATTCCTGCAAATAAGCATATTCTTGCCATAGTTATATCGCATGCCAAATTCAAAAGATAATCATATAAAAATTCATATTTATGTTTGTCTTGATATTATGAAGCAACGTTAGCAATAAAAGCATGTTTATCACTTGGGCCCTCTCAAAAGCTTCAGATAACACCCTTTTAACTTTCGATGGCTTGACCCATCCTTAACCTAATTCAACCACAATTTTGAAACCCTTGCAGACATTCATAAGATACATAAATATCATTTTGTTTCTTTACATCATTGACAGTAAAAATATCGCATTTAATATCAACACAAAACAGGCTCAAAGCGATGCTTAAGCAAAAATAAAAATGAAAAGTATAAAGTAATATCCAGTGTACCTTTGCATTAGTCGAATTGAATAAATTTTCAAAAAATCAGGTGTAGCACTTAGAGATTTGATGTGTTTGCAAGAGTTATAATTATAAATCTTTATTAAACTGAAAAATGTTGATTAACAATATCAGAATTCTTATTCCAAGTTTTGGTTTTAGTGAGTTACTATAATTTATAACTCATTGCAAATGATTTTGAGTACCCCATTCCCCTTCCAAATTGGTATATTGCTAGAAGGTCTAACTAAAAGCTATGAACGTACGCAGGATCATTCCATAATGACATTATCAATATTGAACTCTTGAGAAAAATTGGATCTGCTCCGCATGAAGTTATGCAATTGATCAATACTATTATAAATACTCTTGTCGATGAATATGGTTACTCAATACAGTGTAAGGAATAAAGTTTTGTATTCTTAATGAAAATAGAATTAATTGCACATTCATCACGAGTGAGTAAAATGGGTGAAAACACAGCATGCCAATATAAACTTGGTTTATCTTCCACCTTACACTGTATGACCTTACACTGTATAAAGGTGCTCACCAAGCAGTTTTGAAATACAATAATTAAATTAAGCATTGAACTATAATTTAAGTATTAAATCAAATCTTAAAAGTGTTGTTCACACATATGAATAAATGATAGGCATTAGACGCATCCTTAAGGGATCGAAGCACAAGTTTAAGCATTTCAATCTATATTGTCTTACATATGAATCCAATGAGTCAATCAACAAATCATATTTTATTGGTGGAATTTATTTTCTTATGCAACAAAATGGGTGTACATGAATATGAACAACTTCTTAGAGAGTATAGTTAATCACAATTAAACCTAACAAATTATATATAAATCTGGATACAAATAAATTATAATTGCGGGATGGTGTGTTAAGAGACTTAGAAGATCATTATGTTATTTTGGTTTGAAATCTTATGGTGCTGATATGTATGGATAAGAGTTCCAAAATCTTTTGAAAGATCAAATATATTGCAAATTGACATATAATTCAATATCAACTAAAATATCATGTGCAGAATTTCATTACAGATTTCTGTATCTACCACTAATTTATTAGAAGGCTTGGCAGAAAATCAACCGTAATAGATATCCATCATACAGTTTCACTATACTCTTGCATTAATCTATATTTCTAATTATGAGATGTTGTTAGCCCAACATCAGTCCCAACAGCCACTTAAATAACCCTAACAACTTTGAGTGACAACCATCATGCTCTCTTTTAGAAGGAATTACTCTATGCTTAGCATAAAATTAATCATTTCTCAATCTTAATGAGACTTATTTTTTCATTCTACAAATATTTTCTACCTACATACTTAATGGCTTATCTGATTTTTATTGCTAAATAATTCACATAATCCTTCACAGCAGCCTATTTGATACCTACTAGATGTCATTACTTGTAATGACCCATTGTCGTTATTTTGTAAATTAGGTCAAATCCTGCCTCAAAATCAGGATCCTGGGGAATTTTGAATTAGGGCAAACAAAAATGCCTCTAGATAGAAAATATTTTTTGGATCAAAGTGCCATAGTTTAAGAGAAATTCGGATAACAGAAACTCTTGCTTTATTTTTCTGAATTTTTTTAAATTCAATTAAAATAAAAAACATTGAAATACGTGTCTGAATTCATCAATTTTTATGTCGTTATGTTAAGAACATTATTTAAAAGTTGCTCATGAAGTTTCATCAATTTTGGATTGTCAGTTCGACCTAAATTAATTTTTAAAGTTTAAAAAATCTTAATGAGACTTATTCTACAAATATTTTCTACTGAAACATACTTAATGGTTTATCTGATTTTTATTGCTTATAGGTATGCCAATTGCTAAATAATTCACATAATCCTTCATAGCAGCCTATTTGATACCTACTAGATGTCATTACTTGTAATGACTCGTTCATTACTTTGTAAATTAGGTCAAATCCTGCCTCAAAATTAGGATCTCGGGGAATTTTGAATTAGGGCAAACAAAAATACCTCTAGATAGAAAATATTTTTTGGATCAAAGTGCCATAGTTTAAGAGAAATTCGGATAACGGAAACTCTCGCTTTATTTTTTAAAATTTTTTTAAATTTAGTTAAAATCAAAATATTGGAATACGTGTCCGAATTCATCAATTTTTATGTTGTTATGTTAAGAACATTATTTAAAAGCTGCTCATGAAGTTTCATTAATTTTGGATCGTCGGTTCGACCTAAATTAATTTTTAAAGTTTAAAACTTCAAAAATTAATAAAAAATAAAAGATTTGTCGAATTGAAATTTTTTGGCGCGAGGGTTCATTACATCATAACATATATCGATGTCAAGTTTCATTGTATTTGGACGCCAAACGACATAAAAATACGAAAAATTTAACATTAAGTACATTTTCAAATTTTCAAAGTGCCATAGTTTAAGAGAAATTCGGATAACAGAAATTCTCGCTTTATTTTTCTGAATTTTTTTAAATTCAATTAAAATAAAAAACATTGAAATACGTGTCTGAATTCATCAATTTTTATGTCGTTATGTTAAGAACATTATTTAAAAGTTGCTCATGAAGTTTTATCAATTTTGGATCGTCAGTTCGACCTAAATTAATTTTTAAAGTTTAAAAAATCTTAATGAGACTTATTCTACAAATATTTTCTACTGAAACATACTTAATGGCTTATCTGATTTTTATTGCTTATAGGTATGCCAATTGCTAAATAATTCACATAATCCTTCATAGCAGCCTATTTGATACCTACTAGATGTCATTACTTGTAACGATCCGTTCGTTATTTTATAAATTAGGTCAAATCCTGCCTCAAAATTAGGATCCCGATAAATTTTGAATTAGGGCAAACAAAAATACTTCTAGATAGAAAATATTTTTTGGATCAAAGTGCCATAGTTTAAGAGAAATTCGGATAACGGAAACTTTCGCTTTATTTTTTCAAATTTTCTTAAATTTAGTTAAAATCAAAACATTGGAATACGTGTCCGAATTCATCAATTTTTATGTTGTTATGTTAAGAACATTATTTAAAAGCTGCTCATGAAGTTTCATTAATTTTGGATCGTCGGTTCGACCTAAATTAATTTTTAAAGTTTAAAACTTCAAAAATTAATAAAAAATAAAAGATTTGTCGAATTGAAATTTTTTGGCGCGAGGGTTCATTACATCATAACACATATCGATGTCAAGTTTCATTGTATTTGGACGCCAAACGACAAAAAAATACAAAAAATTTAACATTAAGTAAATTTTCAAATTTTCTTAAAAATTTCCTCTTCCCCCCCCCCCCCCCCCCGAATTTTCCCAGCTCCCAAGCGCTACTTCCGCCAGTTTAGCGCTTGGAGGGCCCACCCCTTGTTTTTGACCCTTCCTCTTCTCCCTCCCCCCCACCCCTTCCTATACTTAAACCCCCTCACTCCCTCCCCCTTCCCCTCAAGCTAGCTCTCCTTTTCAACCCCCTCACCCTGCTGACAGCCCCTCTCCCAGGCAGCCGCCAGCCCTAGCAGCCATCCCAGCACCCCATTTGGACCCTCCAACCCAACCAGCCCCTTTCCCAGCTCTCCAAAATAGCAGCAGCCCTCCTCACCCCTCTCAAACCCCTCCCAACAGTAGCAGACCTCCTCTTCTAGCAGCAGCCCTCTTGCCGACCACCAGCCAGGCACCATTTCGGCCTCCTCCTTCTACCATCCAGCCTTTCTCAGTTTTCCTGCAACACTATCCTAGGTAAAAGGAGAAGGAAATGAGGAGATTTCGCTAATAATATTATGTATACTTAATAAACTTTATGTCATCACATTAGCATTATTTTCAATAATTAATAATGATAAATAAGTGCATAAGTTATAAGATGACTATGTTTCCATTCAAGTACTTTTCATTCTAACACTACTTTTTGTAATTTAATTTATGTCAGTTCCATTCTGTCTTTTACATTCATATATTATTATCATAATAATAACGCTAACCTAATGTATAAGCGAAAGAAAAATATAATGAAAAATCAGATAGTAATTACTCCTAAGAATATTGGCTTAAAGCTAATTTAAAAATATTCAAATCTAAATGCAAATCCAAAAGTTGAACTGTCAAATTTTGGATCTTAATGAACAAATGTACCTAGTATATGATACATATTATTTTTTATAATTTATTGCTGCTTAGTTTCGCTTATTTGATTTAAGCCAAATTCAATTGAAGCTTGGTTGGTTGTTCGAAACCAACGTGATAATATTCGTGGGTTACTGGAAAATGACATCAGTAATATTTGTGGGTCACTGAAAAAATGACATCAGTGACATTTATGGTTGGTTATTGAAAAAAAGATATCAAGTAGCCAATATCATATTATTTTGTGGTTGTCATTGGAAAAGTGACATCAAGTAACCAACATTATTTTATTTGTGGTTATTATTGGAAAAATAACATTAGTAACATTCATTGTTGGTTATTAAAAAAAAACATCAAGCAACTAATATTTTTGTGATAATAATTATTGTAGGAAATTTTTATTTCTTTTGTGCTATTTTCTTATTATTCCTGCATTTTATTACATCCTTATTACTGCTAATCGCATCTTTATTTTATAAAAATATAATATTATTTTATTTACTGTGGTACTTAGAGTATTGTCTAATTATTGAAAATTCCAATCCTGACATTGTTTTGAATAATACCAAGTTAAGTACTTTTGTGGGAACTTGAAGAACTTTGAAACTTAAATTATCAATTAGGCAATGGATCGATGACGCTAATTTAACTTTTATTTATCTTTTTATTTTTTCTTTATAAAAGTTGAACAATGTTCTTGATGTACGATGAAGATTTTTGTAATATGTAATTTTTGAAATGAATGAGAAATATCTTTGACTTTTGTATAAGTAATGCTATTTTCTCTCAAATTGTTCAATATGATCCTGCAGTATGTGATCACCCGAATGTGGGGCCATCACATTACTACATCTCCTATGGCATGGTAGGGAACACACGACTAAGGTTAGGAGTATGAAGAAATGGGGATTTGCAGAATTATGGATGCTCAACGGGATTGTTTAACTATGAATTTGATTAAAAATTAAAACCGAAGATGAATTTCTCAAAGAAAGTCATGCCTTAGAAATTGGGGGACTTCGAGGTTGTGCGCAGGAAGAGATCGTGCGGAAAAGCGTAGTCGTCAGCCACTGGAACGTTCGGGAAACCTTGAGATCGAGCGAAGACGAAGAAGGCCATGCGAGAAAGGAGCAGATGTCGATTGTATCGTGCAGCCAGTGAATGAAAGGACATAATCGAGAGGACGTGGTCGGATGTTGAGTCTCGTGCTTCACCCACGTAGACGGAGAGGTGAAAATAAGAGGAGGGCTTTGATGTGATTGTGATGATGTCGTGGGTTCTGCGTGGGTTAAATAAGATGTTCATACATAACGGAAGCCCGCCTCATGCGCTCAGATAGCCAGAGATGGCGCGCTCAAAAATTGTCGATCAAGGCTCGTAGGTTACGGGACTTACCGTGTGGCTTGTCGATCCATTCCTTCGAAACCGCCGGCTTTATTATTGGCATTTTATGCGTAATCTCTATGTCGATTGCAGGAAGGGATGCTACGGGAATAGGAGGAAAGCTCGATTACAAGAATGTAATGGATGATTGACACATCCTTTGGAAACTATGGGTTTCAATTGCCGTAATTACCGTGAAGAGGAATGAATGGTGGTAATTAAGTGTAATGACTTCTTTAAGTAGTATTAAGTGAAACTCTTAAATATCGAGGCGCCTTTTCAGATAATGGTGGAGTTCCTGATAGGAACTTCAAAGTTAAGCATGCTCATGTGGGAGCACTCCCAGGATGAGTGATCTGTTGGGAAGTTATCTTTTAAGGACAAAATGTGAGACATTTCAGGCCAAAATAGACAATACCTTGGTGTTTAAGAGTTTGAGCTGTTATAATTGGCATTAGAGCAGGCCATATGGTGTTAGATAGGAGTTAAATGCTATATAAGAAAAGCATTATTTTATATGAGTAGCCTTTTAAACTCATGATGGGTAAGGTGCTATATGGTTGTCGGTACCTCTTGAGCCTATAGGGGTTACCTCTAGTCCTATATATTAAATGAATGGTTCTTGTATCTGTGTGGTTACTGATGAGGACGTCAATTATTTAAGTTGGAGAGATTGTAAAAGCCACTTAAATAGTACTAAGTGAAACTCTTAAACATCGAGATGCCTTTTTAGATAACGGTGGAGTTTTTGATAAGAACTTTATAGAGTTAAGCGTGTTCAGGTGGGAGCACTTCTATAAATGGTGACCTGCTGGGAAGTTATCTTCCAAGGACAAAATCGTAAGGCCTTTTGAGCGGCTATTACAAATGGTATTAGAGCAGGCCATATGATGTCAGATAGGAGCTAAGTGCCATACATGACAAAGTATCACTTCATGTGAGCAACCTCTTGAACATGATGGTTAAGCTGCTACATGATTGTGGGTACCTCTTGAGTCTGTAAGGATCACGTCTAGTTCTATATTCCCAATGGATGACTTTTGGATCTGTGTGGTTATTGATGAGGACGTCAGTTACTTAAGTTAGGGGAGATCGTAACGACCTCTTAGTAGTATTAAGTGGAACTCTTAAATATCAATGCTCCTTTTTCGATAACGGTGGAGTTTCTGATAAGAACTCTGTGCTCATGTGGGAGCACTTCCATGATGGGGACTTATTGGGAAATTATCTTACGATGACAAAATTATGAGACTTTTCAGGCCAAAGCGGATAATATCTTGGTGCTTGAGTTTTGGCTGTTACAAATCAGCTGTGCTTGGTTTTTAGCACCTTTCTTCTGGGATGAATTCCTGATCTGGGCACGTTTCAAAAGTGCGGGCATTTGAATACCAGTTAGTCATGAAACTAAGTACTGATAGATGTCATCTTTACAAATATTAAATAATAAGTTAAATAATTAATAATTTGACAGAAAATAAAAGCTGTATAAAATAATCCTTACAAACCTGTTTCAGTTGCACTGAAACTTTAACATAAAGTAATTGCAGTCACAAAAATAAATATAGAATTTTGGCATTTGATATCTGAGGTAAAACATGATTTTGTTGGGTAAGTATAAAATTGAGGAAAAGGGTGATTCATTTTTGTGTTATATATCCCAACTTTCTTCTATACCTGCTCCCTTAAAGGCTTATCAGTATAGGCTCCTTATGACTCCCGATGTCGGATAGCCCCGTCCTAACAGTTGACTGCTCAGACTAACAATATATCAATATGGAACCCTTGCTACTTACTTATCCAAACTTGTTTATATCATTTTATGTGATTTTTAAAAGCATTTTTAATTTGTGCATGCTAAGCGGAAAAAAAAGCATATTAAACAAGAGTAAGGAAAGACATTTTGTACTTTGTTCTTTAAGTTCGAATGAGTGATAGTTTGCTTAATTTGCATTTAGATTTTTGATATTTTAAAATTAGTCTTTTTAACCAATATTATTATCTTTGTTTCTTTTTCGTTTTCTCAATTTGATAGAAGTTCGCATTTTTAAGTTATTGATGTGGCAATAATATTTATAATAGTATTATTATTATCATTTTAATAATAATAATGATAATAATAATGTACAAAAGAAAAGACAGGATTAAAATGACTGCATAAATTGCAGAAAGTAATAATAATAATAATAGTGAAATATTAGAATTAAAATGCATGAATTGAAAATAATAGAATAGAAGTAATAATCATTTAATAACATTTGTATTGTTCTCATTATTAATTAATTAGAACAATAATAATGTGAATGACTAATATTTTTCATAATAATGAATATTAAGTATAATAAGAAAAATAAATAAGAATAGCAAAATAATTTCTTTTCTTTTCTTCTCCCTTTTTCTTCCTTTACTCACCTCGGGTTAGGGTTGTGGAGAGCCGGATGAGGGATTGGAGGGGGTGGCCGGAGGCTGGCCAGTTAGCTAGGCTGTTGGGAGAGGGAGGAGGGCTGCCCCTCTTTGGGAGGAGGGGAGGGGAAGGGCTGAGGGAGGAGAGGGGCTGGTGCTGAGGGTTGAGAGGCTGAGGTTGGCAAGGAGGGTGGCTGTTTGCAGGGGAAGGGAGGGCTGGCTAGGTTGCTGTGAGGGGGAGGAAGGGAGAGGGCTGATGGGGGTTTTATAGAGAAGAAAGAGGGAGAGGGAGAGGGTCGGCTAGGTTGCTGTGAGGGGGAGGAAGGGAGAGGGCTGATGGGGGTTTTATAGAGAAGAAAGAGGGAGAGGGAGAGGGTCGGCCATGTTGGCCGACAGCCTGTGCCAAAAACAGCGCAGGTGGAAGCTTCTGCCTGCAGCGACAGAGCCTGCGATCGCAGGTTCTGCGATTCGGATCGGGGGGATAAGGAAGAAGGAAATTTAAGAAAAATTATTTAAATTTAAAATTTTTGCATTTTTTCCGCCGTTTGGCGTCTAAAAATAACGAAACTTGACACCGAGGTGTTACGATGTAACGAACACCCCCGCGCTAAATTTTTTTTCGATTTGGACAATATTTTATTTTTAATTAATTTCTGAAGTTTGAAACTTCAAAAATTAATTGAGGCCGAACTGGGGCTCGAGCAGCCTTTAAATAATATACTTGACATAATGATGTAAAAATCGATGAATTGGAACACGTATTTAATTTTTTCAATTTATTGGATTTAAATAATTCAGAAAAAATACAATTGGAGTTTTCGTTATCCGAATTCTCCCAATTATGACACTTTGATCTAAAAATTATTTATATATAGTAAAAATTTTGTTTGCCCTAATTTAAAACTCCTCAGGGTTCTGATGTCTGAGGCGGGTTTTGACATAATTTGAAAAGTATCAACATTTGATCGTTACAGTATTGTCCGCTTTGGCCTGAAAATCTCATAATTTTGTCCTCAGAAGATAACTTTCAAGTATGTCACCTATCTTGAAAGTGCTCCCACATGAGTACGCTTAACTTTGGAATTCTTATTATGAATTCCACCATTATTTGAAAAGACATCTCGATATTTAAGAGTTCCACTTAATACTACTTAAGGGGGTCGTTACATTAAGCAAGAGAAAATTATTTATACTTTCGTCGCTTACGAGAAGGAGGAAACTTTAGCTCAATAATCTAAATTTCTTTTAGATTCGTAATTAATAGCAAATTATGAAATCTCCATACTCATAAAATTCATGTAAAAGTATATGTTGCACATTTTGATTGTATCTATTACCTTAAATGTCTCTTATAAGGGCCTTATTTAGTCATACTTGTTATAACCCATAACTGAAACAAGCGAGAATTGACAAAAACGGATTTTTTTTGGAGAAATTCTAACTGAAGACGGAAAATTACGGGTAACCTTCATAAAACGAACTTGAGCTGGAAATTAACAGAAACTAAACTTAACGGGAAAATTAAAGTCTTTCTCAAAAAATAACTTAGGGTCCTTACATGCTATGTTATTCTTCTTATTGAAATGATGTAGAATTGGGTTAAAATCAAACTCCAAGTATCAAGAACTACTCTTTAATCTAAAGGAATTTATCTTAGTAATCCAAAATGAATATGCAAGTGTAGGTTTAATTATGATTATTAGGTGAGTTGGATAGATTTGCAATAAAAAAATTTCAATCAAAATTTAAGGAGTCTTATATAGTAGTTATAAGAGCAGAAATGTTATATGAGGCATAATGTTAATCTATAAAGCAAGAGCATAAATTACATTTATTGATATGAGAATGCTATTGTGAATAAATAGATATGCTTATTATTGAGGTCATATATCTGTCATTCTTAGCATGCTTGGAGTACTTTTAGGTGGTGATTAAAAATTCATCTTGAATAGTTAAAGCATATTAAGTGCAGACTATTAAATGTTCTAGTTAGAAAATCGTGTTAATGCTTTTTTCTATTTTTAAAAGTAGAAGAAGTAAAACAAAGTACTTGGCAAAAAACTATTATGCTTGTGCTAGCATACTTGGAGCTTAGTGAAGCATTTTCATTTGATTTTGTGCAATGGAAGTAAAATATTCATATATTCAACGTCACTTAGTATGATAGGTCTAGTGCTGTTGTTATTGCTAACTATTGATATCTTATAAAGAAAAATTATTATTTCATATAAAATTTGTTAAACACATAACAATTGAAGGATCATATATAATCAATCTAGATTTATCAAGGAAAGTGTAACTCATGATTATTTTTTGATGATTGATTAGGAGTTATATATGCTACTACAATATAATAAAAAAGAAAGTTAAAAATAAGCATGTATTGTTATTTGTATTAGAAAATGCACATTATATATTGTTTCATTGTATTATCCTTGCACTTGATCTAGTATCAAAATTTGAAGTTCAACTAAAAATTGTATTTAAACTAAATTTAAGCATGGCATAGTTTTCTTAATCAAACTCTCATTTGGAAATTAGCTTAATCCATGTTTTTAATATTGAACAAATGATAATATGCAAATTATGTCATAGTTTAAATCTTGATAAAGTATCCATCTAAATTTTGATAATTACAAATCAATTAATAATTTTTAATCTTGACTTATTTTTATATACTAAAAAATCCATTACTCAATTTAGCCAGACTCATTCTGTACTAAACCAAGATTTATACCTTAGGTGAATAAGAGTTTTTATATTTAGCATGATAACAAGTGTTGTTGAGATGAGAATGTTGAGGTGGATGAGTATGTTTATACAAGGATAGATGATAAATTAGTTGATTCATAGCATGATTGGGTTAGCTCTAGTTGGGGATAAGATTGAAGAAAGTTATCGTAGATGGTTAGGTGTGCATATTAAGCATAATCCATTAGATTCAGCCGTTAGGAAAATATAGTCCATCAACAAACTTGTTTGGAAAGTTTTGGAAAGAAATTACAAGGAATTAATCTCAAATACTTGGATTTTATAGTCTTTTTTCTTATTGAGCAATGAAGACATGATTTATTTAAGGCTTGGTGCTCTTATATATAAAAGATGCTTTTACATAAATAAAGTTTTACATGTTAAAGTTTTTTGTCTGTTAGTTCAAGAAGTTTTTAATTTGTTATAAATATTGTATTGAAATTTGGCTTATTTAAAATACATAAAATATGTTTGGAAAACCAAAAAAAAACTCACTTACAAAAATTCTAAAACTATAAAATTCAAGTTAACAGTTTTTCTAGAGTTATTTCATGTAAGATTTTCTCACCCAAGTATACTTCACCTTTTTTGCACAAAATCTGCCCAATAAACACTAACAATAATTTTTTTAATATATCAAACAAATTACAAGATTTCAAGTGTATGCTTATAACCGGAGATAAATAAAAAAACAAAATTTGAGAAACAACAATTGCACACTACAATTCATAATAACTGGAGGAAGATAGGCTATATTAGCTTGCACATAGATAAAGAGAGATTTTGGGCAGCCTAGAAATAAGAGTTATGGTATTTGATGAATGTTGGGAAGGGGCGGCTACGAGGAGTGGGCGGTTAAGAAGAATGGACGGTTAAGAGGAGTGGGTAGTTAAGAAAAATGGGCGGTTAAGAGGAGTGGGCGGTTACAAAAAAATAAAAATAAATAAAAATAAATAAAAATAAAAGAAACTAAATAATATCATCTTGATTTTTAACATTTCAAACTATATTTTGCCCAGCAATTTTATTTTTAACCACAATTACAAATCTAAATTAGTGTATAGATATCAAAATCACAAATAAAAATATAATTATTTGAATGATCTTGAATTATACAAAATCAAGTGTTATAATTCTATGAACGTCAAAAGAATGTTGCTCTTAACATTTGCCCACGAATAAATTAGAAAATAATGCTAATATTGAATAGTCCATTTCAGAAATTGCTATTGATATAGGTTAAAAGTAAAAATAAAAGTTTCATAAAGCAATGATATACTTTGGGTTGTGAAAACAAAATTCCTTTTTGACTTCCCAAGTGGCATCATCGACAATCCAATGCTTAAATATAGGAAAGTTGAGTTAATGAAAATCATCTTAGAGGGTTCAAACGTATTAAGCATAGAACTTTAAATGGCTTAATTAAGAAAATTGAGTTGATGAATTTTTCGTAGCTTAAATCTGAAGAGGAAGACAAAAATAGACTTAAAAAAATGTTAGGAATGATACCCACTTGTAGCTAAGGGAGTGGCTATTTGTTTAATTCTATAAATTTAAATTAAACTAAATTACAAATCTAAATTAGTGTATAGATATCAAAATCACAAATAAAAATATAATTATTTGAATGATCTTGAATTATACAAAATCAAGTGTTATACTTCTCTGAACGTAAATTGCTATTGGTATAGGTTAAAAATAAAAATAAAAGTTTCACAAGGCAATGATATACTTTGGGTTGTGAGGACAAAATTCCTTTTTGGCTTCCCAAGTGGCATCATCGACAATCCAATGCTTAAATATAGGAAAGTTGAGTTAATGAAAACCATCTTAGAGGGTTCAAACATATTAAGCATAGAACTTTAAATGGCTCAATTAAGAAAATTGAGTTGATGAATTTTTGTAGCTTAAATCTGAAGAGGAAGACAAAAAAAGACTTCGAAAAAAATGTTAGGAATGATACCCCACTTGTAGCTAAGGGAGTGGCTATTTGTTTAATTCTATAAATTTGAAAACTTGTGCAAGTACAAGATAAAACGATCTTTATTGAACTAAATGCTCATCCAATAAAATAATTTGCGAATCTCTAGTCTAGATATTACATAAATATTCTTACAAAATTATTCCAATTACTAATAATAATTCTTGAGTGATGCCACACGTCATCCTTAAATTATAAAAGTTCACTTGAGCTTAATTAATTTTTGTTTCCCTTAATATTATGCTGTAAAATTTTAGCCTAAATTTAAAATTCAAATTTTGATTAGAACTATTTTTTTGGTAGGACTCTTTATTATTGTCATGATAAATGAAATTTTAATATTGGAGTGAATTAAATTTAATTTATAATGATCATAAATTTTAAATTAAATTTGACTTCTCTCGTAATAGTCTCCTTTATTAGCTTTTTAATTAGGGGAATGAATATTCCGTATGCTCAAAGATGAGGAAGATAAAAAAGGACATGGTGACAAAATGTTAGTAATGATACCACATATTCGTAGTTGAGGGTGTGATTATTTAATTGAGAACAGTGGAGATTATAGGATTCATGTAGTTAAACCCATTGTAGTTGAACTAAGATTTGGTGGTGTTATCTAATAAAACTTTCCATTTGGTCTTTTTTGATTCATACAAATCCATCTCATTCTTAGAACCCTCATAACTGCGTAGGAATACAGTTATGCAAGTTCGGCTAACAATTAATTATGCAGCAAAAGTTTTTTACTCATCTTAGGATTAACCTGACAATCCATCTTTCATTTGTGTGTGCAGCCAATAAGTGTAGCTCCTAGGGTTTGTATGATTCCTCATGTAATTTTTTATTAGCTATTCCTTTTGTATCCTCTTAATATTGTTGGACGCATGCTGCAAAATAAAGCTGCCTCATCAACACAATTAATATGCCTCCTCCTAATTGAGGAGCTGAAAAAATTCGTGTTAAATTCTTCTTTTTTGTGTTAGTTTTGAAACATTTGGAGTAAGAACAGCTGCTTTTAACTACTTTGTGATTTCTACAGATAGGAGCTCTTCAAGCTATATCCCGGGAGGCCTATTTCACTGCCGTGGAAGGTGACGTCATTGATTAGAAATCTTATAATCAATACATTCATTCTTCTTAGTTTAAAATCCGACCGTTATTTTTTCAGCTGCTGGAATAGATTCTGGCTCCCTACCTGAGCTCCCAGGTGCAAAGAAGCGCAGATTTCCAGATTTGAGAGGTAAATGAAATATCTTGTTTTTAGTTTCTATGCAGTTATTGATACTGCAATTGTTTTTTTTTCTGTTTTGCAGGAGAAAATAATAACAAGTCATTTGAAACAATGGTACGAGGAAACTCTATATCTGCCGTAATCTGTATATTTGTTTCTTTATTCGACTTGATTTTTATTGGCTCTTCTGAGTTCAGGTGAAAAATACTGGCAAGGAATCGATCCAATGGGGTAAGAGAATTTCTCCTTGCATCATCAGAAATAATTTATTGTATATATTTCCATTTTTTACATTATTTTCTTCCGAACGATGGATGGCTCATGTTTTACTTTGTAGGCCTCGCTGCTGGCGTGTACTCAGGAATAACATATGGCTTGAGAGAGGTTCGAGGAACGCATGATTGGGTAATGTCATAATACTTTGTTCAAAAAAAAAAAAAAAAAAAAAAAAGAGCTGATTGCTATCAAATCATAGTATAGTTAACTTTATATCTTATATTTAATACCCAGACTTTATACTTTTATAAATCTGTTCACCCAATGGTATTCATGCATGATGTCATGATTGGAAATAAAACAAGTTGGCATTATTTTTTATGCATTTGTGTAATAAGAATACTCAGATTTTAATTTTGAAAGAAGTTACCTCCAAAAATGATTTGCTCCAAAGAATCTTTATAATTGTTTTTTTTTTCTGTGGATACAGAAGAACAGCGTGGCTGCTGGAGCTGTTGCAGGTGCGGCGGTCGCTCTTACGCTGGAGGATACATCTCATGAGCAATTGGTTCAGTGTGCCATAACTGGTGCAGCCATCTCTGCTGCTGCTGACCTTATTTGTGGCCTACTTTAGACATTATCATGATTATATATATATATATATATATATATATATATATACTTTGACCAGGCAAGCTTTAATAGGAAGATGCGATTACATATACTTGAGTATGGTTTATGAGGGACTTGTTTTTAACTAAATGTTTTGATTACTGCTGCTGATTATATGTACTTTGGGCCCTGCACGATACGTTGGTATATCCTAATGAAGATGCATATCTTCAGCATTTTTCAGACAATTGTGGCTTTTTAGTTGATGCATAGTTTTTTGTTCAATAATTTAATTTCATACACATATGATTTAATCACATAATAGATGCTTGCCTTTATAATAATATGTAAATTATGATTGGCGAAGTTTTGAAACACTTGTATGATGGATCTTTAACATTTAAGAAGCTTTGTATGTTTTTTGGTGTGTATAAAAATTATGTCAAGCAATAAACGAAAGCCCACCCAGTTTTTGTTGGCGGACTAAGGAGCGTCTTCGGAGATGCAACCTGGCGGTTGAGCTGAGCCATTTGAAAGGTGCCAAGAGGCACTAGAAGGCAACCCCGAGTGCTCAACGAGTGCGCCTATGTATCTCGCTCTCTGTAGCAGCGAGGAGAAGTGCACTCACGTTTGGGGCGCACCACATGATTCTGTTAGGCACATGCCTAGGCTATGATGAGACACCAAACATCATATACTCGAGGCAGCTGCAAGTTAACCACACAAGATCATTATATATTGAAAATATTGTGATATTTTATGCATATTTAATGTCACGTTTTTATGCATATATATGCCATGTTTTTTTCTTATTTTTAAACAAAGAAGCTGATTTATTTATGAGTGCTAAAGCAATGTGTTTTTATGATATACTATATCAAAACAACAATAATGATTAACCAAAACACAGCTTTAGTCCCACTAATGATGCTTTCCTATGGTTCAAATACGAAAGATCTTTTATTGAAATTATATAGAATATGAATAATTAGAAGTCGAATTTAGCTATCTATATATTATTTATCAAGGAGTCAATTAACTTCTCACTAACTTCTATGTGCCACGTGGCTTGAACCACTTCATCAAAACACTAGCACCTTTTAAGATAGCAAACCGACAGCATGATATTTAAATTTAATAAACCGTTATTCTATCGCTCTTTTTCTTCCTCCCTCCATTTTCAAACCACCGTATCTGAACTTCTTCGATCATGCTCCTCCTCCCATCTCCTCCTGCTAATCCACGCCAAATCTCTGGCCTTCGGCCTTCACTCTGACCTCTTCATCAACAATCTCCTCATCAAGTGCTACTCTGATTCCAGCCTTCTCCAGCATGCGTGCCGACTGTTCGACCAAATGCCTCAAAGAAACATCATATCATGGTCGTCAATGATCTCTATGTTTACGCACCACACACAGCCTGAAAACGCCCTCGCCTTCTTTTTGCGCTTTCAGAAGCTTTCAGAACGCGCCAACGAGTTCATCCTTGCCAGTGTGCTGAGATCCTGCTGCCAGTCCTCAGCTTTAGGTGGCTGCGCGGTGCAAATACATGGCTTTTCCATTAAGATTGGTTTATACCTGGATGTTTATGTGGGCACCGCACTGATTAATTTCTATTCAAGGATCGAATGCATGGAAGCAGCAATGCTGATATTTGATGAGCTCCCCGTCAGGAATTCTGTCACATGGACTTCAATTATGTCGGGGCTCTGTCAATCTAGGCAGCATGTGTTATCCCTTCATGTGTTTAATCAAATGAAGGAGGAAGAAGTGGAACCAGATATGTATGTTCTTTCGAGTCTGATAAGCAACTGTGCGGCCATGGGATGTCTCAAAATCGGAAGGCAAGCCCATGGCTGTGTGTACAGGAGGGGAGTAGAGATGGACGTTTCCATCAATAATGTGCTTGTTGATTTGTACTGCAAGTGCTACAAGGTGGGAACTGCAAAGAAAGTTTTTGAGAGTATTTCTGCAAGGAATCTCGTATCTTGGACCACCATGATTGCTGGATATATGCAGAATTCGTATGATGCGGACGCACTTGCTTTGTTTATTGAAATGATCAGGCTTGGGTGGAAACCTGATGCTTTTGCTTGCACAAGTGTTTTAGGGTCATGTGGTTCTTTGATGGCATTGAAACATGGAAGGCAAGTTCATGCATATGCCATGAAAGCTAATTTGTGGCTTGATGGATATGTAAACAACGCACTAGTCGACATGTATGCCAAATGTGATTCTTTAGCTCAAGCGAGAGTTTTATTTCAGGCCATGAATGGACAGGATGTGGTATCTTACAATGCGATGATAGAAGGGTATGCAAGGCATGATGAGATATCAGAAGCTTTTGCCCTGTTTAATAGGATGAGATCCTCATCTTTGAATCCAAGCCTTTTGACTTTCGTGAGCCTCATAGGAGTATCTGCATCATTGGCCATGGTGGATGCTGGCAAGCAAATACATTGTCTGATACTTAAGTCCTGCATAACGTTGGAGCTCTACGCTGGCAGCGCCTTGGTGGATGTTTACTCCAAATGCTCGTATCTAGATGACGCGAGAAAAGTGTTTAACAAGATGGAAGAACGAGATTTGGTCGTGTGGAATGCTATGCTGTTTGGATATGCCCAGAATGGCAATGGTGAAGAGGCTCTCAAGCTCTTCCATCAGCTATGCATTGCTGGAATGAGGCCAAATGAATTCAGCTTTGTTGCAGTTGTTGCAATAGCCAGTTTTTTTGCCAGCATCTTCCATGGCTTGCAGTTTCATTCCCAAATCACGAAAGCTGGTTTCGAGTCCAATTCGCATGTCTTGAATGCACTCATTGACATGTATGCGAAATGCGGGAGCATTGAAGATTCCCGGACTCTATTCGAAGCTTCGGATGAAAGGGACACAACATGCTGGAATTCAATGATTTCCAGGTTTGCGCAGCATGGAAATTCCAAAGAAGCCCTTCGAATGTTTGACTTAATGGTAGACAAGAAAGTTGTGCCAAACTACATAACATTTGTTGGTGTGCTTACGGCATGCTGTCGTTCAGGGCTGGTTGAGGAAGGATTATCCCACTTTAGTGTAATGAAAGATGATTATGGAATCGAACCGGGAATGGAGCATTATGCTTCTGTTGTTAATCTTTTGGGCTGTGCGGGGAGGTTGTCGGAGGCGAAGGAGTTTATTGAACTGATGCCAATCAAGGCTGCTGCAGCAGTATGGAGGAGCTTATTAAGTGCATGCAGAGTATATGGAGATGTTGAATTGGGAAGATATGCAGCAAGAAAGGCGATCTCGCTGGATTCAAACAGCAGTGGGCCTCATGTTCTTATGTCAAATATACTTGCTTCAAAGGGTAGGTGGGATGAGGCAGAGAAAGTGAGGGGCATGATGAACCAGATTGGGACTGTGAAGGAGCCAGGCTATAGCTGGATCGAAATAAAGAAGAAGGTTCATGTGTTTATAGCAAAAGGAAAGGAACACGAAGAAGCAGAAGAAATTTATTCAATGTTGGATTGTGTGACATTGATGCTCAAAGCTTATGGGTATGTGCGCAGCACTTCTTCATGTGAATATTGATGATCAAATGCAAGCAAATTCAATATTATATAATGAGATTTTAATTTGTATATTTATTAACTGAATTCAAGTATCAGCTAATATTCACATGAATTGTTATTGATATTCATTCTAACAGATTTATAATTTTTAATTGTAATAGGAGCCATAATCTTAATGTCATAATATTAAGTACCGTGTGATTAAGAAGAGCACAAAGTTCAAATAATAGGATATAAGCTAAGAAATAGAAGAGCACTTCTAGAGTGTTGTGCAATTGGAAAAACACATTCAAATGTAATAGAAATTTTTATGAAGTTTTTAAACCGTCATATTATATGGGGCAAAATGCTAGCAACAAAGAAGAAATAAACCGATAAATAAGTTATAGAGATGAGGATGTTAAGATGAACGAGTGAGAATTCTTTAAAGGATGAGCAAAGTACAAGTGCTCAAATTGTGGATAAGATTAGAGAACATAATCTTAGGTAGTTCGAACATATTAAGCGTAGACTATTTGATGCAAAAAAGATGCAGGAAAAAACTATTATAAATGATCTATTCTATTTGGGGCAAAAGGAGGGGTTTCTGCTTGATTGTTCACAAAGGAAACAAAATATTCATGTAACTCATCCCATATAATGGGGCTAAGGCTTGGCATTATTATAATTTATATAGTTTTTAAATTTTGATGTATATTATTAAAATTAAGATAAAGATTTCAAAAATTTCTCTTGATTATTTCAATTATAGCATTTAATACCTATTATAATCCATTAAAACTTTTATTCTGTGTTTGATTTGGACCCAAACAACAAGAAGCTAACAAGTAAATTGGGCTCAAATTGAGTATCAGTGGGGACTAAAATTGATACAGTGAATAAACTTATATAACATTATAAGACGATCAATATTTTTGCCACGTGAAAAAGCAACACTTGGTACCTCATATTTTGCTATTTATTCTCTCAAAATTTACATTTAGAAATTCTAGGATTTTCTTTTGAATGCTTGAAGAGTAAAGAAGATGTGTTTTTGCAAAATTTTGCTGAATTTGAATCAATATGCACTAAATTTTAAATATATTGTAATTTCTTATATTAAAAATGAGCAAATAAAGAGGATGCTTTAAAAATATTAAGAATATGAAAGTACAATATTCTAAAACACTCTTCTCCTGCTATGTTATTTCCATTAATTCTAACAGCTGCGTCCATCATAAAGAGAAATATAGTAAGAAAAAAATGCTTTGGTGTTCTTTCTATAGTCCTAACTACTTTTTCTAAACAATTAAACACCTTTAATGCAATTATAATTATGATTTTGATTACTGGATCTCAATTTTTATCATTTTAACACCAAATTTAAATATATTATTGTGCTACGACAGAAGAGGAGGCACCGAACAAGTACCATAACAAAATCCATATATATGGTAAAAATAGTGTATCTGTCCTTTAATTCTATTCATTATGAAAATTTTTTCTAAGTCATCAGATTTGAAAAATAATAAGATTCTTCAAGAAAATTTTCATTTCTCACTTGAGATTATCACATTTACAGGAGCACACAAATTTGAGGGAATATTTATATTTCAAAATAAACGTCTAAACAATAAAATAAAATAATCCCTATTTATTTATTTATAAAGTTTTAGAATGAAAAATTATTATATAGAAAAATAGATCAATAAGCTATAATTTGATGGCTCCAGTAGTTATAGGCAGTGCTCCATGGGTCAAACGTAATTGGATGGCCATTACAATGGATTAATTTGAATGTTATATCTAGTGTTAAAAATAATACAAGGTTAAGATTTGAGATTTATGAAAAAGAATTGCACCGTATATTATCTTAAAATACAAAATAAAAAGAATCAAAAATCTATTTCTTAATATATTAATTAAAATGACACTCATGTCATGTGGAGATGTTATTCCATCATTATGTGAAGTGGGATAAAGCCAATGCTCAATTTTGTTGTATAAGTGGACTCAATACTTGGAATTTTTTTTGAAGTAATCTTATGCTACAATGCTTCCTACATGCAACCTATAGTAATATAAAATAAAATAATTAAGATTGGCACAGTTCTCTTACAACGACAACACCAGTACCACAAAGCCTTAATTCCACTAGATATGACTGACTGCATAATCCTTAGTTTTTATAGTGCATGATCAAATTGAAGCCCCTCTCAAAGTTCAAACTTGAGAGGGTCTCTTTTGATGGTTTCTTTGCATGCCTTTTTGATCTTCCTCTTCCTAAAACATGAGCAAAATTCATATACTCAATTTTTTTAATAATGGCATCAAAAGGTCTACACATAATATGCATGAATCACTTAAGATGACTTTTTCTAATCTTATCTACTATTGGAGCCACTCAAACCTTGCTATGAATGAACTCATTTCTCATTCTATTCTTTTGAGTATACTCACTCATCCATCTTAGCATCCTCACTTCTATAATACTTTGTTGGTAAATTTCTTCTTTGTTGGAAACATTCAGCCCCATATAACATATCCAGGCATATAATTGCTCTATAAAATTTCATTTTACTTTTTAGGAGAATTTTTGATCTCACAACACACTAATAGCGCTCCTCCTTTTCATCCAAATGACTTGGGTCCTATATATATGTGTTCTTCTCTCTCAGCAGTTTCTAATTTAGCATATAATTTTTTAAATGCTACAAGTCTAGCATCACAAATTTTATTTTAGATTCATGACAAGTTAGTTTATATTTCTTTTAATTCTCATCATTCTTACATTTAAATATTCCTTATAATATATATATATATTTTAATCTTTATTTGAACATCTTGTTTACACCATCCAACATTCATACTATTAAAATCTATTTATCTTAATTCACCAAATATACTTTTAGCTATTCTGCAGAATAGCAGACTAAGTTCCACATAAAGCAATTTCACCCTTAAAATCTACTATCCAAACTTAAACTTCACTCTTAAGAGTATGACTCATATTTTTAAGATTTTTATTTACTTTTAAAACATATTTTTAACATAATATTACTTTCCTTATTCCTTATTTTAAAATTTATTACTAGCATCGATATAGGGTCATCAAACAAATATTTTAAATTACCTTAAATCCTGTGCAATATAGCAATCTCTTTTCTTAAGAGAAAATAATCATTCTAATATTTGAAAGTTCCATTTTTATAAGAGATAACATGTCCATCTCTTTTTTAAGGTATTAACAATGATATAATCATAAGCATGAATATACTAATGAAAAAAGGTGAGCAATCTATACAAGAAGTATCTAAATATCTTATAAAATATGTAAAAAAAATCAAAATATTATATGCTTTCAAAAGGATGATTACTTTGATAAGGCAATTTTTATGTAAAGAATGCATTTCATGTTGTTAATCAATAATGCTTGCAATAAATCTTTGATTAATGAATGCTGCATCACCATCAAACTAATATGTATGCAAAACATTTCTACTACCAAAAAATTTCTACATTCACAATGATCAAATTAATTATAATAGTCAAAAAACTATTTATAATCAAATCTTCTTGTTCATGAGCACAATTATGAAAAGCTATTTATATTAAATCTAAAATAATTTAACCAAATAAAGATAAATCTTCAAAGTTTTCATTAAGATCAACTAGAGAACTTATGTATTTGAGGAGAAAAGATATAACATCAATTTAAACGTTTGTTTTGATATTTTACCTTAATAAATATGACCAACTTAAATTAACTCTTGTTTTCTTATTTCTCGAAGAACAAATCAAGAGAAGTAAGCACAATATCACACAGTTACTACACATATGAACACATTATTTTCATATAAAATACACTAAATGTGAAAAATCATAGATTTGTGATAACAACTTCACTATATAAAAATAGTATAGAAAGTATTGCATAAGTGGAGACAAATGGAAGAAATGGAACCGATAGAGACCAAACACGGTAAAAGTGCCACCCAGAAAGATGAGGATCAATCCTTTAGCAACGAAAAGCTCCCTAAAAAGGAAAGCCATCATCGTCTCTATAAGCATCCCGATCAGCTGGATCGGTCCACTGGATTTTAAGGAAGCAGTGACATCAAGATATTGAAAGCGGGCCAGATCCAGGCCAGATCTTGAGAAGAAAAAAGCAGAGGAAGCAAAAGAAAATGAAGAGAAAAAGATAATCCAGCATCACAAAGAACGAAGTCGAACCATGTCTCCGATTAGGGTTCCGGCTGTGACTCCTCATTACATCCTGTCCATCCATGTTCAGCTAGGGTTCCCACGCCTGCGCGACTCGCGGTTCTCCCTCTCAAACTTCCGAACTAACTAATATATACGATTGAGCATGTCACCTTTTCTGGCTATTAGCCTCTTTGTCCCCCCGCAATTACAGCAACTATTCTTGCCCATACCTTTTTTCGTTTTTTTTTTTCAACTTAAATACAATTTTTTTTTTGAATATTACTAATATATATCAAAAAAAAATATATATAGATGATGTATAACTACGTTATTAGTTGAATATATATTTTTTGTGGGCTTATATATAAAAAATTAAAAGAAAAAATATTTTTTTATTGGTTCTAAATAATTTTTTGGTATATATTATTGTGTTAATATAACGTTTTTCAATTTTTTTATATGAATCTCAAAGAATTCTTAATGGCGCAGTGGGTGACAAATAGTAAATGTATTAACCCAAATAAAAATTTTAGATAATAAGATTCAAAATTTTCTTTCAAGTGCTTGCATAAACTCGATTAATGATGATCAAACCAAGCCTTAATCCCACCAACTATGTGGATTGACTGCATCAAGCATTTTGAGTGAGAAAGATCATTTATAATAGTATTTTCTCTTAATTTTCTGATTGTAAGTACTTTAAAAGTGCTCCTCTCTTCGATCCAGCCATCTTTGATCTTTTAATCTCATCGCTCAAATTTGTTATTCCATCCAACCATCTTGGATCCTTTAATCTCATCGCTCCATTTTTTTATCAAATAAAAATTTCAGTATTGCCAATACAATGAGGTTCAATATTTTGGTTGACTTGATTATTTAATCATGGCCACTAAACTCAAAAATACTTAAGGCTGTTTAGGGAATGTTGTCTAATTATTCTCAAACCATCCTTGCCTTCTTAAACTATACATCTCAAGCCAAGCCATCTGCTGCTATCCTCTCCATAAGCCATTGCCTCCAATCTCCATTCTTAAATACCTTGCATGAATTGCATTTAGATCTTGGTTTATGAACCGTGGTCGACGGATTGCCATTATATATTAATTTTCTCAAATTATTGGCAACATAATTAGTACTTCAATACATTTTTATTATGCTAAGATCTAAAATTTATAATTGCATTTTCTCTTCCATATGATTAACCTTTTGCCACAGCTCTTGTAATTCTTTTCAATTTGAATATTTCATGTAAATAAGTTATTCTCGTGTAGTTATTTCTTGTATATTGTAACAAACTCGTTGGGCAAAGTTTATTCGACATGATTGGTTGTTTGATGGATATGTGACGAATGTGCACATCTACATGCATGCCATATGTTGATGTAAGTGTTTTGTTCATATCATGTACAAATGGTAGATAAGGTTTGGTAGATAAGATAATTTCAACGCTCAATTGTTTTTTATTGATGCAATCCACGCTACTTATATATAAAAGCCATCTATGATTGATAGCCAAAAAGTGAGTCATAAGCAAATATAAAACTTTTTAGAATTCGGCATATCACATCTCTCCATCAACAATGAATGTCTCTGCACTAAAATCGGACTGCAGGAAAGCAGAAACAATAGCAATAAAAAGAGAAGACAAATGGTAAAAAAAGGCAACAATGTGTCATCTCTATTTCATTCATTCTTTCTTTCTACTTGACAATTATTTGAATGATGGAAGTGAGTCTATATTACATTCAAAGAATTCTGAGGGCTGAAACCCACTGCCATCACTGTTTCCTTTTTGTCTAAAAGAGAACCCTAATCCCCTCAAAATTAAAAAAGAAAAAAAAAATTGGATGAATGGGTGAAAAGTAAGGATTGCCACCAAAAAAATTGAAACATTATAATGATTATAGTGAGAAAATGGATATATATATATACCCACACGCGAATAATAAAGCGGGGCAAAGCCTCGTAATCGAACTTGTGTACAAAATTGCTCCATTTCCCGCTACAAAGAAGAAGTGAAGATGCTGGCGACTGCTTCGTCCAGATGCCGCATCTTTGCGGACATCTCGACGCTTCGGGCAAAGTAAGCCTCCGCATTTGAGACCATCACGGAGGCGTCATGCTTCACCGACTCAATGTTGCGGTAGTAGTTGTTTTCCAGCCTTGTTTTTATCACCTCCAGCGACAGCGGAACAGGAAACCTGTGCAAGATATGGCATATAAAGCTGGTAGATACAATGCAATGACATGAAATACTAACATTTTTTATTGGCAAAGAAGGGCATTACCTGTTCAAAAACTCGGATTTTTGCGATACCTGACTCAGCTTGTGAATGCCAAAGTGATCCTGCAGCAACCCAGGATTCACACGCCCCAAAAGAATAAACAAAATTTGAATAAGTTAGACGAGAAAACAAAAACATTCAAACTATGTATTTTTAATATTTTTTTAGTTTAAAAAGAACCTTATTTCTGATGGATGTTTTCTCCATCTTATCAAGAGAAGACAGCAGCTTCTTTCTGACCCACTCATCAATTCGAGGATGATCCCACTGGATGTCAGCATCATAGAGCTCCCATGGGCTGTGCAGATGTTGTCCAGAATCATTTTTGTACTGGATCACATACCTCTCCCATGGGCTATCAGGGAACTCGGGAGATTTAGGTTTCACGGCCAAGATTCTGCCCTCCCACCAGCTCCCGCCATCCCCATCCTCGTTCTTCCACCATACTTGGCATTTATCCCGGTGGGTCCAATTCCTCGCCGTGGCAGCGTAATACCTCGTCGTTTCTACGATGAAGTCCGGAAAGGTCTCCAGCTCTGGCAAAGTCAATTTGAACGAAATACCATATCCAGCAGAACTTGGGTCTATAAACTCGAGGGTAAGCTTGCAGCAACTTTCCCCAGAACCAGAAACAGTAGCATAATCGAGGCCCTTGACTTTGCAGAACTCAACGGCCTTCAGGTTTCCTCCTACGAGCCTCCAAGGCCCTCCATCCTGCAGCCGGTGCTCCTCTATGTATTCTTCATGGCCCTGAAAAAAATGCACAGCCACAATATATAAGGATAACGAAAAGCTAGGAGGCAATATATATATATATATATATATATTTAGGAGAACGCATTATATAAATATTAAGGCAGTAAGAAAAAAAACTATCATTACCTGTCTCAAATACGCAACTTCATCTCCTTTTTGAGGTACATATCTATACGCCTCCTCATGCTCCAAGAGCATCAACCAAGAAAACTTTTTGGGCACCTGCTGGTTTCTTCTTCTCTCAAGAGGTCTGAGGCCAGTGCTGTGATTTTCTCGTCTGTTTCTGAAAGATCTTAAGCAAACTGTGGTTTTTGATGATGTTTTCCTTGAATCTGGTGCATTTGAGGACGAGTTTCCTCTAAATTTGTACGCATTTGCAGAACCATAATCGTTGGTGCTTGCCATCATACTCGTAAACCTCCTTTCTTGTCCGCCTTCAGCCACAGTATCGTCGTAACCACTTTTCATGTTTCCGCCATTGTTGTAGGAGTTTGATGTGCTTTCTTCCATAGTGTTCATTTCGCCATTAGAATTCTTCCTAGCCCTGAATGATCTTAATCTTCTGTACACGCTGCTATATTTCCTGCTTGATGATTTATTCCACCGGATTTCCAAGCTATCAGATCCATTGTTCCAGTCGCTGTGTTCCGCACTATCTCCGGTTGTACATTCCTCCTCGGGAACTGCTGACATCAGATTACTTTTAACTGCTACTTCGCTATTGGAAGCAAAATCAACATCAGAAGTTCTCCATTCTACATCAACAGATTTCTGCTTGCGTGCTTCCTTGCTGAATCCATTTGTTTTGATCCTTAGTTTTGGGTATACAGGCTGAGCAACTTTCTGCTTTTCCTGAGAATTGCTAGCTTCATGTTTATTTTCTGATGACGAAGTATGTTTATCACCATTATATTCAAAATTATTTAATGCCCCGTTAACAACCCTATGTTCATTGATCTCATCATCTGGAGTTTCGATTCTATTTCTTCTGCTGCAGGTTAATGGCAACGCAGCTTGAACTTGATGGGAAGTCTTTGGCGAATGTTTGAAAGCATTCAAAGAAGAAAGATGGTACCCATTTCCATTTTGCTGGGCACCATTCTCAAACTGTTCCTTTTCTTCATTAACCTCCTTATCTAAACCGTCTCCAATAGCTTGATTTTCAGAGTTGGAGGTTGTCCTGCCTTCAACCTCTGAATTTTGATTGCCATTACAATCTCGATCAGCAATCTTAGGTCCAAGGAAAGATACATTAGATGTGTTGTTCCACATATCAGCAGTTGAAGTATCATACAACTTCATACGCTTAACAGATCGCTGCTTTACTTCGCCCCATCTCATAGTAGCTTTGTGTCCCACCGGGTTGTCGGCACATTCCGATATATCCATTTTGCTACCATATTGGGATATTAAATTTTGTAATTTGCCAGTAGGAGGGTTTGATGTTTCACATGTCCCAGAGTAAAGTTGGTTCAGATTACTAGAAGAAGAATTTAATTTTACTGAGTCGTGATCCAGGCACTCCAACTTAGAGGCGCCAGAAAAATTGGATGTCTTCAATTTTAACACTAGCCTTCTCCTAGTCCCATTACAACTTTGATTCTCGGTAATTGCTGGAGGCTTCACAGCATCATCAAACTCCTCTCGAGAAGCTTCAATCTCTTTTCCATTTTGCATCTGTCTGTTCTTCGTTGACCTCGCAGACTCATAGCTTTGGCTGTTTGAATCAGGAAGCAGTGACTCACTTTCCGAGGAACTGCTCTCCAAGTCATCAGCTTCTCCATCAGAAGAGCTGCCGGTTATTTTAGAAAAAAGATTAAGAGCATTGCGTGCAGCACGTCTTTGAGGGCGCAATGATTTCGCTTTTGATTTCTTTTTTCTACCAGCTGTTCTACCATTTCTTGGAAGCCGTGATTTCTCTGCCCTCGATGTAATAGTACCATCTTGCTCATCCAAATTTCTTCGTTTCACTCGTCTCCCAGAAAAGGTTGTAATCTCAACCTGCGATACAAAAACAACAAATATTAATTGAGCAATACAAAGAAAATAAATCAAGACAAAAAGGCGTTGTAATCTACCTCTGACTTCAATTTCTTCCTTTTCGATCTTCTAAGGCCCTCCTTGGTAGCGTGATCAATCTCACTGTCATCAACACTACACTCAGCCATCCCTGTGGAACTACCACTCAAACTTACATGTTCCCCTTCGCTCGAATATTCATCAGTGGCATTATATTCAGAGTCAGTATCGTCGCTCTGTAATTCATTGTCATATTCCCAATCAATGACATCCACAATTTCGGGCAAAGGTTCAGCCAACCGGTCCAAGTCCACTATGGGAAGTATCTGGTAATCACCCGTTTGGGCATTGTAAGTTGGTCCAACTGCAAATTTCACTGAGGGTGGACGCCATTCAATTCCCAGAGCACCTAATCTACGCTGCTGGTACATACTCTGATAAGGTTCTGGGTAAGGAATCATGCCTGGCAATATAACATGAGATCAATGATAACAATAATATATATATATATATATATATATATATACTCTTGAATAAATAGACAAAAATATATGTAATAAAAAAGAATGATATACTGGAATCACAGAGGAGATCTTGCATATTTCTTCTGTAAGGTATAAGCTGAGTCTCCTGCATCAAATGCGGCAACAATAATCTTAAAAGCAGTAATATAGCTAAAATCTTAAAAGCTAAGAAAGGTCATTCTCAAGCATAAGCAATAGCTTGGGAAAAAGGGAACTGCTCGTTCTCATGTGAAGTGATCGACAGCATCTAAATTCTTTCTTATATGCCAAAATATGCCCAAACGATGAATAAAAGGGTGAAAACTATGATGCTGCTGATATTACTTTTGCTATATTCATAAAAGCTTTTTCTCAAATAGAAATTCATTCTGCTCCAAGAATGTAACAATAAAATCATTGGGAAAAAGAATTAGCAAAATGATGATTTTAAGCATAAATCACGCACAAGTCATAGCATCATTTGAAAACTTTTGTAGAAATAAAGTGATTGACAACATATAAAATCTTGTATAACCAAATAACACAGAATATCTCAGGGACCGTAGAATGGTTGCCACGTTTAAAGTATTGTCGGATGACTTCCTAGTCATAATCACCTTTTACAATACATCCCTTTAAGGAGCCTCAAGTTTTTTTATCACATTTTGGGCCAAGTGAAAGATCGCTTTTTAAAAACAAACAAAAATTTATATAAATAAAAAGATATATATATATATATATATAGCACATTAGTATGCAGAAGAATTATCCTATGCTACATCTCTAACTATCTTTGAGTGATGTCAAAGAAGTGCAAGGAGAGGGCTTCATTGTGTTACATGAATTATTTCAATGGTATGACCTTGAAAGATGAGGTTTGGATTTCTCGTAGTAGAAAAGAAATAAATCCTGTGTGCAAACAAAAAGTGGATGGGATTAGCTGGGAATATCATTGGAAATTAGGGGAAGATGTGGTAAGAATATTTTGAATTGAGGAAAATGTATATAATGAAAAAGGCTCTTATTCATTCAAAAGAGATTGTAGCCTTTACTAAAAATGCTAATAATCATATTACATAAAAGTGAGAATGCTTTGCTTGAACAAATACAATACAAGTGCAATAAATGTACAATTAGAATACTATAAAATATCCTAGCCTAACAAGTGACCTGAAAATCACCTTTGCGAACTAAATTCCCCCTTTGCAATCCCGTAACTCAACATTTCCACATCACTGATGACTCTGAGTTACATGCATCCAACTTAAATTTGGATGTCCTTAGTTTAATGACAACAAACATTGAAATAACTTTGGGATATACTGATATTTGATGTTGAGTTTTAGAAAAAACTAGCTTTCAAGTTACACTAAAGTTTAGTGGCTTAGGTGATCTGAGCTGCCAGATGACTAAGATGTTGAAGCTCTAGATGATGCTGATCCAGATGTCAAAATAAGAAGAATTGATCAATATGAAGAAAGCTCCAGAAGAACTTAATGAGACTTGAAGATGCAGCACAAAAACTAAGAAAATTCTAGAAAACTAAGACTGCTATTCTTTGCTTTATTGATTGATGTATTTGTGTTTGCAGGAAAAATAATATGTTAGACTTGTTTAAACATAGCATAATTAAGAGAGCTTAGCCATTTTACCATGAACTCCATTTTCCTCTCCTGTCTAAATGAGCTCGTGTGTGTCCCCAACTAATGATTGGATCAGCTTGTTTTGGAATAACCTAGGCCACTAACTGCCATGTCAGGCGCCCAGGCGTACCATGCCTTGCGCCGAGGAACCTCTTGGCATCAAATTTTTATTTTGCCCATTTCGACCTATCCTCAATTCCTATAAATAAGGGCTAAAATCAGCTTTTCTCCACACACACCTAAGCAAGTTCTAAGCCTTATAAGTGACTTGGAACCTTAAAGCTCCCTTCCTAGGCTCTCCGATCAAGCACTCTCGATCTCTCTCAAAAATTAAGGGTACAACAATGTTAGGGAACCCATCTTAGAATTGCAAGTAATTTATTTTCATAAATTTCTTATGATTTTCTTAACCTATTCTTGCATGTTATATTAGAGAAAACTAGCCTTCTATCACACACCTAAGCAAATTCTAAGCCTCTTAAGTAATATAGACCGTTAAAGCTCTCTTTCTAAACTCTCTGATCAAGTGCTCTCGGTCTCTCGGTCTCTCTTTAAGTTTAGGAGCACAACGATCTTTAAGACCTCACCTCAATATTTTAAGTAATTTAATCTTGCAAATTTCTTTTTGTTTTCTTGATGTACTTTTATGGGTGGGTCTCAAGCAATTCTGCCTTTGCAGAACTTTAAGAAAAAGGAAACTTATGCAGCTCTACAATCAAAATTTGATAAAGTGTTGAAGGCTTCTCTGCCAACTGTAGTGCAATGAATGAGCAACTCCGATTGCATGTGGATTTCCGTAAATACTGAACATATTGTTCAAGATTGACTCTAAACCACTAGAAATCTAGATATGTTCAGTCAATGTTTACTTTTTGTGAATTTTTCTTCTTTTCTTTTTTGTGGGTGTCCAAGTAAAAAGTTAAAATAGCTCAAACTTCTCTTCCTCTAAAATTCTAAGGCTTAATTTTCTAACAGTTAATTAGCCAAGTTTTGAGTAGTGTCATTCTTGATAATCAGCAACTGCAATACCCTCAACTTTCCTGTACCCTTTATTCACTCCCCATCAGATGGAAATCTTAGTTTATTTTGATATCACTCAAACAGCCTAGAAAAAAAATGTACAAGTCAAGGTAATGCAAAATTCCGCAATAAATGACAAAAAAACATAAATTACCATGTCATAAGCTTTAACATTTTTACAGTACATTATCAGGTGTCATAGCCTAACAAAATATATTTACTTGAAGCATATTAAATCTCAAATTTAGCTATAATCTACGCAACATTCAATGTTTGTACCTCAGTCCAACTTTTGAAACAATATATTTTCAGATTGTGTGATATCTTCCTCATTGAACCATATATAATGTTAATAAATTCATACAGCTCATTTAACCCAGTATAACAAAATGAAGATCTATTCCTATTTCAACAAACAGTACAAGTGACAAGCTAGTTTTTCTCAACTAAATTTGTTTATTATTTATTGTATCGTGCATCGTAGGGTGTCAGTCTAATGTAACATAATTACTTGCAGTATATTAAATCTCAGCATTGGCCAAACTATATCAATGTCTTCAATTTCAGTACCTCACTCCAACTCTTGAAATATTATGCAGTATGGCTTAACGTAAATAAATAAACTATACTCATTGATAGATAAAAAAGGTTCATTTGTGAAAAAAGTTACAGTATATGCGTACCCTAATTGGTAATAACTTGTGGTTAATAGCTCAAATATAGTCTAAGGATGCAATTCTAGCTAAATATAATACATTCTGATTTTTTCAGTAAGACAAAATGAAGATCCATTCCGGTTTTTCAGCAAACACTTAAAAAAAACCAGCCATTGAAAATTTTTGAATTATCAATACTAATGTCACATTCAAGATTTGTTGAAAAATGAATTATCTTCAAGCAAAAGAAAGATTAAAAAACCTATATAATAATTGCATGCAAACTTAATGACAAACAATTCGCAATCTTTCCAAGATTTAGCACAAAATTAGGCGTTAGTTGTGTAGTTGCCTATGCATTCTCAAAAAAACTCAAGATCTCTAGCTAATTTATAGGTAAACTTCATGATTTCCAAGACATAGTTTATTATGATCTTAAATGGCAGTCGAATTATTTTTTCTTTAAGAAAATAACCACAATTGATGCAAACCACTTCACAATACTTTATGAATAACGGTAAAAATCAGTTTTAGAACCACACAGCATAATTTTTCCATAACCCTTCTGCCATATTGCGCATGTCACTATCAATACACTTAAATATCTTCATGGCATTCTCTTTCTAACGGTTGTAATGAACAGCTAAATAAGCATTTACCCTACTTTATGCAAAAAATGCTACCAAATAAAGTATCACATAGCAGTAAATTAATACCTTTGATAAAACGTTTTAGATCTATTTCATGAAAAAATTAAAAAAGAATAAATATGAGATAAAAAAATGAATTAGCTGCATGAATTCTAAATTTGCCATTAGACCTGATCCAAAACATTTCCATTTGTGTCTTGAATAAGCGGCCGATAGTCACCCAGAAAAAACTGCCATGAAAAATTAACTATTAGTAAGGTACACACAGCCAAAAACAAAAAACAATTATGGAAATATATGGTAACTGGTCAAATTAATCCTTTAATTATTTTAGGCTGACCATTTATTCACAGACAAATCAAAATGTCAAATTTAGTCGACCTACTATTTAATATGTTGATTTGTCCACAAACTATGCATTTAAAGATCCATTTAAATCCTGATTATTTTCTTGTAACTAAATTAGGCTCAATATGAATCGTTAAAGACTAAATAATTCAAATTGAATAGCCTTAGACTAAAATTCCTTATTATATATGTAAAAATAAATCTAACACTAAAAGAACAGTAAACGAGCAGATATTCACCTGATCATATTGTGCATCTTTTCGAGACTCTCCTTCCCCGGTGGCAATTATAAATATTTGACCAACTTCATCAGACAAAACGAGTGATGTGCCATCCCTAAATCAAAATTAAGAGACAAAATTGAATCAAAACAGTCTAGCATAACAGTTCAACTACAATAAGGAATAGAATCGTAATAAGCACAGCATATAAATTTGAATTAGTCCGGTCTTATTATACAATGAGAGCATATGGAATAGAAGCTCATTTCAAAATAATAATTTTAAACAATGCTAAACGCAATCATATGGATACAAGGCCAAAAATCAGGAACATGCATAGCAATCAAAACAAAGAATTAAAAGAAAAACAGAAGTTAAATGGGATATTAAAATGTGAGGCACAAAAGGAAAATTCAGGTTAGATGTAGATGACAAAATTGCACACAAATACTTACATTAGTGCATCAAAATGTGTCAGATTTTGTTGCAACATGTGTCTTTATCGTACAACAAAATTCAGCGTTCATTAACCAAACAGAACAAAACCGTTCATTAACCAAACAGAACAAAACTGTTGGGCCGAAACAGCATAACAGTGTTATTCCTTACAAACAACTGATTGAATAAGCATCTAAAATAAGTTAGGACAGAAAAAATATCTAAGCTAATACAGAAATAAGTTCAAACTATGCTTCGTGCTAATAAAGTTTCTGCGAGTGTAAAAGCAAAAAAATGTATCAACCTTTATTTTTAGGATTAGGGTTTAGGGTAGAATCTTGAGCACAAATGAAACCTTAACAACAATACTAATAACAGAAAAAATAGAATGTTAAGCACAAATGAGAAGTAACTAGCTCAAAAAAAAAAAGCTCTAAAACCAAGAAACACTCAACAAATCAAGTAAAGAATATAGAGATGAGATGACAAAGCCTAGAAAAACCAACTTCATCATTCTTATAAATCTCAGCATATGTAGTATTTTAATCTCTTCAAATTTTTTTTTAACAATTTGGGTATTTTTATCGATTTGTACACGATTCATAAGAATTTGAATAAAATACATATCAAACAGCCAGATGTTTGGTTGATTTGTATAACAACTTCCTGAAGTTCCAATAAGTGTAATTTTACAATACAACAAAATGAAGAACGAAACAAAAAATTGAATGGCAATAATCATTTGGGAGTGAGGCAGCAAGCTTTGTGAGGGCGGCATGACATTACGAGGCCAGAGGGGTCTTGACAAGAGCCAATACAAATTAAATAAAACGTCTGGTAGGGATGCAAGATAGGTGTTGTTGGCAGGATCAACAAATCTGACAAGATTCCATTTCTAGAGAATTTGGTATGGATATTTGGGTGGTGTAGAAGTGATATTGTGCTAAGATGATAAAACTTTCGGAATATTATTTCAAATTTCTTATTTGTGAGATTTGCAACAAGAACTTCTAAGAGATTTTTTCTCCTTATTTTGGCAAGTCAAAAATTTGTGTTAACTCAATAATTTCTACTTCATCTTATGCCTTCAATTTTTTTTATTGATGGTACAGCCATTTTACAATGATTTCTTTAGATTATATAAACAAAAACAAATTCCTCAAATTTAAAATTAATTTGTTTTGATCTTAAATTTCAAAAGAGAATTATTGGATAGTTTTTGAATATCAACTAGTTTATGAATATTTTCATTCTGTTGAGCAACCAAGCATATTTTCCTTGAAATTCTTGCACAAGTCTCAATCATTTAGGTGACATTCTTAAGTACATAAAAAAAACCATGCGGTACCTAGGTCCTTGCTACACCAAATTGGTATTAGAGTCCTAGATTGAGTTATATTGAGCACAAGTTGTGTATTGGCCATAAATAACTAATATACAAAAATTACAAAACAACCTAGTTCAACTAAGTGGGGTCAACTATATGAATGATCAGTCTTCACTATGCATGATCAAATAACAACCTCCTTAGTCTTCAGCTATATGAGATCATTCATAATAATTTCTTATCCTATCTTTGTTAGCCTTCCACTTATAACATGGCCAAAATTCAAAAAACCTCAACTTTCCAAACTGAAGAAACATTAAAGAGTCAATGTTTAACATGCTCAAACGATCTTAAGCAATTTTCACTAAGCCTGACCTCAGCTAAATTCGCTCCAACTTAATTATAGTTAAACTCCTTTCTCGTTATATCCATTCATGTATACCCACTCATTTACCATCCAATCTCAGCTTCACAACACTTAATACTTGTAAACTAACATTCTACAATAATATCATATAGTTGTACTACAAAACTTCCTTTAAGCTTGAGTTCAATTTTTTGATCAAACAGCCCCAAAGCACACCTCCATTTAATCCAATGGACGTGAACCCAATTAATCACATCACCTTCTATTTCGTCATTATTTTGCATGGCTGAACCAAGATATTTAAATCTCTAAGTCTTCACAATAGCGTGATCTTCAATTGTTATATCATCAATATAATATCTTTTATTATAACTAAAATTTCACTCCATATGTTTTCATTATGAATCTACTAAGATGGAATTCTTTAGAGAAGATAATTCTCCATAACTCACCCATTTCTAGTCATGTCAACAAAAAATATTATATGCTACACCGATCCGTGTACCCTTGAATGTGCTTAGTAAGAAAGCTCATAATTAACATAGAGAGACAACGAGCACAACCTTAGCGATCTTTTCTCACTAAATTTTCTATCAAACCTCTAAGCAAATGTATGGCATACCATGTTTCTCTACCACCTGCATAAACAAAATTGATTATGTGAAACAATAACATTTTTTAATTTACGCTCAATCCAAAGTTTCAAACAATGATTCAAAAACTTATTTCTTCTACAAATTGCACAATCCGGCACATCAGCTTTATCCTTACGAGTATCACAATACTTATTTAATATCCTTTTAGTCCTTAAAATTGCAGTTATTAACTTGTCCAGTAAAAAAAAATATCACCCAAATAGTGATGTGCATAAATAACAATGTCATCTGACCGTACATCTTTTCTACTCTTCAATTTCTTTAAAGCACTCTAAAACTCAATTGTACTTATCTTATAAATAAAAAATAATTAAATATTATCTTTAGAGCTAATGAATTCGCTCATGACAATAACATTATTACACACTTTATTATAAAACTATGAAAATAATTCATCAAAGTATAACAAATGCCATCATCCTAAGAAGAATTTTTTAATGAGAAACCTTAATACACTTGAGTTAAACTTTAGTTACATTATCACTTGTAGGTTTTATGGTACACCAAGCCATGCGATACCCAGCTACTAGTGCATTAAATCCCATTAGAAATCCATAGTTAAGTATGCTTGGGTGAGAGTAGTACTAGGATGTGTGACCTCCTAGGAAATCCTTGTGTTGTACCCATTTAATTTCTATTTGATCATGAACACGGAAGCAAAGGATTCATGTAGCAGACACCACCTATTGGGATTAAGGTTTGGTTCTATTGTAGCTCTCAAGTTGGTTAATTTTATATACGTATCCCTTGAAAAGTATTTAATTTCTCATACAAACTTTCAAAAGCAATCGCCATTGCAACAAGATCTTTTTTTGAGCTCATAATAAGACATTTTATCTCTTCCATTTCTGTAAATCTTTTGGCTTTCAAAAAAAATAATAAAAATAGCAAATCATCTTCACTTTTATCTTGTCTTGAACACCTAAATTCCACCACCAAGCATCTCCACTATTTGAAGCAATCATTCTTAAATTTATTTTGTAGATAGAATTAGCAATCTTTTCCACATAAGATCTTCCTACCCTCAATGTCCTAATATAATGATTCTTAAACTTTGTTCATTATTATATTTATTTTCATGATTACGATTCAACCATCTAAATTACCTGAACACAATTAGTATAATTTTTTAAACCTCATTATTTTCAAATTTAAACTAATAACTAAGGTTGGGTTCAAAAGGTTCCACCACTGCTGACTATAATCCTAACAATATATAACTAATCTTTTAATGAATAGATAGATTTAAGTTCTAGAAGTCTTATTCTTCTAAGTAATAATGCATTATCTTTTCTCAAACAATGTAGGAGCAATCATATAATTATAAGTTCAAAATAAAAACCATCAAAGATAGCATTAAATTTTTAGTACATCTACCACACCTTCGTTTAGATCTCTAACATACTGCATTTTTTCTTGTTCAACTCTTTAAAATCATGCCAAAATTTTTAGTTTAAGCTCATATTATATCTTATTTTATAATCAAAATGACAAATAATATTAAAAGACATCTAACTAGTTTTAATTATTAAGAAAATGATTCTATCTCTTATCCTCTAAACCTCTGCTACATCATCTATTTGATTCTTATCTATAAGAATACTACCAGTATTTCAATATCAATTAATAACCGAGTGCCACTACTTATAAACAAAAGTGTCTATTTTTTAGCTTCCTCTCTCTAATGATAATACTATACTAAAGGAGGTCAATCTCTAATACCAATTACAATACCCAAGGGTATTTGAAGAAAGGTTTTGTTTGCATTTGCTCAACCCACCACATATTAAGTTAGATCTCATGACTTTAACCTCAAATGATACTTCCTAGATAATCACTCATACTAGGAGTGTTCCCCTATAATCATACTTAAGAGTTGTACCTTGTTCAAGACTTCTACCCCGATGATCAATTGGCAATCACATGTCTTTTTAATTCAAGCCATTACACAATGTATTAAAAATTCCAACTTTCCACTGTCAATCTTGTGTAATGGATTATCATCTTTGCATGCATCCAATCAGCATGTGAGATCCTTTGTTCACTTACCAATACACTAAAGCACCGATGTAGTAACATTTACACTCATTTAATTGCATTAATGCAACACAATATGACATTTGCACTAAACATCCCAACATTAGCACAATTTCTCAATAGGTTCATATGTTGATTCGGCAAGGTTACAAGGAATGCCAATTGCCTAATACAACCTCAACCTTTCTAATATAAGACTTGGGACAAAGATAAGAAACATTCAAATAGACCTCATGGAAATATTTTAGGAAGATAAAAGGCAAGTATTTCTCATGAAAGATTGCTAATTTAAAAAACTTAATATGCAAATCATTCAAAAGATTTAGAGAAAAATAGATTTGTAGAAAAAAAAATGATATGTGATGTGCATGGAAATACACTCAATGTTACCTAAATCAACATGGACATATAAGAAGCATAAATTAAAATTACAATATTTGTCACTTAAAAAGCGTTGACATTAGGTGATGATCAATTTAAGATGTTAAACAAAAGGAAATTTGAGGTAAAGGCATATTTTCATAAATTTATAATATTTACATAAGCCCTAACTTGCCTCTAGACTTTTATATTATTATTATTTGCGTTACTTTAGATTTAAGCAAAAAAGTTTAAGAAAAACATATATTATAATGTCAAGTTCATTAATTGAAGCTGGTTTAAAAGATTTGCATATTAAAACATTAACAATGTTCATTTAAGAATATAGTATACACTTTCCTGTCTCACAAAGATATAATGTGTATTGTTCCAATTTGACAGAAACTAAAGCCAAGATGAGAATCATGTATAGTTTATCCAACTAAATAAAGTGAAGCTTATGAATACTTAGAAAACAGTTCGCATGCAAACAAGAATTTGCATATGCAATATAAGCCTACCCTTGAAATTAATATTGAAAGATATCTATGATTGCACTGTCTATGAACCAACATCTTTGGCTGAGCAAACATTAGAATTAGAACCTAAAAATAAAATAAAACATGAAATCATTCCTCAATCTAAGCTTTTGGCTGAAATTCAATTTAGGTTTGCAAACAAAGTTGAGTAAATTTTCCACTTTGAATTTGAAGAATTAAAAGAACAAATTAAAGATGCACAACAAGAATATACCTAAAACTGATGTTTTGATAGTGGTTAAACCTAATTTTATAGTCAAAGTTAAGCCTGACTAGCTTATTGAAGTTGATGATTAAAAGAGCAATTTGAAAATGAAATATTTGGAGATTTAACCATCCTTATGATAAATGGTATTGACTTTGTAACGAGATTATGGTTTAGTGAGATAAATGCATGAGCCAAATCTCTTGTAATAATTGAGAGGAATCAATATTAGAAAAGTTGTCGATGAAAGATACCATACAAAAAACCTAAAATTAGCATCCCATCTATTTGATCTATGTTGAGGTTACATCATTCATTAAATTGTGCACTCAAAGATTTAGGATAACTTCTTTAAGAATATCAACCGACCATACAGGTATACATGATTGATATTTTTGTATGCTACATATATTTCATTTAATTGTCATAGTTCTCTATCATTATTAAGGCGCACATTAGATAACAGAGTACACCTTAGCCTCACATCTCAGAATTGTTTCATTTGCATGAACATTCATATATAAATTCATAAATTGCACAAGGAAATTCATAAAAATTGAATTTGACTTGCACACTTGATAAACATTCAAGCAATTTTACTAAACGATTTGCAGTTATTTATTATTGGAATAAGATAATAGTTTGTGAAACTGCAAAAAAAATTCCTTGAGTCTTAATAAACTGTATGGAAGGAGGGTATGATCTTTATGAATTTATGCAAATGTTTATATACTTGAGGTCAAGGAATAGTTGGATTACATATAGACTATTCAGTAGCAAATCTAGCTTAGATCAAAAACAGAACATCAGCACCATGGTTCTCTTTGCTTCCCCCCCCCCTGCCTTGTGTATGCACATCCCAACCAATTAATATAATGCAACTAGTTGAAGACATTTCTTAATGACAAGATTTTGTTCACGATCAATATAAGATTCTAGAATCATTTAATTCACTAAAACAATAGGTTTGACCTTGATGATTGTAGCTTTACTTTGCAAAATCCACAGATTCTGAATGTATCTGCTTGATAAATATCAATTCCTAAATAATGGGAGCCAATTTTTGGTAGGCAAGGGATAGTAGTAGAAATCATCTCTTCCGCAAACTGAATTGATAATTTTTTTTGGTAATACGCTTCAAAAAAAATCTGATCAAGATCGTGTATTATATTTGCAAGGGATTAGTATTTTGTTAAGGAATTCTTGAACTGAAGTTTATATGACTTTATTGTTATGTTCCTCTGCTATTAGACTGTATAAAGTTTTATATGTGGGTTGTATTAACTAACCTGATTCAAAGTTTTCAAATAAATGCTAATATCAACCTAATTCAGAAGAATATACAATTTTGAATGACATTAGAGGTTGCTAAAGTTCAATAGACCCCATATTTGGCTTTATTTGTTGCTTAAATATGGACCGCACTCGACCTTTAATGTGCAAGCCAATTGCTTTATTTTTCCTACTGACATCAGCAAAATATTGAAACCAAGTTTTTCATGAAATAATATCTCCAACTAAGCTAATGTACAAAACAAGAAAATAAAAAATAAAATTGGTCAAGTTTGCAACCACAGGAACAGCACTAGATTTTAAAAGCTATTGGGCCGGATTGTTCTTCTACTAACAGAAGTCAGTTAAACAGAATGGAGAAAACATAAACCACAAATTGCTAAGCCGATGGATCAAGCTTTGTCAAATGGCTGCACCTTTTCTTTTAAACAAACCATGAAAATAATACGGCAGCTGCCTTCACTTTGACTTAGGCATGACTACGAGTATATTCACATCTCTTTTTATCAAGTGCACTAAACTTTACATAAGAACAATATACCTGAATTGATATATTTTATAATGTTTTTTCTATATGTTTGATTAATGCTATTATTTTCCTCCCAAACTTGAGATATGGCTGTGGTGTTCCTGTAATAAGCAAATGTGGAAAGCTTCCAGTGCATTGATGTGATACCTAGATTACAAACTACCATGAGATTTTTTCTTCTAGATCTGACGTGAAAACAAAAGTTGAGAAACCCTGAGGACATCTCTTATACCTTCTTCAATTTTTATTTATTGTTAAATTTGCCTCAAATTTAGAAGAAAATAATATAACTAGAAAATCATTTAGGTATTTTACCTGTGTCAAGGGTATTTAAAACCACAATTTCCAATACCCAAATCTTGGATGACAAATATGGATGGTTGTATAAGGTAGTCGACAACAATGTAAAACTTGTTGAAATAAATACAAAAAAAAAAATCATTTAGGAAATTGTACTAAAGCTAAAGAGTCCCTAGAGACAGCATATTTTCTTTCTTAAATGCAATGAAAAGTTATCAAAGGTCAATAAATTGGTGCCTATGTATAGTTTTAAGCAAGTGAGGGTTCTTATATTATGAATGAATACGAGTAAAAAAAAACTAATTCAAGACACTAGATCGGGGAATAAAATCTTAGAATATTAGTACTCTAACAAGCAAGATTCATGTTAGCAGATATTATACTTAAGGGTTGTTTGACAATGAAAAAATCTAAGTGTAAAATAATCTGATTATAGTGTAATCTGATTATAATGTAATCTTATTACAGTGTAATCAGATTATTTTATTATTGTTTGGTAGTTTTTTGAAAAAATTAGATTTTTTTGTTTGTAATGATTTAATCCTCAAAGTATGGTATTTTGAGCAATTTATAAGGCAAGACATCCCTCTATTTTTATTTTATTTTTTCAAATTAAAATTTGCAAATGATAAAATATGCACAGGATAGTTTGATTCGAAGCTATCTGTATTGAATTCGAACTGCCACAAATCGAAAGGAATAGAATGAACAACAAACCGATCAGCGAAGGAGACAAGCCCATATGAAATTTTTAAGGTATATACTAGTTGATTCCAGTGAATGACGCATCTGCTAACAAGATGTGTCTGTGGAGGATTGAACATTTTCGCCTTCTGTGAACGAAGATACGTCGAACAGAGACTTTCGCCAACCGTCAGAGGCATCAAGCGCAATAGTCAGAGGCATCGGAGGCATCAAAGGAGACTCAAATGAAGACCTCGTCTCATCCGCGAATGAAGGTGTAGGAATGCTTTGCGAAATGTCAAAAAAATGGCCGATTTGACTGTAAATTTTTTACTCGTGGCCATTTATAGTTGGGTAAGATTTTACCTTCTAATTTACTTTACGTCACTTTTACATCATACCAAACACTTAAATTCCTAAATTTCAGGTAGAATATTTATTTTACAATCACTTTAATGCCAAGCAGCCTCTTAATAAAAAGATAAATATTCTGTCTTCAAGAAACAAAATGGAAATATAAAAAAAAATTAATGATTTATGCTTCATGCATTGGATAGCGAATAAGAATTAACATAAAAATAGTACATATTATCTTGAATTAGGAATTAAAGAATAATGCATTCAAAGAAAAGAAAAATGGGGTTAAATAAGTGAATACGAGCATTAGAAAATCTAAATGGTATATTAGAAGAGTAAGGAATGAATGGTGTTCATGGTCACTTAAATTTTAACAAATATAATGACAATGAAAACATTAAATTTGATTTAATTTAACGATTCTTTACAAATGATATGTTTTCAAGATAAAAGAAGAATATGGTATCACTTATAACAATGAGTTATAAAAACTCATTGACTATTTGTGCTAATGAAAAGAAAATAATTATTTTGCAAAAAATATAATGCTAATCCAGGTGCTAATTTTATAACTCGTCGTCAATTTTTTATTCTAAATTCTAAAATAGATGCTTGGATAAACTCAAATTATGTTCTATGACTAAAGAGTTGAATCATAAAAATAAGAAAATGAAATTTTCGGGAATAAAGTTTTCGAGCTTGCGTGAGGCTAATTTCATGGGACCGATGTTTCGTAGTTGTATTAAAAAAAAACTATTTATAACGAAACTAGAAGAACTAATAATATGTACACATGGCAAAAACAAGATGTCCAATCAAAATTAAGGAATATATAATTTTTTTAAATAGTGGCTAAAACATAAAAATATGAGAATTCAAAGAATAATAGCCTTTTATGAGTTAAGAAATTGTGTTGGTGTTGCTAAAATTGAAAATTAAAAGATGTATATGAGAAATTAAATATTACTGAGGAAAAGAGACATATTTAGCAAAATAAAAAAATATGAGAGCTAAAATTTAGACCAAGTAAAATTTTGTAAAAATATAAATCAATATATATTTTATTCCTTAAATAATTCTGAGATAATCAAATGAATATTTTTACAATATTTGTTTATCCATTAATCAAGTGATTGAAACTAAATGTAATATGTTAAAAAAATGGAAATGCTGTAGAAATTGGATGATAGCTTTATTAATGTGCAAAATTATTTAGGTAAGGAATGAGTTTAATGGGTAATCACATTTATTAATACAATTTTGAATACTAAAAATATGATGAATGAGTGAAGGATAATTGTGATGTCTACTAATAAGAGTGAAAGTGATGTATAATATCTATAGATGATATTCTTCTTATTGATGAGGATAGAGATGGCCTTAAAGAAAAAATCAAATTACAGTGAACAATCTTACTATTTAAAAAGTTTCATCTTAATAAATCTAAAACAGAATACAAAGAATACAAGTTTAATTATAACAAAAATTATAGCATTAAGGAAATGATAATTGAAGATTGTATTATAAAGAGCAAAGTTAGATTCAAATATCATATTTCCTTCACACAATAACATGATTAATAAGATCTAAGCAGGTTGGATGGAATGAAGGACTATAGGACCAATAATACTACATCAAGCAAATAATTGACATACAAAACAAAAATTATAACAACCCAAGATTGTTAAATAAATTAATTAGACTTATTCAATCTCAATTTAAACTAATGAAAATTTGTGAAATAAATCACTTGGTTGGGGTGAAAATCTAAATAATCATGCCATTAAAACAAGCACATTATGGTAAACACATGATCCAAATTTGAGATCATTTGGACAAAGAGAACTCTAAATGAATTTTTGAAGAGTAAAATTTTAAAAATTAAAATAAAATAATTATGGTGTCCAAATTCAAAATATTATGTCTACTAAAGATTCCCTACTGCCAAGTATTTGAAATAAGAGAAAAATACACAAACTTTAATATGTATTAAATTTATTTAATTTCCTAAGATTTAGAAATTATTTAAATTGAAAATTGCTTTTTATAAAATCGAATGCCAGATCTAGAATTAAATCGAATGGTAGATCGATACTTAAATATTGTTGCGCCGTGAAGGATCTAAACCGGTATGGAAAGGCTAGGATCAAACTGATCAGCTCTAAAGACCCGAAGGAATAGTAACGCCTTCCCTAGTAAAGTTCCTCGATGTCTAGTGTTAGCAAGAATTAGTCTTTTAATCCCCTGCTTAAAACCAAAAATTTTGATTCAATTCCCTACGTAATCCTGATTAAAATCTAATGGTACAAGAATTAAGGCTTATTCGTCAATAATCGCATTAATTTCCCCTCTCCAAAATATGTTTTCGCCAACTTACAAACCGCCAGCACGTCCTTTTCACTCCTACTCAGTCGCAGCACCTCCAACCGAGAATTAGCCACAATTATGACAAAGCCACATCGAGACTAAAAGGCTTTTTTCAAAAAGCCTAAACCCATATTTTGGTCTCGAGGTTCGAGTTTCCTTGAGCCATCTGGTCATCATTTGGCGAGAAGGTTATACCAAAAAGCTTGTAAACGACTCCCTAGATGCAGTCATACTCGTTGATTAGCCTAAAATGGCATGGGTCAAAGATGGGGTCTTGGCCATCCAACCTCCATGGCCAAGACCCATCCATAGGTGGTCTGAGCCTTCCCGGCCACCTCAAACCCCAAAACCTGGTCTATTTTATTCCTCAACACCTAAGAATTTCTTCCTTTACACACTCAATCCTTGAAAGCTCCTGAACTCCAAATTCTCCTCTCTTCTTCCTCCCATCTTTATTCTGCCCAAGACTCATTGTTTTGGGTCTCCTGTCCTAAAGAATCCACCTCTAAAACTTGCCAAGTCCTTCCCCTCTCTGTCCTCATTTAAACTTAAGGAATCCAAGGTTGAAGTTGCTTCAATTCTTCACTAGAAGTCCCAAGTCCACCATTTGGGTCGTAATCTTGGCTTGACCTTTTGTACCTGGGCTCACTTTGGTCCCCGAATATAACAATTCAAAGTTGTTACGATACTCCTAAGATAATCATTAGATATGATATCATGAAAAAATTTCAGAATAACTAAAACTTTTGTGATTTTATTATACAATATATTAAAGCATATTTTAAAAAAAAATTCATAAAATTTTGTAATTATTCTGATAAATAGATTGTTTTTAATGAAATTCCAAAGTTTGAAAATTTGGAAATTCATATAAAATAATTTAATAACCTAAATTGAAATTGATTTAAATTTTGGACTTCTAATATTTTTCTCAATATTAATAAACATTTAAATTGAAGTATCATTTACTATTGTTAATTATATCACTGTCGGATCAGATCGTTTAGTTTATCGTCCGATCGATTCCGGAAATCGAATATTTAATCCAAAGCCGCAAATCCCTGATTTGACCCGTATCTACAGTATCGTTGCCCCAAAGACTTCACCGCGACACCCTAATTTACAGAGAACCAAAATGGCGCTATTATGACGTGTATTATATACATATCGAATTGTCGTGACATAAGGAATCTTTTGATATATAAACCAAAGCTTAGTTATCAAAAATTAGAGTTTAATGAGCACTTAACGGATTAGTGCATATTAAGTTAATTAGGTAGTTTCAAATGACCAAACCATAAATGGGTTGCACGTACACCTTCCTAGTAATTGTAGGAATCCTTCTAGATATATTTCAAGTAGTTTTGAGGTGATTTCCTTCGCAAAGTAATAACCTCTGCAAAACCAAAATTTCAATTTTGCGGGGAGTTATGTCAAGGCGGTTCCAGGAACCGTTAATTGACTTTATTCAAGCCACAAGACCCTCCAAAAGATTTCCCACTGCTCTTAATCTCTCTTAGTGCGCCTATGGAAGCCATCGACACCACCTACCCGAGAAGCCACCTCCCTCAGCCAATCTTGGCTAGCCACTGTCTCGGGCAGTCAAGCCTTGTCAAAGTGGTCAAAAATCATTCCTAGAACCTAAAGAGATCAGCGGAAGCCTTAATATAGCTTGGACCAGCCCAATGCTCCCCTTCTCGAGAGCTTAGTACCTCAGCTCCCTCTTAAATTTTGATTTTCTCTCTCCATTAAATTGTAATTTTATGAAAAATATTAGTATTTATAAATCATTATATAGATTTTTTGGAGCCATTTAGAGCCTAATGCGAGTCCTCCCTAAACCTAAACCTCTACTTACTAAATCCTCTACAAACTCTCATCCCTCTTTCTCTACAAAATTTTTCTCTATACTTAATCATAGTATTAGAACCTAAATATGATGCATTGATCACCGAGCTTAGCCTATAAGCCTAGCTAGAACTAAGTTCAACCCATAGCTAACCTAGAACCCTCTTGTATATGCTTCTCTTTCTCCCTTTCTCTCCCTAATTAGTACATGATTAGGATTAAATCAAGCCTTAAGATTAACCTTAAGCTTTACTTGGCATTCCTAGTTTCCCCTCTGAAGTATCCTAATGTTTTAGCAAACCCAATTCCAACTTATGTCTAAAACCTAATCAATTTTTACTTATTTATCTCTCTCTCTCCCCTTGGAAGAATAATTAAAATTTATTTAGCTTTTAAGGGGAAGCTTAAGCATAATCCTTAGAGTCCTAATGATACCTATATTATTCTAAAAACCTTGAAGCCTTAAGATCAAGTCGACTTAAAATTTTAAATAGTTTAAGCTAATATATATGTGCTTATAAACACATTTCTTTAACTTTAATTAAACCCTCAATTAGTATTTAACTTTATTAAAATCAATACCTTAACCTTGCCTTGTAGGATCACATTAGACTCAATCATGTGCTTTTACACAATCTCCAAGCCTTTTAATCCCTCCTCCACCTCTATGTAATCTAACTTCACCTAACCTAAGCCTTAACCTAAGTTCCACCTACACCTTGGGTTGAACATTCAATTATGCTAATTAAACTTTGTTTATAAAATTTTAAAGCATTTATTATGATTTTTTAATGTTGTGATTGATATGAATGTTATAATAGCTATTTTGATTCATGTATGTAATTAGGTTAAATTTAAGCATTCTTTCTAAACTTTGATCACAAGTCTAAGCTTCATATGCCCAAGCTAATTTCTTGTAAGAGTAGGATTTCATCCATATTAAATTTAATGAGAAGCTATTGACATGTTTTATGATAATTCTTCTGCAAAACTTATGTGTAACTTGAATTATATTTTGAATATTATTCATATTATACCGCTTGTGTTAACTACTTAAATATTTATTTTCCCATCATGTGTTTCAATTTTAAAGATCAAATCTCATGTTATAAATAAAGTGATGTATTACTTTTGATCACATATATATAATTAATTTAGATAGTTTAGTATGAATTGTAAGGTTGTTTATGTACAACAACCTCACATATTAACGCTTTGCTAAAATCATAGTCTTTTGATAATCAAAATGCTTATATGTTCAAAAATATATTATTTTGTTGTCAAATGTGAACCATGATTTTAATTTACATTTGTTGAAAATATTCAAAATAAATATCTCTCCGTGTATTAGTTGACTTTGCTTAGAAAGTTAAGCTTAAATAATGTTATATTCACTTTTATACGGTTCAAAAAAATTTATCTTTCACTAATATGCAAGCTAATTAAAATAATTAATATTCTATTTTTAGTACCATATTTAAGAATTTATTTTTCATTAGCATCACATGTATCATGATTTCATGCAAATGTCTTTTAAGATTAAGTGAAAGCATCTTTAGCACACTTGAAATCTACACTTCACCGCCGTTACTTTTGAGGTTGGTAAATTTTATAAAAGATTTGTTCACCTCGTGATAAATGTATAATTTTAAGACACTTTGTAAATTCAAGTTTTCATATATATTATTAGACATTATAGTAATCTCTTGTTCAAATTAATATTTATGAAGCATAAAAGCTATGATTGATCTTATCCATGCAACTGAATCAATTATTAAGTTCTTGTTATGTTTGTATGACTATTAAGTAAACATCTCATATGCTAAAAGTTCAAGAAATATAATTGAAATGGATTACCGACTTAAACCATACATATTGAACTCTTTAAAACCTCCATGAAATACCTTATCCATTGATCAAATTATGTCAACATCACTCGAAGATACCCATTGGGAACAAACCTAACCTTAACAAGTTTTATACTATATATATATGTGTGTGTGTGAATGGTGTTGTAGCTCAGTAGTTGAGGTTCAAGATTTGTTATCCCAGGTCATGGGTTCAAATCCCACCGGCCACATATAAGCAAAAAAAAAAAAAAAAAAATATATATATATATATATATATATATATATATCATTAGGGGTTTAGTTTCGCTACGAAATTTTTTGTTGTCACAATGGCAATTTAGGGTTCCATGCAGGCGGCGTTGCCGCCTTTCTCCCTACTTTTCGGCGATAAACATCAAAACTCCTTCGGCGTTAGAGGCTCCTAGGAGACTATGGCTTGCCTCTGAGTTGGCTTCGTTGCCTCTCCCAGAATTCGGCCTTTAGGTCATCTGTGATCGCTCGGTCTTTATTCGACCCCAATTTCTACGCCATTGCTCCGGTATGTTTTTCGTGGGTACTGAAAGTTTGTTGCGGTAGGGAGTCTTTTGAGCGCAATGGCTAATGATGGACTAGGTATTTCGCTTCCCAATCTTTGTGCCCCTCGTCCTCCCAAAATACCCAAATCTTTTATAGCACCCTTACAAACTCTCTGACATCAAATGCTTTAGTTGGCATCAAGCTTATTTCCATTTGCAGAGGCAAACCTGCTCTAAATTTCACCAACGAAGAGATTCAACTCCTAGCCAAATCATTTAAGTATGCTTTGATGAACAAATTTGCATACAAAAAATCTCCAATGCATATAGTTTGCAAGTTTTTCAACGATTTGGGTCTTTCTAAAACTTATTCAATTGGATTAATCGATCACCACCACATTCTTGTCAAGTTGTCTTCTGAGGCAGATTATACTCGCCTCTCTCAAGGCTCCTATTTTGTAGACAAATTCCATTTTAAAATTTTTAAATGGACTACAAATTTTGATCATAAATTAGAACCACCAATTGTACGTGTTTGGTTGAACTTCCTGCTACTAAAGGCTCATTTCATTTCCCATTTTGTCCTCTTCTCCTTTGCTCTTATGTTAGTAGGCCTCTCAAGGTGGATACTTCCATCGCTAATCTCTTGCGGCCCTTAGTGGCACAAGTTTTGGTGAAAATTGACCTAATTGGAAGTTTTGAGAACGAAATCTGGATTGGCAAAAAGATGATGGCTATATTCAAGAAGTTTTATTTGAAACTCAACCCAAATTTTGTAAATATTATGGTATTTTGGGACATGATATTGTTGAATGTTTCAAAATTACCCCAAAGTTAAAAAAGCGGCTTCATCTAAAGAACCTGAATTGGCCCCACGTCAAGTGCGACCTACCAGACAGGTTCATGTGCCAAAAAATATTGTGATTGGTGAGAGAGTTGCAGCCCTTTCACCAATTGGTCAAGAAGTGTACCATCCTACTTTTCTCTAATTGGTTGTAGAAAATATACCAACTACAGATGTGACTAAAGACAAGTTTGAGTTCAACCTTGGAGGTTGCAATAGTTTTTATGTTGGTAAATACACCAATTGTGGTAGAAGATCCAATTGATGTTTCCTTAGTTAGGGCAGCATCGCAAGCCGGTTTCCGATAGAAAAGGAATAAAAGGAAGCAGCGTTGGACCATTACTCAAACTACCTTTTATCTACTGCCATTGACAGTCTCTTATATGGTCAGATGAAGTTGAATGATCTATCGATTCTGAGTTTAATTGAAAATTTCAACACAATTTCAAAAGAAAGCGGGGATTCCCCTAAAATCAAAGCCATCGGACAGCTTCTTATGAAGAAAGTCCATCACGAGCCTTACAAAGAGGTAAATTCTACGTGAAATATCATTGAGATTGTCTATGTGGCGGGTCTCCAGCCTCTCGCCAATGAATGTCATACGAGTGGATCTAGCGAACACAAATGTCATTCATCCACGCCTATATTGCCTGATAATGATTTTGATGAGGGTCATTGTATGAAGAAAATGAGTTTGAAGATTTGGAAGAGGCTTGCTTCAATAGACTTCGGACAAAAAAGAAGGGCTCTAATTCCTAAAAAAAATTCAGTACTACTAAAGGAAAATAACAGCAGACCCTAAAGCATGAGTAGAAGATCTCGTTTGCTCTTTCGCTAGTATTTTCGTTCTAAATTGGATTCTTCATTGGTGAGAATCTATGGGGTGATTGGTAACTATTTTTCTGATTTTTTTATCTTTACTTTTTTATTTTATTGTTTATACTATTTTTAGTTTCTTTCATGATTATCATCCAAATCTGTTGTACTTAACTTTTCAAATGTGTATGTGTGTAATTAAACTTCAAAGTTTTCCAAAAATTATTTATAGATTCTTGTATTTGAAGCTTGTGTACTTTTATTTTTTTGAACTTAAAGTATATGATAAAATTATAATTTTATTAAACATAAGCATATGACCTTTCTATGTTTTGAACATATATACATTGGTCAACTATCATAATAATATAAACGTGCATGCAAAATCTTCTAAATATATAAAATGTTTGCTACTTTTTGAGATTCAAATGGTTTCACATTGTTGTACATTTTTAGTATTTGTACAAATTTATTGAGAACTGGGGCATAGTCCGACAATAGAAGTAACAAAAAGACCCATGATGTTATCTTGAGGGAATCAATTCACGATGTTTAGTTAATATTTTAGACCAATCTTTATTCAAGCAAATGTGCTTGTTTCTCTTGTTCGTACACCCAAGTTTAAGAATGCCTACAGTAAAAGTTAAATGCAATTAAATTTATTTTTGTTCTTTTATTTCTATAAAAGCATATTTCATTCATTTATTTTTAATAATTGGTTTATGATTTCATACATACTTAGCTCATGCTAACTAGTAATCAAACTCTAACATATTTCATATGTTAAGTCATGCTGATTTATTGTGCTAAAGTACGGTTGAAGATGTGTTCCTTTATTTGAAGAATTAACAAGAGGCCTGTTTACATTATAATTGTTATGTTGTATATAAAAAATTGTGTTGTGTGGCTTTGTGATCATGTAAAGCTCTATTATAATATTTTAAAGTATATATATATGATGAAAAAAAAATTGTGAATATTTTACTCAAACAAACCTAATGATCCTACAACTATAACACCTGAACTCGCCTACTGCTTGGTGCAACATTTGGAGCCTCCTTTCATCAAGTTATAAAACTCTTAAACCTACTAATGCACGGCAATCCTAAACACCACTTCACCATGTGTGGACTTTGATTAGACCCGTAAGTTTGGTGAACCCAAATAAATCTAGGACCAAGTCAAAGCTACACTATGATCCTAAAGATTAGGTTGGCTTATCCATAGCTTCACTTGGACTAGAATGAGACCATAAGGTTCCTCCCATGGGCTAACCCAAGTGCAAGACTTAAAACTTTAATAAATTGTTACTTAATGGTGCAAATTTAAAAAAGCAGCTCCTGATAAGTTTAGATTAATAAAATTTTATTTTAATACAACTTATAAGTTAGTTTTAAATCTAATCAAAATAATAATTAAAAATTATTACATAACTATACAAATGTTTATTTGATTCAATTGGGGTCTCAATATATAAAGCTCGTTCTATGTTTTGTCTTTTTAATTGTTTATTAGAATTGCTTTTTTTTATTGAAATACATATATGTGCCATATATTCTAAATGCTTTCACATTCTATGTAAAATACATATTATGCTACTCACCATTGATAATAGGTAATAAATTTAAATGTCATGCCACTCAGATATTATACTTATGTTTTAAACATACATAAACTACATATTTGATTCCATTGCTCATGTTTACTAATGCCTTCAAAAGCTATGTTAACCTTTCATGTATTAAAACAATTATGCGAAGTTTGATATACTTGAAACACTTATATTAATTGCCTTTTATTTAACATCATGTTATGGAAATTAATTACAAAAGAAGCCATGTATATGTATGACTATTTGTATATAGTAATGAGAGTTCTCTATTGGTGCATGCTAGGGACAAAACCCACACAAAATAACAATTACACAACAATATTGTAACATTAAAAGTTATGAAACATAGACAACAATGGAGCATTTGTCCTATGCCCCACAAAGGCCCAAAGTATCAAGTATTCTGACATCCATGATGGTTGCACTAGTTATAATCTGCAAAGTATAAAATAATAAAAAGAAAGCCAAATTATATGAGTTCAACATTGGCATGCAATTGCTAAGCTTTAAATATTTAAAATATTAAATCATTACATGCACGGAAATAAATCATAGGTATGAAAAAATAATGCTATGATGCAACTACAATAGTACTATGTAATGATATAATTCAACATTTGGATCCAGAAATTGTATAATCTATTTTATTCACAACAATTTCCATACAGCTACTTATATAAAAACTTTAAGATTGATTTAAAAATAGCTACAATCATCCCAATTAAACCCTAAAATACAGTTATTTGTGCCTGCAGGATGGAGTAGGAGAATAGGTCTTGAAGGATTAACCTGAATTTGTTAAAGAAGGGAGAATATAAGAATATTTGAAGATGAAATAATTCAATTTATTTATTGACAATAAGGAATTTTAAGATGACAATAATAAGAATTTGATATGCCAAATAACTGAAACCAATAGAAAAGAAAAATCATCTAAAAACACAATTTTACAAGTTATGTTCATGCCTAATTCTTAAACAATTGATAAAATTTAACATAGAATATTGAGAAAATCCTTATGATTTTTTCCCTTTTCATATTTCAACTATGGAGTTTGTTAAAGAGATTTATATGTGGAATATTTAGAATAATCCTTGCTAAGCTTTAAATATTTTAAAATACTAGATCATTACATGTACAGAAATAAATCTTAGGTATAAAAAATTGCAATGATGAAACTACAATAATACTAGGTAATGATATAATTCAGCATTTCGATCAAGAAATTGTATCATCTACTTTATTCATAACAATATTCATACAACTACTTATATAAAAACTTTAAGATTGATTTAAAAATAGCTACAATCATCCCAACTAAACCCAAAAATAAAGTGATTTGTGCAGGATGGAGTAGGGGAATAGAATTTGGAGGATTAGCTGAATTGGTTAGAGAAGGGAGAATATAAGAATATTTGAAGATGAGATAATTCAATCCATTCATTGTCAATAAGGAATTTTAAGATGACAATAATAAGAATTTGATATGCCAAATAACTGAAACCAATAGAAAAGAAAAATCATCTAAAAACACAATTTTACAAGTTATGTTCATGCCTAATTCTTAAACAAGTGATAAAAATTTAACATAGAATATTGAGAAATCCTTATGATTTTTTCCCTTTTCATATTTCAGCTATGAAGTTTGTTAAAGAGATTTATATGGGGAACACTTAGAATATTATTCCTTGCTCTTTTATTTCATGACTTCTCCTTTCATTCTTTACTGCCCTCTTTAATTACTCAAGTAGTTAAATTTTGTCCTCCTTCTAGATTTGCAGCAGCTAGGGTAATTTTACAACCATCCAACATCATGGAAACTTTATAATATCAAAGTTGAAGACTAGAGAAATATCTCTCTTAAGAATGCTCGTAAACGCATTATTCAAGGAAACAAAGTAAGAGATGATATTCTCAATGTGATTCCAAAAGCATAACGGCTAGGTGTTTCAGAATGACACATGTACATCATAGTAGTATAACATCTGAAAAAGCACTTATCAACCTTGATTTTCTAAATCAAAACCCAATATAAGGTGACTTGTCCTTGCAATGCACATGAAAATTTAAAATGATATTAAAAAAAATGGTGTTAAGAAAACTAAAGATAGAAGGCAAGCTTCACATATTCGCATTAACTAAAATAAATGATAATCAAAATTAAAGAGATGAAATAAGTAGCTAGCTAAAATTTTTCAAAATGCACAACAAAAATCAAGCAAGTAGAACTAACAAACACCAAGCATGCACAGCCAAAAAAACTATACACGTTTAGAAAACCAACTTACGGAGAAAACTTTCCATCAACAAGCTTAAAGCGTCCTGTTTCGTATATTCGTACAGGAGTTCCCTCCCAAATCTTCAAATTATAAAACAGCAACATTACACTAAATAAAATCGTAAGAGTAGCAAAGAAGATCATTTCAATAGACTTACATCCCATATTATTGTTTTACCATCATAACCAGCACTCATAGCTATACGAGGATTGAATGGATGAACATCCAAAACAAAAGTCTGCAAGATTTAAAAAGACCATATGAACAAATTACCATACTTTTTTTTCATATAAAGTTTGAAGAGAAAAATAACAACAAATAAAAATGCAAAAAGCAACAATGCTATGCGCCTTAAGAAATCTATACCATAAATCACTTGGATTCATTTTTATGGGTGAATCAATCGAACTGGGGAGATAGCACATTCTTTTCTTTTTATTTGAATAAGCATTTTGGTGACAAAAGATTATTTGTATGTTTTTAAAATTTAATTTCTCTCTCTCTCTCTCTATATATATATAGGGTTAAAGTACTGGAGCTAAGACACTCCAGAAAAGCTCGTTTGAGAACTTATATTCACCTTAATCAATAAGATGGGAAGCCAAGCGTGAACACATTTGAAGCATGATTCCTTATCAAGTAAAACACAAACAATGGCATGTTTAATTGTGTTCAACTCGATAAAAACTCAATTTTAAATATAAAAACAAGTTATCTTTTTTAATTAGAATAAATAAAATGATTATCCTTTAAGAAATTATCTACTTATATACTATAGAAAACAGATTGTGTTAACACAACATATGTTGAACATAAAAAGAAGACCATATCTGATAGAGGCTTCTATAAAAGCGATTGTCTTCTAATTAGAACCCATAAAATAATACAAAATGTAAAATTCAAAAAATTATAAGCAAAAACTAATGGGGCTATCAAATTATAGAAAATTGAGCAGATTATATACCATCATTAATTTCTACTAATATTAGTAATCATGCTTTCTATAAATCTAATTAAATATAGAAAGTTGCAAAAAAATTATTTTGTATGAAAGCTAGACACCATCTGCTATCACATTAACCTCCCCATTTTTGGAGGTTAGTAACACCATCAGCATGTAGACTATGATGACGCTAGAGTACATGTTTCTTATTATATTTAGAGAATCCTTTGTTGTCCAAAGAGAAACTAAGCACAATGGCATCCAAAATAGTAATAGATTTGGACAGCCATCATTAATTAAAAATATCATTTTTTTTTCTTAATATTTTCATATCTTCCCAAAACTTTGATTGCTTCTAATTTCAAACAAGAAGTTTTCAAGCTATGAATTTTAAAACACTGCAAAACTTATATTTATTCAAAGTTTTTGAAATGCTATAGAGATTTTCTTAAATCATTACTATCTTTTTATTTTTTTAACTTTGAATTTAATTTTAAGAATGTTTATCAAATCAAGAAGCAAACTTTTTATTTGAGTTCATTATACTATTTTAATTACTTTGAGATTTTGAAATTTTCATGAATTTTTGCTTGCCCCAAACTGACTAAGGCAAGATATAAAGCAAGTTTCTCATCCTTTTGGCCCACCTCGTCACCTTTTACCTCTTCCACATCTTTCCTATCCTCTTACACTTCTCCATTCCCTCAGAGCCGCATTACCATCATTTAGATATCTTTTGCAATTTTATTTTCTTTGAATTTTTCTTTATATTGGCGTCTATAGCCAACTTAAACTATCTGCCCATTATTTTTATTATTGTCATTTTATTTGTTAAAATGGTCAGCACAACTATCTAATCTTTTATTTATTATTTTCTTCAATATAAAAAAAAGTTACTCATCTACTCATAATTCTCGCTTTTTATTGCAAATCGTGCATTTACTTCTCATAAAATTCTGATAGTTATTTCATTTTATATGTAAATGTCAGTTTCATTGGCAAAATTGAGCTCCTTAAAATATTTGAAAAAATATTAAATAAGCCATAAACATAAATATATATTATTTACTAGTACATTCATAAAATTTGTTCCTCAAATGCCACACAAATTTCAGAACTATCGAAATGCAAATCTATTGATGTAGCATTTGAACCCTACATAGAAAAGCTTATATTCCGTAGAATATTACCAATTGTCTGACCTCTAGCGCTCTTTCTATGGCGGATGCACCTTTTAGATTCGATAAAAATTAACCCATTAGAAAGCTCAACATTGTCTAAATCTAGTAAGTTTTTACGTATGACCCAGCCTCAAAAAATCAAGGAAAAGCCACAAGCAATTAGAGGATGTATTATAATTATGAATGATTTGTGCAACACACCATTGTTTAATTATTTAAGCATATGCTTTGGCATATAATAATGTATGTATAAAACTCTTCTGTTGAAAATTTTTAGCACATTTAAATGTTAATATTGAAAAGACCATAATTGATAAAAAATCAAGACTAAGATTTTATTATGATACTGCTTATTTATATTGATCAATTTATTTTATGCTTATTTGAACATAATTTTTGTGATAAATTTTCTACAAAAGCTCAATTATTTGATTATTTTCCCTAAAGAATGTATGTAGTTTATGTGGAGCCAAGACAACATGAAATGCACCATGATTTTTAAAATAACATTCAAATAATGAATAGCTTCGCGTCTTTAGTTGGAACTTGGGTTTATAGAAATGATGACGGCGAAAAAAATATAAATATATACATGATTTTTATAGCATTGATTGTTAAGCCGATAGAAACCAAAGCAGTGCTTAAAGCAATTTTAAGGAATTAAAATTTTTCATCTTTGACACTAGTAAACATGTAATGACCATTTGACCTTATATAAACATGATTTTATAATCTTGTATGATATAGAAGTAGTTCTAAAAATGTTAATTGTACACATTTTATGATGTAACATGACTCAAGACTTCTACATATAAGTTTTGTGATAAAATAATAATTATAAAAAACTACTTGAATCTATGACAAGGTCACCAAATAACATTCTTGTACAGACTGTCATTGCATCTATGACTTTAATTCATGCAAAATCTACAAGTCTAGTAATCTTGCTCAGCAACATATGATTAGTAACAACAACAAGAAGATCCAGACCAAGTTAGATGTGCTCAAGTTAAGCAATTTCCACTACTTTGATGAGATATTTTAGAAAAGTACATCCTAATAATATTAGAGCAGCATATGATCGCTGAATTTAAATGCCAAAATTATTGGAGAATTTTTAGGATTTATTGCAATTTTTCAAAGTTTCATGAGATGTAAAAAGGAAATAATCAATATTTTAACTTCTCTCCACCACTAATAAAGCAATTGTCTCCCTCTTCTTTAATATTTTTTAAAATCTTCCCGGCATGCTGTAATCCTCTTCTCCCCTTTCCTCTCGGGCAAACATGCAGCTGCCATCCTTTTTGTATATTTTTTCCCTTCCTGTTCTCTAGCCCACCATCATGCACTCCCAAAATACCATCAAGCTACTAACATTACAAATCATACACGTTTCCTCTTAACATATTTCCTACCAACTTTCAAATCTTCTCCTTCTTCATCTTGCCGCCACTCACTGTCAAGACCCTCAAAGATTCACAAGCATCTCTTCCTCTCACAACAGCTAATCATGAAATTTCCCAGTTAACATCAGATTTTATAGTCTTACATACAGAACCTCCCTAATCTATAACCGGTCACAGCCCCTTGCTTTCTCAACACATAACAACCCTGTTCCCTATCCTAAAGATTTTCCCAATTTCCCCTAAACCTGAATAGAATAGAGCGGCAAGTTTGGTTATGCCCTCACAAATCTTTCAGGATTAATTCAACGCTAAATACCACCAGACAGCGTATATGGTAACATAGAAGCACGTGTAAGCCAGATCTGGTGAAAAAATTATTAGGAGGAAACTGCATATTATAAGATTGAGATTCAATTTCCATATAATGCATAGAAGCTACGTTTAAACAAAAGTTCTACTTTCTAGAAGATAAACAAAAGTCTTATGCCAAACATGAAAACTAACTAGATACAGACCACTTACTGATTCAGTATGACCAATTAATGAATGGACCAAACTTCCATCAGAAGCATTCCAAACGCATATTCTACAATCTACATACATATAAGAAAATAAATAAAGAGTAAGCCTGGCAGAGAATAACTCCCAAGCAAAACAAGTACAAAACATATCAAACATGAAATATTGGGAAAGCACATGGCATAAAGACAATACATAATATGAAACATATCAACAGCCATATTATAATTGGAGATATTTATAAAAAAAAATTTTCAAAGCACACTATTTGATGGCACTTTCAGGATCCTGTGTTACTGGGCGCATTAATTAGCAACTAGGAATTTTGTAACATGCAATAACCCGAAAGGTGAGAAATTAAGACACAAATGATCGGCATATAACACAAAATGTAACGAAATATGTGCTGCCTTAGAAAATAGAGAGAAATTAATATACAAATTTAAAGCAACGGTTGAAGCACAAGTGTTACCTCATTGGAACAACTACAGTCTCAACCTTTTTAAACTAGTTTAAAATAGGTTCAACACATAAGCTTTGGAACTAACATTCCACTCACAGCTTAGTTTTCACAAAATTTTGCCCTGGCTACAAATACTCAAGTTGTACTAACAACCCTACTATTTAATAGCAGTAAGAGAATAGTGTGAAACATAATACATAAAGCAACGACCTCCTAAACAATTTAGCACCATTGGACCATGTATTTCCGTGCATGAATTTAAATATCTACTTCATAGTAGCCTAATACTATGTCAAATGCTTGACAAACTTTATACCATATAGGTTGGGTTCTAGGAAATCTACAATCAGAGTTCCACCATTATAACGAGTGCAATTTAAACCAACCCGGTGGTTGAACAACCCACCAATGTGAGGTAATATCTGAAACCTTGCTTTAAATTGCAAATAAACTATTCATGTGATTCGTAAGCATGACCTCCAGATAAAGCTCAACATTTATAAGTCAGAAAACTATTATAAATGGTAAGTTATACAAGCAATAATTTATCTTATCCAAACTATTTGAAGTCAGCCAAATGAATTAACATGCTCCGTTAATTCCTATTGATAGCTACAAGAGGTGTTTAACCTATTCAATACAACATAGCAATCATGTTACCATAGGTCAACCTCTTTCATTCCAGATCATTTAACACTAATTTTAACTAGATCCCTAAAGTGCTTATTCAAATCTATTGATTTCTATATGAGGTGTTGAACCTTTTCTATATAACTTAATAATCATGTTACCATAGGTCAACCACTTTCCTTCCAAATCATTTGACACAAACTTTATCTAGGTACCTAAAGGGAGTATTCCAACCTTTGTTGTTCATGTTTCAACCACCTAAGTTTACTAGGAATAATGAATATTTAAATGATAACATTAATACCATCTCTTTTATATAGTCATTCCATAATGCCAAACCCCCATTTTGGCATTCTCATTTTCATTTCATGCTCAAAGCCTACCAACAACCAATTAACAGCTCAAAATTGTGATCCAAACGATATATATGGGCTGATCGCAATTTTAGAACATGCCATTGTCTCCCTTAAATTTTCATATCAAAAATATATCAATTTTATCAGTTAACATTTATTAAAACTAAAGGAAATTTTAAATATATGTTAACTAATGATATTGATCATAGGTCCAAGCAAGTTGGATGGAATAGTTGGATGAAATGGAGTGCTTTTGGAGTGTTATGCGATCAAAAAATCCCACTCAAAGGAAAATTTTATAGGGCAGCTAGACAGCTAGCTATATTATCACTGAGGTGAGGATGCTTAAGTGGATGAGTGCATATGCTCATAAGGATATAATAAGAAATAAATTTATCCGTAGAAAGGTTGGTGTAGATCCAATAATGAATAAGATTTGAGAATGTCTCCTTAAATGGTTCGAGTATATTAAGCGTGTGGACCATTTGATGCCCTGTTAAAAAAATTAAGTTTATGAATTGCCCGTAATAAAAGAGGATGAGGAAGAAGACCAAAAAAAGACATGGGAAGAAAACATTAAAAAGGACCTTTTCTATTTGGAACTTAAGGAGAGGCTTAAATTTGTTCATGAACATTAGAAACGAATGATTCATATAGCCTCCCCCATCTAGTAAGAATAAGTTTGGAGTTGTTGTAATTGCATTTATTAAAATTATATCAAGTAAATTTCCATATAATATACAATTTTTTAGCACTAATAGTCATAACTCATAAGTGCTTTATGTCTAACACATTTTTTTTCATTAATTAAACTTTTCAACTGTCAACTTAATTTTTCATGGGTAAGAACTAAACGAAAGAAAAGAACATACATCGATGTATGCACTGTAATATATGTAAGTATTTCGATAGCCAAAAAAAAATATGAATACAATAATAATCTTCAATGTAGTCCTACTCTAAGGAAAAGCTCTACATCAATTCATAACTATTATTAACATCCAATGCTTCAATGCACAAATTTTCAATAACTTTTTTTTAACCTACAAATTTTAATGATAAGAAAAATTAAGTACAGCAAGCGGACTTGGTTGATGCACTTAACATATCTTTGATACACATTTTTCTTACACAAATTTTATAAGAAAATTCCATAGTACTCAATCATGCACCATCTCAAAATCAATAAAATCTATGTGAGACTCATTTTCTAGTTATTTTTATGTAGTTGAATAGTGGCATCAATTTTTGGAGTCAAAGTCAAAGCTTCAATGCTATTTTTAAGATTTCATTGAATAATTCAAACGATTGTTCTTTAATACCAATCACAATCTCAAAGATGTTTTTTAATGTTTAATGTTAATATCCTTCTAGTCATTGAAATTCTACTGGAGATATGTAAATTAAATCACAAAAATATCACCATAAATTTCCAAATATCTCATTAAACACAAATCTTACTTTTGCTAAAATTCTTCGAATTTGTCTTCATATTATCAAGCCAAATTAAAATACACCTCATTCTTTCATTCATTGTGTTCTTACATATAATTGTCATTAAAATTTACATTTAATATTATTTTCCAAATTATTAATTCCGTACTTCATGATCTCTTTAAATTTTAAATAGTAGCACTTAAAATGCATCTAGTTGTCACAATTCAAGGAACACATTTCTAACTCTATGGCCAAGATACTTTAATACATACGTGTACATATATAAATTCTATTTTTTCCTTTCTCAATATGTTGTAGCCTGTCATATATATCATCAAAAAAATGTTACCTTTACTTTGTACAATATCCTCTTTGCAAGACATTTAACATTACAATCATCATAAGCCTCAAAAGGATTTATCTTTTGGAACTCTTAAGATAAGTAATTCATTTCTTTAATAGCACTGTAGGATACAAAGTCAACTGACTAATGTATGATCATTATTGAAGACTGTTATAAGCCTTCTAGGCGTCTTCTAAATGAAATAAGCCATCTTAATCCACAAAATTTAATAAAAAATCATGCACTCAGTGCTTGACAGTGAATTTTATATAAGCTAGAAGCAAAATAAAACAAAAATGTTTGTTGATTAATCAGACTTTACATAAATTGAAACTAATAACAGATGCACTTTGATAGTAACGCTGTTTCATATCTGCACAGCATTTGGAAGTAGACCTGCTTAATTTAGTGAAAAATACAAGTTAATAAATTTGCAAGCACTGTCAACTTAAAAAAATGCAACCATAATTTGTCATACAGAACTCTGGTTTAGCACAACACATTGTAATGTAATTTTCATGAGGGCACATACATATCTATAACTATGTATGCACACAAATGTATGTGTGTATACATGCACACAAACATATATATATAGAGAGAGAGAGAAATGGAACAAAATAAATAAAAAATGTACAGGAGCATTTTCAACATATCTATCACCATCTATCAAAGATTTTGAATGGCTCCATAATTAAAAATGAATTTTGTCCTTTAGCTATTATAATACTAAACTGTAAAGACTCAATGTCGTTACTTTACAAATTAGGTCAAATTCCGATTAAAAAATCAGGATCCCGGACGACTTCAAAATTCGGGCAAACAATAAATACCATTGAATAGAAATAATTTTTAAATCAAAATGCCCTTATTTGAGAGAAATCTGAAAAACGGAAACTCCTAGATTAATTTCAGAATTGTTTAAATTCAATAAATTGGGCAAATTAAAAATAAGTTCAAATTCATCGATTTTGGTGTCATTGAGTTAAGAATATTATTTAAAGGCTATACTAAAGTTTCATCAAATTTAGAGCTAACATTCAATCGTAATTAATTTTTGAAATTATAAACTTCATAAATTAATCTTAAATAAAATATTACTCTGAATAAAAAAATTTGGCGCGAGGGTGTTCGCCTCAATTTAACACACCTCTGTGTAAAATTTCATTATTTTTGAAAATCAAACGACAAAAATATGCAAAAAAAAATTATTTACTAAGTTTTCCTATTTTCTTTCTTGTCCCCCCGACGCAGGACGCAGGACGCAAGACGTAAGGGGCAGGTTCTGCCACACTCAGAGTTTGCCAGACAGGACGTGCGCCGCCTTCCACTCGCCGCCCTGGTGGGCGCCCTGTCTACTACCGACCGGCCGACCAATGGACCGACCATACCATCTCTCCCCTTCCCTCCCCTCTCTTCTTCCCTCAGCCCAGCGAACCAGCAAGCAGCCTGCCACATGCCAGTCGCCGCCTCCTCTGCTTCCAGCCACCCCACTCCGGCCACTTCTCCAGCCTACTTTAGCCACGTCGCCATCTGGTTTTCGGCAATCCTAACCCTGGGTGAGAGGAGAAGGAAAAAAAAGAGGGAAAGAGAAGAAATTTTGTATTTTTTTTATTTTTCATTTCTTTGGCATTTTTTTTCATAATAAAATCATTATTATTTACATAATAATAATTATTATATTATCTTTTTATCTTTAATGTCATTATTATTATTATTATCATCATGATAATAATAAACGTATTATTAGCATTATTATTATTCATTAATTAATAATGATAACAATATAAATGTTATATTATGATTACTACTATTTCCATTCTGTTAATTTCAATTAAGTTATTTTTATTCTGTCAATTTTAATTAAGTTATTTCCATTCTATTATTTTCTTTACTATTTTGTTTATTAATTATTATTATTATTACTTTCTGCAATTTTTAAGTACAGTCATTTCCATTCTGTATTTTTATTTCATACATTATTATTATTAAATAATGATAATAATAATATTATTATAAATATTATTGCTACCATCAGTAACTTAAAATTATGCATTCTATCAAGATAAGAGAGCGAAAGAAAAACAGAATAGATAAAAAGATAATAAATATTTCTAAAAATATAATACTACTTTATTTTTCATAGATTTATAAATCTCTAAATATTAGCTAAAAATGCTAATTTAAATATCAAAAACTTATGCAGATTCAATCAACTGTTGTATTTTTTTAACTTACTGAAAAAGGTACCCAAAATATATACATGTATTATTTGTTGCACTTTTATACAATTTATTGTTACTTAGCTTCGCTTTGAGCCAAATCCATATTGATGCTTGGTTGGTTATTTGAAACCAACACTCTCTTATAAATTGGTTGGTTACTACAAAAAAGACATCAATAACATACGTTATTGATTACTGAAAAAAATAACATCAGTAACATATATTTTAGTTACTAGAAAAATGACATCAGTAACATACGTTGGTTGGTTACTGAAAAAATGACATCAGTAACATACATATAAGTGATAATACTTTTTGCTGGAAATTAATTATCCCTTTTGCGCTATTGCCTTATTTTTCCTGTATTTTTATTACATTACTTATTTCCGCTAATCGCATCTCAACTAATATAAAATGTAATATTTTATTATTTATTGTGGTACTTAGAGTATTCTCTAATTACTAGAATTTCAATCTCGATATTATTTTCTTTACAATACTAGGTCAGGCATTTCTGGGAGAACTCGACCGAGAACTTTAAATATTAGATTTTTCAAATTGCGGATGGATCTAAGATGCTACTTTTTATTTTATTTTTGCTTCAGTTTATCTTTTATTTTAAAAAGATGAACTTTGTAAGAAGTGTACGTTAGTTCATTTGTAATATAGAATTATGTTGAATGAGAAATGTCCTTTGACTCTTATATATGTGTATCACTTCTCTTTTAAATTACTCAATAAGATCCTGCAGTTTGTGAATACCAAAAGTGGGATAATTCTCGTTGAACCAGCAACGAGCCACCACATAGACTGTAATAGAAGTCTTTAAAAAATTCCATCTCTCTTTTATGCATCTTTATCCTATTACTCAACCATTATGAGTGTAGATGAGCATTTCTATGTAAAAATATTGTAAGAATAGTATATACATAGATTTCAATGTTTTCAAAGCGCAATGTGTGATGTAAAGTAGATTAATATTTTTTTTTGCTTTATTGCTCAAAAAAGAAAGCAAAACATGCTAACAGCTAGTCTCTAGACTTTATATTGTTCTAATAGTTTAACAAAATATATTCCACTTATAAATATTTCTTGAGATTTTTAAATATATTACACTTTATGTTTTGCTTCGGCTTCTTTGTCAATCATTCATCAAACAAGGTATGTATCTTTAAATATCCTAGCACACCCAATCAAAATAGAGAATTGTACTTGGTTTTACAAGCTTTATTGTTGCAATGGCACTTTGAAAATTGAGGGCTTCACGTGATGTGATGCACAAAGTCATCACTACTCTTTAGAACCGAAGTATAACACTTTTGAAAGCACTCTCTAAATAGCAATTATATATATATGAATAAGTGTGTATTTATGTATAAACACAAGTACACTTTAATACTTTAAAAATGGTTGGTGCATTGTTCCTAACACATTACTCTGCATGCATCATAAGCTTTGAATTAAAAATAGCTACAAAACAAATTAATATGTTAGTACTCGATGTATTTTTCCTGTGGGAACATAAATCCAACTCATGCAAAGTACAAATAAATTATAAAAAGGTTGTAAGAAAACAGTAAGCTTATCCTTCTTTAAAACTAGCAGTGTTTATTTTCTATAGGTATATATGAATATATGTATGTATATATATATATAGTACTACTACTAAGCCAAAGAAATAGTCAAAAAAAATATGAATAATGTGACAGTCCTATGTGTAAACACATAATTGGTGGAATACACTTTGTGCGGTCCCATGTGCAAAAAAAAAAAATTATATTGGTTCTGAATATTTTTTTTGGCTAGCTTTTTGGAAGTTTAGCATATTCCATATATATATATATATATATATATATATATATATATATATATATATATATATATATGTATATATATATATGTATATATATATGTATATATGTGTGTGTGTATGTATGCATATTTGCAAATATGTAGATGTAGATGTATAAAAATGCTTAATTTGTATGCATATATACATATTATGTTTGACAAACTTAATCACCAAGTGAATTTTTGTGTTCATACAGATACAGTTGGTTTAGTATCCTGAAGCTAGTATATTGAGTGCCATAACAAAAAAGCAAGTGAAAATGTATAAAACTACTCATGATATGCATACTAACCCATGATAGCAGCAAGCACAAAGCGATTATCCAAACTCCAAACTATCATGTTAACACCACGAGGAGTGGGCTGGAACCTCTGGCGGGGACCACCACGAGGAGGTTGGGGAGGCATGGGTGGTGGGGGAACTTTAAGATGATATGCCCGTGTCCAACGCCCAGCTTTCCCCTAATGTTAGTAATAAGAACAAGATGTATTCATGATCCCAAAATGCTAAAACTTGTATCAAGTACAAAAAGTGTTTACAGATTTCCCAATATTAATTGTACAGCAATCAAATGTTTTTTGAATCTCAATTAAATGAGAAATGAACTGGCAAAACAACGCCTTAGATTACAAAGGAAATTAGGTTAAGCAAATGAAATAACAAAGCAAATACAATTAAAAAAAAACTAACATGAGATCTTCTAGATCGTGGAATCCAAATTATTGCACTGCCATCACGAGAACACGTAACTATGTTGTCATGAGTAAACCTAAAACATTGAATAACACAAACTTAGCAGTGAACAACAGTAACAGCTCGCTCATTGTATCATAACATGGTTAGCAAAGTATGCAGTTCTCTAAATTCATTAATAGATCACATCAAAATATCTACGAAAAAGATTTTAGGCCAAAATATATCAATAAGTAAAAGATCATGACAGACCAAGAGTTTCTGAACTTTGGAATGTTGTCCTCCTTCAAAGTATCGGTACTGCAAAATTTAGATGGTACAGCACAGCCACTGACAAAAAAGCAATCATTGTTAAAACACAAACAAAAAACAAAAAAGCAATGGTTTATGGTTATCTAACCTGAATTGCACATAATTGACATCATTTTCATGGCCTGATAAGATATCCATCTCATGGTTTGGTTGTTCAGAGTCCTCCATGCTGCTTCTGCATGCATTCCACACCTACAGCAAATCAGCTTATTAATAACTTTCATCGTCCTCCAGCAAATTTCCATCATAAGAAACTCACACCTACTGAATGAGTTTATACCCTTGCATATGTGTCTGAGCTACCAGTAACAAATACTGTTCCACTTGCATTGAATGCACAACACAAGATTTGATGACTTTGCTGAACGGCATTGGCTGAGGCATCATTTACCCTACCTAAAATCGTTTCCAGAATTTACCTCCTTAAATATCAAATGACACATCAGTATAACAGAAAAATATAATATAAGATCAAAGAGTTCACCTAGAGTATCTGGAGGCTTTGGAACATAAAGTCGTGGACTGAGCTGAGAGTACCTAGCATCCCAGATCCTACATGTCCCATCATCAGAGGACCTGTTCATGTGCACATTATAATTTCAAAATAAGAAGTAATAAATAAGGTTAATTGATTGCATTTGTGGATAGTTAACGCTGGTTTGAATTGAGATGCAGACAACAGAAGTCACAAAAACAAAACACTGTCAATCAAATTTATCATGCTTCAAGAAACCTCTGAAGAAAATAATTAGGCACCATTTATAGCATAGAACCAGAACAGTCTCTAATAAAAACTAACCCTGAAACTCTGAAAAATAAAAAATGAATTACTAAAAGAGAAAGTATATGCAATAATATGAAAATATTACAATAATGTGCCTATGTATTAAAAGCATGACAATTATGACTGTCATTTCAACAAAAATCTACTATATCCCACTAAATCTTACTAATATTTAGCAAAACTTTCATGCATTTTGCACCAACCAAATAGATGCTTCATTTTATCTTCCGTTAAAATGCCCCAAGGTAAATCAAAGCAGTTTTAAGTGATGGAAATCATGAAATATATAAGAGCATATACAGAGAATTTGGTAAAAATGAGTAGAAATATTCTGTTTTAATGAACTATTGAAATATTCACCCGAATCTCCAAATTGGTGATAAAATAAGCAATTCTACACAATAAGCTTTTCAATACAAAATGGGTGAAGAAGGTAGGGACAAATTATGTGTGTTTTCTTCTATCAAAATCAGGCATATTTAAACCCATTTTATTTCTTCTTTTGTGCAAAAGGAGAGCTTCTATGCCTGGAAAATCTTTAAAAATGAAACAAAATTACAAGCCTGGTGATTTTTAAAAAGGCATTTAAACAATATTATAGCTCACAGAAGAACCAAAGTTGTTCTCAATTATTAAACAATTTAGAAAGAAAATAGTGCATCAGTGAATTAATGAGTAAGACAATTTAATTTAATCTCAGAATAAGCCATACAACGCAACCAAATAATTTATTTTAGGAAGTATCGATGAGCAAAAGCTTAGGCAATACTGCCCCATACAATAAAGCATAAGGAGTAAAGCTCCCACTCATATTAAGTTGTTTTGAAAAGAACAATTACGATAACAACTGATAGCAGGAGCTTGGCCGTGGACTGAAGGCAATAGCAGTTACGGTTCCAGCATGTCCTCTCAAAACTGAAATTGGTAAACCATCAGGCAAGCGCCACTGCATTCAAATAAATTGATAGAAAATTATTTCCAAATACAGCATGTACCATTTGTATAGAAAATATCCAGAAAGAAAAAGCTGCATGTAAGTTTTCAATGCCCGTGCATATGAACCATCACTTGGAGCAAAAAAAAAATCCAACATTGATAATACAAGTATGCTAACTTCATAATTTTATGTGGATATTAACTTACAACTCTGATTATGAAGTCATTTGAAGACGATGCCACCAAAGCATTGTTTGAACTCACAGCCAAGTCAGTGATGTCACCCTTTGATGCAACGAAAGAAAAAATGAGAATTCTCACAACATGAGAACGAATATAAGAGGAATATCAAACCAGTCACCTCATGTCCTCTGCAACTGGCGAGGCAGAATGCAGTTTCCATGGACCAAATTTTTACCAGACGATCATCTGAACCAGTAATTACATAACGACCCAAGCGATCAAACGTTGCTACAAAATATATAGCAAATTAGTTCACAGTGTTATTTTATCACAAGGCACTGATAGAAAATATTTCCACAGTAACTATAACCTAAGGCAGAAATTGGTGGCTAAACCAATTTTCCTTCTGACAAGAGTAGTCAATGGAGAATAAAAGAAAGCTATCACATGAAAGAAACAACAGTTTCTCAATTAATGAATATAGAATAAAAGTTCTTTATCGAGAATTTTTAATCATTAGTTTAAATTTTTTTTACGTTGAGGTAACCGTCCACTTTCTTCATCAAAGAAAATAAGTAAAAAGGTTAAAAACTTGTCTTCCTTCTTACATGCGTTTTCTATGAGGAATAAAAAGGAAAGCTTTATTGGTTAAGAAAGCAAGCAAATTAAAAAGTTAGCTAATATTTTTAAATGCTTAACATGAAACATAGGATTTTTAGGGATATTTTACTTAATTATACCACAATAGACAGCGTTCTGATGCCCCCTCAACTTTATTGTAAATTGCATCTTTTGTACCATAGTAGATGGTTTAGTAATGGCATAACAAGCAGCACGAACAGATGGTGCACGATGGTGCTTAGTAAAACCACCGCCAATCTCCCTCAAACTTAACCCACGAACCTGATCAGCCTGCATGTGTGGCCAACGCAGATATCCAGGCAGCTGGCCAGTTGTCTTATCATCTCTATCTCTATCAGCTGAAAATAGAACATGTTGGCAAAAGCATAAGAGTGAAAAGTTGGCAATTTATTACTAATGAAAAATATGCATATTAGGTAAATGATGTTGAAAACTCGGAACATAGTTAAATTAAGTTGCAATCAAAAGGTCAAGACATACATGATAAAAGTGAGAAAGAACCAGATCCAAGTAGTGTAGGAACATCAGCTGCATTTGGAGTGTTTCCTAATGCAAGACCATGTACTTGGGAGTAACTAAGAATTAATTTCTTAAGAAGTGTTACCAAATGATCTTTTTTGACATGTGGGTACCTGCGTCATAAAATAGAAGAAAATCATAAAAAACTCAGTCATAATTGTTACGAATGATTGCTTGGAAAAGTGACCCTACATGGAGAACTTCCGTTCTCTAGCATTTCCTCCACAGTGTCAGCTAGAGATAACCTAGTAACATGACTTTTCTACAGTGAGAGAAGAAACAAGAAGGCCACGTGCGAGTGCAAACTAAAACTCTATGCACAACCAACAAGATACATGTAGTATTAAACCCCATAAGTCTTGATATTTGCCCTATAGTTATGAGTGGATGATTGGGAATACAGTGTCAACAAATCTTGTGATCTTATCAAATAATTTGTTATGTTTTCTACAAGTTGATTCATTGCAAGTAAACTCGAGGTGATGAAAAAATTGAGCCCTTACTTGATTGCAACTTTGAAACTTAAAGTGGATGTGCAAGAAAAAAAATCAAAGCACGAAGATGAAGATTCCAAGAAAAATAACTTTGTGTGTGCAGATGCTCAAGTATTTTATTTGAGTTTCTAATTTACTGTATAAGCCTACATAATGATGAGAATACAACTCATATTAGATAAACAATATTTTAATAGGGAGAATGTTTATGTTATGAAAAAAAAATTATTAACTTACATCACATTGTATTACTGTACTTATCATGTATGGAAACCCCTTTACAGCAATCCACTGAGAGGTCAAAGATGATCATTCATAAAGTTTATAAACTTCCACAAAGCCTGTGCATGACAATATTGCTTGCAAATCCATGAAAACTAGTTTATGGATCTATACATCCTTCACAACTTTGCATTGATGTTTTCTCTTTCTAAGAACTACTTTTATCCACAAATAGAAGCTCCCAAGTATTAATTTGCAGATATCCAAGAGCACTCACAGATGACAACTACTATATATGCATACGTAATTGCAATTTTCAGCCTGCATTACTGAGTGATCTTCATCATAGCATCTTCTTGTATCCAGATCTATACCAAGCTTCCTCACCAATGCTTTGGATATATGATTTGTGTACTCCCACAGTCAAATATGGCTATAACTACTTTTCTTGAGCTGATATTTAATAGTGAATGATTCTTCTATAGAGTTTGAGTAAGCGAGGTTTTAAAGATCTTTCCCCTTCGACAATGCAATCAAGAAAAGGGCTGAATCTCTCTAAAAATAGAGTGAAATGCAGCTTCCAGCATTTCTCTCCACATATACATAAATCATGCAGTGTTGGCAATAGAGGATGTAGTGATCATTCTTAGTGGGTCGGGCTAATCAAGAATGTGAATCAGTTAGCCTCTTATTTAAGTTGGAAACTCTTATTGCTAGTTTGGGGCAGCAATTATAAACTAGAGAAAATGCTTAATAGTTGTTGAAGAAGAAGCAAGCAACCAGATAGAATTGCTGACAAAGAAGCTATCAATATTGTTTGATGACTACAATAGCTGTGTCGTTATATGTACTAATTTAAGAGTGTACCCATAGTTCATAATTAAAGGCATATGAGATGGCAGAGCGGCTACCAAACGACAAGCAAAGCAGCAGGCTGGTCGACAAAGAGGCATGCTGGTCAGCAAGGCTGTGGGATGATACAGAGGTTAACTGAGCAAATGGGCATATCAATTATGGACAAGGCAATGGGGTTGTGGGGTGGCATTTCGATCATGTTGACTCTTCAAATAGTATTAAGTTAAGAAAGAGAAGCCCTAGTAGTTCAATAAGAAATCACTTTTTAGCATGGCTAACTAAGGAAGCAACCTGTAAGTTGGCCTCAAAATTGCTTTAATAACTTAATATTATGTTCACCGACACTTAAGCTACACAAAACATGTCCTCAATTTGATTCTCTCAGTGTTGTTTTGGCTTCCAATATTTCCCCCCTTTGTTTCTCCTCCCACAAGTCTTCTCCACATAGAGCTTTTCTCTAATTCATCTCTTTTATGGTTAATATAAAAGCACTAACTTGAGTGTTCTTTACAGACAAATAAAACTAGCTTGGCAATGATGTAGGAATGTAATTCAGACATCTACTTCATAAGTATTAGACTACAAAGCTTGTCTTCTGAATTCAATCGTGTAATATTGCATAGACGGTTGCTTTTTCAACATAAATCAACTCATCTCTACAATTTCGCCAGTTGATATTCCATAGAAAAAACTCATATTGGAACAATTTCTTGAACTTGTTCCATGACATTGTATCTTGTTCAACTATGATTCGGTTGTTCCATCATGCCAACATGTGCTTAGTTAACTTCAATTTGGCATAATTGACTCATTTTTAATTAAGAAAATCTTGAACTTCAAAGCAAATTCCCATCATATCTATTCATGAATCGAGCTTCTCTATATCGAGAGTGTTACCACAACTCGGCAAGTCCATCTTTGACTCAGTAGTATTACTTTTCTTCTCCTTGAATCTTTCTCTTCATCTCATATAAGCCTCCACTGCTTTCATCTAGCTCAGACTGGCTTGGATAAATGCATCATCTATGAGATCTGGTTGAGTTGGGATGGGTCTGCAAGTAAACTGTAGCAAAAATTGCATTATCTACATTATAATTGTCATCTATTTACTGAGAGCTACCACACTCACGGCAATATTATATATTTCTAAACAACTTGCCATCACTACCTCGACCTCCTTCTCTATACCATCATAGATTTTTGATGAAAAAAATCGACTCCTCACCATGAGTTTTGCAGCCTTCCCGAGTTTGCATAATTGTTGATTTCTTCCTTTCTCTTCATAAAACGAACGCTTTGATGTCAGAAAATATTAATGCCTAACATGTTCCTACTTCAAAGAATTCTTAGAAATGATTAAAAATGATTTTTTGAAGAAATTTGAGAAGGCAATATAAGAAGATTAGCATAAACAAAATATTTCACAAGGATATTCTTCAAAACTTTTCATCATTCGTTACATGATATTTACTCAAGTATTTATACTTTTTTAAATCACAAAAATTACTAACAAACAAGAATAGTTGACGCGTTCCCATCAACTAACCAGCTTGTCTCATTCAATAATGATGGTCGATGGTGCCTAACATAATCTATTAGCATCTTAAAAATATGTGCATCTCCTAATTGTTCCACGTGCCATTGTTGTTACATGTGGTCTTCCTAACTCAATAACTTGAACTTCCTAAACCAAAGTTCAACTTCTCGTGAATGGGGAATGTCTTCATCAACCGTTGTTCCCAAATGGCAATCATTTGGCTTAGCTAAGTCACATTTGGCTTAGCATATCCTTTCCTATGGGTGTTAAAATATGACCTGACACGAAAAAACAACTCAAATTCAGCCCGGAAATAGGCGGATTCAATTGACTCGAATAATATTGGAGTTCCATCTAGTTTGAACTTTTTGACATAGCATTTGAGCCTAGTTCGATCAACCCACAAAATCCAAATTTGGCCCAGTTGGCCTATCTATTTGACATTCTGGTTAAAATGGGCGGGTAGGTCAATGTGAGCTAGATTTGGATTAGTTTTAGAGCAAATTCAAGCCCCAAAGTTGAAAGACAATGTCAATGTGCAAAATGAAAAATAACAAGCCCCAAAAATTTTATATGATGTTCATTTTGTGTTTTATCGTTTTGCTAAAACTTTATTTAATGAAAAAACATACATGATAGATGTTTAAGCAAACCCAAATCATTAGAACTGTACCATATATGGCAAAAGAAAGTTCACAGAAAGTTTCCAAATAAACAAGTAATAATATAGCATTATTTTGTCAACTTGATAACCCATACCATATCACAATAATGATGTATAATTGGTTCTCATCATCAACACTAATCATTACATCACACATATGCATTTGTTTGAGTGTGGCCACTGATAACTTTCAATTGCATATTAAGCATTAATGAGATCAATGATATAAATATTGTCAGGTATTAAATATGGAATTAATACCTCTCTAGTAAAAATAGGTTATGTTTGATGTGAAAGGAAACCAAAATTTGATTAAACACAAAGTATAGTCAGTTTTAATAAAATCAATTTAAGCACTTTGGAGGTGAAGCCAATCGATACATTAGCCTTGTGAATCATATACAAGTGAGCGCATGCTCACAATAAAATGTGTGTATCTCCACATTCTCAAGCTGTGCCATGTAGCTGAGTTCACAACTCTAGCTCAGAATGAAATGGTCATTCAATTTCACTGTTTGATTCAACTTCTTTGCAGTGGCAGGTAGCAATAATGTTCACTGATATTTATTGATTTTTTCAATCATTAAATCATTGCTTATTGGTTCTTGCTCTAATCTAGAAATCATACATTGAGATAGTCCTGCACTTCACACATTCTCACCACTTAGCCTTGCCTTGTTATATGCTTTTCATCCATTTTTGACTCGGCACTAGTAGCTTCTTGCTCTTAAGTTCCTTGTCAATAATACTTATTAGTGTACTCTCTACATTTCTCACGATGCCTCATCATTGCACTTATGCTGCTTCCACCTCACAATCTCTAGCCAGCATCGCATCTCAACTGTTTATTGTTTTTTTAAATACTCTTTCATCCTTTGTGTCAACTTTTTTCCAAACTTTAAGAAAAAGTAACAAAACAATTATTATTTAATATATCATTATATTTATCGACATAGATTACCTAAAGTGGCTGTGGTTTCAGCAATAAATAATAAATCTAAGCACATAGTATCCGTAAAAATGATAGATAGAAGCATTGCTTAACTTGGAACTATTAAAGTCACATTGTTCTAAGCATTTTTAAGACAGAATATAGCATAGTAACAGAAAAGCATAAATAGTATAAAATCTCTACATCAACTAACGTAATAAGTATAAATAAGCATACAGCCTCAAGTATAATTTTCATGTACTATCACAAAGAATGTTTGGCATATTGGTTTTATTTTTTTAATTAAAAACTCATCAAATGAGGCTAGCACTAGCAAGACAATAGCAAAGCAAACTCCAAACTACAAGAAAATTAGTATGAAGTAAGCACAATGCCTTCAAAGCATACCTCTCAACCAAGTTCACATAGCATAATGGAAGAGACTTGCCATCATCATCTTCATCCCCACTTGGTACACCGCTCCTGGAATACCATGCATGATACCTTCTAGGAAGAAGTTGATGCTCCAAAAGCTCATTCCAAAACTGCCCATAAGTCCTCTTGCATGGACTTGCAGACAAGAAATGCATGATTAAGAAATAAACTTCCCTTAGATCTATATCTACATCAGATTCCACAGAAGCACATGATTTCATATCTGCTTCCAAGGAATTCCCTTTTGCAGGCACCTTTCTTACAAAAATCAGAGGTGCCATGGCAGCAGAAGACTGATCACAAGAATTTTTGTTCTTCCTAAGTGCCATACTTCAAAAGAGGCCTGAAGGAAAAAATACGTAACATGCGCCTCAGACAAAATGACCCTTGGCTGAACATAAGAACAAAAAAAAAAGAGAAAAAAGATTGGGCAAAATAAAAAAAACAAGTTGCTGTTAAAACTCTAATGAAAGCACTAAAATAAACCATATAGATCATAATAATAGTAATGATGAATAAGTACAGAGTCTTAGGTGCAATCATAAGCAAAATTAAATCAACACGATGTAACTAGTACCTAAAAGAACAGGTAAGTTGTTATGAAATAACGAAATAATAAAAAAAATTAAAAGAAAAAGCTACAAAAGATAAAAATGTTTTGGGTGACAAAAAGTAGAGAATCATTGTAGTGGGAAACGATTAATAATTGTAAAACCAGGGAATGATTTACTAAAGAAGATATGACCAACTGATTCGACTTTCCAAAGAGCGGGAACATGCTTTTGCAAATTGAATTTTCATTGTTTACTCACTAAACTAAGTTTGCTAAAGCTATGAAGGTCCCCCCAATAAATAACTAAAGATTTGATACATTAAACTGGACCCAATAATATCATTCCAAAATAATTTTATTATATTTTCCGATCAATAAATTATACTTCTTGTGGATATATGGCATGAAATTTGTAACAACAAATTGTATTTCTAAAATAAATTGTAGAAGTTCTTTGAATGCAGTTAAATTTTATTATGATATCATATTATCTCTTCTCTAAACCTTGGGTATCAAAATATTCAGTTTGCAAGGATTGCCTGTACTCTGCGCCATTAAATTATTTTATGATGTCTGCATCTATGCATGTACCTCATGAAACAACAGATACTTTGTAATTGCTAATAACAGTAATATCCAACCGATTTAAGAAAGATCGTAAGATTTGCTTAGAACTACCTTAATTCTCCCAAAAGTTTTCAACATAATTAAAAGCTGGTTAGTCACAATTTGTGGTAGACTAATCATTATCAAAATGATATCAAAATAATATCAACAAATTCATGCCACTAATATCCGGCATAATTATGTCAGGCCCTTTCAACAAATGTAACTCATAAAACGCACGACAAAGGTTCAATACACTAACAACAATAATAAAACATCTCCATCTCGACCAATAGAAATTCAATTAGATGAAGTGGTGAATGTCAAAATGCCAAAATGCAATTGCATAATTGTATATTTGTTTTAATAGATGACAGCACACCATATTTCTGTGCTGCGCACTTTAAAATGTAATTAGCATTAGCATATCAGCTGTGTACAGATGGCCAAAAGGTCAAGAGCCCTGTAACATTAAAGCCACGATTTTTATCATTACATTCCAGAGAGATGTTTCCGGATGTTTACTTCATAAGTTTAAATTCCATGGTTTCCACAAAATTAGATGAACTCATCCATCAATTTAGCAGTGCAGAAGAGAGAAGCGATTACTTTCCTCCCTATAGCAGGGTAATCAATAAGAATATAAGGCCATAAAAAAACTATGCTAAGTAATCTACTATTTAATAGCCATGTAGGATAAAAAACTATTGTTTGCTTTCTAATACTAAAAAAATCATATCGTCATATAAGAAAATGCTAGGTATAGCACAATGTTTATCCATATTGTAGGTTATTCAGATGTGCAGAAAGAGAAGAATATCAATGGTTCATAACACTTTTTTTTCCTGCATTTCTCCTACTTTAAACTGCAACTATAGCTTTCTGTCAAGGAGAGATCATTGATAACAGCACCAGGCACTAAAAAAAGACAAAAAAAGTGTTTTATCTTAAATAGTATAAACCTTACAGAGATGTAAATAACCATTATCGTGGACCAATTGATCCAAGCCAAATAAGTACAACACTCGCAGTATACATATACCAAGCATTTTCAGTAATGCAAAGAAGTTATATTCTTGCTACTGAGCAGCCACATTAATTCCTAACAGATTCATCAGTCACCCAAGTCACCGAAGCCATGTGACACCAACCTCCCAAGCGGGAAACCATATTCAAACGGACAAATTAAGCAGATCAAAACAAGCGCAATAATAATGTAGATAAAGGAGATAACTACGCACCCGATAATCTGGTGGAGAACTCAAGTATTCCGATTGAATCGATAAGACAGCTCTTCCACATGACAATTTTCCCAGATGCAATAAAATTTTCGGCACTCATACAAGCCGCATTCTATGGTAGATACGAGAGGCACCGCCCATACCCCAAGCACGCCCTAGTTGCAGCCGGATGCCGAAGCAACTGCAAGGATTATCAGATACGGCGAAAACCCGACGGGAAAAGATCTTGATGCCTGAGAAACAGAGGCATACCAGTAGAGATAGCGGCGCGTGAGATGGATGCAGCGCACGCAGGAAAGGAAATTGGGTGGATTTTAGAGAGCAGGAAGAAGTTCCCAGCAAGGACTCAATGGAGGCTGGTAATTGGTAATAGACCGCGCAGACGGAGGCGCCCAGCGGAGGATGGAGGTGCAGATCGGCAATTCGGCTGTGCCATAAGATATCGTGCAAGTTCTCTCTCCCTACGCGTTCCTTTCGCTCTATGCGCTTTTGTTTCTTTTCCTTTTTCTCGTAAATAAAACTACGGGGGTATATGTGGAAGCGAAAATCGATAGAAGCTTGCGTTAATTTTTTGTATAATTAAGTAGGTGTAATATAATCTAATATAATATACTAATTTTTATTATTTAAATTAATAGCTAATATTTAATTAGCTGGCATCTAAATTTTATGTGATGACTTTAAAGTATCATAATTTTACTATGATATTGAATATTAGCTAAATAGAAGGTACCACCATATTCTTAAATTTTCATTGATTTTAAATATAAATAATTTGCATTTTAAAAACTAAATTATGAATTTTCTTAAAAATTCTAGAAAATTTAATAAATATGGATAATTATAATAATATTTTGAACTGTTCACAAGTAATATTATAGGATAAAACTTTGTCTTGTATAATGCAATATTTATAGCATGTCTAAACAATATTGTGAATTTATCGTAGATGAATGTTGTAAAGCTATTGCAAGGAAAATTGCATCCTAAATGCAGTTTTGCATAATATTGCTCATAGTATTGATTTCATATAGTGGGTAGGCTCATTGATTGAGGATATTCGTTTATCAATTCAAATAGCTAATCAATCGCTTATCAGCTCACCGAGCTGCCCTACATATTCTCTAGCTGTAAATTTTGAAACTTGGAAGAAAATTACACCATAGTTTTCTATTCCTCCCTAGTGAATAACTATCTTCTTCGAAACCTTGTTTAGAATCAGTTTATCGACCTCGCAAGACCTCATCGATTAACTTCAGTCGATAGACAATCAACAAGTTCATAGATACAATTGGCGGTGGACAATGAGAGTAACAATATTATTCTCAAACTAAATACTAGATAATAATCATATCGCATTTTATTTTGCAATCAATTCCTCTTTCTCTAATTTATATCATTTAAATTAATAGTTATTTTAGTTGTTAGGAAAGCAAAGTTCCATAAAATAGCTTTTTAAAGTGTAGCTTGATTGATTTATGCATTTTTGCATATTAGATTTTTATTATTGGCAATGGCTCTCCACAATCACCAATATCTTGTAACTCATGAGCTTTTGCTAGCCCCTCAAAAGTCCATAAGCTATTAGAATGTTATATGTTTATTTAAGTAAGAAATTCATTAATAATATAAATTATATAATTCCTTAATTATTATTTTAAATATGTGATACATTCTAAATAAAAAACTATAATAAACAATAAACAATTAACATTATATTTAACTAGTATAATAAACTTAAATACAAATTGATACCATGGTTAAATATCAAAATGAAATTTTGTTAACTTAGTTTATTAGTACAATTAATGCAATATTTATTAGCTAAGTTATATTGATATTTTTATCTAATTAATTAAATAATAGAACCATACAAATAAAAGAATTAAAGTAATTAAATCATCATTAATTAATGTAATTAGTTAATAGAATTAATCAAAGTACCAACCCAAAGTAAATAACATTTAAGCATAATTAATTAATTATCAAAAATAATTAATATACTTATATAATTATTATAGTTCAAATCAAAATATTTAGCCTTTAAAGTTATTTTATAATGTAATTATTATGAATAAAATTCAAGTGATGTATTTACATTAGTGTAAGAATAAAAAATAAGTACTTACAAAAATAGATAAATGAATGAATAGTTTAAGTAATTATAAATTATATTCAAATTTAATTTAAGAATATGAAATAAATAAATTATTATTCATTTGTTTATATTGTTAGAACTTACAAATACATATTAATTATCAAAGATACTTATCTAGTATATTAACAATGATAAATAAAAAGATATCAAGCTTATTAAACTAATTCAAATTCAATATTATTTATTTTATTCACTTAAAATAATTTAGTTTATTTTTAAAAGCAACCTAACTACACAATCTAATAGCTTAACTTAGTTAAATCAACTGAATCACATTCATGAGAAGATTCAAGAATCTCGTAAAGGAGTGAAAGATAATCAAATAATAAATATACTTATTTTGGAAGTAAAAATTTTATTCATGCCAATATACATATTATAAAACAATCACAGGTTGTTATCCTAGTCAATCAGAGCTTAACTAGATTCTGATCTTAGTTTTAACACTCTAAATAAGTCATTAGGAACTCACCCTGAAATTTTGGTCTCAATTAGGTGTCAAATGGATTAAGCCCTGACTTTAAGAATTTCAATAACCTATTTAAAATCCATTTTTGACATTGCGTTCCTCACCCTCAAATTAGATAAGGGTGAAATTTTGAGAACTTTAAGAAGTCGTCAAATTTTCTCGAATATTTTAATATATTTAAATAGTTAGAAAAATAACAAAAATAAAATGTCATCGAAATCAAAATCTTACCTCGTCATTGCATTCCCACCCCCAAATTAGCTAGGAGTAAATTTTTGGATTTTTTCTGATTTCATTTGATCATTTAATTTTGAATTATTAAAATTGTATTTAATAATTAATTAATAATTATTTAAAAAAAAATTATTATGCAAAGACGTCGTCTAAGCTCCCAAAAACTCTTCATTTTAATCTTCTTTTGGATCTTAAACTTCATTGACATCATTTTGATCTATCATAGAGCAGAGCAACCTCTTCGTCTTCTTCCTCAAAGCTTCAAACTGAACCATAAATGTACCTTTTATTTTTCCTTAAGTCTGAATTAAGACTCGTAATTTATTAAGTTATCTGCAAAATTATGATGTGTATTTGGTATCAATAAAAAGGTCTTGATAAGAGCTTTCCATTGATATATGGCACACCTCGTAAGGAGCTATGTATAGAGAGAATTTGAAGGCTAAAATTTCAATTTTTTTCTTATTTCCATCGGTTTACTGCAGTAAGAGTAAAAATATTTATAATTTTTTTATTTAATTTATGTTTATTTAATCAATTACAAATATTTAAAATCTCATAACTTTATAATTATAATTCCAAACATAGTGATCCAATATATCATTTTGATAAAAAAAAATGCAATGATTAATATTATACAATTAATTTTTTTGTTTGAAGATTATCATTTAAATTAATTAACCTCCTTAATCTTAAAATTTGATAAATTCATAACTTAATCAATTTAGCTCCAAATTATGTGATCCAATATATTATTTTGATCAAGAGAATGTGTAGAACACTAATATGCAAGAAAATTTTAATTTCTATAATTATGTTTCTTAATTTTACCTAATTACTCTAAAATGGATTAGTAAAAATTAAGCTCCTGAATTGTACAAAATTAGAATTTCAAGTTGCTGATAGCTCTTAGTGTAGTGCAGAATATAGTGGTAAGTTATTTTTTAATTTAGTAATTAACTTCACTAATCACTTACTGATTACCCTAAACCATAATTAAGTCCTAAATTAATTAAATGGGGTCCAAATTAAGTAAACTCAATTTCATTGTGATCAATATGCAATAGAAAAATTATTGTCACTGATTTTACTCAATTTAGATACCAAATAAAGATGTTAGAATTATGGACCCATTCTTAAACTTTATTAATTATAGTTTTAGACCCTAAATCTTATTTGACCATAATTTAGTCAATTGATCTCAAGATTTAGTAATTTTGGACTATGATATCCTTGGATAGTAAACAATTTAATTATAACTAAAATTCTATATTCCCTAAGTAAAATTACTAAAATACCCCTAATGAGCTAAAACCCTAATTTGAGTTCATAAGGCTTAATCTTTGGCCAATTTAGGTGTACTTATTATCTATCTTCATATTAAATAGTAAGTAATCTTTTGGCATTAATAAATTTTAGCTTATATCCTTAAATCAAAAACTTGTATTTTAGACCCTTAAGTAAGGGCAAAAAATATCATTTTGCCTAAATTTAGGTTTAAGTGTTCTTAAACCTTAGAAACCCAAAATATTCATTCTAAGTAGTAAATAAGTGATTTAAAATCAATTTTAGATTATTTAAGCTTATTGAATTAAATTTCAAGTAAAACTAAAATCTTTCCTTAAGAAATTCCCAAGTAATCCTTAAGCTTCTTAATATGGAATTTAGTCTACATTATGTCATCCATAAATCTTTAAAATCAATAAGTAGAGGATTAAGAATTAAATATAAATTTTATGGTGCATGATAATGTGATTTATTATCATGATTAAACTTTATACTCTTTTGATTTTCTCTTAATTAAGAGAATTTGCATAATTTAACTTGTGTTAATCATTAAAATGTGTTGATTATCAAATGATCCATTCTTAATATTATATTAATTTTATCCCATGACTTCATATTATAATCAAACTTACATGTTAGAGATCTAATTTGATAATCTGCCAATTTTATTTAAGTGATTGATTTTATGGATCTGTTCTTATGTTTTAAACTTTAACTTAATTTCATGCTTAGGTTAGAAAACTAAATTGTTGTGATTATAGTTTTTAATCTCTTTTTACCTTGTTAGATTTTATAAATTAAGTGCTTTATACTTTAAATTAGGGAAACATTGAAGTAGGAGCTAACTTATTAATTTATATTGAGGTAGGCATTTAGATAAACCTTTTGAATCTTAGATAACTGAGCTTCTATTTTTGTGGTAGTAATGTGATGGCCGGGGAATCGAGTTTGAGAATTTTCAAGGAATAATTTGTACTTTAAAAATATACATTCATGAAAGTAAAGAAAATAAAATATATAAATATCCATATTTACATTTAGAGCTATTCATATGAATTACATGGTTTATAATTATTACAAAAGAAGTTTGAAATTTTAAAATGTCTTCATTCTGCTCACTTCTCAAACTTTATCTTTAACTTTAATGCAAGAAGATCTCCTTAAAGCTTAATTATCAAAATCTGAAATATTATTAATAATTACCAGTCAGGTAGGAGTACGTAGATTATTCTTATAAGAATTATATTCTAGCATCCTATAATAGACATAAATTAATGTAAAAGTGAGATAAAGAAATTTTTACATCACAAGTAAGAAAGTAAGGCATTTGCCAAATGAAATTAACTTTTGCCCTGTATATTAGCCTTAAAGTTCAGTATATAAGAAAAGCATGAAATAAATTTTATCATAAGCATTTGTAACATAAAATTGAGTTTGTAGACTCCTAAGCCCAAATGGGTAAACCCATGGGCATAACCTTTAGGAAGCTTTCTCGCTATCCATCGGTAGCTTATTCAAAATTTGAAACTGATGGTGTGTCTTTCCTCTAAATTTGCCCACTTCCTAAAAAGGGCTAAATCACTCCATATGACTCATAGGGGCTGCCAACAGGCTCAATCTGTACAGATTCTCAATGTTGCTTTCCATCCTTTAAAGATAAATACCACAATAATATAATAGATTTCATCTTTTTATTACATGCCTTATGATAATTTTTGTAAATCAATAAGCGGTAAGCATATTTGTAACAACCCAAGGTTATTAATCACCATTTAATCATCTAATTAACTTTAAATCTCTTTTATCAAGTCTTAATTAGTCATTAAGATCAATTTAGGAAGTCTTGATCAAACTTAGAATATAAATAAACAAAACCCTAATTTTGATAATTCCTAAAATCAAGAAAATGAGGAAATTAATTTGACCTCAGATTAAAAATCGGACTTCGCCATTGCGATCCTTACACCCAAATTAGCTTGGGGTGAAGTTTTGATGAGTTTTGGAGATAGTTAAATTTTCTCAATTATTTATTGTATTTTCAGACCTGAAAAATAAAATAATTAAAACAACTTCTTATTGAAATTTCAACTACATTTCTATATCCGTCACCCCCAATTCAGCTAAAAAACAATTTTTCAAAAATTCAATTAAGAATATATTATCATACGAATCTAATCAAATGAAATTTTAAATTAATAAAATAATATATATATATAATGGAATTATCTCTTTTCCTTCTCTGCCCTAATTCTTTCACACGCGACCAAGACCCTCCCCTCCCATTCCTATCCTCATCAAGACCGCCTCCTCCTTCACGCTCGACGAGGGACGCGTGGCTCGCACCGCTGACCTCTCCAATGGGAAGACTCGAACCCATGCCGATTCCTTCTTTATCAACACCTTCTCAACCTCTTGGCAGGGGGAGATTATCCGAAGGAAGATAACTAAGCTTGATTTCGAACCCTAGCAGCGATCTTTAAGCACCAAATAAGGTACTCCATCTGATTTTACCTTCAAGAATCTTGTGTATGAAAGGAAATTGATCTATAAATTAGGGCTTAAATTTGTCATACAAGGAACTCGTTAGATCTGATTAAATCAGATCATATTTTTTTTTATTTAGATTAAGTTTAAGAATCCTATATGATACTCAAATCTTTAGCAAATTCATAACATTTTTATTTAACAAACCATATTCTTTGGGTAAGATCATGCTTAGAACAGTATATTATAGATCTAAAGTATTATTAATCATCTTTAGCATGCTTATGTACAGATGGTTACTTGATGCTCAACAAAATTTTGCTCATTAGTTCTCCCTTAATGTGTTCAGAATATTTCTTAATTATGGAAATGGATTATTTTTAATTAAAATAAATTAGGTATGTTGGACAGTATATAAATATATTAACAAGTTTGGAATTTTATAAGAGTATATAAGAAAATGGAATAAAATTTCATTCATTATTACTTGCTGATATTCTTTTTTGCCATTTGATTATGCTTAATTTCATTTCCTAAATAAGAAAGGATAAGCAAACTGGGAGTCATGATGAATTCATTTCAAATATTGGTTGAACTTATTACCTCTTATAATTTGGCTGATCTATCAATATTTACATTTACATAATAACTGAATGAATAAAAAAAAGGTGAATAAGGAGAGTTTCCACCATCATGAATGTTGGTATGTAGCTTCTTACTAAGAATAAAACGTGCTGTAAGTTTGGGAAGTCACAAATCATGATATTACTTTCAAGCAAAGCAAAAGATATATAATATATAGTTCAATATTTACCTAAATAAATAGAAGTTTGAATAAATGTTGCATAGTTTATATTATTGATCTTATTCTCTTGATGATAAGTGATAGAAGTTAACAACATATATTGATCTTTGTTAAAGATGTCCTTTTAATACATATACAAACTTGTACTCCACCCAAATTTTTCCCTTCAGTTATTATGTGATTACGATTATTACTTGAAACTTTAAGTTGTCAAGGTGGAGAATAGTAGTGGGACATGAAAGAATTTATGTTGATATATAAATCTTACAAATTCTACAAAAATATTAATATAACCAAAATGATTCTATTGCTTGATCAATTCAGATCCATTATGTTCTAGTTGCAGTATTATATTAACCTTAATATAAGTTAAATTTATTAATAAATAGTGGTATTGTTCAACATAGAATCTTATTATACTTTGATAATTCTTCAAATTGTATTTATTATCTTTCATTAATTATGTCCAGTATTGTTGAATCTTTGGGGTTATTTTATGACCGATTCTTTTTGATGGATTCATATGATGTTGTTTAGTAGAATGATCAATTTGTGTACTTTTGATTTCCTTGCCCTATTGAACCTACTTAATGAAACTTTTAAATATCCATTTCAATCCTCTTATTGTTAAGGCCACTACTTATTACTTCAACGGGACTTTAGTTTATCCTTATATGATGCATTGTTATTCACTTGTTTGCTGTGGCTTACATGCGTAGTTGTTTCTTGTATATTATTGACTTCTTTAATGTGGTAGAAAACTGTGTTTTACTAGTTTCAGAGTATCGACCTATTCAACGAAACAAGATCCTAACTATTGTAAATTTTATAGTTTGGTGCTTTGCTATGTTTGCTATATATCATTTTTACAACCAAGTTTTAAATGCAATTGAATCATTATCTTGAAGGTTTATCTTAAGTAGTTTGCAATAGCTTAGCATTTAATACCACTCATCTCTACTAATGAATCTTATTGTTTCACTTATATATACTTGTGTAAGCAAATGACACCATATTTGTTATTAGGAGCTAACTTATAGAACCTTTTGCTAAGAAAAATTATCTATTTAATTGTCTCATAAAAAAAATGAATATTGATTCTATCCATGACATTATGTGCAAGTTCGTTATAAACTTTAGAGTAGGCTAGATCACCAAACATTAAGTGTCAACTTTGCTAACATCAATTGTGATTCTTTTAGCATTGACGAATGGGAGGAAGGAAGATAATCTATGGTTTGCAAGTATATTGTTAAGTTAAAATAGTTAGTTTTCATGCCTTTTTGAAAACAAGAGGTTATCTGAAGATTTTATTTGGGCTGGTATAACCAAAACATAAATATGTGATTATTGATCTTTTTCATTATTATAGCAATACACTCTTGAATAAGTTTGAAAATAAAGCCTAAGAGAACTTTTGGTTGTTTCATATGCAGATTACAACTTAACTCAAAATTGTTTATTTGAGGAGAAAATGGAGAAACTGTACATATTAAACATTTTCTATAAACTTGAGAATAAAAAGTTAATGCAATATGTTTTATCATAATTAGAAGATAACAATCTTCTTAGAATTTATATATGTTAAAGATTGATGGGATGAAATAATTATCAGGTCATTTTCAGCCCAGTAGAAGAGATATAGTGCATTTGTTGTTTAATCTTCAAGGGGATCATTTATTTTCACATGTGTGTTTGGTGGCTAGAGCATACTTCCATTATGCTTGAAAAATTTATTATGACATATGGAAAATTAATTATAAGTGGTCGTTTTTCTCACTTGTATCAAGCACCACGATCTCCACTGGCTGGAAATGCAATGGTTATTATCTTAAGGGTCATCATTGTTCATTCATGTTTATTGATCTTGGGTCAATTAACAGAGTAGTGCATGCATTATAATTGTTTTGCATGAGGTTGAATTGCTGTCATTTATTTGTGAGATACAAAAGCATCAATGTTATTATTCTTTTAATAAATACACATGTTGCAATACATATTCTATAAGATCTCAATATTGTCGTAAGAGGACAAGTGTTGCCACTTATTTCAAGATAAAGCAAGTGCTGCCATTAGTTTACAAGATACTAATGCTTCCATTTATCATTTAAGATTAAATGTTGTCATCTCAATGAATCTAATGCTGTTATGTATTCCTTAAGATTCAAATATTGTCGTTCGTTCTAATATGATAGAATTACTACTAATTATCATTTAAGATTAAATATTGTTATCTCAATGAATCAAATACTGCTCCTTATACAATTGCTGCCATTCATGTTATACAAATGCTGCCAATTACCTTATACAAATGCTGCCATTCATTTTATACAAATGTTGCCTTGCCATCCAAGTGCTACCATTTATTTCAATAAATTCAAATGATGATATTAAATATGTATGGGATCAAATTACTATTATGCATAGGATCGATTGCTATTATTAGCTGTGAAAAAGGGGAATTGTTGCCATAAATTATGAATAAAGTCAATTGTTGCCATCAATTATATAAGTGCTGCCATTTATGTTAATATAATCAAGTGCTGCCTTAATATAGGAGAATCAATGTGGTCATTTCTTTAATTACATGCTAAAATCAGATGCTGCTATATCTTTTAAATAAAATTAAATGCTGCTATGTTTTATTTGAGATCCAAATACCAAGTATAATGGAAGAACAATTGCTATTATTAATTTCAAATATATTATCCTTGCTGCCTATATAAATATCAATATCATCATCCTTTTATAGAATCATAGGTTGCCATTCTTTTAATGAGATTATATGATGCTTATAATTGTATATGAGAATATATATTTTAGCTTCTCTTATTAGTATAACATGCTACTATTTTAGTATATGAGGCCAAAATGATCAAATGTTGCCATTTAGTTATGAGATCTAAATGATGTCATGTATCATGAATTGAAAATAAAATGCTGTAAGTTATCTTATACAAATGCTAATATAAATTGATATTCCTATTAGAACTGGAAATAATCAATGGATTGACTTATATTAGAACTAAAAATAGTCAATGGATTGACTTATATTATAATTGGAAATAGTCAATAGATTGACTTATATTAAAACTAAAAATAGTTAATGGATTGACTTATATTAGAACTAGAAATAGTTAATGAATTGACTTATATCTTGATATTATAAATGTTTATTTTGATAAAATACAAAGGAAACTCTGCCAAAATTTTTAGGAATTAAAGGACTTTGAATTTTAATACTTGGCATCAAACTCCAGGGCTATTTCATTCATCACTTAGTAGTAAACTCACCATTGCTCAGCTATAATCTTGGTTTTAAGCATATCTCATATGGTGATCTTTTCAATTTGTTGAATTTCATCTTTGATATAAACATTTTTATTTCTCTATTACCAAAACTCAATATTTGACAAATATGTGATGAGGCATGTATAAATGCTTTCATCAATATCTCATTATGAATACTTCAAATTAATATTTATTATGCATCAAAACACTAATGTTTTGCCATGTGGATGGTCACCTTCACATAGAAATCTAAATAACTATCTTTAGGAAATTTGTAGAAAGATCATTTACTTGTACTTATATTTGGTCAAATACAGTATTCTTTATTATTTCTTTTAAATATCATATCACAATTTGGATGACCTATGGGCAACCATTATGAATATGAAATCATTAGAATAGAAATCAATAGAAAACAATGGATATCATAAAGATTTATAATACTTTGATATATTTCTTGTGCTGCAAATGCATTGAGCTTAAATCATGATTCATACAAAAAGATTTTATGCATAAAAAACATCTGTTAAAATATTTCAGAGGGGTCTAAATGGAGAATTTAGTACAGCTGTCATTTGCCTGGGCAAGGCTATTAGTGTATCTGGAGATGACATAATTCCTTTGAGGGGGAATGTGTGTGTTTATTTTGATCCCACTTACAAATAGGTTGAGTAGGCATACTCAACTCCTCACTTGTTCTGCACCCACAGAACAAAATTTCAAGATGAATAAATCATAATAAATATTTTATATAATATTTCAGAGGGGTCTAATAGAGGATTTTGTACAGTTGTCATTTACCTAAGCAAGGTTATTAGTGTATCTGGAGACCACATAATTCCTTTGAGGGGGAATGTGTGTATTTATTTTGACCCCACATATAGATAGGTTGAGTAGATGTACTCAACTCCTCACTTATTTTGCGCCCACAGAATAAAATTACAAGATAAATAAATTATAAATTGCATTTCTCATAATCTCATTGATTGTGAATGATATATTCAGTCTTTAAACTAAAATGAATTTCCATGATTAAATCTTTCATAAATTTATACAGTACAAAATTTTATATAAATAGTTTCATTTTGTAATACATTTTCCTTCAGATTGCAAATAATTTAAATGCTACTAATATAATTATTGCAGGATTGGCAAAAATATTTTAGCATTGTGAGCACACTTTCTTACATACCTTCTTACCATTTTTATGCTTATTGCACCGTTGTTTCTTTAATTTGTAATATAATATCCGCTTAAATAATGTTTAACCTACTTTTAAAATGTACTTAGACTTTTAAAGTCTAATTACTTTTTCTTTTTTTAGTTGTGCCCTACTGTATTTAAAAACTAAAATACGGTAGATTATGAGCAAGGAGCATGACCTGCAATTAAAGAGTAAGCTGAGCAATAATTGGGAAAGAAGAATTTACTTATGTTTATGTGAGAATAAATTTATGTATAAATATTTTATAGATTTTAAATATTTTGTGATGTTTGTAAACTATGCTTTCATGATGTTTGAATTTTCATATTATAAATAATGAATATTTGAGTTAGAATAATTGAATGACATTCTTCTTCCATAGATCCATATAATATAAGGTAGTATTAAATGTTGAGTTAGAATCTCCTAATTCAATATTAAATACTACCGTAACACTCATTGCTAGATTATTAAACTCTAATCTAATAGTGAGGCGTTACAATATTTGAAAGCATAAAAAGCAAGATTCAAATGAAAATAGCTCAAAGTAGATATGCTGAAATAAAATATATAAGTAGATCTACGTACTTGACTATTTTGATAAAAATACAACCAAATCAATTCCTTTGATCTGCCAAATAATAATTTAATTTATTAATTTAATATTTTATGATTTAACATAATTTGTTATTTATTTAATGTAATATTAAGTTTATGAGTACTAAATTTTATAATTTAGGTTTCTAAAATAAGAAAATGATCTAAATACTTTTAAAATATTAAGTTACTAATTTAAAATATAAAGAACCATTTTAATTTAATATTTGGCCAAAATAATCAAAATGCCCCTCTTAAAGGTACCCAAAAAGTGATTTTAAGAATTAGACTTCCAAATTAAATTTTATTAATGCAAAATATTTTTTTACTGTCTAATATGAAGCTAGACACTAAAAACACATAATTTGGCCAACGATTAAGGCTAATGAGTTTAAATTATTAAGAGTTAATTAACAATTGTACTTATGAAAATCTGGAATTTTTGTTATACTTATGTTACTTACTACCTAAGGATTCCATAGAACCTAAATTTTTTGAATTCTGAGGTCTTTTGACTAAGTTATGACAAAAATAAGGTTTATGATTAAAAGTATAATTTAGGAGATTTATGAATATGTCCAAAAAACTAATTTATTCACTAGGTGTCCAAATTGAATAATGTCAGTGGCTATAATTTTTTTATAGCATACTGATCATAATGAAACTGAGTTTTCTCAATTTGAATTTAATGTGGCTAAGTTTTGAGGCTAATAAACTTAAAATTAGGATTTAAGCTCATTAATGAATAATTAGTGAGTAATTAGTGATTTAATTATAAAAAAATACTTTGACTATGCCAATGTGCTCTCCTTTATTTTGTGAGTGATCAAAAACTTAAAATTTGAATTTTGGATAATTAACGAGTCTAATATTCACTAATCCATTTTTAGAGTAATTAGGCTAAATTAAGAAGTTTAATGAAATTTTCTTGCAGATTAGTATTCCTTATATTTGTTTGATCAAAATAATATATTGGATCAATATATTTGGATATAATTTGGATAAGTTATGATATTATCAATATATTGTGGTTAAGTGGTTAATTAGGCAAAAAGGTGATTAGTTTTCACTAATCACCAAATAGAAAAATTAATAGGATAATTTTAATCCTAATATAATATGTAAAGAATTTAAACATTAATTTAAATAAAAAATTGAACATATAGTATTCATTCTTATGGAAATAAATTTAAAGTTTTTAAATACATATATTTTCATCATAATATGAGATATTATTTTACAATTTTTATTTAAATGTGATGATAAATCTAAATTCAACAAAATTTGAACATACAAGATTCATTCTTATGGAAGCAAATCTAAAGTTTCCAAATACATATATTTTTATTATAATATTAGAACTTGAACATGTGAAACTCATATTTATGTGAGATATGATTTTGTAAATGAATTTAAATCTAAATATTAATTTAAATAATAACTTGAATATATTACATATATATCATCATCCTAATTATTAGCATGAACATAAATATATTTAATAAAACTCCTTAAAAATTTATAACTTTCTTATGACATAAGATTGATGATTTAAATTAAAACTAAGTTATCATTAATGATTTTAAAGTTTAAGTTAAGCTTAATACAAAATATGAGGAAGAGTATTTCTTGCAATTTATTTGCTCACATTGGGACTAAAGAATTAATGAAGGATGATGATTTTGCTAGAGTTCCTATCACCTTGATAGGAACTTGAAGTCCCCTTGATGCTCCTTTAGTCTTTGAGAAAGTGTAGGGTGAAGTGTTCTAGCTTGATGGAGAAGTATGAGAGAAAGAGATGGAGAGGGTTTTGAGTATTTGCTGAAGTTAATAATGGAGCCTTAAGAGGACAAGAAAGTATCCAACCCTCTTTATGGTTAAGTGTATTTCATAGGTAAGCATTAGGATAGATCTAATAGAGAGTATTTGATTTTTGAGGATTGAATGGTTAAGATTGGATGGTACTCCTTTTGTCTTTTAATAAGAAAATTTCTGTTATAATATGAATATCATATTCCTATGGATAAAATCAAGATGACATTTTTGTGAAATTTTTGTTTAATTTGCCCAAAAGTGCTAAAAAATAAAAGCTTAATTATCCCTAAAATTAATCATATAAAAATTACCAAAATTTCAAATTGAGGTATCCATTAGATAGGTCTTGATGAGAGGATTCCATAGACACCAAAATTGCCCAATTTGGATAAGTTGTTGAGCCAAAATTTACATTTGAAATTTCAAATTTTTTCTTATTTTTAGCTGACCCGTCTGCTAACGGCACTGTTAACGGAGCTGTTAACGCCATTAACAACGGTCGCTTTCACCGTGAATGGCATCAAACGCAGATTAAATCTGTGCCGTCCACTTGAGCGGCAAACGATGGCAGCCGTAGGATCCGCCGCTTAGATAGACGGCGCGTTGACACGCCGTTAACGCCTTTAACGACGTCTTTTTTTTTTAACCTAATAAACTATATATTGAGCTTAAATGAGATAGTTTATCTAATTAGAGTGACTCTTATGTCACAATCTTGGAACCTATTGGTTAGTACCTCCAATGGAGAATTGATTCATTAGTTTGAATTTCTTTGGTTTATAAATAGTTTGTATATGATGAAACTTATTAGTGATTATTGTGTGGAGATTGTAATGCATATCCATAAAACTAAATTGTTTCAGTAATGATATAAAATTGGTTTATTCATCATGAATGAAATTGTATATCCTAAATTATATCTTAGATAGACCTACAATAACATTTGGATAAATTTTTTAATTCTATCAAGTATGTTATAAGGGATTGAACATCTTAGTTTGAGAGAATAAACTTATAACAACCCAAATTGTTATCTTAGTCAATTAGGACTAATCTCAATCCTAATCTTGATCCTAAATATTAATTAGGTTATTAGGAGTCTTCCACAAAGACTTAGTCTAAATCATGAGTCAAATAGAATAAATTTTGATTCTTGAAAAAATCCAGAAACCCTAAAATTTGACCTATCTAAATTGACCTCATATTAAAAATCGGACTTCGTCATTGTGCTAATTGCCCCCAAATTAGCTAGGGGGTATTCGTGTCAATCGGGAGTCGTTGAAATTTCATCGAATATTTTAATAATATTCTAAATACCTCAAAATTTGGGAAAATTAAATACTCGTCAGAATTGAAATTTGCTTCACCGTTGCGTTCCTCACCCCTCAATTAGTTAGGGATGATTTTTCGATAATTTTTTTGTGAACAACTTAAACTACGTAAATTTTAAGTGAGAAATTTTTTTTAAAAATTTATTAAATAATAAACTTAAGTTAATTAAAATTAAAAACCTTTCTTTTTCCTCTTAATCTTACGCATCTCATGCATAACTTAATCCCATTCGCATCGCACGCTTTTGGCCGACCCCCTTCCTGTGGCGCCCCACCCCCTAATCCACAAGATTATACTTAAGGGGTGGTGTGTCACTCTGGCAAATCCCTCACTTATCATTGGATTAGGTATAATCTACAATCCACTAATAAGGGAGAAATATACTAAGAATACATGCAATAGAATCAATCACTAAATACATAACATTAAGAGTGCGGAAGTAAGAAAGATAACATAGCACATCCAGTTCTATCATACTATGACATACAACTCAGAATAAACTAGTACAATAAGAGAAAATACATAGAATATCTGAATTATTACATCAATTTTACATAACTTTAAATGAAAGAGAATATCACTCATCCTTACTATAGAAAATGCAACTTATACTAAAGCTCTTCAACTCTGGACTGATGTTCCTTCTAAAGTGGCTCTACTACAAGTACTAGATCCTCCGATTCTTCAAGGACTGACATTATCGATTTCACAATGCCAAGGCCCCAGCCAATGAAAAAAATCTAGTTAGACAATTGTCTAAGTACATTTTAGGCTGATTAAATTCATGTATTTAATGATATCACGACACTTTAAGCAAATCTAATCAAGTTTACTCATACAAGTTCTTATAAAATAAAATGTGAAAGAACAGTCTGAAGTAAATCTAGTATCCTAACATGCTCATATACATATGAAAAATCAAGATTTTACAGAACATGGAAGGTAAATAAATGCTGCATAAATAAAAACTAAGAGTATAAAAGTATTACTGAAACATGTAAGGAAAAATGCTGAAATAAATAATTTTAAAGAAAATACTGTGTGAAATACTAAAACAATATTGAAAGTAAAGTCCAAAATCAAGTACAGAAGCATTTAGGAGACGTTTCCCAGAGCTACAGAAATACAGGAAAGATACTACTAGGAGACATTTCCCAGAGTATAATAAGTACAAATTGAATACTACTAGGAGACATTTCCCAGAGTATAGTGAATATAGATTGGATACTACTAGGAGATATTTCCCAAAGTATAATGGATACAGACTTCATGCATCTAAAAGACATTTTCTAGATTAATATGAATACTAAATTTAATTCATTTGGGGGACATTCCATAGATATACTAAATATAAATCATTTAGGGGACATTCCCCATATTAATACAGAATATAAGCAATTGTCATTTGGGGGACATTCCCCATATTATCAATAATACAGAATATAAGCAGTAACGATGTGATGACAGAATAAGTAAGGCACAATGTAAAATAAGGCAATGTAAATAAAGTTATCCTACATTATCTAATGTGGAAAATTAGTAATGTTATCTTAAATCATCTAATGTGGCAAAGCAATGTTATTCTAAATCATCTAATGGCACCGTAAGTAAAATTCAGCAATTAGGAAAGTAAAGTATGCAAAACATAATATGAATAACACTAAACAAACTTTATAATATCATTTGTTTTCTAATTTAATTTTATTCTAACTGTCTGAGATTATACAAACTCAGGATCTTCAATATCCGACTATCCAGTATGATCTCAGCACTACGGTCCCATAAGGTAAAGTAAATTAAATCACTGACGCCTACTTAAATTAAATAGATAATCAATCATCCTAATTAATGAATTCAGACAGTCTAAATTAGAAGCTAAAAGTAAACTAGGTTCTCTAAAAGGTGAAAACTAGAAATTAATAAAAATCAAGGTTTCACTCATTGGATAACCTATTTACCCAATGAGTAAAGTCTAACCTAATTTTCTAGTCCTTATCCTTAAGAGAGGAAAATCTTAAGGAACTAAGATGAATACTCAAGCATTAATCTTAACTAATCTTGATTGAAAGCTTAATTGAAGGATTAGAAGGTTTAAGGAAGGCATGATGTGAGATGAATCTCACATCACGAGGCTTAATACTTAATCATTTTGCATAAAAGAAAAGATGCAATGCAACTCAAAATTCCATTACTATTTAATCTGCTGTTTACTATTCAATCCGTTATTTTTACTATTCAATTTGCTGTTTACTATTCAATTTGCTATTTTTATTATTCAATCTGCTGTTTTTACTATTCAATCCGTTATTTTTACTATTCATTTTTGCTGATTTGGCATTTAGCGATTATATTTCAACTCAATTTTCATAGTAAGTAGGGCTTAAAATTTCAGCATTTATGGCCAACATAAACAAATTTGATTTGAATTGCTATATTTTTAAAATAACTAAATAACAGAAAAATTTAATGCATAATTACAATTATTGCTTATTCATAGGCCATCCAATTTGTAACATGGCATTACAAAGAATATTTATGCATTTGAAATGTAAGAGAAATTTGATAACAATCATAGATATTACTTATATAGGTACTCATATGATAACAACAGAATTTGTTTATTCTTCTCTTGAACTTAGCATTTACACTTATAATTGAATTGACATAAAATCTAAAGAATAAATACTTGCATAACTAAATACTTCATAAACTTTTTTGAGATTGATTTAAATTTAAAAGCATGCATGATCATTTTGAAGCCATATTAAGCAACTAGAATGTATTTAGAGATGAACACTTTTAACTGAATAAGCAACTTTATATAGTATTCACAACCTTACTCATAATATACTACTTTAGAATTAATAACATGCCCGTTTAAAGTTCAACAATGTGTTCGTTTAAGAATTATAATACGTCTACTAGAGCATGTTTATTGATTGAATTCATCACAATACTTATGAACCAAACAATCCTTAAATTATAGTTCAATTGATGACTAAGTTACAAAACAAAAATGATAATACCATGTGAAAAACATTTATAAGATAAAAAATAAATAGATCTAAAAGGTACTTTTATCATGAAAATCATTTATGAACAACTTACCAAATGATTGTACTACGACAATATGATATTCGCAAGCATCATAAAAACCACAAAAATACCATCTTACATTTCAAACTTTACATTTTTAAGATTTGTAGTTTCAAATCATCAGAACTCTACTTCTATAAGCAAATGACATTAGGTTTTGCGAAGCTATTAAATTTCATAGTTTATATTTGTCATCTTGGTGATACTCAAAAGTATTTTTAATCCTTCAAAATTTAATATCGTATTTTTATATACTTATAAGTAAAGTCAGTTTTCTTTTTTAATCATCTAATACATTAATATTCACATAAGCATTAAGAATTTAAATCATTGAATTACTTCAATATGAAAAAAATAGAAGTTATCAAAAATAAACAGTAAATGAGAATAAAGCCGGTTAAGAACATAAATATCAACTTTTCCTTCTTTTTATTAGTCACTAATTTTATTCTTTCTTCAAACTGTGCATCTTCTATTCTTTGTATTTCTTCTAACTAAACACTAATTTTATCTTATCTTCAAGGAGCTTAAATTTTGTTTTTTTTTTTAATATTTCTTAAAGAGAAATGCCAGATATCCTAATAAACCCATCTAAAATTTCAAAAATTTAGTCATAAATAAAAAAGTTGAGAGAGGTGTATCCATAGCGCCACTTTTCTTTGTTTGTTCTTGTGGCGCCCCGCACCCTTAATCCCGCTGAAGGATTAGGTTAAGGGTGGGATGTCACTCTGGCTAACCCCTTACTTATCATTGGATTAGGATAGACTCCATAATTCACCTGATTAGGGAAGGATTAACACATAATCAAACTAACAGTCACTGTATAAGTAAACAAACAAAGTGCGGAAGCAATTTAAGGAAATATAAACCATCCAAGTATCACAAGACAAATAGGAAAGAAAAATAGAATTCATAATATAAGTATACAATTCAAAAATTACAGTCAATAGTACCTGTATTATTACATAATTTAAAATGTTTAAAGAAAAAATAGAATGAAAAACCACTCATCCTCACTCGAAGCAAAAGGGAACTAGACGGCAGCTTCTTCCACGGGTTCCTTTTCTGGGTAAGGCTCCACACCTAACTCCTGCTCGTCTAACTGAAAGGAGTCTGCCATTATCGGTTTCACAATGTAGGGCCCCAGCCAAAGAAAAGAAAAATCTGGTTAGACAATTGTCTAAGTACATTTTAAGCTGATGAATTATTGTAAGTGTTAAGTAATATCACCATTTGACAATATTTAAGCAACATATATAAATAAAAAGGAGTAGCAAGTAATACAAAGAAACAAGGAAGTTATAAATCATCATTTATAACTTAAGCAAAAAAAAGGAAAGAGTGTAAAATACCAAAGTGTGTTTTCAAGTTTAGACCTCAGAATTTAAAAACGGAGTCCACCATTGGACTCAGTAACTCCAAATTAACTAAGAGTGTTATTCTCGGAATTTTTGGAAATCTTTGATTTTCTCGGATTTTCTATTACTATAGAAATTTTTGTCAAAATAGGAATCCAATTTAAGTCAAATAAAAATATAATAAAAATATCCTCTTATAATACCTATTAAAAGGATCCTACTGCAAAAATTTGAGCGCATTTGGAATCCTGGATTGTCCTGAATAAATTCATAAAGTAGAAACTTTAAAGGCTAATAATATAAAAAATATAAATTGGAATTTAAAATTTTTTGTATATCTAAGTCAAGCATCATATGAGGATGCTATGTTTCAAGTTTCGTTAATTTTTGAGTTTTCGATTTATCATAATTAATTTTTTTATGTTTTTTACTTAAAAATCAATATAAAATAAAATACTTGTCCAAATTCAATAATTTTTGGATGCGTGCATTTGTCTCATCGAGTCGGTCATTTTGATACTAAGTTTGTAATTTTTGGAGCTCAAATGACTTCAGATCTTGGCTCAAAAATTCCAGCCATTAATTTTAATCCAACGGCTGATAATGGATCCTAGATTTTTCTTAAAACCTTCAAAACCTAATCCTATTTTTTTACTCAACCGAAAAATCTTCACTTTCCTTCGCAAGCCAACAACTTCTTCATTCTTCATTTCGCAAGCCGATCCCTATCGTCTTCGCACACCCTCACGCACGACCGAGATCGCCTCCTCCCATTCGCAAGCCCTCATGCGCGACGCGTGGCTCGAAACCCCTCTCTCTCGCATGACAGTTGCCCTCGCCCTTATCTTATCATATGAGGGTTCCTGCGAAGATAAAAAGGAGCCATATGCGAGACTCGAGGCGAAGAAAGGCAGCAGCGAACCTTAGCCGACGCTACCCCGATCCTCCTCCATTTGGCCGAGAGCCTTCCAAGCCAACATCATTCCATCTGGCCGAACCCTCCCCATCCCGTCAAACGCCTCTTCTAGTTACACATCCCAAAGAGCAAAGGTACCTCTTTCACTTTATCTTTCCATCAAGGTTAATACTCCTAAATTTTCTATATACTATCTTAGAACTTATTACATTAGTTGAATCTGATTTGCAAAGTTTAATTCGTATGTATTGAGGGTTCAATCTTCCGGTTCATCTTTTATTTATCAATTATTGCTAAATGTGTGAAATCAAATGTTAATAGGAATGTTAATATTTGTTGAATCAATCGACTTACTATATTTTCAAAATAAGAAGAAGATTCATGTGCTTCCAGTACCCTACCCGATTTACCTTCCTTATATAGTCAATGTTAATTAAGGATTTTTAAGATGACAAATGAGAAATTAAAACATAATCAGTTTGATTTCTTATAGTTTCTTAATTACAAGTAGTTTAGCTAAGAAAGAAAATAGTATTGTTAAATGTTTGATCCCATTCAGATAAACATTTATTTGTATGGTGATCTTTGTAATATTGTTTTAAAGTCATTGAAGTATGTATTCTAAGTGTTATATCTTTATTTAATAATCTTTAAAAGCATGATTTATTACTTCACTAATATATGGCATGCTGGGTTTGTTATATGAGTTTTGGAATTTCTATCATATTGTTAGTTCATTTTTTTTTACATAATAACGTTGTTGTTGTATGTGATTACTTATACAATGAAATTCTATCAATATCAAAGTGCTTATATTTGATACTATATCTATCTCTATCTCTATACAATTACATGTTTAAGGTGATTGAAATACTCCTAAAGGCAAAATGCAACTTCACGGCTTGGTAATAAGATATTTATTTTAGAAGTTATGTCTTTACTCTTAGTTAGTGGTTGTCTAAATTTATATTAGAACGGTCCAAAAATTCTATTAAGAGCAATGTATTAATCATGCTTATCATTTTGATATACTTGAAAAGCAATACCTCTTTTGTTAATAGGCTCTTTATTCTTTTTCATTCAAACCTCAGTAGTAATATTAAGGAAAATATAACATTAGTTGTCAAACACTAGTTGCTTTGATTGACTATATTGTCACATATTACACATTATTAATGAAAGCTTAATCATCCTTGTCAATTTCATAATACCTAAGTTCTTGGTTTTCTTTTTTTTTTTTATGGTTAAAAGTTTAGTAAATACATGCTGCAATTGAACTCTTGGATCTGAAGGAAATATCAAATATAAATAAAATAGAGATGAAATCTAAGTATAGCATTTTCTTAGACATAAGGCAAAATAAGATTAAACTACTTGATAGATTCATTTAAAAGAATTACAGAGTATTGTAGTTTCCATTCCTGAACGATAGAGTCTTTTGTTTAGTCAATATGGATTTAGAAAATTATTGGTATTATTATTATCTTAAATCATTTCTTATATATATATTTTTATATAAATGCTATTTAAATAGACTAAAATGAAATATTAGTTTTGATTTTAAAGATTTCATACATCAAAAATTATATATAAAAGAGAAATTTTGAGTTATAACTTGGAGCTTTTGAGAATAATTCTTCATTATCAAATAAAATATTCCTTTGAAATTCTGAAATAAAGTAAATCAATTGTTGTTAATCTGTGATAATCAAAAGCTGCCATCCATTATGTATAAGTTCATATGTTGCCATCAACATTTAGAGAAATTAAATGCTTTTATTTTCCTTATGAGGCAAGGATAGTTACACATGTTATTAACCAATCATAAGAGGACAAATGCTGAATATTAATGCTGTATTTCAGTTTTAAATATTAATGTTGTCATTAATTTTAGTATGTTTCCATTGCTTTAGTTAAACTAAAGTAATCAAATGCTATCGTTGCTGCCTGCATAAAGTGCAAAATTCTGCTATGAGTTCTAGGACATATGAATACTGCCACTTATTCATTTTAATCAAAAGCTATCTTTTCAAACTATAAAATGTTGCCTTATAATTATGAGATCTAAATGATGTTATATATCATGAATGGAAAATCAAATGCTGTAAGTTATATTATACACATGCTAATATAAATTAATATTCTTATTAGAAATGGAAATAGTCAATGAATTGACTTATTTTAGAAACTGGAATTAAACTTTATTGTAGAACTGGAAATGAGCAGTCCTGTAAAAAGGACTGAACTCTATATTTAAAATTGGAGATTGTTTGTGAAAATGGAAAATTTGAATAAAAACAAAGGAGACTCTGCCGAAATTTTTAAGAATTTTAGGACTTAAAAAATTTATAGGAAATATAGATGTTTTCACATGTTTCTAAAAGTTTCATTTAAATTGTCACTTCTTTTGAAAATATTTGTTATAAAAATAATTAAATTCGATGAATCCAAAATCAATATTATAAAAATCTATTATTACAAATCATGAAGCATTAAATTAATAAATTTCATTATTTTGGCAGATCAAAAAAATTAAATTTGGTTGATTTATCAAAACAGTCAGGTACGCAAATTTACTTATAAGTCTTATTTCAGAATTCTTATTTGAGCCGTTTTCTAATTGAGTATTATTTGCACTGCTTACCACATTTTAATCTGCAAAAGAATTATATCAAAAAGCATGTAACAAAAAGAATATATATATATATATATATATATTTTGTGGTGTTTGTTTTTGGAGGGTAGAATGCAAAACTAGAATCTGTACAGATTGGGCTAGCTAGCAAGCCCCTGGGAGTTATATGGAGGGATTTAGCCTCTTGTATGAAGTAGGCAAATCCAGAGGAAAGATACACCATCAGTTCCTAATTTGAGTAAGCTGCCGACGGGTGGCGAGATAAGCTTCCTACAGATTTATGTCTATGGGTTTACCCATTTGGGCTTAGGGGTCTCCGGACTCGACTTATTGTTACATATGCTTTTGATAAAATTTATTTCATATATGTTGATTTTCACAGCTATTTTGCAGGGCAGAAATTGCATTTGGAAATTGCTTACTTTATTTGTAGTCTTTATGTTATTTTCATATGTGATTCATGCCTATTATAGGATGCTAGATTTATTCTTATAAGAACAATTTGCGTACTCCTACCTAATTAGTAAACTGAATTTTTTTCAGATTTTGCTAATTAAAAAGCTTTAAAGATCTGCCAAAGTAATAAAAAAAAAAAAGAAGAAAAGAGAGATATGAGATATGAACAGTGAATAAATTTTCATTGTAAATATTTAAACTATTGTAAATTCATATGTGTATGGCTCTTAATGTAAATATGGATATTCATGTATTTTATTTTCTTTATTTTCATAAATGAATATTTCCAGTTGTATTAATCATTCTTTAGAGACTCTCGAACTTCGGTCCCCAGTTGTCACAAAGAGGCTGAGACATGCCTCGCATACAAACTAAACAAGAAATGGCGTATAAATATACATAACTAAACAAGTACAGTAAGAAAAATTTTACATCCTAAACATGCTGGTGGTCAACAGAAAATATGCCAATTAAAATAAATAACTCAGCAGTGGTACATATAAATAGCAGCAAGAATCTAACATCCTAAATATATATATAAAAGCAGTACAAGGAAATATCTGACGGAATAGAATACTGAAAAGTGAATAATAATAACTGCATAAAAAGTCACACGTGCATCGACTGCCATACAGAAAAGAGCCACTCAAGCCCATAGAATACCAAAGAAGCTTAGCACCATCACGGCTAAGACATAAAATAGTGTACTCCTAGCGACATAAGGAGGCTAGGCATATAAGCACACAAAGCAAGCTAAGGGTCTTAGCACCAGTACGGTTAAGGCCCAACTGTATGCCCCTAGCGATATAAGGAGGCTAGTAAACTAAGCATACAAGGCAACTTTAACGCCAGTACGGCTAAGGCACCAACGGTGTACCCCTAGCGACATAAGGATGCTAATAAACTAGGCACACAACAAAACGGATCCTTCCCCTAGCGACATAAGGAGGCTAGGCAATAAGGATATAACTGAGAGGCAGTTCATAAATTCATTATCTTTTTATAAATCACTTTAATATTTTCACAAGGAATCTAAGGAGTCTCCATATTTTCCTAACAATTTATTCATGCATCAAATGTCTTATATGATATGCTCAAGGAAATATGGCACAAAAATACAATGAATGCGTAAGCAACAAAGTATCAAATAGAAGCAAGGGACTCTACTAAACATGGTGATATCAGTTGTTTTCTACTTAACCTTCTAACTATTCCAAGTTACACAAGTTCATGATCACCATTTTCCTACTATCGAGTGTAACCCGAAAATTCATCCTTATAAGTTAAAAAGGATTGGAACTGATCATGTTTCAATTTAGCTCAATCAGATAGACGACTACGAGTTAAATAAATGAATCATACGTCCTAATTTTGTAAATTTAGACATTCTAACTAAGATCTGATCAAGATCTTCTAAGACTATAGATTATGGATTAAACACTACGAGAATTAGGTTTAATCACATAATCCAAAGGATAAGACCTAAATTCTAGGTTTTATTCTATAAGTGATCTACTAGTTATGGCAAATCCTATTAAGTAATCAAACTTAATAGGATGAATCTCCTACCTTAAATCTAGAGTTAAAAGACAAAATAATCGGAACAAATTGTAAAATAAAAGAAAGTCTAGAAACTGATAAAACCAAGGTTTCACTCATCGGGTAACCCATTTACCTAATGAATGAACTCTAACCTATGATTTAGTCCTAGTCTCAGGAAGGGTCCTTAAGGTGTAGTGTTAAGACTTAGCTGAAATTATTGGAATCTGACTTAAGGGTTGATTTCACTTGCTCAAACATTACTAAGATGATTATAATATTAGTCTTGGCATTATGGGATGTTATCCAAAGGGTAAGGGTACTTAGTCCAATCTTAGGGTAAAATGACCATTTTGCCCCTACTTTAAGGGTCAAAAAGTCAACTTTTGACTTAGTAGTCAGAATTGATTTATCTTAGTTCCAATTGATTCCTTGCTGTCTAACTTGAAAATAGACAGTAAGTACGCCTAAATCGGGCAAGAAACGATCAAATTATGACTAAAATAAGGCTAGGGGTAATTTGGTCATTTACCTAAATTTCCAGGGTTCAGATCCTAAATATTATTTTGTTATAATGAAGACATTGAAATTCTAGGCTAGTTAGCATCTTGAATTTTTCAATTTTGGAGTTGATTTGACTAAGTTATGGCCGTTTGAATTCCAGGGGCATTTTGGTCATTTTTCACCAAAGTCAACCTTAAATTATAGGGTTGACTTTTTATCCTTTTTATCCTGATGTCCGAATAGGAAAAATAATACTACTATGGTGATGGGGCCGCTCTCCTGAGCATTTTAAGACCCATATTGACTATGTTTCGATAACCGAGTAAAAAGTTATGAGGCTCTAAAGAGGTCCTAAAATACTATCTCGCTATACATACCCCAAAATAAATTTTTACATTACGTTATTTGAATCCTTACATTTTTCTGAGTATTTTAAGACCTATATTGGCTATGTTTGGATCATCCTACAAAAAGTTATTAAACTTTTAAGATTTACTATTCAAAAATACAATTTGAATTATTTTACTATTCATTTATTCAAATTATATTATTTTACTATTCATTCCTAAAGTTTTTATATAAAATTTTTTAAATTATTAATCTTTAATTAATCTATGATTAATTAGGCTTAATTACTAATTAACATTAATTAATCTATTATTTAATTAATTTAATTATATTTATTAATACTTTTTACTGTAGCAAAGTAATTAGCACTAATTACTTTTTAATTAGTCTGAATTATCTGTTAATATTAAATTAAATTTAATTAATTAGGTTTTACTGTTCAAAGATAATTAATTATCTTAATTACTGTTTAGGATTAAATTAACAGTTAATTAATCCTTAATTAATCTCTAATTATAATTATTTAATTATGGTTACTGTTCAAAAGTAATTAGTACTAATCATAATTTAATTAATCACTAACAGTAATTAATTATGGCTAAACAGTAACTAACAGTAATTAAATTTTAATTAACCGACAGTGGGCCCCACTGACACGTGGCACATCCAGAGACTGCCACGTGGCACTGTGGACCCCACGGGCTGCTGACTCAGCTCGGGTGACTGGTCAGTGGGCCCACCTGACACATGGCACTGCCAGATGCTGCCACGTGGCACTGTGGGTCCCACGGCTGCTGACTCGGCTCGGGTGACGGGGCTGTGGGCCCCCGCTTGACACGTCGCGGGCCCAGAGGCTGCCACGTGGCTCGGTGGGCCCCACTAAGGAAGCCGAACTGACGCGGGCTCAGCCTGTGGGCCCCCCACGTGACACGTGGCGTGCCCAGAGGCTGCCACGTGGCACGGGTGGCCCCACGGCCGAAGCCGAAGAGGCGCGGGGCTCGCGTGTGGGCCCCACGTGAGACATGGCGGGCCCGTAGGCTGCCACATGGCCTAGTGGGCCCCACCCATGCTGACGCGGACCCGACCCGGGCGGGACGGGCTCGGGTCAACCCGGCCCGGCCCGAAGGCGCGTCTGTTCGTCTTCCGGGGGTTCGGCGGACCGAACCCCGACCCCTTCGTGGGTCTGGTGCGCCCGATCGGGTTGGTTTGAGCCCGATCGGAACGGTAGATGTGAAGATGACATCCTAATCTACCTATTCTACAATTATTGTAATGATCGAACGGTAAACGAGGGAGATCGAGGTACCTGAAGGTCGGATCGGCGAAGGAAATCGGCGGAAAAATAGGGCTGACTTCGGGACTTGATTTCGGCTCGATCCGGGCTCCGATTTGTGCAAACTCAGAGCCTAAGGGTCGGCCGAGGTCTTATAGACCGGACAGCGACCTCGCCGAGGTCTGGATGCGGCCGGATTGGCCAGCATTCGCGACGGGCCGCCGCGTGTCACGCGGGCGGAGTCGTCGAGGATGACGACTCCGCAGCCGTTGGATCTGGGCCGATCCAACGGCGGAGATGGCGCCGTCAGCTACAGTGAATGGTTCGTTAAATACTTAACGGCTCGCCGTTAAGTATTAAAATATTATTATTATTTTTTTTTTTTTGAAAAATTCCCAGAAAATTTTGAATATGTTTTTCCTAACTAAATTGGGGTCAAGAAATTCAATGGCGCAGTCGGATTTTCGATCCGACGAGTATTTTGATACCTCGATTTCCGTGATATTTTTATTATTAAAATATTCGTCGAAATTTTGACGACTTCCGATTGACACGAAAACTTCATCCCAAGCTAATTTGGGGTCAAAGAACGCAATGGCGGTGTCCATTTTTTGATCGAAGATCAATTTAAATAGGTTAATTTCTAGGGTTTTTGATTTCTAGAAATCAGGATTCGATCCGTTTGACTCCTGATTTAGACTAAGTCTCAAAGATTGACTCTACTTGACCTAATTAGTACTTATAATTGTGTTTAAGACTTAGGATTAATCCTAATCAACTAAGTTAACAACTTAGGTTGTTACAGTTCTAAATATTAAAATGAATGCTCTTTCCATCTCCATAATAATAAAATATAGTATTTATATTTTACATATTATGTTCCTGTATTATTCAAAAGTACTCAATATATCATTTAGAATATGATAACAGTTTCAACAGCCATTTTAAACTAAAATTGCAACAATACTCAATATTTAACAGCGACAAAACAAACTGAATAACAAGATGCTGTTAATGAGAATAGAATCAACATCAAAAATAATTAAGTTTTCTATTCATAATTGAGAATAACGACACAATAATAATATAATTTGTGTTGTTCGAGAATAAAACAAAACCCTCGTATTATAATTAAGTGTTTCAATTTCCCCCTACATAGATCTTGAGTATTCATACACCAGCCCACAAAGCCATTTAACCCTCACATTATAATTCATTTCAAATTCTCATAAATTTAAATTATGTCATTTAAACCTTACTATTACATATTGCATTCTTTCATCAAACGCACATAGTACTTCATAGTAGACTAGCATTCTTAACTAGGCGTAAGCAAAAAAATTTAAAAAAATTATGCCAAACCGCATTTCAAAGCATCATTAGAAGTGATAAGCACAATTAGTTCATATAATCAAATCATTTTCAGTATCTATAATAATAAAATAAAATGCAACTATCATTTGTTGTTCCTTAAAAATATTCACAAATGATCGATTTCTACAATGATTAAAATTTGAGCTCTTTAAAATTTTTGTAACTTTCTTTAAAAAAATGACAGCAATGTTGACGAATAAGTAACCATTTAATCATAAATTTATAAGGAAAATTACATACTTGATACAAATTCTTACTACGCACGTGACACACAATTTTTCCTTTCATTTAAGCAACCATCAAAATTTCATAAAATGCACCTTTCTTTAAAAAAAGTGCAATATCATGGTAGTCAAAGTGCTACTATGAATAAATTTTGAGTTGAAAACTTTCTTCATATTAACTAGAATTCATTTACAAACGTAAATGATAAAATAAAAGATCCATAAAGGGGCATGCGAATATAGTGAAATATCTCTAATCTGAAATTGATTCCAGTCGAATATAATGACTTGATTATTTCATTCAATCATTAGGAAGGGAGGTACCTTGATGACGACGAATGGGCGATCGACGAGTGAGGGTTAAGGAGGGATCAACGTTCCGTTGCTAGGGAGAAGTCACGAGACCTTGCGTCGAACATTGAATGGAGGAGAGGGAGAGCGACACGGCTCTGCCTTTAGACGCTTGATAGCCCGTGAGTCGTCTCCTTGCATTGGATAAGAAGGAGACGAGGCGGAGGTTGCGAGGAGGCGAGGCGACGAACACTCCTAGGCGAAGGAGACGCGTGTTGCATGAACGAGGTGGGGGGGTGGGCGGAGGCGAGGCCAAGAGGGGTGGGGGCCGAATGCGTGCGGTTGAGCGAACGAATGGGGAGGGGGTCGGTGATAGGGACTTAGGGCAGGAATCAGGAGAAGAGAAAAAAAAAAGGAATAATAGATATATTTATTAGCATTTAATTAATTTAAAACATAATTTTCCTAGCTAAAAATACATAGTTTAATGTTTTCTAAAAATTCCCAGAATATCACCCCTAGCTAATTGAGGGGTGAGGAACGCAACGACGAAGTTGAATTTTGATTCCGACGAGTATTTAATTTTTTTATTTTCTAGGTATTTAAATATTATTAAAATATTCAACTAAATTTTGATGACTTCCGATTGCCACCAAAATATCATCCCCAGCTAATTTGGGGGCAATGAGCACAATGATGAAGTCCGATTTTTTATTTGAGAACAATTTAGATAGGCAAATTTCTAAGGTTTCTGGATTTTCCCAAAATCAGGATTTGATCTATTTGACTTCTATTTTGAACTAGGCATTGGTGGAGACTCCTAATTACCTAATTAAAGTACTGAAACTGAGATTAGGACTTAAGTCAGTCATAATTGACTAGGATAACAACTCGGAGGCGAGGCCAAGAGGGGTGGGGGCCGAATGCGTGCGGTTGAGCGAACGAATGGGGAGGGGGTCGGTGATAGGGACTTAGGGCAGGAATCAGGAGAAGAAAAAAAAAAGAAGAGATAAAAAGGAATAATAGATATATTTATTAATATTTAATTAATTTAAAGCATAATTTTCCTAGTTAAAAATACATAGTTTAATGTTTTCTAAAAATTCTCAGAAAATCACCCCTAACTAATTGAGGGGTGAGGAACGCAACGACGAAGTTAGATTTTGATTCCGACGAGTATTTAAATTTTTTATTTTCTAGGTATTTAAATATTATTAAAATATTCAACTAAATTTTGACGACTTCCGATTGCCACCAAAATATCATCCCCAGCTAATTTGGGGGCAATGAGCACAATGACGAAGTTCGATTTTTGATTTGAGAACAATTTAGATAGGTCAATTTCCAAGGTTTCTGAATTTTCCCAAAATCAGGATTTGATCTATTTGACTTTTAATTTGAACTAGGCATTGGTGGGAGACTCCTAATTACCTAATTAAAGTACTAAAACTGAGATTAGGACTTAAGTCAGTCATAATTGACTATGGTAACAACTCGGGGTGTTACACTTCCTCTTTCTCGCGACCGCACGCATCTTCCCCCTTGGCACACACATGTCCTCTCCTAGGAGCCTCTGCCGCCACGCATCTGACCTATTGGCGCACCTCTCCACCTCGTAGGCTCCACCCTGGATGGCCATAAGGCCCTATCTATGCTCAAGACCCCGATCGTTTGGGCGATCAAAGTCTGCAGCTCACCGAGTCCAACCATCAGCCGAGCCTCCTCCATGTGCCTCATTTCTCCTTCATTCGTCGACTCTAGGTACTCCACTTCACCCTTATCTCCTTCAATGAACTATGTGTTGATGTATGAAAGTCGATCATATATTTCTTGCTGCATGTCGAAGACCTCATCATTCTCTTCCTTGATGCAGTAATTCATTCTATTCTTCAATAATCTGATTTGTAACTAAGTTAGATATAATACCATATTGCGTTCATTCATTGATTCTCCTTTAACAGCAACCAAGTTAGATATAATGGCGTAGCATTTTTTTTTTTTAAATTTAGGTTATAGTTACTTGTCTTGTTAAATCGGCTCAGAAAAATAATACGAATTTTCATTAGAAATATAATAAATCAGGTCGTCATGATTTTCTTCTTTGGTCTCTCGATTTATTGTGAAGAATGTCTGAGTAGGCGATATGTTGTCTCCATTCAATCTAATATATATTTAGTTGTAAGTCACAAGTGATATAATCTAATTTTACAAAAATACTGTTCTTACTCTCTTAATCGGATAACTCAATCTGCTCATGCATTTTTATTGACTAGTATTTCATTTCTTTATTGAGTTTTGATAATTACGACTATATGTAATATTATCCTGTTAAACAAAATATATTGTCTCTATTCAATCTAATATATTCTTAGCTGCAACTCGCAAGTGGTATACTCTGTTTTTATAAAAAAAAAGAGTATTTTCTTACGCTCTTAATCGAATAGCTCAATCTTGCTCATGCATATTCATATTTAATTTCAACCTAAGTAAGCATTGGTTAGAATTTTGGAATCTCTTAGTTTTATGGTTAATACCTTGTGATCTAAATTCTAATGCATTTTTGTTGTTATTAAACAATGCTATGTAAACTAAGTGCCAAGTAAAAATCAAAAGTCACTATAAATTTCTAGTTTGGAAAATGCAGATCATGAATGAATAACAATGCAGTTGATCTTTAATTTCTTATGGCAATATTTGATCTTTACTTGTGTTATATATTCTATCTTAGATGTCTAAACTTAAATTAAATTCCATTAATACTCTTTATTATTTGTTGTAATGACCTCCATTAAATAATGATATCATTGCAATTAAGTAAAAATAAATAAAAAATTTTAGCTTACTATTGATTTTAGATTTTTTTTTAAGAAATCAAAATTTATATATAATGTGTCATATAAGTTTTTCCTTTTATTTCAAACATTAGCATTCAGCTAATAATTATGGGTTGAACACTCTGAATTCAAACATTAGCATTCAGCTTTATTTTTCTTCTATCCATTCATGACATTCTTTTAATATATTTGCTCTTGCACCAAACTTTTATTATTTATAAAAAAAAGTATTATGATCTTATTTGCTCATTTATTTTTAATATTTGGATAGAAGAAATTAATGCTACTACTTGGTTGGGTAGTATATCATTGCAATTAAGTAAGAAAAAGAAACTTTGGCTTGCTATCGATTTTAAATTTTCTCTTAAGAAATCAAAATTTCTATATAATATGTCGTATAAGTTCTTCATTTTATTTCAAACATTAGCATTGAGCTAGTAATTATGGGTTAAATATTCTGAATTTAAATATTAGCATTCAGCTTTATTTTTTTTCTATTCATCCATGACATTCTCTTAATATATTTGCTTTTGCACTCAACTTTTATTTTTTATAAAAAAGAGCATTATGATCTTATTTGCTCATTTATTTTTAATATTTGGAGAGAATGAATTAGTGCTACTGCATGGTTGGGTAGTGCATCATTGTAATTCAGTAAAAAAAAAAAACTTTGGCTTGCTATCGATTTTAGATTTTCTCTTAAGAAATCAAAATTTATATATAATATGTCGTATAAGTTTTCCTTTTATTTCAAACATTAGCATTCAATAAATAATTATGGGTTGAACACTCTGAATTCAAACATTAGCATTTAGATTTATGTTTCTTATATTCATCCATGACATTCTTCTATCCATCCATGATATTTTTTTAATATATTTAACTCTTGCACCTAACTTTTAATATTTATAAAAAAGGGCATTATGATTTTATTTGCTTATTTAGTTTAATATTTGGAAAGAAGAAATTAGTGCTACTGCATGGTTGGGTAGTGCTAGAATTAAAAATGAGATAAACAAACATCCATACTTGGTTATGCAACTAGTTAGCATTTGGAAATAATATAGACATTTAATTTAATCTTTATTAAATATATACAGGAATTAAATTAAGCCTTTAAGTTTACAGATATATAACTACAAACTAAATATGTGTGAACATATGTACAAATGCATCAACTTCAAATACAAAAGCTACCACCCCGTGGAGAAACATAATTCAACATTAGAATTAGCGCACAAAAATAAACAACAAAACACAATTAAGCTTAACGATGTTAGCGCCGCCTTATGTTGTGCTACTAAAATTATACATATTCTTATTTAATTTTAGCACAAGTAAAGATTAATGGTTATGTGTATTTAATAGTCCAATATAATAGTTTAGTGTAACTTTGTGATTATCTAGTTTTACTTTAGAATAAATCTTTCACTCAGTTGCTAATATGCTTCCAACCAATTATGTGAATTCTATGGTGTTTGACTTCAAATTGAACCATTTTGATCGCATAAATTGTTTTCTTTCATCTCACATCATGCCTTCTTTAAATCTTCTAACCATTCAATTAAGCTTCCAATCAAGATTAATTAGGGTCATACTTGAGTGTTCATTTTAGTGGCTTAAGATCTCTTTATATGAATTAGGATTAGGACCTATGTTAGATTTTATTTATTGAGTAAATTGAGTTACTCAATAGGTGAAACTTTGGTTTTACTTATTTATAGATTTGTATAGTTTATTCATGATTATTTGATCTTTTAACCTTAGACTTAAGATTAGAGATCCACCCTATTAAGTGTGGCCTTACTTAATAAGATTTGCTTTAACCTTTAATCTGTGAGATCGAATGGTAAACTTTAGATTCTTAGACTTTGCCTTTGGATTATGCACTTAATTCTAACTCATGATGTTAAAATCATAATCCCTAGTTTTGTAAATTTTGATCAGATCCAGTTAAAATGTCTAAATTCATCAAATAAGGACGTAGTGATTTATTACTTAATTCATAATCATACTTGATTGAATTAGATTAGAACTTAATCAGTTCTAATCCTTTTTAACTTATAAGGTTGTATTTCTAAGTTATACTTGATAGTAAGAATTGGAGATCCTGAACTTATGTAACTTAGAAGAGTTGGAATAGTTTAAATAGATAATAAGTGATATCATCATGTTTTAGTAGAGTCTGACAGACTGTAAATATACGTCTGCGCTCACACGCAAGTGTACGTGATCTGAAGTAAAAAGTGGAAAGTTTGAGTTTTCAGGATTTATCGAACCACAGAAAATTGGATATTTTGTTACTAAGGTATATCTATTATTACTAATATTTAAGTTATGGGTGTTTTGTTTATGTTGGTTTCTGAGTAAGCACAATAATCACTTAGTAGAAAATGAGTCAAATAAAAGGAAGAGGAGAGTTGGGTTTCTCCCACATGAACATGACAGATAACTTATGTATGATAATTTCTCAAGCATTTATCTTTCATTTACTTAGATTTTGATCAAGTGCACATTGTCCTTTTTTGAATTTTATCTCAAAGATTTACAAGTTCAAATCTTATGCACGAAATGAACACACAGTCGGTTCAATTTCAGCATAAAGATCCTTATAAGATTTTAGGTCTGTAGTTTTTATCTCATCTCTTGATCATGAAGATGAGGGTTGTTAATTTTTATGATCTTATAAGCATTGATTCAACTAAGAGCATCACGCGCATCACACATATTTGAGATGAGGAATGGAATTCATTGGGCTTAATGACTATGTCACCTTATTCATGAGCACACAATTATTCCATTCCCTCCCTCAAGTATACTAAGCAATGGAGCTCAATTAGTGGGTCTCAGCATCACACGCATCAACTCTTTAGTTGAGCTTAGATTAAAGTGCACTAAGCTCAAGAACTCTCTCACATAGTTTTAAGCTTTCATGCACTCATAAATCTAGCATCAAAACTAAGATGAGCTATGGAGCATAAGACAAATTAGTCCTTGAGTTTAATAGTCATTGTCCTTTGATCCACATTCAAGTCTACAATATTATTATACATTTATTTAGCAAGTCATTAAGTTCGCAATTTTTGATAATACTTGAGGAAAATTTCATACATTTATAGCAACTATTAATACATGTGGGATTGCCCCAACCCTCCCCAAGGGAAGTTTTAGCTCTCCATTATAAAGGAGATGAAAAAGAACACATACCTGGATAAGGACCCTTTCATGATCAACTAAGAAAAGAAATTACAAAGCAAGAGTTTAGAAAATACTATGAATATTCCTTTGGAAGTTATTCGGACTCTTCTTCTCCTTGCTTAAAGTGCTTCTCTTAGGTCTCCAGTGCTGTCTCTCTCCTCATTCTCCTGAGCAAGATGAGCTCTTCCTCCCTTGGGGAGTTCTTTTCTTCTATGCGATCCTTTCCTTACTTTGGTGGAAGTGAGCCAATTTTGGAACCCTCTTCTAGTCAAGAGGGGTGATATTTATAAATGAGGGGCTGCATCTTCATTCCCATAATCAAAACCCGCAAATGCCTTTAAAATTCTAGAGTAATGATGGTAAAATCCAATTGATGGATGAGGTGACTAATATTTTCCATTATTTTATCATTCTCATCACATCAAAGAGACTATTTTCCATTTAAAAATACAGCTGCAACAAAAAGAATGATGGCTGGAGACAAGAGGCTAATTGGGTGTCTTGTCCCAGCCACAATTAATGCTTTTGCCAGACAAAATTGCAGCGCGCTATCGTGGACAATTTTGCAAAAAGGCCCGCTGCGGCGCGCTGGGGCGATCAGGTTTGATAAGTGAAGGGTCGCTACAGCGTGCTGTAGCGCACTGTAGCGCGCGGTCGCTCTAGCAGTTTTGTAAATTTGCCAACTGCAGCGCGCTGTAGCGCCCGCGTTTGCAAACTATCTCGCTGCAGCGCGCGATCGCGCCCGCATTTCGTAAAGTGTCCCGCTGTAGTGCGCGATCATGCCCACGTTTCACAAACTGCGCCGCTGCAGCGCGCTGCGGCGCCCGATTTCCCAAAATGGCTCGTTGCAGCGCGCTGTAGCGCACGACAGCGGTTTTCCTTTATAAATTTTGGAAAATTGTCCAAATTGCTCGGAATTCATTGGATATGTATTTTTCCTGAAAAGATAAATAAAATTGGATTAAGGAGCAGTTTTATTATGAAAAATGAATAAAAGTTTCATTTATTTGAGATATAAATTATGGATTCATCAGAGTCAATTGCTTACTACTTAATTTTGAGCTACGCATTCCTTGAACTTTGTGCTTCTTTTTCCTTGGACATGTCATATAAGAAAACATTACTGTATGAAAATGAAAATATAGAATATTAGGATAACATTTGCATTAGGTTCAGTTTTTTGGTGATCTGGCGCATTTTACTCCACTGGATAAAGGTAAGGAGAAATAAGGGATACTTGGCAGTACTCATTGAGGAGTGTTGTGCTAAGTTTGGAATCCTTATAATCTTGTAGATGTACTTGATTTGTTAGTAGTTTCTGAATGTGTCCACAGAGATAAAAGTAAAATAACTAAAAGACATTGCATTTGTATTTACTGTCTCTTCATATTTACTGTTCTGTCTGCCCTAGCTCAGAAAGGCTATGAGAATTTCTATTGTCATAGCCCAGAAAAGCTTTGGAAATTATACTGGGCTGGATTGACCAAATCTTTCTAATATGGCAGTTATACGTACTTATTTTAATTTCAGTTTACTGTTTACTGCGTTGTTGATGCATGTTATTTCCGTCAGCTGTATTTCTTATTTTACCTGCTCACTTATTTATATATTTATAGGATGCTAGACTTTACTACTTACTATATGCACCACATTCAGATTACTGTTTTAAATCAGCATATGTCATATGATCATCAACATGTTTAGAATTAGACTTTACTTACAGTACTTTTACTTACTGTAATACATATGTACGCTTATTCCTTATTTAGTTTGTTTGAGGTGTGTTTTTGCCTCAATCCCTGCTTAACTATGAATATTGTATTTATAGCTTATTCTGTTCATTGTTTGCTTACTGCTCCTATGCTAGATAGTTTTCTTTTGTTTAAGTGTAAAATAGTGATATTAATAAATACTTAATAAATTTTCAGCCTAAAATGTACTTGGACAATTTGTCTAATAAGATTTTTCTTTTGTTAGCTAGGACCTTGATATTGTGAAACCGATAATGTTAGATATTGACCAGTTTGAAGATCCGGTGCCTGAGAAGGAGCCTTATTTAGAGGAGGCACAACAGATTGGAACAGAAGACCCTTAGTTATTCTCATTCTATTTGTGAGGATAAGTGTTATTTTGATTTCCTTTAAACTTTAATTAAATGTTGTAATAATACAGATACTTGAGACTGTGCTTATTTTTTTGTAATATTATTTCTAAGCTACTTTTCAGTATTGTTTCTCATATGTTGTATGGTGAACTGAATGTAATGTTTACTTTGTATCCTTCCGCACATTGTACTGTGTTGATTTAATGACTGAAATATGTATTCATTATGTACACATCCTTCCCTTATTAGTTGATTGTGGATCTTACCTAATCTAATGATAAGTGAGAGATTTGTCTGAGTGGCACACCACCCTTTAGGCCTGTGTAACAGCCCAAACTCTTAATACCAAGGTATTGTCCATTTTGGCCTGAAAAGCCTCTCGATTTTGCCCTCAGAAGATAAACTTCCCAACAGGTCACCCATCCTGGGAGTGCTTCCACCTGAGCACGCTTAACTTTGGAGTTTTTATCAGGAACTCCACCGTTATCTGAAAAGACGCCTTGATGTTTAAGAATTTCACTTATTACTACTTAAGTGGGTCTTCACAATAATTCAATAATTATAATTAGTGCTAAATAATTTTTGTTTAACACTAATTTATTATTTTCCCTAACTTAAAAGTTTCTGTCATATATATTTATAAAGTATATTATGCAAGCATTTAATTAATTTTCAAAATCCTAAAGCTTATATATATATATATATATATATATATATAAGCTTTAGGATTTTGAAAATTAATTAAATGCTTGCATATATATTAGGTCTCTGATTATATGGATCCTAAAGTTTACATTTATAGCTCTAAGTATATATATTCATATATGATTATATATGTATGTATATACGTGTGTGTGTGTGTGTATATATATATACATATAATTACTTTAATTATTAACTCTGCAGGCAATGATGGTGGCGGGACCCTTCAGGTACACGTGGCGGCCAACGATTGGCGCAGGACCCGGGAGCGAGACCCATGGGCGTTGGCTGAGCTGACGGTGGGACCCACGGGCTGACCCGAGCAAACACGCTGGGACCCGAGCAAACACGCGCAGAGGCCTCCAGGCGGGGTCCGCGTCTTCGGGCGGGCCGGGCGCGAGCCGGCTCGGGACGGGCCACACCTCTACATCTTCCGGGCGTATGCGGGCGGCTGGATACATCCTGATGGGCTAGGTCCGATTCGGCGCTAACGGGTCAAGACTCTCAATCCTAAGGTCCGGGTCAGCGCTAACCCGACGACCCAATTGGGTTTAGATCGACGGCTTGGATCGGATTCGACATGATGGACGGATCTCGACCGTTCGCCTCCTCCTCTACAGATGCGCCGGGGTTTTAAGGTTTGGATCGACGTGAGGGTTCGATCGATCGGACTCGATCGGATACGACCGAGCAGATCAATGCTTGATTGTCAATAATAACATGCTGGTATACAAATAAGGAGATCAATCAGAGGGGTTTATGGGTACCTCGAATGGAGTTCGCCAAGAGGTGATAGAGTTCGCTTTGACGCCGCCGACAGTTCCAAATCAGACTATGACTCTTCGCAGGCTGTCGGCCGAGGTTGGGGAGGAGTGCAGGAGTTAAAGGGAGGTATGGCGGAGGCGACGAGGGCGACGCAGCGACGGCGCGTGCGAGGGCGCCACACGGCCTCGCAGGGTTTGCGTTGGGGACGGCGCAATCTGGACTGTCTGTTTGGGCGGTCCGATGGTTCGGATCCGGGTTGACGGCGGAGCTGACGGCGTCATCGAAATATTAACGGCGCCGTTAATTTAGATTAAAATATATTATTGATTAATTTAAAATAATTAAGTTGAATTTAGAAAAATTCCAAATGTTCGTCCCTAGCTAATTGAGGGGTGAAGAACACAACGGCGAGATCAGATTTTCGATCCGATTGGTATTTTAATTTCCCAATTTTCGGGGCATTTTAAATATTATTAAAATATTTGTCAAATTTTTGACGACTTCCGATTGACACGAAAACATCACCCCTAGCTAATTTGCGGGCAATGAACGCAATGGCAAAATTCGTTTTTCGATCGGAGGTCAATTTTTAGGGTTTTCTGGATTTTCCAGAAATCATGATTTGATCCATTTGACTCCTAATTCGGACTAGGTCTTAGGGGTTGTCTCCTAATGACTTGATTAACACTTAAGATTAGGACTAAGACCAAGATTAGCCCTAATTGATAATGGTAACAACCTGAGTTATTACATCCTGATTTTGCGGGTTAGGGGGTGAGGTGCCGCAATTGTAACATGATTTTGTCCCTTATTTTTGTGCACATCGATAAGTGTAGTTAAAAAAACTAAGTATTTCAAAATACCTTCTTAGGACACTTTAAGTTATCGTATAAATAGAGGATTGAACATCTTAGTTTAAGATAATAAACTGTAAAATGATTATGTCCTTTATCTTTGTGCGCATTGATAAGTGCAGCTAAACAAACTAAGTGTTCAAAATACCTTTATTATGATACTTTAAGTTATATTTTTAATTAGGGGATTAAACAGCTTAATTCGAGAGAATAAACTGTAAAAGGATTATGTCCATTTATCTTTGTGCGCATCAATAAGTGCAGTTAAATGAATTAAGTATTTTAAGTTAATCTTCTCAAAAATATAATATTTATGTATATGCATTCCCAACATATGATAATTTTAAAAAATCTTAAATTTTGATTATTTTAAGAGCATTTTTGCATACACTGCATAAGCATAAGCATAATCACAAATGTCAAAAATAATTGTGAAATGCAGGATGCATCATACATCAAAAGAGGAATTATGAGATGCAATGTGCATGAAGATATGAAATTCATAATGGGATGTATGCGGGCATCAAACTGTGTATTCATAATAATTTAGTGGTATTTCAGATGTATTTGCATTGGCATACAATATGGTTCTAATATAGCATGATTACTCAGCTTTTAGTCTTTACAGTAGATTGTTGCAACATTTATTTTAAGTTATCGTTTTACTTTATGTTTAAGCTTTTAGTTATTTTAGTATTTTCTGTTGTATTTTTCTGATTTACTTAAATATTAAATTCTGTAAACTGTATAAAAGCATGTTGTAGTTTTAGATGTGTTGGACTTATTGTCTAACACGCGGTACTTTTAGGATCCGATAATTTTCTAGATCTTAAGCAGTTTAGTGAGCTAGTATTAAAGATTACTCAGAAAATTCAGGAGGATCCAGTGGAGCAATATTTACTTAAATGTTTGTAATAATTATCTGATTTACTTAAAAATATTTCCTAGTTTACTTAAATGTTGAATTACTCAGATGACTTAGCTTTATTCTTTTAGTTGTTTTTATTTGTGAGCTTGAGAGACTTTTATATCTGTTATCTTTATTATAAAATAATGGTTATTATCTGGATGCATGTTATGAGATGAATGTTCTAGTTAGCTCTGTGATGAATATTTGGATGAATACTTTTAGCTTCTACAATTTGATTATTCATAATTATACTCAGTATTAAGATGTGATCAGTAGTAAATGTTCATATAGTACTCATATACATTGGAAATACCCTTCTTATGTTTTCAAGTTTAATGTATATATGTGGGGGCCCTCCTTGCCGGGTTAATGTCAGAGGATCAACCCTGCATGAGGCTCCCCGTCGAGGAATCTGATTGAACAGTTTATGTAGTACAACAAGTAAGTAAAAATAAAATCATCTATTCGTAATTGTTTGAGATTACATGGTTCAAATAATTCTTATATAATTCAAATACAATATGAGGAACCATTAGGGTTGCATTTCTATAAAGATGGCAAGTGCAATCAAGATGTTGAATAAAATTTTGCAGATGCAAACAATCATATCAAATTCCAACAAGCTTGGTATGTTTTTAAGTTCAACTTAATAAAGCCATGTACACATTTTCTTAAGAGTACATTGTATGATTTCTAAGCTCTATTTAGTTAAAGCATTATAAATACTTAAGAACAATGATAAAGTAATATTTTATTTTATTTTCATCATTAATATTTACTTTCAAATTGAGCTCAAAGATTAAAAAAATTCTATTTATACAAGAAGTGAGGCAGTAAATCCTTTAGAATGAATCACAGAAGCAATTCAAACTCAAAATATAATTAACAACAAATAAAGATATGAAATTGTTCATAAACCACGTGACTTCATTAACTAAAAAAAAAATAGCGCACATTTGTTTGGAGTAATAAGTTGAATTTATACCATCTAAGTCACAGTTTCAAACTCATCAATGAATCAACATTAAATAAAGATATGAGATTAACTAAGAAAAACTATAGCATACTACAACTGTTAAGGGAAATAAGTTATATTCATATCATCTTATCAATAATTTTAAGCTAAAAAATATGATTAACAACAAAGAAAATAATAAGGTTCTTTCTTAAGTGTGGACCTCATTAGCCTAAACAAAACATGAGCACAATAGTATTGGGAGAAATAAACTAAATATTCATTACTATAGCAACTTCAAACTAAAAAAACAATCAACAACAAATAAATATGTGCTATTATTTTTAAAGAAATTAAGAAAAAAAACCCTACCTACTTATCTCATTTAGCAGACAGATGAACAGCCATGGAGCTGTTATGGAGCAGAGAGACGAACTGCTCCATTGCTTGAAGAAGAAATGCTTGATTGTAGACAAAGAAGAGAAATGTTTGTTGATGGCAAATAAAAATAGAAAAAATTTCCAAAAAATTTGGGAGAAAGATAGCTTCTTTTCAAATTCTTTTTTTAATCAAAAAAGCATAAGAAATGATAGAGTTTAGGTTGGTCAATGAGTAAAAAACAAATCTTAAGCAGCAATTTTGCAAAGATGAGAAGAATGTCACAAATTTTGCTGTGACTCTTCCAAAAAGAAGGGCAGCAAAATTGTAGAGGAAATTGATCTAAGCAAATGAACGATCTTACTTGGTGTGACTTTAAAATATATATAATTGTAAGCGTTAAACAAAGAAGAGAATCTCATGAAGAACCCTATCGCTTGTCGTAAATAGTCGGCCGACATTCATATAACATTTCGCAATGGCATTTAGGTAATTTTTTAAATATCATTGATTAGATAACATCAAACCAAACAGCCGCATTTCACCGACATCTTTAAATAATATCACATTAGGGCAAGATTTTCGTTTGAACCAAACAGCCCATAAATATCTTTTATAATAAAAATCACTTTATTTAAGAGCTAATGCTATTTTTCTCTTTTGTTCCGTGGTTAGAAAATCGTAAGCCGACGTTAAATAGAAATTTCCAGTATAGATGTGGTATGAAAGGTTAAGAAGCGCTGATTAATGGCCGCATCTTCTCCTCTCTGTCTCTTCCCCTCTCATTCTCAGTCATCCGGCATCTCCAAATTCGACAGATACTCCCGATCCTCCATTTCCGCACACCGTCTGCCTGCGGACCCTTCTCGTTCTCAGCCCGACCGCCTCTGCGGCCTCCTCCGCCTTGCCGGCGAGCAAAGCGACGCCGTCCTCGGAAAAGGCCTCCATGCCGCAATCGCCAAAGCTCACCATCACGGTGACCGCACCCGGCTTTTCAACTCCCTTATAAATACCTATCTCAAGCTCGGCTTACTTCCCGACGCCCTCAAAGTACTGGACGAACTGCCTTCCCCTGATGTTTCCTCCTTCACCTCCATTCTTTCCTACTGCGCTAAGTCCGGCTTGGAGATTGACGCGTTCGGTATCTTTGCACGGATGAGGCGCGCTGGGATCGACCCTAACGAGTTTAGCTTTGTAGCTGCCCTTGCAAGCTGCATTCGGCAGTCCAATTTTCACTTGGGCTCTCAGCTTCATTCATCAGCGTTAAAAACTAATCACGGTAGGTTTACCCATGTGTCGAATTCATTGATGGGAATGTATCTACAATGCGGGCATGCCGGTTCCGCGCTGAAGGTGTTTGATGAAATGCCTCAGAGAGATGTATCTTCGTGGAACGCAGCTGTTTCAGGAATGGTTGAGGAAGGCAGGTACGAAGAGGCTTTTGAGTTATTTGATGCCATGGGTGCTGATGGAAAGTATGGGGATGGATTCTCACTATCGACCCTATTAAATGCTGTGACGCGGAGCGGAGAAGGTGCTGCAATCCACGCTTACGCTCTCAAAGTTGGTCTGAACGTCGATTTAAAAGTGGGCACTGCTCTTCTTGGTTTCTACACGAAGTTCGGCTTCTGCGCCAGCGATCTGCAGCGTGTCTTTTCCGAGATGGCTGCGAGGGATGTGATTTCTTGGACTGCGATGCTCGATGGATTTATGAAATTCGGGATGGTGGAATCTGCTGTGGATCTCTTCAACAAGATGCCCGAAAAAAATCACATCTCGTGCAATGCTCTTTTAGCTGGGTTTTGTAAGAACGGCCATGGCTCACGGGGATTGGAATTTTTTCTGCAGATCTTGGAAGACGGAGTCGACATATCCGATGCTACACTGACGAGTTTAGCGACGGCTTCCGCCCTCGTTTCCAGCAAGAAGAAGAGCGAGCAGATTCACGGGTTTATCATCAAATCAGGATGCAAACCCGGCCCGTGGATCGACGCTTCTTTGATAAACATGTGCACCAAATGCGAACGGCTAGAAGATGCTCGCAGGATTTTCGAACGAAATAGCGACCGCGAAGAAGAAAGCTGCATCATCTGGACGAGCCTGATCCACGCTTATTCCCGAAGCGGGCAACCCCACGAGGCACTGTCCCTTTTTCGTAGAATGATTAAAAGCGAAGCTCTTCATAGCATTGACGAATTCGCACTGGCTGCCCTGCTCGGGCTCTGCGGGGATCTAGGGTTCCTCGATCCAGGAATGCAGCTCAAGACCATCGCCGTGAAGCTCGGCGCATTGTCGCAGATCGGAGCAGGCAACGCATTGATCAGCCTCTATGCCAAATGCGGCCGTTTAGAAGACGCGGTACGCTTCTTCGATCAGATGCCCGAGCGCGACGTTGTATCATGGAACGCACTGATTAATGCGCACCTCCTCTTTCGCCAAGGCGATGAGGCTCTGTCCGTCTGGAATCGGATGGAGAGCCTCGGCGTGATCCCAGATTCCATCTCCTATGTTCTTATCATCTCAGCTTGCAAATACACTAAATCAATCTCAGTTCAAACCTGCGAAAGGCTGTTTCAGTCCCTGCTAACTGGGAGCGCAGAAGCCGGTCCGGAGCACTACACTGCGATGGTGGGCGTTCTGAGCTTCTGGGGCCGCTTCGAGGAGGCGGAGGAGCTTATAGAGAGGGCGCCTTTTGAGCCAGAGGCGAGCATCTGGCTTCCATTACTGGAAGCCTGCAGATCGAAGAAGGCGGCTCAGAGCATCCTCAGGCTTCAGTCGCCTCGAGACCCTTCTTCCTACATCCTGATGTCGAACCTGTACGCAGCTTCGGGGAGATGGGGCTGCTCGGAGAGGCTTAGGGCTGAGATGAGATCCAAAGGGATGAAGAAGAATCCCGTTCGAAGCTGGGTGTTCGAGAGGCGGGCATTGCAGGCCTTCTATTGCAGGGATAAATCGCATCCGCAGAGCAGGGACGTGGAAGGCGCGCTGGATGTGCTGATTCTGGAGTGCATGAGGGCCGGCTATCAGCCCGACACCGCGTTCGTGCTTCATGAGGTGGAGGACTATCAGAAGAGGGATTTCTTGTTCCGCCACAGCGCTAAGCTCGCTGCCACTTACGGGATCATGATGACGACCTCCCGAACGGTGAGGGTTGTGAAGAGCGTTCGGCTCTGCGGTGACTGCCATGAATTTTTGAAGCTCGCTTCCTCCGTCGCTGGAAGAGAGATTCTGCTCAGGGACTCTACTGGATTTCACGCTTTCAGGGAAGGGAAATGCTCCTGCGGGGACAGCTGGTAAATAAATTACAGTTACCTGGAGAATGTAAATTAAAAAATGATATACTTCTCCATTTGTCTCCCAAATAATTTTGATGACTAGATGCTCTAATGTGACGTCCTATTCCACATCACCTAGCCACATTATTTAGTATATTTAGGGTTTTTAGCTGCGTTCGCTAGCCGCGATAGCCGCAATTTTGGGGTTCTTTCTTCTCGTTCGTTCCGACAGCGATCCTCATGCTCGTTCCGACCGAAGGCGACAGCGAAGCCGCGTTCCGACCGAAGGCGACTTCTCCGTCCGACCTTCGGCGACAGCGATCCTCTTGCTCGTTCCGACCGAAGGCAGGTGAAGCTTGCTGGAGATTTGTATTGCCTGCTAATGCTTCAACACAAATGATCTTATTGGAGCTTTAATTTGGTTCTGGAAACTTGTTTGTGTGATGATAATTGGATGATGAGTTGAAGAGCAGTTGATGGTACATGAGGAGATCATAGAGTGAAGTGCAGTTCAAAGGTGAAACTGTAGAAGTCAAGAAGAAAGTGAAGATCTAAGACAAAGATGCAGATTTCATCAAACTTGCAATAAACTTAATATACTATCTAATGTTTGTTTTTGCAGAATCAGATAACAACAAGAAATTTTCTTTCCATTGATGAGAAATTTTGCCCTGCGCTCAAAGTGAACAATCAGGCACTGAAGTTAGCTTCTGTGCTCAAAGCTGAGGATCAGAAGGGCAACTTAGTGCTTGAATGAATGATGGAGCCGCAGCAGGAAACTTATCCACTGGCATGGCTGCTTCCTACGCTGTGCTTGAAGCAGCTATACTACATTGTCTCTCTGCATTATCAGCTCCAGGTTGTGGATTGCATATCAGTGGTAAATGATACAGCTCCTGCATTATCAGCTCCTGAAAAAAGCTTTGTTGTCAATCTACGTTACATTTGATATTATTTGAATGCCACAGTTTCAAAAGGAGTTCATTTACATACTTAGCAGTTATAACTTTAAGTTAGAGATGTACCTTTTAAATTGAATGCTAGTTTTGTAAATATAAAGCTACAGCTGTGAACATGATTGCTGAAGATTCATTTATCAAAATTATCAAAAGTGAGCATCTATTTTATTGCTGAAATAGTTTCTTGTCTCAATGCTATAGCATATTAGCTATAGACTATCAATATTTGTTATTGCTCTTGATTTGTTTGGCATAATGAGTAGGAAGCTGAAGAGAAGAGGCATAATGGAATCATTGATGTCTGACATTTCAGCCACCTGCACCATTAATGGCAGGTGAAATTCTCCAAGAGGCGGAATGGAATCATGAAGAAGACGAAGGAGAACAATGTTCGTTGTTATGCCCATATCTCTCTTGTCATCTTCTCCGGCCTTGAAAAGATGTTTGAGTACTGCAGCCCATCCACTGCGAAGCATGAGGTAAAAAAATGAATCTTGCTTTATTTTAACCTTGTGATCTATTTGCTATTTACTTGTTTTCCAGCTCAGTTCAGCGGGCATTTTATTGAGATTTTCTGCATGATTGCAGGTGCGCCATGGCGCTCGTTCATCAAAGGATTAGACGAATTTTGTATGCCTTTCCTAATCCAAACGTCGGCGCATTGGGAAGCATCTACAGATTGCGGTGGGATAAAAGCTTGAATCATCTGTTTTCAGGATTCTAATACCCGAAGAAAACTGCTGCTAAATCTGATTTTGTGTGAATATAAAAGCTTTGTTTTTAATATTTGATAAATGCTTGTTCACAATTCTGTTGTATCTTTTCCTTAAATTGGTTTAGAAAGATCATTTGCATGTCCAGCCAAATCTGAGATGTTCGTTTTATCCTATTCTACTTTCTTATGAGATTATGAATGAATTGCCTATTTTGATGACCAAATAGATATTTTATGAATTCTCAGCACATGGATGGTAGGTAATGAATGTTTCGCGTATGATATTTTGTTTTGTATATGGTAAGTAATGAATGTTGGCCTACCATTTGAGCTATATCCCGGCATAATCTCATTAAGCATACAACAAGATTCTTTCAAATACAATCTTATTAGCAAAATAATACAAGCAAGTAATATAGCTTCATCATTTGAAGCAGAAATCTGTAACAATATGGTTTTGCCAAAAAATGCTGCTCAAAAAGTTGTATGTATGTCACTCGACTAAACTTTGGGTACATTATAAAGTATGTATGACAAAGTATAAAGTGAAATGAAGATGCAAGATGCATTGTTGTTGAAGATGTATGTTGAAAAAGAGAGAACTTATGAAGTTAAATCATGGGCCAAGCAGAATTTCCATCTCTAAATAAAATTATCATCGTAGTTATAATAGGATTTGGACAAAAAATGATACATTGGAGAATGGTGTAACAAAAACTCAATGATGATATTATTGAAGGACTCTGTTTAAATGAATACTCGCTACAAAGCAAAGTTGTAAAGAAAAATACAGTCTTCATCAAATCCTTGAGCTCTCTAATGTAACTTCATGGGTTGTTCACCCGTTGAAGGCATAATTGCTAACCTACAATTAAGACATTCTGTATATCTATTGATGTAACTTCAATGAAGACACCTCTTACTCTCTTAAGATCAATATAGCAAACATAAGAATTTGCTCATCAACACTAGCTCCAACTGTCAAATATTTATCATACTTTCCAAAATATGAATCATTCAAATCAAAATTTGATTCTATAAATGAACATGAATTTGTACCCTACATTAGCATGGGCCTATATCATTGGTTTAAGAGACTTCTAAGTTCACTATTGAAATTCAACCTTACATATGAAGGTAAAATGTGATAACAAGAACAACTAACTGCAGCTTCACATGGTCCGGTGATCAGCTGGTGGGTCGCCTGGACAACAGCACCATCTTCGCCGCGGGAGCCAAGCTGGATTTCAAATCGAACAAAGACATAGCCGTCGAAGTCAGGGGGATCCACTAGATCGCGTGATTTCCGGCGAGGAGAGGGCCGTGCTAATCAAAGTCAATGTTCAAGGCTGGGAACACCGCGTGCTCCAAGGGGCCAAAAAGCTGCTATCCCGGACAAGAGGAGAAGCGCCGTACCTCATCTACGTGGAGGACGAGTGACTGATGGCCGCCATAAACAGCAGCGCCAAAGCCATCAGGGAATTCCTTCGCAGCGTTGGCAATACCCGCTACGCCCTGCGCGGAACCGACGCTAATTGCGGCTGAGGGAATGAAGAAAGAAAAGAAAATGTCTCATGTAAGCGGCTGAAAAAGAGCGACTGAGGAAAGGGAAGGGCGAAGAAAAGGATCAACAGTGGCTTCGATTCGTCCAGGTTTTAGGTTTTTTTGCAAGGAAGGTAAGACGCCGAAATAAAAAATTTTATTTAAGTTATGACGTGGTTTAAATGCCACTTCATAATCCTATTCATCAAGTTAAATAAGAGCTGAGTAGCACCACTCATGTAAATTTAGATAATGCAAATTTAATCTTTCTGAAACTGGAATTTGTTATTATTGATGTATAAGAAGAATAAAATGCAAAAAAATAATAATTTTTATATTATTATTGATGAATATAATTATGTATATAAGTAACTGTATTAATTTTTTTAGTAAGAAGTAGATAGAGAAGGAAAACACTATGTTTATACAAAAAATATACTAAAAATATTTAGAACCAATAGAATTTTTTTTTAATAATTTACGTATGTATTGAATTAACTTATATTTATATATTTTGATGCATAAATATAACAATATTCTTATTAGATTTTATTTTAGATTTATTAGTTAAAATAATAATTATAGCTTATTAAATCATCTAAAAAACAGTTATGACACAAACAATATTCATAAAATAATTATTTTAAAATATTACTCATGTATCATTTTAATCTTAAAAAATATTTGTATATTTAAAAGATAAATTTTATATAGATAATTTATAAAATTTTTAAGGTTACACTAATAAAAACCTCCCTTCTTTTAAAAGAAAAAAAAACTTGACTTCTCGTGCGCGCACTTAACGAGGAGGTCTCAGAGCTTCTTGTGAAGTACATCTCTACTAACAAAAGAAAAATCGTCCTATTTAGCTAACATAGAACAAAAGTTCGCTGCGCAATTCTATTGCGCGAACGGTGAACAAAAATCACGGGAGGAAAGTCCAGCAAGAAAGCAAGTGATCATTTTGGAGCTCTCCGACTTGTGAACGGAGAGTCATCTCCGGCGACATTTGAGCCTCCAGATCGCTCTAAGACAGTGGCCATCTATGAAGACTCCCTCTAGACATCACACATTGCCCCCGATTTGCCCCCGCTAAGATAGGAGAGATGATTGTGCGTGAACTAGGTTTCCAATAGTCTCCACCGATCCCTTGGCATCCACATACAATGAAGTGGCAACAACATCTTCTTTGCGGTAGGCATTCGTGCTGAAAAAATTAAGTTCAACCTAATGATCGCGCACTGCTATTCAATAATTTGCCCGCCATTAAAATGTCATATTTTATAATGACAAAGTTGTGTTTATAAAAAAGCTGTGAGATCAGAGTAAATAATAAGACGACATCAAAATTCTTATAAAAATAAAATGATAAATATTTTTTTTTTTATAAAACCACCGGAAACTTGAAAGCAAATTAAATAAAATACCATATATTATGTTAATTTTCATTAGCAGGTGCAAGCCAAAAATCATTATTGTTTAGTGGCTTTCATCGATTTCTTATGTATTTTACGTTAATCCCAACTTCATTCTTTATGCGTCCCATTAAAATGGAAATGATGATGAGGACATTACATTTAGAATCTGTTGGGATCTCTTAGGGTATAAATTAATATATAACAAATGCTTAAGACGTTGAGCAAAATAAAATAAAGCAATAAAACAATGCATGCAATCACAAACAAGATGATTTACATGGTTCAGTGTTAACACTTACGTTCATAGGAGAGCAAAATTTTACTAGTAAAGAAGGGAGTTACAATCAGTTTAGGGTTTACAAACCCTTACACAACTTCTAAAAGCTTTTATTTCTTCTTCAATTGAGCAACCACCATGCACTTCCTTTTTCTCAATAGCCAAAAACTTGTCAAAATTGAAATGCTAACCTTAGAAACTCCTCCAATATGTTCCAATAAATATCCAGCTCAATTCTGAGGCTCAAATGATTAAAAATACCCCATAATTTGCTTAAGGCGAAACCTGAACCGGAGAAAAAATCCGTCAGGCGTTACAACGCGCTGTAGCACCTAAGTTTCGAATAGTCAGGCGCTGCAGCGCCCGTCTCTCTGTTTGCCTGCCGCTGCGGAATGATTGTTGCAAGAGGAAGATAGTATTTAAATATCCGGGTTAACATTTAATACTTGCACATTTCAATAATATTTTGAGTGTATTTCAAACAAAAGTGCGGTTTATTTGATCTTCTTTTACTCTAACCCATCTTGGTTAGGTGCTTAAATATGTGAAAACTCAACGATTTTACTTTTAAATTTTGAAATAGCTCAAATTTTAAGTACTTAAATATTTCACACTCAAATCTTTATACTTATAAAGCTAGCACTCTAACACTCATATGGAATATTGTCCATTTGCATTGATTGTTGGAAGTAAAGTATGCTCTCTTGCCTTTCATCATATTACAATAGATTCATTTTTTCTCTCCATTGCAACAATCAATTTAAGAATTTAAAAAGAGAAGGCCAATACTCAATCTCATCAATACACTCAGAGTCAAAATACCCATTGATATGGAACTTTGAGTATGGAAATGCTTTGTTAGGGTTCAAGAGCAATTTGTTGGAGTTCAAAAAAGGAGAAACAATGACTCTCTCAATAGAATAAGCAAAATATGCAGCAGCAACAACATGGCAAGCATCGGCTGCACTGGGAGATGTCGGTGAATTAAACAGACCCTAAGAAGGAAGCTCTACGTTGAGTTACTAAGGATACCTGCACTGGGAGAACGACAGATCGGCAATTTAGGCGTTCAAAGAAGGTCCGGAAGGAGGATGCACAAGTTCGGTGAGTTCTTCGAAGGAAGAGGAAGGATTTGACGCGATCGGAGTGCCGCTTGCGATTTATTCTCTAGGGTTCGGCGAGGGTTCAGATCCACGTCTATTGCTTGCAAGAGGAAGATAGTGGTGAGTTGGGGAAGGAGCGGTGATGCGTGTGAGGACGAAAGTAGAGGATCGACGAGTCGATGGTGCGAGTGTGGCGGAGAAGGGGTCCTGCTTGATCACGAGGGAGGACCTGCGATTTTTATTTTATTTTAGGGTTGCCGTCTTGTGACTTGAAAACTTGGGTTAGGATTTTTTGTAAGTCTATTTTGGAAAAATAAATCATTGGATCAAGATCGGGTAATTACAACTTCCAAGTTTTGATTGATGCGTATTGAACTTCAAGAGATGCAAGGCACCGTTTAACGCCCTGAAAATGCCTTTTCTACTCGGCATGAAATGCTTCGATTTGGGCATTTGAAGCTTTACAAGAACTAGCTCCCAAGATCGATACTCAAGTGTGCCGCTGGAGCAGCTGATCCTTCTACTTGGCATGAAATGCTTAGAGCAATACATCCGTTAAATGGATTCTGTTAAGATGGGAAGCTGGACAGCGTGGTAGGGAGGAAGACCAGCTCTTCTCGGTTGTCCCGATCCACCGCCTCGAGATGGTAAACGACCATGATTCATCTCACCTTTTTTGAAAAATTTGAGGGCAAAGCCCATATATTACTATGAAAGATAAATACACAGATAAATGTTCAGCCAAAAGTAGGCTATAAAAGAAAAAAGAAACAAGACATTAAGAGAAAATAGAAGTGAGAAAATAGAAGTGAGAAGGGAGAAAACAAAATAAACAAAACTGCCTAAATCTACTATTAGAGAAAAGATAAATAAAGTAAAAATGAAAGAGCATAGGATTCAGTTTCTTCGCTGTTAGGCCGACGTAAGATCAAAGATCTGCCGGGCAACAATTCAAAAGATCAGTATAATATCTGTGTAATATCCAAAAATGTACGAGAAAGTCACCAGTAAGCAAATGAGGTATTGAAAAGCATCATAATTCATCTTTGTCCAAAATAGAGCCCAATGAGGCAGCAAAAGATACTAGAAACCATGCTCGAGAAGATCCAGCACGACGAAGAGCGGCCAAAAGATAACCAATATAATACAAATGATATGCCCGCCAATAGAAAATTGAAGAACAAGTTGGAGAGGAGAGACTTCTGTTGCACAAGCTCTTTGTCGGGCTCCTCGAAAGTTTAGTTAAAATATGATCTTTTGTTATTTGCTTAAAAAATTTATGATTTTATTAAAATATTTTAAAAAGTAGTGCTAAATTTATAAATTAAATAAAATTTTTTAGTATATATATAAAAAATAAATAAAAAAAGAGAAATACTATTTAAATCCATTGATATCTAAATCAATTCATTTAATAAAAATTAGACATTATTTTAATATAAATTTTAAAAATAATATTTATATTATTTTTATATAATACTAATAAAATAATATTCAAATCCAATTAAACAAATTTTTTAAATACCAGATTCTAAATATCATTTTTTTTTATGACAAAGTATTTTATCAATAATATTTAAATATTTTGGTATAAAAATCCCAGCCAAACTGCCAAATTACCAATTTCTTTCTTCTATCGACTCCCGATTGGAACAACCCTAGGGAGTAAAAGAGGAAGCAGAGGAAGAGGACGGCGGCCTTCTTTCTCCCTGAAGTGTCACTTGAGCCCGATCAGAAACCTGCGTTTGTACTCGCGTTTACTGGAGGTATAAAGCGCAAGAACGTTCTTATTTTTTCATTGACGGCGGAAAGGATGAATCCCTTTGATTCTAGATACGCCGACCCCTATTCTTACAGGGAGAGAAGGAGGTATTATCTACTTGCCCACCACCCTCTTTTTCTTCTAATTACTTTCTTATAATATTGACATCGATCCTAACTTGCAGCGACTTGCTCGGAGCAACTCATCTCCCAGCCCCGTCACCGAACCCTGCTGGTTTTCCCGGCTCGTTTTTTCCTCCCCCCATTCAACCCTTTCCAACAGGAGGTTCTCATTTACCTTTACTATCCATCTATAACGGTGGCACTGGAACAGGACGAGGGACAGGTGCTGATTCTGGCAAGGGTGGTGACCGATGGCTTGAGTTTGGGGGCCGTGGTGGAGGCGGTGGCAGAGGAAGGGGAGTTGGATCTGCTGAGGAAGTTGGAGCAGGAGGAAGAGGAAGAGGTGGTGGCAGAGGAAGGGGATTTGAAGTTGGTTACAGGGTTGGATCAGGAGGAAGAGTAGATGGTGGTGACAGAGGAAGAGTGGTTGAACTTAGTCATGGAGTTAAAGCTGGAGGAAGAGGAATCGGAGAAGGTGGGAGAGGAGGGACAAGAGGAAGAGGTGGAAGTGGAGGGGGAAGAAGAGGAAGCGCAGGAGGAAAAGATTTTGGTGAAAGGGGGCGAGGCGGCAGGCATTTTGATCGTAGCTTTAATACTGAAAAGCGTGATTTCAGCAAGTCCAAGGATGATTTGGACAATATTGTGTTACCCAAGCAGGATTTTCGTGGGCTCATGTCGTTTGAGAAGAACTTTTATGTGGAAAACCCTTCTATTCAGTCTATGTCGGAACAGGACGTGATTCTCTACCGGAAGAGGCGGGATATCACGGTCGAAGGACATGATGTTCCTAAGCCCATCAAGTTCTTTCAGGAAGCTAATTTCCCAGGTATGTTTTATTTCTTTGTAGTTATTCCTAATCCCTTTAGAACTTTTATTTTATACTTTATTATGTAGAATTTTACTTATGTAATTTGGGTTGCAGTTATAATTATTTTGTTGATTAAATTTGCTAAGATTCACCTTTAGAGGATACTTCTGCAAGCCTTGGTCTCATTTAGTTGCCAACTAATTAAAATTTCTTGTTGTATCATTGAATTGATTGCTATTGTGGATTTAACACCATTCAGTTACCATTGTAGTTTTGTAATGATGTTTTAAAGGACTTACTCGTAGGAAGGATATATGTATCATGAAAGAGTGCTAGCTTTGAAAGCATCTAACCTCTTAAATGCTGAACGTATGTTTCAGGTTTCTAGTTTCTTACTTATTGTCACCTTAGTGTAGATGGGAATATGTAGCATCATTCAGGTGTTTTGTCATGTTGGGATTTAAATTTCACATAACTGTGAATATATCTAAATTTTAAAATGTTTTCAGTTTTTAACTTGTTGTCACCCCATTGAAGTTGGGAACAATTAGTGTTGTTCAGCTGTTTTTTCATGTTGGGATAGAAATATCTGTTATCATTGCTCTTATATAAACTTTGTGAGTTTGTAGGATTGTAGTAGGGCATCATTTGCTCCTGTTATTGTTCATATGCACGCTGAAAACCTGTGTTTTTTATTTTTATTTGAATGTTTTTTAATTGTTAACTGATATTGAAAGTTTGAATTATATATCTGGCAATGCTTATTTGATTTTATGTCAGTGTTTTCTGAGAATCATCAATCATTTGAATCACAGTACTTTCTTTGGTTGATCTTATCATATTTACTTGGACTACAAAGGTTTAGTAGCTTTTTGTCTCAAGTGGTTATTCTGAAGGTTTATAATCTAGTTCAAGTTGGAAGGAAGATAAAGATTATACTAGTTGTGAAATTTATTTAGTGGATTTGTATGTTGATCTCGGTGCCTGAGATAAAAGTAACGGATGAGGGCTTTCATTGTCTATGCCAGTGTCGCAAGTCATAATTTTGATATGCCAAACACATAATGCCTTTTTCTATTTTTTGAATTTTTAATTTAAGCTTTATACTTTTGAACTTTTGGGTTTTATGGTCTCTGTTTTGTGTCATTTGATCATATTATGAGTCTTGTTATATTTTTCAAGTTTTTTATTTGTTGAATCTTTATTATATTTTTTCATTTGATCATATTATGAGTCTTTATATTTTTCAAGTTTATCATATTATTTATTTGAATAACAATACTTTCTATGGTTGATCTTAGCATATTTACTAGGATTACAAAGGGTTAGTAGTTTTTTGTCTTGAGTGATTATTCTAAAGATTTATAATCTAGTGCAATTTGGAAGGAAGATAAAGATAGTTGTGATGTTTATTCAGTGGATTCGTATGTTGATCTCGGTGACTGAGATAAAAGTAACGGACTAGGGCTCTCATTGTCTGTGTTGCTGTCTAAAGTCATAATTTTAATATGCAAAACACATAATGCCTTTTTCTATTTTAAAATTTTTTAATTTAAGCTTTATACTTTTGAACTTAAGTTTTATGGTTCGTGTCTTGTGTCGCTTAATCGTATTATGAATCTTGTTATATTTTTGAATTTTTTATTTGTTGGATCTTTATTATTTCTTGTTTCATTTTCTTTTTTGGTTGCAAGGGATATTCCTTGTTTGTTTTGAGGTGTTTGATTTTGATGATAAATGTTCGTGGGTTTAGATATTAGAAATTGTGGTGTTATGGGCTGAAAGGTTTGCATATTTTATTTTGTTTATAGTCTCTTTCTGGACTATACACAAGAAGTTTCATCGACCGGAAATCACATAATTATGAATTAAGAATTATTCTATTCTTCTACATTGTTCTTTTGTGCTGTCTTTCTTAAAAGAAGAATTTATTGAGTGCGAGCAATATGACCTTTAGAGAAGAGCTTTTAAGGAATTATGAAATTTTGTGATGACAAATTGTGCATAGAGGCTAATTTCAATTTATTCTTATTTTATAAGGACTGTATTGAACCCAACATAGGACGTGCTATTCATAATTTTTATTCACTTTGGTTTCATACAATTGTAAACCATTCACGGTTAACCTTATTAGAGTTTAAAATCTTACCTTAGTTACTTTTTTATATTTATATTCTGCTGCAACTAATTTGTTATCTTACTTCCACATCTGTGTTTCACCATTTTGGGTTCATTTCTCTTTTTAGTACCCAAATATTAATTATTAGCATTTATGCTCATGTATCATCGTGTGCATGGTTGGCCTGATTACATGCCATTGTTCTCATTAATTTCGCTTTGTCATTATAGTACTGGATACAGATTTCTTTTTCGACACATTGAAACCACTTTGTAATCATGCGATCTTTCATGTTTGACCAAGCATATTCAGTACATGCTAGTTTTTACCGGCATGTTAAAAAAAGGATGGGCTTGGATTTACAAAGTATAGTGCCCAATTATTTTTGAACTGATTTCCATAATGACTCAGCAGCTGCTATAAACCGAATTGGAAGTTTACCTCTTGATTAAATTGCATAAATTGCATAAATTGCATAAATTGCATAAATTGCATGTTTATTTTTTTATTTTTATCTTAAGATATGTGCTAATCATTCATGTTGATTTTGAACTTGCCTTGTTAGATCAATTAATGTCTCTGAAAGCTATTCAAAGTTTTGGTGTTATGTTTGTTTTGTTTGGATTTATAACTTAGTTTTGTTTTGTATGTTTTGCAACAATTTTGAGTTGATTGAGTTGTTGCTATTATTGAATTTTTGCCAATCACAAGAATCTGCAAAACAACTACTTTAAAAAACAATGAAAATAATATTGATTCCATAATTTACACATTAGTATCCAAACAAACGTGTTTAGATAGAATTGAATGATTATACTACACAAAAGGGTGATTATGTGATTTTTGTATATTATTACTTCCAATTTTTATTGATATCGAAAAAATTAATTCCTTATCTGTTGATAAAGTTTATATTTTGCATCAGATTACTGCCTCCAAGTGATAAAAAAATGTGGTTTCATTGAACCCACACCTATTCAATCTCAAGGTTGGCCTATGGCTTTAAAGGGGAGGGATTTAATTGGTATTGCAGAAACTGGTTCTGGAAAAACATTGGCTTATCTTCTGCCAGCATTAGTTCATGTTAATGCCCAACCAGAATTGGGTTAGTTTGCCATGACTAAGCTGAAGTAAACAGTGTCCATGTTTTACTGTAGAATTAAAATTATGATTACATATCTTGCATTAACAGCTTATGGTGAAGGCCCTATTGTTCTCATTCTTGCTCCGACACGAGAACTAGCTGTTCAGATACAAGAAGAAGCAGCAAAGTTTGGTTCACATTCAAAGGCTAGAAGCACATGCATCTATGGTGGTGCACCAAAAGGACCACAAATACGTGATTTGAAAAGAGGTTTTAGTTTGATATTAATTCATTTTTTTCCATTTCTCTTTAATATGATGGGGATCTCATTTGGAAAATTTGGACATGATTATCAACTATTTTGTAGGAGTTGAGATCATAATTGCAACCCCTGGTAGACTAATTGACATGCTTGAGGCTTGTCACACAAATTTGCGCAGAGTAACATACCTTGTACTGGATGAGGCAGATCGCATGTTGGACATGGGATTTGAACCTCAGATAAGAAAGATCATCTCTCAGGTATATTGGCTTGTAGTTTTAGTTTTTTCTATGCTGTTTTTTTTTTCTATATATTTATAACCATTTGGTAACATTTCTGATGTTTTGTTATTGCAAGCAGAGATATTTCTTTTGATCCTTCTATTTTAACTAACTTGCATCATGCCTTCTGTTGCATGAAAGTTTGATTTTTAGTTAAACATAATGCTGATGAAATCTGATGTTGTTAGCATGCTGAACTAAAATATTGCATGTAATATAATACTAGGCTGTAAGTTTTCATTGATATTTTATTTAATAATGATAGTAGCAGGCATACACTTAGTGCTTTATTATTACTTGATGAAGGCCTAGGTTTCACTTTATTTGAATATTATAAACTGTCTAACCTTGTAACATATACAATCTAATTTATTTTACTAACTGTTCAAGCTGGTGGTCTGCTTTTGTTTTTATTGTGAAAATCATCATCTATTTAATGGTCCTGTTAAATTAAATTCTAATTCATAGTTTTTAAGACTTGCACAAATCTATTTGAAGCAGTCGTGTTGATCAGCTTCAAGTAATATCGATTTGATCCATCCTTCTTGAAGTCCTGGCTCATCGTTAACGCTGTATCAAATTTGAACATATCCAACTGGTTTGTCAAGGCTACAATTACATGCTTAGTTTTATCTGCAGGATAAAGTATAATAATTTTTAGGAGCTGTTCTATTGAGGGTTAGATTATAGGGGATTCTATGGAGTTAGGCTGCTTATGTTGGGTTATGCTATTTAAGCTGGATGAAATTAAAGTTGTTTGGTTTAGGATTAAGTTAATATAAATAAAATTATTTTAATATGAAGTATGCAAACTAAAAATTAATTTATATTTTATTAAACACACTAATAATATTATTAAAAAAATCATGTTAATCATTAATTAAATATATTAATTAATTTAAATTATTATTAATTTAATGCGCCAATTGTATTACCCAAATTAATTTTGCTAATAATTAATTAATAGTGTTAAATTTATTTGTGCTAATTAAATTTAAATTATGTATATATATATATATTATTCTAATTGTATTGAACTATATGCTGGATAAGCTAAGTTATGCTGGATTAGTTTGATAAGTTGACTGTATTATACTAATTTTAAGTTGTGTTTGACATTCTGTGAATTAGCATGATTCTGCAGTTGATCTCCTGAAATAGTCACCTTGCACCTGTCTCTGACAACCTCGTTGATCTCTGTAAGACGTTGCCAGCCTTGATGGTCTTCTTGTCTGCATCGGCCTATTCGCAATATGCTTACCCAATTCCATAATGCTCATGCAGACAACTTTAGTAAACCCCCATGGCCCACCAGCCCTTAGAATCTTCTCAATTGCTGAAGAACATCAGAATTCATGCTTAGTTGGGCTTGCAACCCTCTATGAGGTTTGTTAGCTCTTTGCCTTTTCCTGTTTCCTTCCAACTTTCGACCTGCAGATATCCTTGCTAGCCATCACTTGCTTTTCCTTTGAAATAACTATTTTAGATTTATCTCAAACAAAAAATGCTACTTCCATCATAACTCTAAAGATTTAACAAGTATATACACTACTGTTTTAACTGTATATTTTTTATTTGGCATATTTTTTCATCTAATTCTAAAGTCACCAAACTAATAGCCCCGTATTCTATGGTAGCGTGGGGTCTTTAAATTGCTGGTTTATCACCTTTATCGTTGATCATGGTAGGTTATATCTAGCTTACATGTTAAATAAGAACGATGAACCTGGAAATTCTGTTAAAGTGCTCTTTTGCGTGGGCAAAATTTTTTAAATTAAATTTGTTTTTAATTATTTTATTGAGCATATTATTTCAACGAGAAGGTATTTGGCAGGAATCATGGGGTGAAGTCCTCCAGTCTATTTCATGATTAGTATGAAATTTAGACGCTTAAAGATGTTAGGCTTTAATATTTTATATAAATATTTCAAAATACTCCAAGAAGATACTTTATTTACTGCTGCCAATTTGATTGATAGATGCAATTTTATATTTTAATGTTTAAATGCTTTTAAAAATATGGGCTATACTCTAATATTTTTACACTCATCCTTCAATTCCAATTGAATTTATCTACAGAAATTTATTGTTCATTGGATATTTCTTTCCATAAAGGCGTGTATAGATGTTTTAGTTATATAATCCTCAAAAATATTATTTTCCTTGGGAGGAAAATGAAGTTGGCATTTTATTTTTGGAATTTGTCGAATAATATAAAATGTTATTTGAAGCTTTAATTTTCTGTGATAATCAAACTTTGGATATGAATGGTTAGAATGATGAATCATGAATTGTGAAGTGAAAAGGTGCCAATCAACATAATTGTATTTAATTTGTTGGGAAGTGTATTGCAGTTAGATTGGAGTAACTGTAAATATTAAGTTACATGTAGGGTTTTGGCTTCGAAACGAGTTCAAGCGAGTCGGCTTAGACTCCTACTCGAAATTTTTCAGTCGAACTCGATCGAATTCGTCATGTCAAGTTCGAGTAAAAAAAGTTTGAGTTCGAGCTGTGACTCGAATGAGGTTTGAGTGAGACTCAAACTATATAAAATAAATAAATTATACTAATAACTGAAATACTACTTTGGCACATGTTATGCATGAATTTTATAACAAATAGGTACTGGGTTCAAGTCCAACTGGGAGTATATTTGTTTTTTTTATTTCAAAATAACTCATTCTTAAATAAAAAATGCAATATTTTGGCCTTGTGGAATTTCGAATCCAGAATCTCAAATAAGATAAATGAGGCACCTCAACCGCTAAGCCAAGTAAGAATCTTTGTAAGTTTGCATCTTTATAATTACATGTATTTTGTGGACTCGAACCTATTTGATTCGAGTCATTCAACTTGAACTCAACTCCAAAATTTTGAGTTTGATTCGACTCAAAATTCGAACGAGTTTCGAATTTTGGGTAAAATTATCAGCCCTAGTTACATGTTCTAAAATTATTTTTGACTTGAATATCATTCTAATTACTTACTAGAATATATGAATAATGTTTTTGTTTCCACTCGGAAGCTCTAAATATTCACCTTTTGTTAATTAATTAATCAATTAAACACTGTTTATTCAAACTTGATCTTCATTTGTTGTTTAACGGAATAGAATCTTCTGCCAATCATCTTAATAATAATATTTGTTATGTTATTGATTCTTTGATAGTACATTGTTTTTCGTTCAAATAAGCAAGGCTTTCCGAATGTCTTGAATAATATGAATTTTAAGATGAAAATTGATGGGATGAATGCCTTTGAAAGTGTCATCTGAGGGATTGTGAAGCAATCGGTTTTCAAGACAATAATATAATGCAAATGGATCTTTCTTGGGAAGTACAAGGAATGTTGGAACTATAAAATTGTACAAACTATGCACAATCTTACCAAAGGAGTTATTTGAACTTGCAATAGTGACTACTAAGTAATTTTTTCCTTATCTACAAATGAATTCAACTTGATTTCTCATATTAACAATTAGTTGAAATAGTATTTTCACAAGCTTTGTGTTACATGTGATTTTTGTGCCCATCATGGCTGTCCATGTGGTAAATGTTGATCTTCTTAGTAATTCTTAAAAGCTCAACTTGCTTCTACCATTTTGGATTTAATTACTTTTTCTTTGTAGGCTCTCTTAGGTCCCCTCATCGTCGTGTCACCCCGACCCTTGCCAAGTGATAATCTTGTCTCCACAACCCAAGAAGAGTGATCCCATGTGCTTCGAGGCTAGAATCTCGTTCTCCAATGCACTGCAAGCTAAGAGTCATCAGTATTCCACATGATCATTTTCGACAGCATTAGTAGTCAATTTGCACGCTATTGACAGTTCCTGTTGCAATCATTAAAGCATTACCATTGTTGACCTACCTTCGTGTGATGCATCAGCACTTCCAGCTGTATGAATACTTCCATTTCTACTATTAAAATAGCCCCCTCTCTTTGGCAAGTGGTTGAATCAATTGAACTCCAAGCACTCCTGTAGAGAAACTTCACCCAAGTATACATATAGGCTTGCAAGCATTTATAGCAGCTCTTTCTTTTTGTCATATTATTACTCACTGCTGTTTGTATCTGAAAGGGACTTGAGCAAATCAATTCCATTCTTCCATACATGTAAACTATAACCTGTAATAATCATAAATTTAGTGAAACCACAAAGATCCTATTTTCAAATGCAGATCTAAGCCCTTTAACAGGTCAAACCATTATATGTTCTTTTTTCTTTTGTTCTTTTCACAACTTGTTTTACTATTGTGCATTTTGTATGTGTGTGCATATAGATTGGTGATATAGATTACAAAGTCATAAAGCATGCTTACAATGATTCGGAAATTACTCGTCCAAACCATTGGTTGAAAGGTTCTCACTCACTGAGTTTATTTTCACATAAACACACGGCATGAAGAATACTAACTTAAATGGAGGTTTGAAGGAGGTGGCATCATTGAACATATCATATGGATGAAGAAAGATATTGAAAATCAATTGTATAGATTAAAATATTTTTTCTTAAATGCTCTTCTCAAATGATTTGAGAAGTTTTGAAAGAAAGCAGAGTATTGTTGTTATTTCCTAAATCAAGCTGATCTACGAATACCAAAATTTTGTGTAGCGGCTATTTTAATTATATATGTGAATATTTAGTGATTTAGCATTGAAATTAGTTTCTTGATAAATAAATTGTTTTTAAGAGCTTTCGAGCACTCTGCTAAAATTTAGGGGTATCTTTGTTATCCAATTAATATATGATTTATGTTTGATGAAACTATTTGAATGCAAGATAGTCAAAACTCTTATAGAGCCAATGTGAAGCTGCAATTTGTTGAAACCAGGGACCTGACCGAAGCAAGAAGTTCGTTACAATTATAAAAAATCTCTCGAAGATTGAGATAGGTTTTGACTCGAATCATGCAAAATAAAAAACTAACGTTTAGGTTTGTTTTGTGTTTTGAATTGGGCTTATATTTGTTCGGATTTGATGTATTTTTATAAAGTATATGTATATACATGAGTGTAGTTATTATGAGTTTATTATTTATGTATACCAATTAAAAAGAAAAAAATCAACTATGAGTCAATGCAAAATTGAATTGCAATTGCTTGAGCTGATCCGGATCAAAAAGCTCACACCATAAGCCAATTTATATGGGTTTGTTATGATTTTGAGTATGTTTGGACAGTTCAAAATCCATTGGTTCTCACTTCTCACGCTAAATGTGATACTTGAAATAAAGCTTAAGAGGCATGTGGAGAAATTTTTTTTGTTTACCAAATGCATTTTGATATGAACTTTTGTAGTGTGCATAGTACACTGATTTAAGCATTCACTTGGATTTAAAGTTAATAGACATTCAATCTACATATTAAATTCTAAATAACTTCATGAGACATCAATCTCCGTGGCAAATGAAAGTTCGACTCGAGACTAGCGACCACTCTACTTGAAGTGGATTGACATTTTAAAATTATGAACATCTTCAGATAGAGACTTCATTGATTTAGATTGATCAATTAGGATTACATATAGAATATCAACTTTTTAATATTGTCTTTTGTGAGAGATAATCTAGAAAGAAATATTATAGTTCAGGAGCAATTTAAGGTTATTTAGTAGCCTGACCATTTGTGACATGACCATTTGTGATATGATATCAATAAGAACACTATTTAGAAGTTGAAAATTTTGTTTCATGAGTATAAATCAAAATTCTGTACTGCTAATTTTCGTATTTTAATAACAAAATAATGTAGAGGTGAGAGATTTATATGAGAGAATCTTGAGATTGTGTAATTTGTGTACATATATTTTCATATATCATTAGGCTGCTATTATTTTACAAAAGGTCACACAATGATTAGTTCAAGAGCTATCTATGCAAGATTTTACTTGAACATATATTAATAGCTAGGGGTGTGATTATTGATTGCTGAATTTTTATGAAATATTGACAATTAGAAATTTCATGCTCTTGCAAGCAACTTGCCATATTCATATATGTTAGTGATTGCTGCACTTATATTTTTATATAATAATTTGGCACAACTCAAGAAGGGTTGAATTGTGTTTGAATTATTTTTATGAGATATTTAGAATTTTTGTTATTGTATCGAAAGAGATTTTTAACAAATTCTAAAGAAACAAAAAAAGAATACATGGAGGAGTCGAATCACAATAAAAACTGTTTAGGCACTCCGAATTTTTTGTGGTTTGAATTTTCTTAAACTATATGTTCATTCTTAAGAGAGTCTACTTCTTTGGGGTTCATAAGCAATAAAAAAACATTACTTTTGCCAAAAGTTGAAGAAAGCTATGTACATGTTCCTTGACGATAGAGTTGCAAATTTTCCTTGCACAACTCTCAAGGATAGATTTTAACGATCACTTGATCGAACATCTAACTTTGTTAAAATTGACACGATACACAAACTCGTTTCAAACCCGATACAAAAAAAATAATTTTAGGTTGACCTAATAAACTTTTGAGTGTTCATGTCAATTATGGGTTGAGTTCTGAGCACCATCTTTGATCCATAATGATCACTTTAATAACAAAAAAAAAACAGTAATATGAAATGTCCCACCATTATAACTACAAAATAACCTCTTCTAACTTGAAATTACTTAAAAACATGAGTTAAATTCAGTGCATGACGGTTGGGGAGGGTCAGATTTGGATCCGACCAAATTGGGTTGGTTTAAATTCATGTATCGCCCAAACTCGACCAGCTGATCCAATTTAGCATTCTTACATTGCAACAGTCTTGGAGTGATGTCTCCAAAAACTTGCTCTAAATTGAATTTGAAGATTAAGAGCTTTAGGAAAGTTCTAGTAGAAAGCTTGTGAGAAGTTTTAATGTTTCAAGGGGATAAATATGTTTCATGTGCTTAGGATTAAAAGGAAAATTGCAATTTAAGAAAGATTTAAGAAAATCAAATTTAGTCTCTCATTTGTGTGCGACTATGCGCACTTGGCCACGAATTTTGTCTATAAACATAGACATTTTATTTTGGCCATGCTTGGACGCAATATCTAGTAGTTAAATGTGCTTTAAAATGCATGAATACTAAAAGTATTTTAATTGTATTATATCCCTTGCTATGATAAGTATGCTCTTTGATTTGCCTTGAGCTGTTTGCTTTGGTGTATTTATGCTCTTAGGTACACCTATAGGTGCACTTGGGTGCCCTAGTAAATTGATTGAATTTCTCCATAAATTGTCTTTATACTTATTTTTGCATGAACGAAGTATTACAAAGATGTATATGAATTAAACATTAATTAAACCTATAAAGATTTATTGAGTTTTTTGCTACCACTTTGAGAGCTGCCGGTACTTTTCCTTGAAACTCGGATGAAATTTGCTCGATTTTTTTTTCAATTCGAGCCGAGTCTCAGATTTTTAATTTTTTAGAGTCAATTTTGACTCTAGGTCTATTCACTCAATTTATGGTTCGAGTTGATTTAAATTAATTATAATTTTATTTGATGTGCCTTTTTAAAAAAATGATTCATATCCTTGGTATATAATAAGCTATTAGCACGATGGCTTGTCTATTGATTTTCTTGTTTTCATTTGTACATCAAGGACCAACTTAGTTTTTAGCTCATATCTTTCTACGTTAATTATAAATGTTCTTATTGAGTATGTTCATGAGGTGATTCCATTATGCATATGATATTCTATAAATTGACAAGGTTAGGGATGGAATTAAAACAAAACATGAGTTATGGATGATCATTTTAGAATCCAAAGGTTTTGTTTTAGTAGATTTAAAATAAAATATATGGAGTGTAAGTTCAATGGAACCAGAAGCTCTAATCTCGAGGATATAAATTTTGAGGACCATATGATTAGGTAGAGAGAGAGCCTCAAGTACATGGGCTCAGTTTTTAAAAATAATGCCGAAATTGATTGCGATGTGATTAATAGGGTCCAAGTTTGTTGAATGAAATGGAGGAGCGCTTCTGGAGTGTTGTGCGATTCAAAATCCCACTAAAAATTAATGAAAATTTTAATAGAGCAGATGTACGGCCAGCTATGTTATATGGGACTGAATGTTTGCCAACAAAGAAGAAACTTATCGATAAAATAAATGCTATAGAGTTGAGGATGTTTCGATGTTTGAGTGGGTATACTCGTAAGGATAGAACCAAAACTAAGTTTATCCGTAGCAAGGTTGTTGTGGCTCTAATAGTGGATAAGATTAGAGAATGCTGCCTTAAGATGGTTCGGGCATATTACTCATGCGAAGAAACTATTACATGTAAGGGCTTCTATTTGATGGTAAAGGCATAGTGTTGTTGTTATGTCTCTAAAAAGTTGTGTCCAGCTCAGTTGAGCTTCGGGCGCAATTTTAGAATGATTCATTATTTGGAGACTAGTGCACAACTTTGCCTTTGTATTCTTACACTTTCTTGTGGGGGTCTTATTCTCAATGAATGCTACTATGCACGAATGCATGACACTGTTGCACATGCATCAATCTTTTTATTGTGTTGAGGCAAGAATACAATGGAAGTTATCATTTCTTTAGTTCGTTTGAGCGAAGGTAGGGACCCCGAGTAAATATTTTCTTCAACAACCATGCAAACTGAAGGACTAGTTGCCCTTCCATATGAGTCATTGTCAAGTTTCAATGGTGATTTGTAAATGAAAAATTCTCATCTGGCTGTGGCACTCAAACCAGATTTTAGGAAATTTAGATTTATATTGTTACTTTCACTAAATTGGACATGAAATGGAAATCCATTAGCTAAACAACTATCCAGAATTTTTTTTTTCGTTTGAATTCTCACCCATCTACGTGTTAGCATTTGGAAGCTGCACTAAAATTGTATTTCAAGTTCAAGTGCAGAATAATTACTCAGCTAAATATCCCTCAAATAGCTCTCAAAAATACAAAATTAAATTCACTTTTGCTTGCAAAATATACTAAAAAATACGTATTTAAAATACAAATCCTAGTCATCCCAATTTTTTAGAAATTGACAGCTAAATAACTTTGTTCTTAATCTTAATTTAAAAACAAGCAGTCAATCATCGTTTGTTATCGGAAGTGTTCTTTTTTTTCCTGCATTATGGAAAAAGCACACCAAAAAGCAGCTTCATAGAGCGCAACTAAGCTTTTTTTTTTTGCTGCTTATTTATTAAAGTCAGCATAGAAAATAAATGTTGGTGTTTTACTAGCTGCCCTCCACTACTACTAATCTCTGCTTGCTTTTCTAACAATCAAGTCAACGATCAGCTAAGTTCTTAGATATAATAGACATAAATCGGTTCCCCAAAAATACGAATTACCAAACAATAGCATCATTTATAATAGCTAATAAAGCACCCACCCCAAACAAAGCCTTAAATTTTTGCATGATGTTGTCAATTGCAAGGCGACCATAGGAGTGCCCATCATTTCACAAGATCCAAGAATACAAAACCATTGCACTGGCTATGGAGAACCATCAAAGCCAACAAATTTCTAGACCTTGCAAAAACAGCCCCGAGAACCACCAACAGAAGCAATCTCTGGGTATTGAAGTGTGCAAGAGAGGGAGCAACTGCGCTCAACATAATGGCGCAATAGATTCACATGTATTGGATCAACGTTGGGAGGAGGAAGACGCGGAACACAATCTCACAAACAGGAGCCCAAATCGATACCGCAACGGCATACATTGCCATGGCCACATGATCGCGAGATCGACTTGTAACGACCCAAAGTTGTTATTTTGCAAATTAGGTCAAATTTCGACGCTGACATTAGAACCCCGGGGAATTTCATTTTAGGGCAAACAAAATTATCAATAGATAGAAATAATTTTAAAGATCAAAGTGCCCTAGTTTGGGGAAAATCCGAAAAACGGAAGCTCCCACCTTATTTTCGGAATTATTTAAAATCCATAAATCAAAAACAATGAAATGTGTGTCTAAAATCGTCGTTTTTAGTGTCGTTGTGTTAAATATATTATTTAAAAACTGCTCGAGAAGTTTTATCTAATTTTGAGCCCCAATTTGATCATGACAAATTTTCGAAGTATTCAACCCCAAAAATTAAAATAAAATAAAATTTTGCTCCGAATCAAAAAAATTTTGTGCGACGGTGTTTATAATGTTGTAACACACATCGGTGTCAAGATTTGTTGAATTTGTACCCCAAACGACGGAAAAATACAATTAAAAATACCCCAAACCACTTGCCAAATGGGCCGACCCCCGATCCCCTTCCGCCTCCAGGCGGAAGAAGCTTCCGCGCCAGGTGGGTTCTGGCGCACGCCAGGCGCCATTATGGCGCTAAAACGGCGCACGCCTCCTACGCCTCTCGCCTCTTACAAATACCCCTGCCCCCTCCTTCTTCACCCACAGCCGCATCTTCTCCCTCACAGCCTTCCCCTCCTTCCAGCAGCCAATGGCAGCCCCCTCCAGTAAGCCTCCGGCAGCCAGCCTTTCTCCTTCCTAGCCAGCAACAGCCTTCGGCAACCAGCCTCCCTCCCTCACAGCTAGCTAGTTCCTCCTTGTGGCCGACCAGCAGCCTCCGGTAGCCAGCGACAGCCCTTTCCAGCCAGCCCCTTGCCGCTGCCACCTCGGCCAGCCTTCGGCCAACCCGTTCCGGCCTCTTTTTGTTTTTTGGCGATCCTAATTCTAAAGTAAGAGGAGGAAAATTGAAGAACACATTTCTTTTCTCTAATCTTACATTGCTATAAAAGAGTTATATTTAGCCATTTCATATTTTATCATTCTCATTAATTAATAGTGAGAACAGTACAAATGCTATAAAAATGACCATTATTTCCAATTTGTCAATTTCAATTCAGTCGTTTTGATTCTTATTTTTTCTTTCATACATTATTATTATTATAATCTTAAAACGCTTTAATAATTTTAACTGCTTTAATAGCAGCTTAAATAAATCGAACTTCAAAAGCGGAAGAAGAACAGAATGAAAGTAAAAATGAAAAATTGACTCCTAAATCATTTGATTAAAAAGTTAACTTAAAAATATCCAAACCCAAATGTAGATTGAGCGAACTGTCACTCATCCGAACTGTTGAACTTCTGAACTTACAAAACAAATGTACCCAGTACATGACATGTATTACATTTTGCATTTTTACTGTTGCTTAGTTTCGCGTATTTGCTTTGAGCCAAATTTATTTGAAGCTTGGTTGGTTGTTAGAAACCAACATCCTTTTTATTCGGGGGTTACTGGAAAATGACATCAGTAATATTAATGCTTGGTTGGTTGTTAGAAACCAATGCCTTTTTCATTAGGGGGTTACTGGAAAATGAGATCAGTAACATTAATGCTTGGTTGGTTGTTAGAAATCAACATCCTTTTCATTCGGGGTTGTTGCTGAAAAATGACATCAGCAACATTAGGGGTTATTGAAAAATGGCATCAATAACATTCGAGGTTGTTACTGGAAAATGACATCGGTAACATTCGGGGTTGATTACTGGAAAATAACATCAGTAATCTTTAAATATTTGTTGCAGGAAATTATTTATTTTGCGCTATTGCCTTCTTTTCTCCTGCATTTTATTTCCGTCTTACTCCAGCTAATCGCATCTTTTAAAATGTAAATGTTATTATGTACTGCAGTATTTAGAGTATTCTCTAATTACTGGGAATTCAAATCCCGGTATTATTTTCTGTACAATACCAGGTCATGTGCTCCTAGGAGAATACGTGCAAGAGCCATAACGCTTAAATCGTTCAAACCGTCGATAGATCTACGGCGTTATTTTTGCTCGTTTATCTTTTATCTTTTTTTTTTATTCACTTTTGTACGATGAACGTTGAAAAGATCTTGTAATTTTGAAATATTATAAATGAAATGTATCTTTTGCTTTTTGATATGTGTGTTCTTTTTTTCTCAAGTTATTCAATATGATCCTGCGGTAGGTGGACACCTGATGCCTGAACGGTTTCCGCTGAACCGACATCGGGCCTTCACAAGACTGCTCTACTCCAGAAACGCCTCCAGGAAGGGCTGTCAAAACTGGAATAAGATTAATGTTGATCTGCGACAGGAAATTTACAATTGGGAAGAGGAGGCACCCCAAGCCTACATTAAAGTGCAGGAGCCTCTTAAATTGAAGCAAACCAACCGGTAGGAAACCGCAGAATCTGGCGAGGCAGGCGTGAAGAATAACAATGCCGGCAAGGCCTTCGGCTATGTTGGCGAGAAGGCTGTACAAGCCTTCCCTTTGTGGGTTAGAGAAGTCTTAACTGAGACCAACTGCATATGACAAAAATGGGACTATCCAAGATCCAACAAACCAGAAAGTGGCAGTCCATAGAAGCATCACCTGCACAGTCAAAGTGGAGTTGGGGTGAGTCGGATTAAAGTTTAATTTGAAATTTTCAATTTCAACTTCTAGCAAATTTTAGTGAGTTAGAAATCTGAAACCGTTAGGAAGGATTATATAAGCAGGATTGTTATTGGATCGTGAAAAAGAGTTGCAGTTGAACCCTCACTTAATGGGAGCAAAGCTACGTGTTGGTGTTATTGTAATATGGCTTAAAACGTATAAAGCTCCAAAGAAGTTTATATAAGCCAAAGCTAAACAATCTTAAAACTGCATTATATTTGTTAACAATGCAAGGAGGCGAGAAATTTGATGATCATACTTAGCTCTATGCCCATTTATGACATTCGTGATATTTCAATAGTTGCTTGAAACTTTTGAATGTAACATTTTCTGTGGAACCTTTTGGGACCACAGATACAACAAATTCAACTAGTTACAGCTCGCAATGTGAGGAGTTTACTGGCCAATTACATATGATTCCAGACATAACTCACACAGCCAATTTGATCTCAGCTTGGTTTTCTTGATCTCTTGTCAGTTCATCTAAATTTTTGCAGACTACTAGAAAAACATTTAGTGTGCATCTATCATGATCTAATAATTCAACATTACTTTTGCCATTGCTAAAATCTCCTTATGATGAAAATTTGCCACTACAGCATTTCTCTATTTATAAATTTTTTCTAGCTTGAAGCTTTGGTTGGATTATAGACTTGTGAGTCCTTCAAGGCCTGGTGTGTCAAATCTCTTGAACTGACGTCTATCGTTGGGCTTAGGCTTTAAACTTTCTAAAATCACCAGGATTAGCATTTGTATGGACACGCATATTTAAATTTGTTTTGAATGAGCGAGAGGATTCACACTTTGTTTTTCTTTTTTTTTTTGTAATTGATGGCCTGTCAGATGCTTACTCGAGTAGGGTTAACATGCATTCTTAATTTTTTTTTGTTGGGCTATTCTGAGTTGTTTTTTATTCTCTTTTTCTTAGCAATCAAAATCTCTTAAAGATTTTTCTCGGTTAACATGCACACATTAGAATCAAGTGACCAATCCAATAAGGATGCTTATCATTTTTCAAACATGCATCCATGCATATATTGCCTCTGCAAATTTATTTATGGGCTATTAATTGTCATTTTGTAATGTAATGTTCTACAATATGAATGCAATTATATTTTGTTTAAAGGATTTTAATTTTTTTAATGAATTTCTGTATTCTATTGCATGTTAAGTGCATGAGCCATACTATGTGGCAATGCTACTCCCACACAGGAGGTATTCTATTTTGTTCATTGAGCTATTTTCTCAAGTTTTTTGGTGTATAGAGAGCGTGTGAGCCATGTTCTGGAATATAATTCTCAAGTGAATTTATTTTAATTTGTATGATCTATCTTGTGGCTTCTTCTGCATTAAAAAACATATATGCCATACTTTGGTATAATTTCTCAACGTGTATTCAATTTACTCTGCTATGGGAAAAGAACTATAAGAAAAAGGCTTGTAATGACTGATAAGTGGGAAAGTGGTATAAAAGACCTCGTATGAATGTAGTAGATATGATCATCGTGCTTCTAAAAACTCAAGAATATAGATCATCTAAAAGGTAGATCCACTTATATGGCAATGAAGGGATGTATTGCTCGCCAAAGTTACCCAACAGTAATGAACAATTGCATATCATTTACACTTAAGCGTTGTTCATTTCTGAATTTACATAGCTTATTCTATATTAGATTAGTTACTTCTAAACAACCTAGCTCCTTATCTTAAGCTTAATTAGCTGAAATTCAAAAAACATCTAAAATCAACATACCTACCCAACAGTTTAATAACTTTGCTTAGGTTAAATCACCATATAATTATTTGAACTATTCACTAAGCAAACTTTTGCTACGTGTTATTTAATACTTGGTGCTATCAAATGCTCATTAGTCCATGTCAGTAGGCAGTCAATTAGTGTCACTTTTTAAAGGCCATCCAAGACTTTTAGGGAACATTGATTGTGTAACCTTGTAAGGGAGTTCATGCTAATACCTCAAGCACAATTTCAATGCTGGTGCAAGTTGGGTACAACGTTGTCATTAAAAGCAAATTGGAGGCTGTCTATTGCATTCGTAAATAAGATGTACATTTAAACATTTCAAGAATAGAGAGAAACTATATAAGATGCAATATGCTCATACATTATCAGTGATCTCATCATCATTGGAGACAACTACCTTGACATCATCTTAGCTATTGTTGAAGGACCTTTTGTCTAGATAGAAGGCATATCATTACGGATAGTTCTAGTTCAGTGATGAAATTGATAATTCATTCAATCAATTTATGGAAAAACTTTTTCTCTAATTCTGCTAGTCGTTTTTAAAACTTAGTGATGAGTCTAGTATATTTAGTCATGCACCGCATGGAAAATTAAATAAGCTCTATTAAAAACCTTTCTAGCTTTTATAGTCTATCTCTACTTGCTAGCTTCATATAGTATTCTAGTTGAACGTGTAACACACCATATAATCAAGCAACTTGAGCTCAGTTTGAACCTTTAACTTTTATCTTGTATTTTGGGGAGTCTTGATGTTACATATAAGAACACTTTGTTAATGTAACATAATTTACAATTTCTGCCTGTTGTTGGTGTATTGGAAATCCTGTTAGCAGTATTCATGTATATTGCAAATCTGTTGAAAATGATATGACTGGCTCGATACTTAATATTTCAAGTTGTCATTTTACTCATTTCTAATTAATGTTTATTATATGAGCAATTACAGATTCGTCCAGATAGGCAGACATTGTACTGGAGTGCAACATGGCCAAGGGAAGTGGAAGCCTTGGCACGGCATTTTCTGCACAATCCGTACAAGGTAAATTCTATTAAATAATCCTTTGGGCAAATTTTTTGCTCTATGCTTGATTCTCGGTGCTTTTAAAGTGCACATTTCTATTTAACAAAATTTGTAGGTTATCATCGGGTCTACTGATTTGAAAGCCAACCAAGCGATAGATCAATTCATAGAGGTTATATCTGATCATGAAAAATATCCCAGGTTAGTAGCTATTATGTTATGCTATATTCTTGACATACTAATACTTCCTTATGTAGGCTGTGCAATTTATTAATAAGTTGCAATAAATTTCTTTTGTAGGCTAATAAAATTGTTGAGTGAGTTGATGGATGGAAACCGCATCCTCATCTTTCTCGAGACAAAGAAAGGTTGTGACCAGATTACTCGACAGCTTAGGACGAATGGATGGCCTGCTTTATCTATTCATGGCGATAAAGCCCAAGCTGAAAGAGACTGGGTTCTTTCAGAGTTTAAGAGTGGGAAGAGTCCTATAATGACTGCAACTGATGTAGCTGCTCGTGGTCTTGGTAGGGCTTACCCTGTTTTAGGAAAAATATTAGGATCCCCCCGTTTGTTTTGAAATCTCAAGGATAGCAAATCGTCAGGCTGCTGGCCAGTTTCTGAATTAACTAAATAGTGGGTTGGTGTTTCCTCGGAAGGGGCCGTCTTCAAAAGGTAGTAATTTTGTTCTACTTGTTTATCTCCCTGAGTGTAAGCATCGGCAGTGTTACCAGTGGACTGTGGTTTCTAGTGCTCAGCACAACTTCACAAAAAATATCCTCCCAAATATTTGGCTCTTTTAATGGCATATTCGATATAATGCTTTTTTATAATTTTTGCTAAATTTATTTAATTCTCAACCATTCAATTGTCCAATTTAGTCCCTCAAATATTCTACGTGTTTAATGTTGTCCTCTTAACTACTCATTTTTCTCTTGGACCATTTTTTTTTAGCCCAATTTAGTCCCACGAAATAAAAAAATGGGGACTGAATTGGTCTCAAAGGGAATAGTTGAGAGGCTAAATTGGACATTTAATAGTGGAGGGATTAAAATAAACTTATTGAATAGGATTCAGGACTAAATTAGCCAAATTAAAATACTAGAGGAATTATTTTGGCAAATTATTCTTTGATTTCATACCCCCGTATTCGTGGGAGTTCCATCATGAGTTTGGCCTTTCTATGAGTTCCATCATGAGTTTGGCCTTTCTATGGAAATTTATCATGTATTTTCCTTTATGCAATCCCTAAATTTAACACCATTTTTATATTCAATTTCCATCACAATTGCATTTTATGCATGTGCTTATTTTGTTGCAATGAGTAGGACTTGTTTCATTACTTTTCTGCTTGCCTTGCAACCATTGTCCCCGGGATGCTTGACACTTGCTCACTTGTGTTGTCCATCACTGGTATCACTGCCACCAACATGCCTACTTTTTTGGAAGATTGACGGTCAACCTCTTGTTATCTGTGCTCCTTGATAGGATATTCATTCAGGCCAATGTTACGTGGACATGAAATTTTGAATTTTGCATAATAGTTACTAGAGACTTACTTTTCCCTGCAGTTCAGAAAATTTTAGAACCCTAAGGATTTTTGGTAGTGTACATCAGCTGTAAAAATTTTTTGAATTCCAGCGATTGCATGTCTGTGTAACATGGCTTTTTGAACTTTGCCACCCATTAAATGTTATGAAGCTGGTTCAGTGTGTTGCAGGCAGTCCTGTCGATTCTGGAAGCATTATGCGGAGCCCCACCTTTGTTAGACTGTTCAAGTGTTCTCACAATGCCTTGAACTTGAGAGCTGACAAAGTCTTTGATATTGCAATGTTTGGTTTCTAATACGTATTGCTGCTCTGCGTGGCAGATGTCAAGGATATCAAGTGTGTGATCAATTATGATTTTCCTTCGAGCCTCGAAGATTATGTTCACAGGATCGGGCGGACGGGTCGTGCAGGAGCAAAGGGAACCGCGTTCACCTTTTTCACCAAGTCAAACGCAAGGTATGCAAGGGGTCTTGTAAAGATTCTGCAGGAGGCCGGCCAGAGCGTTTCCCCCGTGCTCGCCGGATTAGCGAGGTCCAGCGCTTCTATGGCCGGAGGTAATTATTTTCTAATTTTTGCAGTGTTGATGGGAGGTTGGGCTTTGGCGAATCTTCTTTCAACCGGCTTGTGCACTAGATTGGTTTTGACTTGAATCAAGCCAAAACCAAAAGCTAATGTTTAGGTTTGCTTAGGTTTGTTAATGTTTTGAGTGGCGCTTATATTTGTTCGTATCTGATGTGTATACATACATGTGTATTGCCATGGGTTGTGATTTTATGTGCAAACGCTTGTTCTAGGAGCAGCCGGCAGCTTCCGCTCTCGGGGACGAGGATTTGGCGGCAGGCCATTGAGATCGGGGTCGAACACCATCCCGCTTAGTGGCAAGAAGCTCTGGTGAAGAAGAGCCTATGCAACAGGCAGCAGATCAGCAAACGAGTTTGAAGCTCATTCTAGTGGTATTATTGCTTGTTATATTTCAAATATTTAGCTGCATGACTTTTTCTCAGCAAAGTCTTTTCGTTCATAGCTAAGCTTGATTTTGACACTTTTTTTTTTAACGTTTGACATTATTGCGGTGTCTGCTTCCAATAGGATATTAACGCATCTATTTATTAATTTCTTGTAATATTGATTTAACGGTTACTATTAATGATTAATGGCTTATTTTATAGAAGTTGTATAGAGATGAAATCAGCTTAACGCCTTGATCAAAGTAAGATAATTTTTTTTAACTGGCAGTGATTATTATGACTTGGGGATCTACTAATTTCATATAAAAGACTGAATCATTTAAGAGTTTAAAGACAAGCATACATATTGGCATTCGGGGTAAGGTTGAATGAAGGCAATTCCATCTTATGTGAAAGTTATAAAGTTTATTTTATTAGAAAATATTCATTTTAAATAAAGCATAAATAAACAAATATATTTAAAAGAATATTTAATGATATAAATATTCATTTGATGTATAATGATAATCAAATGAATTTAATCCAATAGTTAAAATTAAGCAATCTTCTCTATAGTAAATATTGTGTGAATTAATAAAGAATTAGAAAGCAGCAAATTTAGCAATGAAAAAAATCTTTGGCTGAAAACTAAAATATTCCTTCAATGGTAATTATAAAAAAGGATTAGCTCCTTTTATTTGAAAAGGATTATTTTCCTTTACTATACAGATTGAAAAAGTAGAAGAATCACCCATAACTTGGCTTCACCATGAATTAACTAGGCAAGGAGTCGTGGATGAGAAGAATCTGGAAAGTATGGAAGCAGCTAATCTCACGAGGCAAATGAGTGGATGGATAGAAGCACTTGAGAGAGTGGAGAGGATTTAGTGATTTATAAAGGTTGTTGACGATGGCTTGGCTGCACAATGTAGGAGATGACGATAACGATCAAACTACTCATTCTTCCCCGTAAGTTGTCAATGAGAAGAATATTGTAAGGTTTCACAATTGCTCCTGATAAGAAGTAGCAAACCACATTTTTGTTCATTGCGGAGCAGCATATTCAAGTCAGCTCATGCATGATCAGATTGGGGTAATATGATTATTCGTAAATGTGAAGCAATGGGGGAATGTGCTTCCCTTGCAAATTAAGTGGGATTCAAATCATCTTATAAATCCCGCATCCTAAACACCAAAATGTCTAACTATTGGAATTTGGATTACTTTACATGGTATCTCCAATGCCAAACAACCTCTTATTATTCAAATATTTTTTTGCACCTTAATTTGGCCATATGTGTATGATCAAATAATTTTATCAATTTGTTGATATGATATATGATTTTTTAATTGAGCTGATTAGTTTGGCCATTTGTAATTTCATAGGAGTGTATGCGATGGACGTTGACTAGTACTGCTTACTATCCATTTTCTATGCCTACACATGCATCTAAAGGGTGTGAAGTAATATAGAGGTGGCTCTAAATCACTCTTGTGTGCACCATTAGACTGTGTTGGTGTTTGAGTCAACATATGTATCAAGTATGATGATAATGTCATCACATGGTGTAAGGGCGTGCTTAAGTGATAAATGGTTATATCGTTGCACAAAGCTTAGCTTATAATGCCACCTACTTAATTAGGCCATGGCTTACTATTATTGTATGATTAATGACATTTAAATTAGTGAACAAAACATTTAAATAAGGTAGGGTAAAATATTTCACTAGGGTTACATGTGGGTTTGGTTAGGCCAAATGTGAGGTACATAGGTGAAGTGAGGAGAGATATTTAGATTTAAGTAGGTGCGAGCTTACATGATTAAGAGTGTTTGATTCCATTAATAAATACACTTTGTGTTTGTGTTTGTGAGCACAATGGGTGGCAAATGGGTCATAATGGGTTATGCTTAATATGGGAGAGGAGGGTCATGTCTTCATCATGAAGACTCTTATTACAAGCTCAGTATCAAATAAAGAAGTTGAAATCCATATCCTAATGGACCCATAAATAAATGTTATGTTTGTTTTTCAAGTATTTATCTAGACCTTGTGAACAAATTTATAACTTTCTATGGTTCTCATAATTGTTATAAAACTCTTTAAATTTCAATAAACAAAATAAAATAAAATTCAAATTGTTAAATCAATTTTATTATTGAGTGTTTGCAAAATCATGCCCAATTAATAATTTTTTATTTTATTAAAAATATACATATTTTGATAATTAAATAGCATTACAAATGAAAAAGTTGACAAAATTTGATGTTACAAATTTTTAACGGCTGTCAATCAAAGTCTAACTCAAACATTGCGTCTCCTCTCGCCTATGCTCACCTTAAATTCTTTTGTCGAGACAATTCTTTCCCCTCATTTGGCTTTATCTTTCTAATTGCTAATAATTAAAGAGTATTGCTACACTTACACACTACTATATACTAAAATATTTATAATGTGTCAATTCAATGTGTAAGGATTATTAGTTGAATGCACTTTTTGATAAGACCTATATGCAAAAATTTCAAAAAAAAAAAATTTCTAATTGATCCTGAATACTTTTTGATGTATATTTTTGTGTAATTATAACATTTTTCATAATTAAATTCTAAATCTTTAGTATTGCAGTTCGGCTACTGCTCATCAAAGTCTAGCTCAAACGTTCATCTTCCCTCTCTCTCACTCACCTCTATTTCTTCTTCTGCCAAGATTTTTGTGATCCTATTTGTTGAGACAACTCTCTCTGCTCCTTTTGTAACTAACTAAATTGTTACTATAACAATTAGAACTAAAACACATTTAATAATCAAAATTTCAGAGGGCGACTTCAAAATTATATCAAGCCAAAAATATTGTTGAATAGAATATAATTTTGGTATCGTAATGCCAAAGTTTCAGATCAATATAAATGACGGATACTTATGAATTAATTTTTGAATATTCAAGATTCGGGAAAATTAAGTAAATTAAATGCAAGTCTAATTCAGTAATTTTACTGTCATTTAATTGAGAATATTAGTAAATAGCTATATAAAAAATTTCATCAAAATTGAAAATCATGATTAACAATAATTATTTTTTGAAGTTTCAATTTTTAAAAAATAATATTAAATAAAATATAGCTACAAACTGAGAAACTTTAGAATGTTCGTGTTTATCTTATCAAGATACACATCCTGATCAAGTTTTGTTAAGCTACATTGCTTTTTAGTAAGTTTATTTATCGCTAAGTTATCTTTTATTATGTACCTGGCTCAGTAAGCTGCTTATACTTTAAAAAAATATCTCTTTTTTTCCTATAAATAAGACCTCAAACCACCTCTTATTCTCTTATAATGCCCCGTCTCACTGTTATGCGCAAAAGAGTAGTATTAGCGATGGAACGGGTCATTACTTGAAAGGAGTAACCCATACTGACTCACTATCGTCTCCTCGCTCCTGAGGAGTTAATAATAATCCAATGATTTATCCTTTCATGTACTAATAATAGCTGCTAAGACTAATCCTTAAGGCAAGTAAAATATCATTATCTTAAGTATTAAATAATGCCACTCATACTAATTAACTTTGAGATTAATAAGGATCAATTCCTATAGTATTTCAATAAGCTTTGAGTATTTATATTGATCACATCACAATACTAAATATAATTAAAATACTTGAGTACGGAAGCTTATACATCCATCCATAATATTAGTCATAGAAGCTAAGTAGACATTTGTCTCTAAAAAGTAAGAAAATGCATACAGAGTTTATTATTACAAACCAGAGTATTAAAATAAAAGAGCAATAAGTAAATCTCTCATCTCACAATAAAAAAATAAAGTGTAACAACCCCAATATAAGAACAGAAAATCAATATAATGGTGGAGCGCTACCACAGCACAACACCGGATTTGAAGGAAATCAATCAAACTGTTGAGTGTTGTGTGGCCAAGTATTTTTGTGAGGGTGCTAAGTTAAGAAAAATGCAAAATAGTGAAAGCAAGAATATGAAATATATGTAAGTATAATTGAATATTATCCACTATCAAAACCAAGTAGTTTAATATGAAAGTAAATTTATCACAGAAAAAAGTAAAAACATTACATAAATTAAATTATTACAAATATTGACACTAGAAAAAGCATAAAAGTAGATTCATTCTCTCATAAGCAGAAAAGGAAATGAAATGCAGAAGCAAAAAATCTTTGAGTACACTAGAGTCTAGCTCCACTACTCTAAAATTGCTCGTGATCAACCATATTATTGGTATTTAAAATAAGATAAGGCACAGCTAAGAAAAAAAAAAGTGGTTATACTAAAAAGTTTAAGTACATTCTAATATTGGCTAAATTTTAATTAAATTTTAGTTGAATATCACATATGGTAATTTACAATTAAAAATTATAGCAAAGCATGTAAAGCATCAAAGTAAGGGAAGAAAGTATGACCGTGAAGAAGAGCACTATAAAGGGAAAAAAAAGTAAAAACTCACAAGTATGTTTGCTCTGGCCTGCAATAACAAGTAAGGGAAAAAACCTCATAATAAAGTTAGAAACTACTAATGTGCATATGAAAATATAAAATAAAAATATGTATATGTTCAATGAATATTATGCTAAGTAAAAAAAATAAAATCAGTGAAGTATAAAATAGAATTAAAGCAACATATACTGCATAAGTAAGGAACAATAAGTAAGTAAAGTACAGTACATCAAATGAAAGTGCAAAGTTAGTAAAGTAGGAAGAACCTTAGCTTCTTGGACTTAAAATGCATAGTTCAAAATTATGTAAATTGTACATAGCTTGAAAGTTATGATGAGTTCTCACAATTAATAAGATTGTAATGACTCATAATATATTTATTTAAGTTATATTACAATTTTTCATTCTTCGAGCAAATTTATAGAACGAGCAAGGAGTTAAGCACGTCTGCCTAACTAGTAAGGAAAGCGGGATCTCAATAGAAAATAAACACTCACATTCCTCCTAAGATATGTGAGATCTCCTTATATCCCCCTAAGCCTGCCCTTGGCCACCACTAAGAAATCGCTATAGTATTTTATGAATCTTTTACTTATGCACAATATCTTGTATGTATCTTCAAAAGTGTAGGCTCAAAGAAAGCAAGCATACAAGAATTTTAAGTAATTATAAATTTTGTGATATATAAAGTTATCTAATTTTAATAATCTATTTAATGATTGAAGCTAATTGAGCTCCCAATTTACTTATAGGTATTGATCTCTAAGTCAATTGTAAGTAATAGTATAAGTGAATGAGCCTTAGAAAATAGTAGTTTGATTTAATTTATGAAGTGAAAAAATAGTTTAAAAGTATATTTATGCAAAATGATACTTATCCTACACTAATCCTAAACCACACAATCTAAGAAGATTAAGAGATTCAAGGTCTAGGGCACTAGTGGAGGAAGAGAAGACTAATGGATTACTTAAATGAGAAATTAAAAGTTATGGTTTTACTACAAAAGTTCATCTAACTAGCTTATAATTAAAAGGATTCTATCCAAAACAATCACTAATATAGCTAGGATCAAAATAATAGAAGTAGTTAGTGAATGAAAGATGAAAGATTATTAAATTTCAAGCTTTAATTCACTATAGGTTATAAGTTAATAAAGTCTATAAGCTATTTAAAACACATTATGAAGCTAAGGGATTTCTAATTTAATTACTAGAGGGCCTTAATAGAGAATAATAAGCTAAGGGAAATGTGTGCTAAAAATTTCATCTAAACGTTGGACACTAGTTCAATTAAGTTTACTTAATGAAATAAGGCATACTAATAGCATACTACTTAAATGGAATAGGTTAACTAATATTGTAATGACCCAAGTCATTACTAGGATAATTATGACTAAATTCGATTCTAAATTAGGATCTCGAGTGACTTCAAAATTAAGAAAAATTAAAAATATTATTGGATAGAGTATATTTTTATAAATACAATGCTCAAGTTTGGGAGCAATTTGGATAATGAATACTCCTGAATTAATTTTTGTTTATTTAAATTCAATAAATTAGGAAAATTAAATACAAGTTCAAATTTAGTGATTTTAGTGTCATTGGATTAAGAATATTATAAAAAGGCTACAAAAAGTTTTTTCGAATTAGAGCTTCGGATTGACCATAATTAATTTTTATAGTTTTTATCTTCAAAAATTAATAAAAAATAAAATATTACTTTAAATTGAAAATTTTTTGAGCGAACATGTTTTTCTCATCAAGATACACCTTCAAGTCTAGTTTCATTATTTTCTGGAAAAGTAATGAAAGAGAGAGAAAGTAGAGACAGAAATATGAGAGAGAAAGAAGAGATAATAAGGAGGAGAAGAAAGCCAAATTGAACACTTAAAGCATCTATGAAGGAGATGACAAATTTGTTCATATCCAAATAATGGAGGAGAGAGAAATTTTATTTAATAAATTAATTAATTAAAAAAAACATTTATAAATACACTCCCACCCCCCATTTCTTCATCTCCTCCCCACTCCCTTCTCCTCCCCCAGTCCCCTCCCCAACTCCTCTTCTCCCCTTCACTTCTTCCCTATCTTTCTCGCCCACGACTAATTCTCCCCACCGACCTCCAGTAAAGTCTCATCAACGTCATTATAGAGTAAAAAATAAGAAAGAAATGAAATATTTTCTATTCTTTTCATTTATTCTTCTTTTTTAACAATAATAATAACGTTATTATTATTATTATAATTATTAATGTTAATAGCATTACTATCATTATTATATTTTTATTTATGCAAAAAAAATTTTCTTTATTTTTTTTATTTATGTATAAATTTCTTAATTTTTGTAATTTTTATTTCTGCCATTTTTTTAATATACATGTATATATTTCCTAATTTCAATAACTTTTACTTATTATTTTTTCTATATATATATATATATATATATATATATATATATTTCCTAATTTCTACAACTTTCATTTATGTTATTTTCTTTTTTTTAATATATGTATATATTTACTAATTTCTATAACCTTAATTTCTATCATTTTGTTTTTTTTTCTATATATGTATATATTTCTAAATTTTTGCAACTTTTAGTTCCATCATTTTCTTTTTTTTCTATATATATATATATATATATTCTCTAATTTCAGCAACTTTCATATTTGTCATTTTTTTCTATATATGTATATATTTTCTAAATACTACAACTTTTATTTATATCTTTTTTTTTTCAATATATGTATATATTTTCTAATTTTTATAACTTTCATTTCTGTCATTTTTTATTTGGTATATATGTATATATATATTCTAATTTCTGTAACTTTTATTATATCATTTTCTTTTTTTCTATATATGTATATATTTCTTAATTTCTGTAACTTTTATTTTAGTCATTTTTTCTTATGGATATATATATATATATATATATATATCTTTTTTTTTGTATGATCAGGATACTTTAAAAAATTATAAATTTTTCATTAATATTAATAAAAAAAAGAAATTAAAAAATCAAAAAGAATTTTATACTAAAAATGATTCCCCTTCTTCAATTATATTTCATAATTAAGACAATTGGTTAGAAACTTTAAATAAAAATTCCTTGCTTACTTATTTTTTGAAAAGGAATCAATTTAAATTAATTAAAAATAAGAATAACTTATAATTTTATCATAAAATAGTATTTTTTTTTTAAACCATATCTTAATACTTCTCATTTTATATATGGAAATTTACTAGATAATTTTATCTTGTATAGTTGTAATAATATAATTTCTGTAAGTGTAGGTGAAAAAGAATATTCATATTCAAAAGTGAATAGTCTTTTACCAATAAAGTTACGAGTATTTGATATATCAATAGAGAACAATTTATCAAAAATTAGGTATAAATATAAATTAAATTACTCCTACAACTCTTTAAATTTTATAAATAAATCAAACCATTTCCTTCATAAAACTATCTACTTGCTAAAATATTCTTATGCAATATATTTATTAGAAGAACAAAGATTTGTTTTGGAAAAAATAATTATAAATCTATATATATATATGGCAATTCATAAATAATCTCTAGTTCAAGTCTTTGTGGCGGAGCTGATGCATAATGGAGCAAGTTAAATGTTACTTTTCTTAAAGTTTTAAATTTTTTGCTTATTGTGTAACAGATTTTGTAAAATAATTATTATCTATATAATGAATATATTTCTTTTATTATTCAGATATTTTCGAATGTTGCAATGAATGTGAAAGTGTGTATTTTATACACTTCTAAATATACTATTATACTAAACTCCGATATAATTATAGGGAGTGAGCACCTAATGCTATATTAACTATGCTTACCCAGCAATGGGGAGCAACAGTTAGTATCAGAGCAGGATTGTGAGAAAATTAGTATAAAGTGAATAAGCTATTATTCATGCAATTAGAATCCCATAATAAATAAAAGAAAAATATAAAAAGTAAGAATTTTCAAAAGCTATATAAATCAAATGGAAAATAAAAGAATAAATATAGGACCTAGATAAAATAATATACTTTAAGTTATTTTTTATTTTGTATCTAATTAGAATACTTTTATTTTTATCTAGTATTTGATAATGATACTTATATAAATCTGCTTTAATAAAAGTATAATAATACTAATTTTATTTTTCAGATGGATCCTGAAGATTCTCCTTTGATTGTCAAAATACTCTTAAGAGATCTGATATCTGCCAATTCTTCCATGGACCATGTCGATAAATTGTTTGATATTGTTAATGCTCTATTAGAGCGTGTTGATGCACAAAATCAAATATTATTAAAGCTTCAAACATAACAAACACACATATAAATAGTCTTACTTCTATACGATCAGCTACCCATTTTCTAAACATTGAGATAGATGGACTACTTCAGGCATTCTCAAGACTCCAACTGTGGTGCCCCATCCCTTAATCCACAAGATTAAGTTAAGGGGTAATGTGTCACTCTGACTAATTCTTCACTTATTATTGGATTAGGGTGAAATCCACAATTTACTTAATAAGGGAAGGAGTAAGCACAAAATCAAATATTCAATCACTACATAAGAATTTCATACAGAGTGCGGAAGTGATTTAAATAAGAAACTTCCAAACATCACAATATGAATGGCATGAATTATAACTCAGAATAAATAGCATAGTAATAAAAAATACATAGTCGTGAGTACTTGTATTATTATATCATATTAAAGTTTCAATAATTAAAGGTAAAAATACTCTCATCCTCACTTGTAAGAAGACTAAATAGCAGCTCCTTCTAAAGGCTCCTCCTCTATATAAGGCTCCACCTCGAGCACCTGATCTTTTAACTGATGGGGATCTACTATTGTTGGTGTCACAATATAGGGCCCCAGCCAAAAAGAGAAAAATCTTGTTAGACAAATTGTCTAAGTACATTTTAAGCTCATAAGTTTTATGTGTTTTGTAATATCACCATTTAATATATTCTAAGCAACTACTATTCAAATAAGGGAGCAACTAGCATGATAAGATAAAGGAAAAATTATAAATAACATTTATAACTTAAGCAAAAATGAGGCTAAGACATGCCTCAAATATAAACTAAACAAGGCATGACAAATAAGTATAAGTAACTGAACAACTACTAAAAGAAAATACTACATCCTAAATATACAGGTGATCATAAGAAGTATACAAGTTAAATAAATAAACTCAATAATAATACATTTAAATAACAGCAATAAATCTAACATCCTAAATATATATATATATATAGGCAAAACAAAAAAATAGCTAACTGAAATGAAAATACTGAAGCGTATACAAAACATCAATACTATATATGAACATCCATGTACTAACTGCTATATAAAAAAGAGCTAATCTAGCTCACTGAATATCAAAAGGATCTTAGCGTCAACAAGGAGGCTAAGGCGCAAAAATATATTCTCCTAGCGTCAACAAGGAGGCATAGGCAGAATCTAGGGTTTTCTCCTAGCGTCATTAAGGAGGCATAGGCAAAAAACACATAATAAATTTTCTCCTAGCGTCAACAAGGAGGCATAGGCAGAAAATATAAGCACAGTCTTCTCCTAGCATCAACAAGGATGTATAGGTAGAAGACATAACTGAGAGGCATCTCTAACACATGCATTTATTATTTTTAATCATTTATCGTAATATTTTCATAAGAAATCTAAGGAGTCTCCATAATTTCCTAAAAATTTTATTTCAAAGTCTTATATGATATGTTCAAAGAAATATGGCACAAATATCAAGGAATGCGTAGCATAATGGATTCTACTAAGCATGGTGATATCATTTTTTTCTAATTAAACTATTCTAACTATTCCAAGTTACACAAGTTCAGGATCTCCAATTCCTAGTATCGAGTGTAACTTAGAAGCTCGGCCTTATAAGTTAAAAAGGATTAGAACTGATCAGGTTCTAATCTGATTGAATCAAATTATGACTATGAGTTAAATCAATAAATCATACATCCTAGTTTTATGAATTTTAGTCGTTCTATCTAAGATCTGATCAAGATCTACTAAACTATTGATTATAGGTTAAATACCATGAGATTGAGCTTAATCATATAATTCAAAAAGGGTAAGACATAAGATATAGGTCTCAGTCTAAAAGTGATCTATTGATTAAGGCAAATTTTATTAAGCAAATCAAACTTAATATGATGAATCTCATATCCTAAATCTAGGATTAAAAGATAAAATAATCAAACATGAAATTATGAAAATCTAAAAGCTAATAAAAATTAAGGATTCATTTATTGAATAACCCTGTTATTTAATGAATGAAATCTAACTTAAGATCTAATCTTAATCTTAAGAATAACCCTAATGTGAGGTGTTGAATTTCCTAAGGAAAAGACTTAGATGAATTTTAGGGATTTTAACAAATTTGACCTAATAGTTGATTTTACTCACTTAAATGATTCTAATGTAATTATAATACTTATTTTATTGACTTATAAGATAATATAGGAGTTAAAGATACTTAACCTAAATTTTGGGCAAAATGACCATTTTGCCCCTACTTAAGGGTCCAAAAAGTTACTATTTGATTTAGAGCTTCAAATTGAGATTTCTTACTGTCAAATGATTCCTTACTGACTAACATGAAGATAAACAGTAAGTACATCAAATTTGGATAAGAAATGAGTCTTATAGGTCCAAACTAAGGTTTTAGACCTAAGGGATATTTTAGTAAGTTGCACTTAATGAAATCTAAATTTTTATATAGTTTACTGTTAGTTGTTGTTCAAGGATTCTATAGTCTTAGAACACTAAATTCTGAGATCTAATGAATTATTTATAATAATTTGAATTTCTAAGAGCAAATTGGTAATTTTCTAAGTTAAGAGGGGCCAAAAAACTAACTCTTCCATTTAGTGTCCAAATTCAACAAACTTAGTGGCTATAGCTTCTCTATATCACATTAAGTATTTTAACTGAGAGTAGACCCAAATTGGACTTCAATTGATCAAGTTATGACCTAATTATAATTATAGATATTTTGATTATTTCTAACTTTTCTAAGCTTGAAAACCTAAATATTATTTTAGATTATTGTAGGTACTAAAATTTTAAGCTATCTAGCACTTTAAAATTTTGAATTTGGAGTCCAGATGACCAAGTTATGGCCAAATGAATTTTCTGGGCGTCATAGCATGCCGTAGGGCGCTGTAGCACACTGTAGCGGCCCCAAATTGCGATTTTGAGTGCTAGGGTCCGTTATAGCGGTCTCTACACAAAACTTGGGCACTGCAGTGCGCTGTAGCGCATTGTAGCAGACCAAAATTGCAATTTAGGCACTATGGCGCGCAGTAGCGGACCCTAATTCGAAATTGAGGCGCTGCAGTGCGTTGCAGCGGATTTTACGCTGCAGTGCGCTGTAGTGGACCCAAATTCATAACTTTGGGCGCTGCAGCGCGCTGGAGCGCCAGACGGTGATTTTGCCTGAGCGTAAACAACGATGGGTCAACTCTCTGGCTCAATTACTCTCAACCTAGAGCACTTCACGTGCGGTGCCATAGACCGTTGGAAAACTCTTTCCATGACCTTTCCATTAGTACCCAAAACAACACCAAAATATTAAATTACCAATACAAATAGTGGGTTTAAACGACTGGGTATGTAGAATGGAGGAAAAATAGGATAGTCTTATCTTCCTAAAATTGCAACCTTAATGAGCTCTAGTGAACTCCATACCTTAAATACAAATTTCTAAGGATGCAAACTAAGCATAAGAGTGAAATGAAGTAGCCGTTGAATGCATTCAATGGGGGAAAGGAAGTACCTTGGTGTTGACAACAACAAATTTTCTAGGAGAGGCTTGAGAGCTTGAGAGGTCCTTTCTTCTTCTTCTTCAACTGCTAGCAAGAAGAGGAAGGGGCTAAGATTTAATCCAGCAGTAGGTATAACAAGGAAGGGAAGAAGGGAAGAGAGGAATGGGTTCAGCTAGGCAATAATGAGGGGGTGGAGAGTTGAGAGCCAACGACTCTCTTAATGGGGGAGAGGACAGCCAATGGATGGGTTAGGGGAGCGGTTGGCAGGAGATAGGGGGACAACTAGGCTAAGCACAGCAGGGGGCTGAAGGGAAAGGGGATTCAGCCAGGTTTGGGTAGCTGTGGGTCCCACCCAGCTAATCAAAAAGAAAGAAGACAAAGATTAGAGTTTAAGAAATTAATTTAATTAATCTCAAAAATCATATTTTAATAACGTTCTTTGAAAAATCTCAAAAATTCACCCCAAGCTAACTTGAGGGTGAGGAACGAAATGACGAAATTGGATTTTGATTTCGATGAAGATTTATTTTTCTTATTTTTTAATTAATTTAAATATATTAAAATATTCAAGAAAATTAAATGTTCTCCGAAAAATCCCAAAATTTCACCCTTGGCTAATTTGAGGGTGAGGATCGCAACGGAAAAGTCAGATTTTAATTCTGACAAGTATTTAATTTTCCTATTTTTTAGGGTATTTAAATATTATTAAAATATTCATCAAAATTTCGACGACTTCCGATTGACTCGAAAATATAACCCCTAACTAATTTTGGGGCAATGACGAAGTTCAATTTTTGATATGATGTCGATTTAGACAGGTCAACTTTTAGAGTTTCTGGATTTTCCAAAAATTAGGATTTGATCCATTTGACCACGGATTTGGGCGTTGTCTTAGTGAATGACTCATAATGACTTGATTAACACTTAGAATCAGGATTAGGATGGAGATTAGTCCTAATTGACAAGGGTAATAACTTGGGTTATTATAGTTTTGGCCATCACAAAATGGCAAAAGTCTATAACATGGAGACTACACAATCCCAACCTCAGAATTTTGAATGCAAACGATTGCATCTGTATGAAAAATACTACCACTTCGGTGGTGTATGTTTTACTTGTGTCATAGCGGCCACCGCTATTTTGAATGCAATGAGAAGAACACAATCGACAGAGTGCTCATCAATCACTCCCATCATAAGCAAGCATTCCGTGCACAACCAAGGAATAGTCGAGAGCCTGCTCCTGCTATATTGTCAGCTACTACTTCGAACTATAAAGTAATTGTACCTGCACAAAAGCTGAACTATGATCATCAGGGTCAAAGGCCTCTGAACAAATAACCCTCAGCACCGACAAGGGGGTATATGTTAACTCCTGCCTCTACTCCTGAGGACAATGATGTGGTTTCATATACGCCTTAAATAAATTTTATTCAATCTTTACTGTTTCAGTAATCAGTCCTTGCCATTTTAGTACTTTCAAATGTTTGAGTAGCCATTCTTATTAAGTCATCTTAGTCATAGGCACCTTATCAATAAATGAAAAATCTTGTAACATCCTTTTCGATACGGTAGAGAGTCATTCATTCGTATCGGAAAATTGGGCTAAAACTCTTAAGCTACCAACCTATCGATTAACAAACTTATTGAACATCGGGTTACCTTCCGGAGCTCGTATGCAGTCCCAACAATTCTGCAACATAGATATTTCTATTGGTAAATAAAATTATGGAGCTAAATTAATTATATTGTCAATCACAAACTTTGATATAATCCTAGGCATGAATTGGTTAAGCCAGCATGGTGCTTCCATAAATTGCCAAAAGAAGAAAATAACGTTGGGCAGTGGAAGTCAATCAAAATTGTTCATTGGAAAATTTAGCACCCAATCTTCATTGATCAATGCAATGAAAGCAGAAATGCTAGTTAGGAGGGGATGCGATGCGTATCTCGTAACAATGTTGGGAGAGAAGAAAGAAGTTGTGCCTATTTCTGAGAATCATATAGTTTGTGAATTTCCAGATGTTTTTCCTGAATACCTACCCGGTCTTCCTCCCATTAGAGAAGTAGAATTTGCTATAGAATTAATTCCCAGAACACAACTGCTGTCAAAGGTTCCGTATCGTATAGCGCCAAAAGAACTTCAAGAATTGAACAATCAACTTCAAGAACTGTAGGAGAAAGTTCTTATTTGTCCAAGTTCATCTCCTTGGGGAGCGCCAATTTTGTTCGTGAAAAAGAAAGATGGATCGATGAAAATGTTCATCGATTACAGAGAATTAAATAAAGTAAATATCAAGAACAAATACCCTCTGCCTCGTATCGATGACTTATTTGACCAGTTATCTGGAGCTAAAGTTTTCTCAAAGATAGACTTGCGATCTGGATATCACCAACTGCGAGTTAAAGATTCAAATATTAAGAAAATAGCATTTAGAACCCGCTATGGACATTACGAATTTTTGGCGATGTCCTTTGGCTTAACAAATGCGCCGTCCATTTTTATGGACTTAATGCAGTGCGTGTTGAAAGCATATTTAGATAAATTTGTCATCATCTTCATCGACGATATTCTGATTTATTCGAAAAGTAAAACAGATCACGAGAATCATCTTTGATTAGTACTAAAAAAGCTCCGAAGACATTAGCTATATGCTAAGTATTCTAAATGTAAATTTTGGCTTGACTCAATCACCTTTTTTGGGTCATATCGTCGACTCTCAAAGAATCAAAGTCGATCAAAATAAAATGAGCACAGTTCAAGATTGGTCACAACCAAAATCTGTGACTGACATTAGAAATTTCTTAAGACTGGCAGGTTACTATAAGAAATTTGTCAAAAGCTTCTCACAAATTGCGTCTCCTCTCACGAAGTTGACGCAGAAAGCAGTACCGTTAGTCTGGAGTCTAGAATACGAGAAAGCGTTTCAATAGTTAAAAGATGTTCTTTCCTCTACACCAGTTTTAGCCTTATCTAAAGAAGGCCTTAATTACCAAGTCTAAACAGATGCATCTGGCATAGGTTTGGGGTGTGTGCTGATGCAAGAATGAAAAGTTATAGCCTATGCATCTCGTCAGTTAAAATCACATGAAAATAACTATCCTGTCCATGATCTCGAATTAGCAGTCGTAGTTTTTGCTCTGAAAATCTAACATCATTATCTTTATGGCGTCCAGTGTTCCATATTCACTGATCATCAGAGCTTAAAGTACATCTTCACCCAGCATGAGCTAAACTGCCCATAACGAAGACGGCTCGAGTTAATAAGCGATTATGATTTAAGCATCCAATATCATCCAGGAAAAGCGAACATTGTAGCAGATGCACTCAGTTATCGTGCTACTCTATCTTCTATGACATTATCAAGTTCTCTAGACGAAGAATTCCGAAAGCTCGAAATCAGGCCAGTGTGTGGTGCCATGCTAAGCACACTGATATCCATGAGTTCAACTGAACCCACATTTCATCGTGATGTCTCCATCTCCCAAACCAAGGATGAAGACTATCTGAAGTTTAAAGTGGACATCAAAAGTGGTCGTCACTTTGATCTTCAGCTTTGAGGTAATGTAATCTATCAGGGAGATCATCTATGGATTCTCAAATCCATGCATCAAGAGATTCTAGTAGAAGGTCACAATTCTGGTTACCAAGTATATCCTGGCAGTACCAAGATATATCAAGACCTAAAGAAATTATTTTGGTGGCCTGGAATGAAGAAAAGCGTGGCTAAATTTGTAACAAAGTGTCATGCTTGTAACTTAGTTAAACCCGAACACCAAAAGCCCGGAGGACTTCTTCATCCTCTGGCAGTTCCTGAATGGAAGTGGTTCGACAATTCTATAGATTTTGTTATGAGTTTACCTAAATCAAGATCCGGTGCCGATTCAATCTGGGTCATTATCGATCGATTATCCAAATCAGCACATTTTATTCCTATGCGTCAAATCGATTTAGTGGAGAAATTAGCAAAGTTGTATATCAAGTAAATTATTAGACTCCGTGGAATTCCAAGATCTATCGTATCTGAGCGAGATAGCCATTTTACTTCCAAATTCTGGCAAGAAGTGCATCAAGACTTGGGGATTACTCTAGTCATAAGCACCGCTTTTCACCCTTATACTGATGGTCAAATGGAAAGAGTCAATCAAGTTTTGGAAGATCTTCTTCATCTTTGTATTCTGAATTTTGGAGGCTTATAGGAAAATCATATTCCTCTTGTAGAGTTTGCATACAACAACAATTTTCAGGTGAGTATTGGTATGGATCCATATGAAGCTCTATATGGCAGGAAATGCAGTACTCCATTAGTATGGTCTAAAACAGGCAGTGTTCAGCTGTATGGTTCTGATTTAGTTGAAGAAACAAATCGTAAGATTCAACTGATCCAGCAAAGAATCAAAGCAGCTCAAGATCGCCAGAGTAAGTATCATGATGCTCATCATTGTACTCTAGAATTTGATGTTGGAAATTTTGCGTATCTTAAAGTCAGTCCGATAAAAGGCATGTATCGGTTTGGTGTAGCCGGGAAGCTAAGTCCCCGCTACGTCGGACCATTTGAAATCCTAGAGAAGATTGGTTATGTAGCTTATCGATTGCAGCTTCCTGAAGATTTCTCTGCAGTCTGTAATGTATTCCACATCTCCTCTTTGCGGAGATGTCTTCGCAACCCATCCCATCTAATTTAACTTCTAGCGGTGTTTCTCAAGCCGGATTTTTTTTATGCGGAGGAACTAATTAAGATCTTAGCTCATGATCAAAAGCAGCTGAGAAATCGATCAATCCCAATGGTAAAGGTTCAGTGGATAAATTGCTCTTAGAAGAATCTACTTGGGAGAAAGAGACGAATATGAAAAGAAAGTATTCCAATCTCTTTAAAAACCCAGGTACCCTTTAACTTTATGAACTTTATTTCTATTCTTCAAAAATTTTGCATATTTGTCTTCTCTCTTGAGATGATGTCGAGGACGACATCGTTCTTAAGTGGGGGAGTTTGTAATAACCCTAGGTTGTTACCCTGCTAATCCATAGACTAAAAAAATTGGATTAATCGTTGAGGAAGTGGGGAAGTTTCCAGAGTGATGGATCAGGCTGGGGAGGCCCGAGATACCGGGCCATGGCCGAGCTTTCGAATTTCCAATTTGAGCTCGGTCGAGCCACGAGGCCAGATCGGGACCGATATGCTGTTGAGGGAAGATCCCCAAATGCATGCTGAGGTGGAACGGGTAGTGGGCAACATGGCTTGGCTGCCTGGAATCGGCCAGATTCCTGCTGTCGGGTGCGGGCGAGAGGAAGACGAAGGTCCACAGCGTCGAGACCTTTGGATGCGATCTGATGGATCGATCAGATGGTGGAACGGCTCGGATCGCTTGGATCCTAACGGCCAATCGCGGAGACGATCCGGGCCGTAGGATCGGTCGGGCAGATCAGATGGCTGATCCGTGATTCCATGGGATTTGATCTTGGCCGTTGGTTCCTTAAGCATGATGGCTAGATTTGCGGGACTCCGCTGTCGCGCGACCCGGGCTCTGCAGCGGATCACCCGCGGTCCGCACAGCGAATCCCGACCGTTTTAATGGAAAAGGGATATATTTGTAATTTTATGCAATTAGACAATTTTAATTAATTATGAATTATGGCCTAAATGATTTTTAAATTGCACAAAACTTTCACCTCTAGCTAATTTGGGGGTGAAAATTTTAAAAATGCAATCAGATTTTAATTCTGAGCTCAAAATATTTTAGGTATAATCTAGAGCATCTAGACTAATCAAAATGTCATTTTGGACTTAGAGAAGTCCAATGAACTTCGAATTTTCTAGATAGGCTCAATTTGATGTTTTACAAGCAATGATATTAAAATTAAAGATTGATTAAACTATATATATTAGTAAGGTAACAACTTAAGGTTGTTACAGACTCTCCCATTTAAGAACGAAGTCGTCCTCAACATCATCTCAAGAGAAAAGACAAACATGCATAATTTTTGAAGAATAGAAATAAAGTTTAAAAAGTTAAATAGTACCTGAATTTTCAAAGAGACTGGGATACACTGAATAATCTAGTTTTTGTTTGTCTTCCCTCTGGAAACACTGAATAACCCAATTTTTTTTGGACCGATTTCTGTCGGCACCCGTGATTTCCTCGCCTTCCTCAATGATCTCTGTTCACCATTTTAACGAAAGTAAGTTTTGCTGCAACTCTTATTTTTCTTTTGCTGCAACTCTTATTTTTCTTACATTACTTTTGTATATATGAAAACGTATGCAAAATATGTGCTTAATAGATTAAATACTTCTTACTGGTTGAACATTATGATTGAACTCTGCAAATTTTTATTAAATTAGTATACAGCTTTAAGTCTTATTAAGGTAATATTTGATTTTCTGATATTGAGTGTTGTAATGTTATTTAAAACTATATAAAAGAAAGTAATTGTTTGATTTGATGTCATTTGAAATAATAACATCTCAAAAATCACAAAAATGTCCTGTATAATGTTATGACCAAAATCAACCGACATTACACCAATCAATAGAGGGAGAGACGGGAGAGGTAGGGTACTTCGGGCGCGACTTGGAGATTCGACGCCGAGCCTCGCTTCCGTCGACGCCGAGCCTTGCCTGCCGTCGACGCCGAGCCTTGCCTGCCGTCGCCGCCGTCGCTGCCGTCGCTACCAGAAGCACGGAAGGTCGCAGTCGCCTCTCGCCGCTCGCTGAGATCGCTGCCTTCTTCGTTGCCTTCGCCGCTAGCCGAGCCTTCGTTGCCTTCGCCGCTCGCGGAGCCTTCGTTGCCTTCGCTGATCGCTGCCTTCTTCGTTGGCTTGCCGAGCCAGAAACGCGGAAGGGTTCTTCGTTACCTTTTCTTTATATGCAATTCCGTCTAACACATTGAACTCTGTGGGAAGAGGACTTTGTGTTTACCGTCTCAGTTGTATTTGACAAGGCTACTTAGTTGAGACTACTCATTTCAGTCCTTCACCGCTCTTTGCCGAGCCCGACTCCCTCTAGTAAGTTTTTTTGCTGCTGTTAAATTAATCCCTTGTTATTTATAGAAGATAGATTGCATATATCTTTAACATTGTTTTGGGCATTTTCTTAGTTCACACAGAATCAATGTTGTTAGGAGTCTACAGAATTGCTTGAGTTGCATTTGAGGAGCTAGTTGTCGTACTCGTTGTGGGTGAGGACTGTAATTGGGCATTTTCTTAATTCACACAGAATATATTAAGATATTGATTGTGGCTCTAGATATGATGTTCTCTTATGGCTGTGAAACTTTTAAATAATGAATGAATGATATTTCTATTTTAGGAGCTAGTTGTTGCACCCGTTGTAGGTGAGGATTGTAGCCATCATTTTTTTCTTATCACCGGTTATTATTTTTATTAAAATTCTAATATGTTAAAATTTTGATTGTGGCTCTAGATATGTTGTTCGTTTAAAACTTGCCGTACTCAAGGTTAACAATAGAGTATGTGTGATCATTAATCATTAATGTAATAAATAATGATTCTTTTTTAGTTGGTTGTATATTTTTATAAGCTAAAACATTATTTAAATAGTTGAATTTTGATATATTATTCTAGCAATTTTTATAATAATATATGATGCTTTCGTAGATGAAAGCGACAAAACAAAAGGCAATAGTTGGCGTATGTGCAGCTATATTGACTGTATTAGAGAATGACAGTAGTGATGATGATGAATTGATTAATACAAAACAAAGCTGTTACTGCTTATGTGCGCACAACATACAACGTAAAGATTACTTGTGAGATCTTTATGAAGGCAATGATTCTGTTTTAGTGTTTATGGTCCGCATGAAGAAGGAACTTTTCTTTCGATTGTGTGATACATTAAAATCTAGGAATCTCTTAAGGCCAACAATTCATATTTCAGTTGAAGAGCAAGTAGCAATATTTTTATATATAATAGGGCAAAGTGCACGCATAAGGTTAGTTAGCTTCATATTTAAGAGATCCTGTGAAATTGTTAGTAGATATTTCTATCGAGACAATCTAAGCTATTGAAATGAGGAGCTGTGTTTGCAAATTAAAAATAGTGTTGGTAAAAGAATATTGTGTTGGTAAAAAGAGAAACTTGCACGTCTTTGTTTTTCACCAAAGTTTGGATGCTGTCAACCTTGATCCAGATTCTATAGTCTCAAGTCAATTGGCATTATGAATTTGATATTTTCTGCCGGCTGTATTTAGCTTTGTATGAACTAATTTGGCCAAACATTCTTCAGGTCCTCTGTATTGTCGTCGAACAATTTGATATGAAGGAGACTGTTATATATATTATCAAGCCTAATATAGTTTCCATCTTCAATTTGTAATGAATTTGGGAAAATCATCTTGAAAATTTTGTTCTAAATGAAGTAAAGTGATAAATGGACGCTGTTGTAAATGTATAAATTGCTTAAGATCTAAAGTTTGTTTTTTTTTTTTAAATGCAGGTTGTTGTTAATGTTCTTTGTTGCACCCAAACAGTGAATAGAACTATCTGTTTTATCTGCTCTATCTTCTTTTTTTTTTTACAAAATTTTTTATGAAATGAAAGAATCTTATTTGGGAGTATTCTTACCTCATGTGTAATATAACATGAATGACATTGAACCAAACACTGAATAACACTGACATCTGTTATTTAAATAATATTGAACCAAACAGCCACTATTATCTGAATAACATGCTATCTTAATAATTTTTCAAATAACACTGAACCAAACAGCCCCTAAAACTACTTGAATAGCTGTATACAATTTATAAAACAGCTACACGTGTCTGTAGTTATTATATTCATATTTGTTAACAACTCAGCGCACGAAGGGTATAATGCAAAGGTGTTTGAGGAAAGACTTAAAAAATAGTGGTTGTTTGATTATCTGCAAGAAAGTAACCGAAAGCTGCTTAAATTATTTTGTAGAGAAAGATAAATCCAAAAATAATGCAGGAGAATGGCTGCATGCGTGCTTAAATTAAGTTAAGATATCTACATAGGTTAAACCAAGCATCTTGATTTTTTGAAGCTAGATCATTTTAAATTTGAGAGAATTTGACCAAAACTCAAAATAACTAAAAATGAGAGTAATCAACTTTCATTTATTTAAAAATGTTCATAGTAAAACTAAAGAAAAAAAAGAAAAGCCATCTAGACCTTTTTCTTCATCTTCCATGGCTATACTAGAAAACATTATTTCATTTTTGTATATATGATGAAGCACTATAAATATATATCATGAATTCATGAGTGGGTTCTGGAATACAATATTAGCCACAAGTGCCTTAAAACAAAATGTCAGACATCAAGTGCCTTGAGATATTAAAATACCTTGAATTTTAAAGAGAGAATTATCCAGAGAAATAAAGCATGAGTGCTTATGATAAGCCAATAGAGAAGGGAGTAGTCTAATAAAGAGTGGCGGTGGTAATTGTAGTGATTATGGGCCAGATTATGTACTGCTTTCATAATATTTGTACGATGTAACCAGTTGACAACATGCTAAGTGGAACGTAGTGGATAATGATGTTTGGTTTTGGGCTGTTTGGTTCAATGTTATTTAAATAACAGATGTCAGAGTTATTCGGATGTATGCTGTTTGGTTTGTTGTCATTCATGTTATATTACACATGAGGTAAGATTACCCCAAAAACTAAAATTTAAATATAAATTGAAAAACCACAACAAACAATTTTTAAATAAAATGAAAAATAGGTAAACAATATTGGGATATGACAAATATAAATTAAAAAGATAACTAAGCAGTATTAAAACCAAAAAAATATACAAATTTTATCTCATGCACCTAAGAATGATGTCAATAACACACATACCCACATATATCAGAAATTTATTTTAAATTAACATTAATAAATTTTTCAAAAACACAAAGTAAATATAGTTTTAAGTTAATCATAATCAATTGGCAATATCAAGCAAATATTCAAAAAAAATGCGAAAAACCCTATCGCTTGCGATAGATTGTCAGGCGAAGGCAAAGGCGAGCGGAGGAGAGTTCGTGAGAAGGAACGTGAGCGGAGGCGAGCTTTGGGAGAATAGATTGTCGGGCGATGTTATCTGAATGTCCGCCGATTTCGACCGACATTCAGATAACATCAATCGGTGGTTTTTTGGTAAATTTTTAGATGTTATTAAATAGATAGCACTGAACCAAACAGCTAACATCTCTCGGACATCTTTAAATAACATGACATAGCCGGAGATGTCAGCAAACCAAACAGCCCCTTAAAATCATCTTAAGGTTTTTAGAATGAGTATTAAGAGAAATTAATAAATAATAAGTGAATAACTAATGTACTAAACAAAAATTACAATTTTGAAATACAATATTATTCAAATGAATTATTAATATCAATAGAACCCTATTTTGCATAGATATGCAAGTTGGTGAGATACTTTTAATTGAGAAAATGTACCCGATATTACTTTTTACCGTCACATGCTTTTCTTACTGCTGCTTAGCTCTGCTTTTTGAGTAGGAGTTGGTTGCTTGAAGGATTCGTTGAATTTAATTTGGCATTCAAAGACTTTTTATGGCTGTGGATGCATTTTATGGATGTTTATTTCCTTTGTATGGCTGTGGATGCATTTTATACTATTATACCATTTCATTTAAATACCTAATAGTGTCATGCGGCTATGGTGCATAATGTTGGTTTAGTTTCCCACTAACCCAACATTGGATCGTTAAATTGTCTGATTTTTGTCAATTGTTGTTAACTGTCATGGTATAGTTTTCTTTGTGATACTACATAAATTTTAAACAGATGGTTGTTTCGAGGAAAAGGAAGGCGTCCTCAAAGAAGAATGACAATGAAGGCGTCATTGCCAACCCGGCCAATACTACTGCTGGGCCTCTTAAAGAGTCGAGTAAGGACAATGCTAAAAGAAGGAAACGCTCCAGAATTACGCCTCCCCAAGAAACCGAGTACTTTGAGGAGAAGCGGAATCTGGTTAGTATGAGCGAGATCGGTAGCTTAACAAATGTGCATTTAGTCTGATTTTTGTGAGTTGTTGTTAACTGTCATGGTATAACTTTCTTTGTGGTACTACATGAATTTTAATTCTTGATCACATTTTTAATAGGAGGATTTATGGAAAGCTGCATTTCCTGTTGGAACTGAGGTCTGATCTCTTGTTATATCATCACTTCAAATCATATCATTAACTGATTATCAGAGTATTGTCTGAGATATTGTGGCTCAATCATGGGATAATTTTATTTATTGCTGTGGTTTTCCATGACATATTTGTGATTTGATGACAGTGGGATAATATGGACAAACTTCATGAGATCAATTGGAAATTTACCAATTTGGAGGTACTGCAGAGCCCTTATGTCTTTGAATTTTTGAGCAATATAACATGTTACAAAATTGAAATACATTTTCTGTTCTCAACCATTTCATGTTACTTGCACAGAATGCTTTTGAGGATGGTAGAGAACTATCTGGGAAGAGGGTTTACTTGTTTGGCTGCACTGAGGGTGATTTCCTTACTATTGTACCATGACATCTTATGAATTTTTTTCACCATTTTTGTGCCAGAATTTTGTTTTATATTTATTTTGAAATAAATTAGTGTTCACATTCAGCTTGAAGATAACTAAATAATTCTGTAGTTGATTTAAGTATTGTTCTTTCCTGCCACACAAAATTACTTACAATCCTTGTTTTTTGGTTTATAACATAACAAGGTTGTTTCATATTGTTAAAGAATAAAATAGAGTAAAGAGAAACGATCCCTATTCATGGGTTTACTTATGTTTGTGATTTGATTGCAGCTCAAATGTTAAATGTTAATGGCATGGACAAGGTTACTCTCATTCCAGTTGTGGTAGCAGTAAGTAGCATTATCTTTTATTTGTGGTTGTGTTATTGCTTATAAATTGAGTTTTTATTTTTTAGAAGCAACACTATCTAGCAGTTCAATTTATTCTGAAGTCTAACCTGTTTAACCATCTGATGAAATATCTAGTATGAACTTATTGAACGTCAATTTTTATTAGTCCTTCACGTCTTCAGTATTTCCATTATCTTGCTTTTACCTGTATTGAGAAATCAATCTCTTGGTTTTGTTGCATTAAATATTTTGGATGAACATGCTCATTGAGCAGAGTTGATGAAAATTTCATACGAAGCATTTCTATTTTCTAGATTATTTCATAAATATGCTTGTTTTGAGTGCTTTGTACGTAATTGTTCATAACTATAAATGCAACACTTTGTTGTAATGAAATATCTCATACAATTTCATTGATTTTAGAGAGTTACATTTGAACAACTCATCATTATTGTCCTTGTTTGCATGAAAATTCAAAATAGAATTTGTTTCACATTGTACATTTCATTTATTTATTTATTTTTATATTTTAATCAATTTATGGTACTGTAGTTTAAAAAGGTAAAGAGAAGTTTCTTATAAAAACGTACATCACCTAAATTTTTTTTGCCATCTGTGCTTTGGAATGGTAATTATCAATAGCTATTATTATGTACAGGTTATTTTACTTGCTTTTCTTTTAGTAGTTATAGTGGGTTAGTTCTTAAAGAAATAAATGTGCCTCTTAAAACGTTACAATGATTGAATTCAATGAGATTTGCCAAATTATAAAAAATTTAGCTTTTTTGTAAAAAGAGCAATTAATAAGCAAGTGCTACTATCTCTTGATAATAATTTGATGCCATCTTAAGGAGAAAACAAGATCATTAGAATAGAATGAGATAATCTTTAGATGTCTTGGAATTTTGATAAAGTAAGTGTAAATAAAAAGTGAGGATAATAGGTTTATGTTAATTTTGAAGCCATCAACAAAATGAAATATTTGTTTTAGTAATCACTAAGTTAGTGTTTTATTAAAAATAATTTTAGAAAGAGAATTATTAAATTTGAATTGTACTGTGGATTGATAAAGAGTTGGTGCATAAATATAATGCTTTAGGCTTGAATGATATATTTATTGATATTTATAAAGTTATAGGTGGCACAATAGTGAAAAAATACATGATGTGTAGGATTGGTCAACTATAGAGGAATTGAACTTAGAAGGTAGTACAATTAAAAAGTTTACTATTGCAATAATTAAGATATGCTTTTTTTTTCAGTGTTGTATTTGCATATTATTAGGAGTGAGATGCTAATGGATCAGTGAGTAAGATATTTCTTTTATTTTAGCGCTACATGGTTTAAAAGCATTTAGTGTTTATATTTTGAATTTGATGCTATTAAATATTAATCATAATCTTTCATTTTTAAATTTAGCTTAACAAGTGTAAAAATATATCAATTAACATAAAAAACTAAGTCCTTTATATGCAAGTAAAACTAATCTCTGTACATTTCTCTTTTTTCTAGAAGCTTCTAAAATCGCACGCACAAATGTAAATAATATTTTTTAAGTTTTACTTTAAACTTTGAATAATCTGTTGACGTTGTTGAAGAAAGCTGTCACGTGTTGTTTTAATCATTTGAACCCTATTTGGTGGGTTGCTTATATGAATTTGGGGAGAGTGTCCTCTATTTTTGCTTACAATGAGATTTATCTGGCTATCTCATCAAAATGCTCATGTGACCTAAATTTTTGTGTAGTTTTCTTTTTGATATAGCAGTTCTCTATAACAAAATTCTTTTTTGATTAATAAAATTTAACTCTGCTTTTTCTAATTAAAGCATTTCTTCTTTTGCTTAGGTGATATCTCCTATTCCACCCTCTGACAAAGTTGGTGTGAAATCCGTTCAGAGAGAAACTGAAGAAATTATACCTATGAAATCAATGAAATTGGATTGGATTCCATATTTTCCATTGGATAATAGGTATTCTAAAAAATTAGTTTGCTGTGTTTAAGATATTTTTTGAGGTCGCAGGTGAAGTTTTTAGCTAATATGATTAAATGTATATAATTTTCTAGGAAAAATCAAGTAGAGCGATTACACACTGAGATTTATACTATGGGATGCACTCAGAGAAGGTAACTTGACCATTCTAGTAAGCCATGAACTATTTCTTTATTATTTTGCTTCTCTTTTCTCCAGTATTCAACTATTTTTCTATAGTATCTGTAAACTATATCTATCTATATTTATATATATATATATATACATACATACCTCTAAATAATTTGTTTTCTTTTACCTTGTATGCTCAGTGCCAAGGTTCATTTGTTTTCATTTTCTATCTCATTATTTTCTCTTTATTTTTTGTTAACACATACTTGCATGTTCATTTATTTTCACATAGTTATGTTATTGCTTTTATGTCTGATTTTTTACATTTAAAAAATAATTTGTAAATAGTATGTTTGTTTAATTTTTTTTGGCATGCTTAATGTATTGTCTATAGCAATGTTTAGACACCATCTTTTTTGTTCGTTAAATCACTATATTCTTCTTGAATCAGAATTATGTAAAAACCAAAAATGCTGTTTCCCAAAAAACTAGACGTTTTCAGGAACCTAAATAATAACCAACGTGCAGAGTAAAAATTTAAACCATTAGTCATCACTAGGCATCTACTCAATTTTGAAATCATTTGTTTTATAAAAAACTATTATCAATATTTTATCCTAGTTGAATTTATGAGTTAGTTTAGAGGGTCTAGCTCGAACTTACTCTTTCCAACTTAGGAGGAACCAATGGAGTATCATAAATTGTAACCTGAAGTTAAGATGATTGAGAAAGAGTTGGTGATTCAACATGTACAATGAAAGAAATAACTACCCTCATTTGACAAGTTGATAGCTTTAGTGTTACAGGATTATGAAGAATGGGTCAACATAAGATTACATCATAAGCAAATATTTTGCAATATTATTTGTATGAAATTTGTCTAAATGTTAAGCCGAACAAATTGCAGGACTGAATGAAAAATGAAAATGCTTAGAGCTAACTTCAAAATATTTGAAATAATGCTGACTTCTGAAATTTTTGTTTTTCTTTTTTGTTTATTTAAATTACATGATGTCATGCTCCAATGTTTGCAGATCTGCTCTAAAATTGCTGAAAGTTGAGCGAATTAGGCAATATGATTATTGCCATCCCTGTGAGTTTCTATTTTATTTAGCATGTTGTACATTTCATTGCTTCAAGTATTTAATCTTTTTGACACATTTTTTATTGCTTTTTTCCATTGAATCATCTTATTTTCTTGCGCACTTTATTTTGAAGCAACTTGATGAACCAACTGGGGATACACTATTGATACACTATTTGAGTTTTAATGCATTAATATTTTTGATTGGCTAATTTTCCATGAGATGATCACAAACAGCCATGTTTTATTTTATTAAACATTTAACATGATTTGCCATTTCCAGCGGGCGAGAATCGGCAGTGAGAATCGACAGCTGGATTTCAGCTATAATCGGCTGCTGGAAATGGCAATGGTCGATTCCAGCAGTCAGCATCTTCCTTTTTCGGTATATTTCGCACATGCCCCTCTATTTTGATGGAAGAAAGGGGATTAACGGGATTATTAACTGCTAGGGACCAAAAAATAATTAAATAAGTGTCCAGTGATAAAAAAATATTTATAAGAGAATGAGTATTTTGAACATTTTGCAATAGTCAATGGAATATTTTGATAAATAACTTTCTATATAAATGACTTGTATTTGGCCTTGTATTCATAAAGTTTGCCATGATATCAATTAAAAATTATAAAATTTTGGATAGGCTTTTATAAAAAAAGTTTGTATCTATTGGTTGTTGGTTATTAAATTAATTTTAATTAAATTTAATTATTATTTTTTTAAATTTGATCATTATATGTAAAAATATATAATTTTCACTCTTTTATTATTATAATTTCAGTCATAACAAAACTATTAAAGTGATTATATTTTTAACTAATTAACCTTGTTAGCATAATTATTTTATTTTATTATTATAACAAAATTAATGAATTTATAACATCGTGTCTAAGCCAACATGCAAATATGACAATTTTTTAGTTTATATTCATATTACCTCAGCTATTAAACAGCTATGCATGCTTAATTTATTAGGCATTAGCCCATAAAAAAATTGTTTGGTTACTTTTAGATTTAACTCTTTTTTTAATTAAACTATGATCAAGAGCAATTTCTATTATTAATTAGTATGTTAATTTAAAAAATCTTGATCTTGTAGAACAATAATTATTTCTTTGTAGATTAATTATGATTATGATTAATTTTTTAGTATATTGTTTATTAATTAATATGCTAATATATTCAAATTTAATTTAGAGTAATATGATACTCTACTAATGATAATGCTTAATTTTTTATTATATTTTGATTTATCATTACATTAGTTATTATTGGTTATATTCAAGTAGCATATTAGTTATTAATCAGTACATTGATATTAATTAATATTAATTCTATTATTAATTAATAATTAAATATTATTTTTTATTGAGCTTAATTTATAGTAGACAATTTAATATGTTGGTAGGGTGACTAAAAGTTTAATAGTATTTATGATGGTTTTGATGTGGGAGAGATTAATAAAAATAGTTTGGGCTTGCTTTAACTTATGATGTTATGATTTGTCACTTATTTTAAAAAAATAGGGCATGTTATCATTTATAAAAATGAAACATTTGAAATTTTGATTATTTTATCATAAAAAAGAGATCATTATATGACAAGAATTATATGATTGTACCAAGCAATGATTTTTTATGACCAACATCAAAAATTTGTTTTAAATATGAATATAAGGAGTACTAAAAGTAATATTAAAATTTAAAATATCTTGAAGCTAGATGGTAAAATTTTAACATTATATTATATATTTTTTGGAAGTGAATTTAAACATTGGATAGTGAAATTTTGAGCGATAAAATAATTTTGTGGAATTTAGTTGCTAGTTTTATTTGTGAGATAGCTAAAGTATACTTGGCGAATTTCAAGAAAATACACTTAATAGTTAAAGTTGCTTAGTGGTAGAAATAATATGTTTAAGAAAAGATTGAAAAAAAAATGTTATAAAGAACGGTTTAAATGTAAGAATGGCTTAAACTAGTTTATTGAGAGTCCAAAATAATGTTTTTGATTCTTTGATTGCAATATTTAAAATATTAAACCACACCAAGCCTTAATCCCGCTAGGTGGGGTCGACTAAATCATAATGGGATTCGACAATATTTTACGCTGACTATCGACTACATACTCCAATCATTCTCCTTATATATCCAATCTTGAGATCTGGCAACAATGGAGTTAAATATATATTAGAAATTATTGTAGGAGAAGATTACTACATAAGCTAGTCCAATTAAGAGATAAAAACCAAAGACTCAACTTAAGTGAAATTTATTATATATGATCATAAAATTCTATCAAGGGATGGATATATTCAATATAGATGCATGAATTATTTTGCAAATTTTTTAATGAAAGTTGTACCACCACAAATAATGTGAGTCTAATATTTATAAAGTATAATCTATTGCACTTTTATTTGACAAATTTGTAAAATTGAGATTTGAAATGCTTATAAGAGGTTGAAGAGTGGAAAAATGTTTGACCAAATCATATTTATAATGGTATGTGGATAATTTGGGTGTGGAAGGAATTGTTTGGATAGCTAAGCTAATTTATATCATTTTGAAAACTTAAAAGATGTTGATGAGTGGAGGAGTATAGTTGTATCTATTTACAATTAGAAATGTGATGCTTAAGATCATGCAAATTATTGGAAAGTTCAGTTATAAGCCATTTACATTAAATTTTTAGAAGAGTGATTGAATACTTTTATGAAAGGATACTCATATTTCAGAAAATCAATTTTATTTTATGCCAAATAGATCTACCATGGAAATCACATTTATGAAGAGGTTTGATGAAAAAATTTAGAGAAACAATTTTTCTTTAATTTTTATTAATTTTGTAAAAGCTTACGATATAGTCCCAAGAGAAGTTCTTTGGGGAGTTTTGGAGAGAGCATTTGTGAAGCATATCTTGTTAGAAGGATAAACGATGAAAATAATTCTCGTTCACACTAATGCAGCATACTTAGGCGCACACGCGTGTGTGTATATATATATATATATATATATATATATATATATATGCAATAGCATTTATTTAATCGTTTAGTTAATAAGCTCTCCGTCGTCTACTTAGGAGCCTGGGCGCTGAACTCTCTGGCTGGCGTTGGTTGTGCGAGCGTCTGGGTGCCTGGCCTCTGACTGGCGTTGGTCATGTTGAGCTTGGGCTTGCTTGGGCACCCATTCTTTTGTCTCGCGCTATTATATGTTGTTGTATTATAATATCCCCTTGTATGATAACGATGGAGTCTTGAACTTTCTGCTTATCTCGTAGGTGATTGAATTATGAGATTGGAAGGGGTTTAGTGAGGATGTTCGTTATTTGCTTGGAGGTAGTATATAGTGGATTGTGACTTCATTGTTTTTGACATTGTCGTCTCTAACGAAGTGACAATCCACCTCTACATGTTTTGTATGAGCATGAAATAGTTGGTTATAGTCGAAAGAGATTGCAGACGTGTTGTCGCAGTATATAGCTGTTGCTTATTGTTGAGGATGTTGAAATTCTTGGAGTAATCTCCAGAGCCAAATGATTTATGTAACTGTGGAGGCGAGCGCTCTGTGTTTGGCTTCGGTGGAGGATTATGCGACTATGTGCTTTTTTTTGCGCTCTAGTTGATTAGTGTTTGGCCGAGAAACAAGCATAGTCTGGTGGTGGACTTCCTGTCGATGGAATCACTAGCCCAATCCACATCTGAGTAAGCATGGAGCTTCATAGTGATGGGAGTGATGGGTATTGGAATGTGCCTTTGATATATCGTTGTATACGCTTCAATTTTATATAAGTCATGTTGCTGGGGTTGATGCATGTATTGATGTACACATAACAACAAGGCTAATGTCCGAACGGGTGATGGTGAGAAACTGTAGGCAGTAGACGAGTTGTATGTAGAACTGTGGATTGGAAAAAGGTTCTAATGTGATAGTGGAGTAGTCGGCTGTGCTGGCTAGCATCAGTGTTGCTGTAGTTTGGCATTCCTTCATCATGAAGGATCTGTTGCGCATATGTTGCTTGAGATAAATGAAGGCCTTTGGATGTTGATTGGATGACGATGCCAAGAAATTGGGAAGGGGAGTCAAGGGTTTTCATTTTGAACATGTCTTCCTTTGTTTGAATTGTTTGTTTGAGAAATGTGGGGTTGGTACCGGTGAGGAGGAGATCATCACCATATATTAGGAGATAAGCATGCATGTGGAAAGTTGCAGCTGATAAGTGAGGGATCAGCTTTGAAGCCTTTCAATATTAGGAAATCAGTGAGAATATAGAACCATTGACGATGGGATTGCTTAAATTCATATAGAGCCTTTTTGAGTTTGCACATGTGGTGAGGCTTATCTGGATTAATTAAGCCCAAAGGTTGTTTGATGTATATGGTTTCATTCAAGGAGCCATGGAGAAATGAAAATGATATGTCGAGTTGTAGGACGGACCACCGATGGCGGTGGGATGCTATGGTGAAGAGAACGCAAATAATGGATATTTTGGCAACTTGACTAAATGTTTTCGTGTAGTCTAGCCTGTGTGTTTGGTTGAAGTCTTAGGACACTAGGCGAGCTTTGTGATTGGATACAATGCTGTCAGAATTGTATTTCGTCCGGAATGTCCATTTGCACCCAATGGCTGGTTGAGCAGGATTGGAGACACTAGGTCCTAAGTTTCTTGTTCTTTAAGGGTTGTAATTTCAACGACCATTGCTTTTCATCTATGATCATGCTTATTGGCTTGGTTGTAGGCGGTGGGATCATATTGTGTAAGGGTTTAAGTAGTAAGATCAAGGATGGGACGGTAGGGCGTAAGACTAGAGCACTTGTTTTAGTTAGGGTGAGCATTGGGTTTGAAGGATGTTTAGGAGAGGGAGAGGATTGAGGGGTAGCATTGGCTGTGGGTAATGTGGAGGAGGTATTAGTTGGGTAATTGGTTTGGTTGGGGTAGGTAGAGCTGGAAGGGTTTGGTGAAGGTGGAGAGGTAGAAGATGATGGAGGAAATGTTGGGTGGTTCTGAATTGGAGAGAGAGAGAGAGAGGTATTTGGCTGATGCTGTTGTAAGGTGCCAAAGAAGGGTGGAAAGAGAGTAGAGGGAGGAAGAATTAATTGGGGAGTGGGGAGGTCGGTTGTTGGAGATGATTGGGATGGTTGAGGGGATGAGGGTTGAATTTGATAATTGTTCGAGGAAGTGTACGTTGCGAGGGATGATAACTTGATGCGTTAGGGGGTTGTAGCATAGATTCTTTTTGTGAATGGGAGAATAGTCAATGAATATGCATGGGATAGTTTTGGTGGAGAGTTTCGATTGTTTACTAGGTAGTAGAAGTGGGTAGCATGTGCATTTGAAGACTCGTAGATGAGTTTAGTTAGGCTTTTGATTGTGTAGGAGTTCGCAGGGGCCTTTGTTGGTGGTGATTTTAGAGGGGAGACAGTTTATGAGGTAGGTGGCGATTGATAGAGTGTCGGGCTAGAAGTTAGGTGAGAGGCAGGCGGTGTGGAGTGTTCCGGTGGTTTCAATGAGATGACGATGTTTTCGTTCGATGACACTATTTTGTTAGGGTATATAGGGGCAATACAGTTGATGTTGATTACGTTTTATTTTAGGTGAGTTGTAAGTGTGGTGTTGCATATTCACCCCATCGTCGGTGCGGAGAATCTTTATTTTGTGGTTGAATTGGAATTCGAGAGAGCAAGTTAATTGATTGAAAAGGTTGGTAGTTTTAGATTTATGTTTTATTGGAAAAACTCATACAAAGCGAGGGAAATCATCGATAAAAGAAATATAATGTTGAAAACCTTTGTTAGAAATATTTAAGAAGGGACTCCATACATCATAATGAATTAAATTTAACAATTTGTAGTTTTGATTAGAAGAGTTAGAGAAGGGTAAGTTGTGGTTGCTCATGATGTAATGGGTGCATTTGTTGGTGCTGCTATTGTGTGGAATTTGTGAAGTTTGAGTTTCAAAAAGTTGTTGATTTGCTGTTGTTAGGCTGCCTAGGCGTCAGTGCCAAAGAGTTGATGCTGTTGGTGTAGTGGAGGAAGTGAGGATGAGCTTCGGTAAGAGGGGTGGTGGCTTTGGTGGGATTACGTATAGTCTGTTGTGGCTGGACCTTGAAGAAGAATCTTGTTCGAATGGAGATCCGTGATACAAAAGCCGATGGGATCAAATGAAATAGAACAATTATTATCAGTTACAAATTTGTGGACTAAAAGTAGATTAAATTTTGATTGGGGAACATGTAGTATTTGAGATAGAGCAAGCTTACAGGTTGGAGTAGGTAGTAGATCGTTGCCGACATTGGAGATATGTAAGGTTTGGCCATTACTGATGGTTGTCTTGTCCATGGTATGAGTCGGAGATAGTGAGATTGTTGTGATCATTGGTAACGTGAGTTGATACATTGGAATCAAGGAACCAGTTGGTGTTTGTATGGCCGCCGGAGATGAGTGCTGTCTGTTGGGATGGTTTTGTATGTTAAGGATTGTGTCGGTGCCCACAGGAGAGTGTTGTCCACAGATTTGGCATGCATAAGGTGCAGGACAAGGGAGGGTGCTGTAGTACGGTTCTTGGCTATTCGTGGGTCTTAAATGAAGCCAGTTTCTTCCTCTCCACGGCTGGCCACATTTTTTGCTGCATGTATGAATCTAGAAGGTAGGTTGCGGGGGTGTATTTGGAAACCATGAGTGGCTGAGAGGTTGTAGATTTGTTCGGATCGCTATTTTAAAGGTTTGATATTGAGCTGATTGACCTTTTGGGATGTAGAGAATTGTCTTCCGGATCAATGGTGCTAGCGTGTGGGCGCGCCTGGCCTTTGGCAGGGGCTGATCATGTTTGAACCTAGGCGTCCATGGGCGCCAAGCCAAGCCTTCTGTCTTGCTTGATTTTGTTATTGTTGTTTTCTTATATATATTGTTGGTATTAAAGATATGTATAACTGCGTTGTAACATATATTTTTGATTGCTAGTTGTCTGTTTAATGGTTTTTATTATCAATGGATTGCATCAAGGCTTTGCTCTTGGTCTATAAGCTTTAATTATGCATGCTATTTTTAGATGATATTTTCTTAGTTGATAACAATAAGGATGGAGTTAAAGTAAAGCTTGAGTTGCATAGGATTACTTTAGATTCTAAAGGGTTTTATCTTTAAAAATTCAAAATAAAATATACGGAGTGCAAGTTTAACTGTAATAAAATTTATGGAGTAAAGTTTCTTAGATTCTGTATCTTCTCTTGATCTAGAATATCAATCAAAAATGTTGAATGAATTATATTTATTTTATGGATGGACAAACCCTCTTAAACAAAAAGGTATTTTAAGAAATTTTATAGATTTAGCCTTATCTAAGAATCTACTTGAAAATGTGGAATTTTGAATGTCATATTTTATTGGAAAAAGCTATCATGTTATATCTATTGATGCGTTTTAAAGTAAATTGACTCCATAAGGGTTATTGCAACTAAATTTTAAGACTAGTTTGTTAACAAAAAGGATGTGTATGTGTTACAGCATTGTAATTAGTTATTTTGTATGAATAAATGTGCGTTGGGCATTACGAGACATTGGCAGATCAGTTGAGTATCACAAATGGGAATGCTTTTATAGATGCGTAGCAAAACTACTGAAGGCAAGGCAATTAATTATCATATTAGGGAGATGTGTTAAGCTGTTTCTTAAGCTTAGTCATTGTACCAAGTGATTTACAAGAATAATAAAACAACAAATAGAATTTGATTCTAGCAAGAGAATTTTTTTGAAGGAGGATTAATAAATGTTAGTGGCTTGTAATTTTTATAGTTATGAATTTGTTTATTGTTAATAATGTCATTTTTCATTAGTATCATAATCAATAACATACCTTGTTATTGTTTAATTATTTACAAACAACAATCTGGTAAGTTTAACTAAATTTTGTTGCTTAGCCACTTTTTAATTTTAAAAATAGTCTAGTACAATATTTCTCGAGCTATGTTCTTCTCTTAGAAATCCAATTTAAAGTCATAATCTGCTAATCTCTTAAGTGAAGGCAAGGCAGTTCTCGAGTTTGATGAGCATTTCCTATAATGACCATTTAATTAAATTTAAGATTGAAGCAACAACATTTAAAAAATTCAGATTTAATTTGTTTTACTTGCAACTTTGATATGTTTGGTATTTTTCCATATTTTGGTACAGTAGATGTGATATCCATGTGTTCTTCTTAGTGCACCTTTCTTTTAAGCTTGTAAAGGCTTATTTTCCTTCATGTGAAGTTACTTTTATTTTCTATTAACTCATGCTGCTACCTGCCACTTAATATGCTTTAAAGGTTTCGTGATTTTTATTGTTTTTGTAGATCTTCAACCTCTTCATCCTGATGTAAATGACGAAGACACGGTTGTTAATATAATGTATCCTCTGGAACCTCCGGTAATTATTAGACCTAAAATCTGTAATACTGCACGATGATTATATGTTCATTGTAACTCTCAGTTTCGAGTTTTTGTGAAACTAACACTTTTTGTGTTTTGCTTGAATATCTAGAAACAAGTAAACATCAAAATATTATTATGTTTTGATTTCAATCAGATATAATCTGAAAGTCCCAATTCAAACCAAATTATTGATCTTAAAACCATGATAAAGGCTCAATTTCTTTTTGTGCCAATATCCGTGGTATTAACAATCCTGTCAAAATACTAATATCAAAGAGAGAAAATTTAATTTCTCCTGAGCACATACCCTTATTCATTTTACCTTTCAAAAAAATATTCACTCTGAGCTTTCGAGCAAAGACAACCAACATGAAATAATTCCTGTATTCAAACTCACCTCTATTTCTTTTTAAGTTTTTTTGGGATCACTTTTCTTCTTCTTGGACAAATTTGGGAGAACTTTCTTTTTGTGTGGATTTCTGGAGCAATGGCAGAGAGATGCGCACACATTGAAGTTTTTATTAAGTGCTGCATTGTGAAGATGTTTAGTTCTTCGGCCACAACTTTCAGAAAGTTCTCCAATTTGAGTGGGCACTTGAATATTAACTGTCAACATTGTGTTTCTTCAAACTATTATTAATTCTTCAGAAATGAAACTTCCATAGCCGGATATCAAGTGAATGCTAAATTTATTTTCGCATTAATGAATGTGAAAACATAGGAAAATGCTATATTTGTTCTTTCTAATAATAAGCATAACGATGGATGAATTATTGATCACCGAGACAAAAAGGAGTTTTGTTTTTACTGTGATTCAATTGTTGTTAAACTTGTTATTTATTGTTTTTAAGGGATGGTTGTTTTTGTTATAAAGCCAAACAACCGATTAAAGCCAGATCAAGGCACCCCTCAAGCTAACATTAAGTATAAACGTAGGATCAGTCTGCTATGCACTTTGGGTATATTCTCACTGCATTTATGTTGCTAAATCCGAGGTACATGCATTGGATTACTGCACAGGAAGAATGAAGTTATCCAACCTAATTTGTAATGATGACTAAGAACTCACAGTTAGATGATTAACTTGGTGCAATTCACTGTTTTTTAGATAACTTGTTACAAATTCAAATCAAAGTCTTATGAGTATTTTGTGTTTCAATTATTTATGTATGTAATTCTTTGACAACTCATAAATGAGCTGGCTGATACTTAGCCTCAACTGTCGAACACGTGACAAGCTTGGAAGTTGACTTTTAAATAAATTCTTCTGTTGAGTTTAATTAAAAATAGTACACTATGGAGCTCAACAAGATAAAATTAAGAGTTAATTAGGTCTCCCTGCCGGCTTACTTTTAGTGTATTCTAAAATTTTGCAGTGTCTGTCCTCTTTGTATTTTAGGTGCCTTATATTTCTATGCTTGCCAATCCCTTTAGATAAATTGAATACTTGCTACTTTTCTAGGCATTCATGGTGAAGAGAATGAGTCTGATTCACATGGGAACCAAAGTTCGTCTTACATCATATCCTTGTTCTCGATTTTTCGACTGCATCGATAAAGGCTTACTGTACCATTAGGAGACCCCATACCATATTGGGAAAGAATTTTGTCTCAAAATACAAAGGAGTGATACTAAACTCTAAATACGAAATAAGAGGGAGTGATATTAATAATTTGCAAATTAGACTCATCACTTGAGAAGTATTAAATAATTTTTTTGAGTTGAGCTCTAGATTCAACTTATAACAAATAGTTTTCTCATGATTAATGATTTAACAATTTAAACAACACTTATGAAGATTTTCAGAAATTACTTTATTGTAAAAATTGTAATCATTGTGGTGCCTATTCAAACTTAATCATAGGATTTGACAATGATATCAAGCTCCACGAGGATCCAAGTCATAGAAGGGCTCAAGAGCCACTTGGTAAGTTCATCTATCAAGAGCGTTTTTTTATTGAACCCAAAGACCATAAATAGGTTTGAATATAGAAGTGATTTTAATTTCAGGGAAAAACCATGGACCTCTTTTATGGGAACTTTGAATATTGATCAAACTTCAGCGATCATTTGAAGGGATATCTGAGGTTGCCTTTCCATTATTTTAAGGTGTAGGTTAATAGGAACCCACAATCTGACTTGTTAAGCTTCAAGAAACTTTGCAAACGGTATATAAGGTTAGTGAACGCCACTGAAATTGAACTTTACAAGTGCCTTGCAAGTGCTGGTCATGGAAATGGCTGTTAAAAAGTTTGTTGCTTGCGAACTGCTTGTGTCCAACTTATTATTAAGATTAGCTTAATCAGTAAGCTTATGAGGTAAACTTGAATTCCTATTTGAGCTGAATTCTATATCTAGCTGGACACAAGCAATATCATTTTTTATTATGTTTGGCTCGAAGATAAATTTATAAATAAATATTCTATACTAATTAAAATATAAAATGACTATTATATTTGGGTCTTTACACACAAGACAGATAATTGAATAATACATACATAGTACTCAAGCTTTAGTATTTAAAATAAAGCGCTATCATTTTACTTGCATTAAAATCTTTCTAATTACAAGTAGATATGAGGTGTTGTGCGCTTTAGAAATGTGATTGGAAGTGCTTATTTTGTATTATTAAAGTTTGGGTGATGGATACACATCATTTAAATTTTTGGTGCTACTGCATAAAATTCCCATTTGAAAATATGAAAATCATTTATTTAAAATTTTGTATATTTAATACATAGAAACCTTGTGCTCCAAACTTGGTGCTCCAAAAAATTTGGGCGGGATGTCCATCAATTGAAGCTTAGGGTTTGATACTTTGCTTGAATGTTGAATAGGCTTCAACTGACGATTACGACGGTGGATTAGCAACCTTGGGCCACCAATGCCCTAAATGGCGAGCAATCAGCAAATCATGCATAAAGATATGTGGGCGGCATTACTGTCTATCAAGGAGATAGAACCACTAGAAGCACCAATTGCAGATGAGTAGTATAATCCCAACTTTTGGCAGACTTGCATGTGGGTGAAAAAATTTGGAGACCACAGACACTGACACCTCAACTTGATCCCCAAAGATCATCTCCAGCCAAAGTAAGGGTGCGCAAATCTTATAAAAAAGAGATGCGGTTGGATGTGAGCTGGAGGCACTGGAAGCTGAAGGAGGAGAAGATGATGGAGGGCATGAGCTGGAGACATTGAGAGCTGATGGAGGCGAAAATGGAGAATAAAGACGATCGTGCATTATTTTTGCCATCCTCAACGCCAGCCTAATGTTGAAATATGGAACGCCCGACCATGTACCTGGCTACACATGATGATTCGAATAATTTTTGACCTCTACATTTTTGTGGAGATGTATAAGGCTGCTCCTAGAAGATTGAAAGGAGGGGAACATACAATTTCCAACTGAAGCTTTACTCGACTGCTACCAGAACACTCATTTTTTGATATAGAATCTTGACATCAGAGTGCAGTGCTGTCTTTTACTTAATGAATTTCACATCTCTCTCTCTCTCTCTCTCTTTTTCTCCCCCTCTCTCTCCCTCTTAACGCTTAATGATAGCTCACTTGGCTCACAGTGCTTTAATTTGTACTAAACTCATATATCTTGTTAAATCTTTACTCTGCAACATGCTAATAGAGGGAGTGGGTTGAATCTCCAATTGAACAACAGTAAACTCGCAGATGATGAATAGCATCAACATAGGTGTAGTATTTACTATATGAATTTTTTGGCATCTATAAGAACGAACAATGCTTGGTTCTTAGCTTCTGCATTCAGATTCTTATCAAAGCTGTCTTAAATGTGCTTTGTTGTAAATGAAGCTCAAATTAACCCTATCAAGATGAAACTTATCCATATAAGGTGCTTCTTTTAGAAAGGTATATAAATTAAATGATGCTATTTAGAATTAGAGGGATGAGGATGGGCAAGATATATTAAAAATGGATGTTTTGTACATTCAGATACTCTGAAGCTGATTTTTCATTGTCATGTTGCTTAGGTGCTACAAACTTTGATGGCATACAGCAAAAAATTGTATTTAAACCTCCATGATTTTTTTTGTGTGGATAGATGTTGATCTCCATGAATTAATTGTCTAAAAAAAACACGTGTTTATGTTATAATTTAGCCGCTGATGAATTTGTTTGCTAACATTCAGGAACCATTATTTTGATACAGGAGCTACTAGAACTATTTTATTAAAAATATTCTAGATTATTTAACTAAATGCAATTCATATATTTGAATATATATGTTTTTTATTATTGAAACCTGTTCCACAAATGAGAAAATTTCTGTTTTGTTGGCTGATAAAGATTAGAAAATAATTTTATGGATCTGCAGTAAAGCAAACTGATATACTGATTCAGCCAACCGACTATTGGATCGTGTGTGTGTGAAGAGGAACTTGTTAGCAAGCAGATAAAAGCAAAATATGTAATGGGCACACATGATTTCCAAATGATGGAAGATTTCAAATATAAACTTTTATAAACAATAAACAGAAAAACTTAGAATTAGCAGAAGAATAGCAGTAGGGACGACCTAATGTTAGTGTTCTTGAGAGACTAACACAAGGATAAAGCTAGAAGATTTCCTGCCTTAACGGTTAGCAGTAAGCTCCCATGTTCAAATAGTTCTTCACGTTAGTGGTGGCTAAAATAAATTTAGTGTATGATTTTTAATAGATATATACTAGATAACTATCTATTAGTTTTAATTTGATTTTCTTATAAAAGTAGGTGTATGGGCTGCACAAAAGCTTGTTGTTTGCAAACGGCAGTGTTAGTCTTGTTAAGTAGCTCGAGTTTGGCTCGTAGATACGTTAACGAGCTGAGCTTGAACAAATATTTTGAGCTTTGTTCTTAGCAAGACGAACAAGAACATAGCATTCATTCAAATTTAGTTAGATAATGGCTCAAAGAAATGCTAATGAATCTAAGTGCTCATAGCTGGATTGCTTGTGCGTAAATTCATAAGATTTTTTAGTCTTGCATCGCGATTTTGTGAAAACATTTTGAAGTATATAGTTACACAAATTAATCTTTGCAAAATTAAAGCTAGGTTGAAGATTATGCTGGAGCTAATGATTTGCGGAATTTGCATTAAATATTTAATTTTGCATAAATTTTAAGCATTCCACTTAGCCCAACACACTCAATCTATTTGAGCTGAGCTTGAGCTTTTGAATTTCAGACTTAGTTTGAGCTCGTGTTGTACTCGGGCTAGGCCTAAATCTAATGAGCAAGTTAGGTTCATTTACACACCTATATGCCATGACATTTTAAAATCGTGGTTGGGGATTAAAAATGTTTTATTATTACGATAGCTGTCAACTGTAATTAAAAGTGTTTGTTTGTTTGAACGGATGTATAGAAATGAGTGCAAGTGATAAAAAGAAACTCACCCAGCTTCAAGGAATGTGAGATCTCTCAACTGGTCGTCTTAAAATCACAAATCATAGAAGAAATGATTATTTTAAATGCATGATAGAAGTGGTAGGATTTTTAATAGCATAATGGAAACGCACTTGCAATTTTTTGGCGTGAGGGAATTAGTATATTGGTTTAAATAGCTGGGTGCTATTGACGATGATTATTTTTATTAATTTAATACTGGAAGAAGCTCCTTCGCTGACACTACTAATTCGTTTCTTCAGATTGTTTGTGATTTTGATTGGGAACTGGACGAACTTGAGGTACGCTATCTTCAAGTGTATATTTACACCATGAATGGCGCACTAAAAGACGACTGTTTTAATTGACCGGTAAATATTATGATTTGTTTTCATCCATTAGGAGTTCACTGATGAACTTATCAAGGAGGAGACATTGCCTGAAGATCAGAAGGATAAATTTAAGGTTTGATATCATCAATAGTAATATCATTCTTCATTTAGTTTTATGTCTGATGGATGGCTAAAGCTAGTGTTTTTTTATTCCTCCAGGAGTACGTGAAAGGGCAGGTCAAGGAAAGGAAGCAAGCTCAAAGACAGGTTTGTTTTAGCTTTTAGTTATTATTTTACGGTTCTTCAGCATCGTATTCATGATATATGATGCTGGATCCTTCATTTTTGCTTTTTTTCTTAAAGGCAATGGAAGCCCGAAAGAAAGCTATAGAAGAGATAGACCCAAAAACACTATCTGCTTTGGAGAATATGCGGCTCTACAAGTTTTATCCTATCCAGACTACCTATACTCCGGACATCAGCCAAGTGAAGGTGCGTCCACAGTTTACATTCTATAGCATGTAACACGATATTCAAAATTTATTAAGCTTGAACGATGTTGATCAGTACCTTTGATGTTATTTATTATATCTTCTAATGTCAATAACGGTGTTGATCAGCACCTTTGATGTTTTGTCATTAGTAATAATGGAGTAAAGGGAATCACGAATCTGAGGAGAATCGGTGAACAGTGCTCTCTTTTATTGCACTTACAACTTGATCGAGCTCTAGTTTTGTTTGTGTAGCAAAAGTCTAAGCAAGAATTAGTACAATATTAAATAGTTTTAATACAGTTATAATCGTCATGATTTTAATTTGTGAATCTTTATTATTATTATTATTTAAATACATTAATTCGGTTCGCATGTTTTTGCTTTTAATTTGATGATATTCCTGCAGGTGCCCTACATTAATAGGTACTATGGAAAGGCGCATGTTGTTCTGTGATTGGGTGGAAATGATTTCTCAAGTTTTGTAGGGAGATTAAATTCGGTCTTTTGAAGATTGATTTATTTCATTGCGGCCTCTTCGAGCTCTTTTATTTACTTAAGCTGAGTTTCGTAGATCCTCTTTAAGTATATTGATCCAAAATTAATTTTCTTCTTAACTTAGTTTTGTGAGAAATTATTAATCCAATAAAGAAATATGATTTAACTTCAAATGCTAGATTGCTAGATTCATATAGTACGTAATATAATTCAACCATAGTTAGCTTTGCTTGCAATAATGACTAGTCTTTCAAAAATAAGTTAACATCCCTCTTTATGGACCCCAACTAATTATTCTTCTGTATGTGCTAACAACAATATTTATATAGTTTAAATATTTACAACCCAAAACATGATAGGATCTCATCCAATAAGAGATTTTTATGTCTCTAAGCATGCCACTTTTATAAGGAATTCTCAAACATTAAAAGGAATTTTAAATCCATGCATCAAACAAGCAATAAAAAAAACATTATGTAATAAACATATATATAAATCTCTAGGTACAAAAGTCTTTGCAAGTTGAGTTTTCATAACCAAAAACTTCCAAACAAAAGTTCTTTTATTTTGAAAATATAAATGTATTTCAAAGCAATTTAAATTTTCAAGGTACCTCAAGCAAAATCAAAATATATGTGAACTTGAAATTATTCATTAATTTAGATCAATTATAGATTACTTTACTAAAGCTATATATGTATATGTGTGTGTGCGCGCGAGAGCGCGAGCGCGTGTGTGTGATTTAAGACCTTAAATGTTTAGTAAGTCGTGCTTCTAATATGCATCATAAGATTTTGTGCTAAAAATTATAGTTTTAGTCTTATCATAATAAGAAACTTTGCAGAACTTCTAGACTTACATCTCACCCATTTCCCACTAGCTTAATTTTAAGAGTTTAGAAAATTAAGATTTTTAACTAATTTTAAGAGTTTAGAAAATTAAGATTTTTAAATAATTTTAAGAGTTTAGAAAATTGTATTAAAAAAACAAATTTGGTAACTTTCTTCATATAATTAAAATTTAGGTTTATTTTAAGTTAAAGAAGTAATATAAGAGATTGGCATATCTAGGTCCTTAGTATACATAAGATCATTTTAAAGTTATAATATCCCAATCTGGGATAAATGTAATGACCCATGTTGTTACTAAGCTATTTAAGATTAAATTTAGTTCAATTAAGTCAAAATCAGGATCCTGAATAATTTCAAAATTAGGTCAAACTAAATATGTCATTAGAATATATTTTTGTGATCATAATACCTAAGTTTAGAAACAATTTCGATAACATATAGTCCTAAATTAATTTTTGAATATTTAAATTTTAGAAAATTAGAAAAATAAAATACAATTCAAATCAAAAAATTATAGTGTCGTTGGATTAAGAATAATAAGAGGAGGCTAAGTTTAAAGTTTCGTTAAATTTGGAGCTTCAGATCCACCGTAATTAATTTGTGATGTTTTAATTTTCAGATATTAATATAAAATAAAATATAACTCCAAAATAAATTTTTTTTGTATGTATATGTTCGTCTCATCAAGATTCACATCCTGGTCATGTTTAGTTAAGTTACGCTTATAAAATCCCAAGATTTTGAATTAATAAAATTGTTATTTATTATCTTAATTGAATAATCTATTAGTTATATTTGCAAATAAAAAACACTAAGCTGTTAAGAATAATTTTTAAAATTTTTTTCATTAGAGAATCTTTCTCGATTACTTTATGATTGATTTAAATCAAAAAAATTATAGAAAATTTTTAGTTGACAAAATTGAAATATTTTTGAATTTTTTAATTATATGCTATCAAATTAGTTATAAGAAAAAAAATTCATAATTTTTGAAGCTAAAATGGATGAGTTATGAGAAAAATATATTTATAATTAAAAAAAAAATCAGCCTTACATTTTCGACAAACCCAATTTTGGCGAACTTCAAACTTATATCTCGGGACAACTACTTGACTAAATTGAACTATTTTGGTGTTTTTGTGTTTCTCTCAATGAGATATACATTTTAGAATCTTAAATTATATTTTGGAGATGCTTTTTTTCATTAATTTTGAGAAATACTATATTTTAAATTTCAACTTAATTAAGTAATATTATGCCATAATTTTACGGGATTTTATAGTTAAATCATATAATTAAAGGCACCAATTAATATTCCATGAAAATTATTCTCAATTAAGGAAGAATTTTTCAAATGATATTAAGTGATTCAAATTCCACCAAGATGAAAAATCTACACAATTGGATCATTGATCAAGCTTTAAAGGTACTCATAGACCTCTTAATCCTAGTTAAAAATCTAAAAGCATGCCTCTATATCTTTTTTATCTCCATTTGGAAGCACTTGTCAAACTTCATTTCCCTTTCTTTTCTCCTCCTCTCCAAATCGTATGGACTTCATCCTTAAGTAAAAATCTCACGGCAAGGAGAAGATATTGGAAGCTCTAAACCACCTAAAGAATGAGATCTATGTTGCACTACCTCATTATATACACGACAAATAGAAGATTTAGGCTTCATAAAAAAAATCTATTTCAAGTTAATCTCTTCTTTGATTCTCTCATTATTTCCCTTTCTTACCAAATATATTTCATATGTGATTATATATAATGATCAAATAAATGATTATTGCAATATTAGTATGTTCTAGGCACATCAATAATGATATTTTACTTTGCATAAATCATGTGTAGATTCATAAGATTTTCAAAAAAATATTTCTTAGATTTATTTAAATATTTGTAATTTTTCATTCATAATTTGTGTTACCACAATAAATATTTTACTCAAATTAGTTGTTGTAATTTTGCACACATATTCTCATATGTATCGTTAACAAATCACTACAAAACACTACACCCAAAGTTGAGAAAAGAATTCTATTTTTATTTACTTTTATTTAGAAAAATTTATTTTATTTGTCAATATTGGAGAGCTGTAACATTTTAACCACTAGTATCTGAGTGTTATAACTTCACATATTTACTCTCCTATGTTTTATGAAAAATTTCATAGAATGCCTTGCCGGTCCATTTAGACTATATAGTCTCCATTTAGGCACTCAAACATCAGCAAACTCCTATTGAAATTCAAAAAATAATTTTTGACAAATTTTAGATTTTTTTTTTCAATGCTGTATAATTGTCGAATTTAACTAATTTTTGGCATGGTTGCTCTCTGTTAATATTAGAAACAGCTTCATTGTTAAAACCAAAAACTTAGTTTGTACATTCAGGTTTTCATATTTAAACTCAAAGTTCGAAAAATAATATGACTATTTTTTAGAAATTTTTAGAAGCAGTCAACATTTTTCTTAAACTTTGTAAATTTATAACTTTCAAAATACTTTGAATTAGTGCCTAAAATTTGGCATGCTTAATCTTCTATAAATTAGGAATTACGTTCATTTGGACATCAGTAGCTGAAAATATCATTTGTATATTCATTTAGGTGTCCAAAGTTCAGTTATAATAATAACCATATCACCTAATCAATTTTAACATTTTCACCCAAAATTAAAATGTTAACTTATGATTTTTATATTATAATTTCCTAGGTTCTTAAATTAGTAGATTGATATATAAAATTAATTCTTAATAGATTTATATAAGAAAAATTTTGTAAAGTAAATGAACGGATTAGGTACGTAGAGTTATTCTAATTATATTATTTTTATCATTGTTTGAGCTTTATTCTTTTGAATATATACAACTATTGCCCATACCCCAGTGTTATGCTAAGTTAAAATTACATTTTATTTTCCACAAATATTTGTGACAAATATATATGATGAGAGTCTTTTGAGGTAGAATAAAACTGAATATGTATAAGTATGATTTGTTAGGAATTCTTAAAGAAATAAGGATGGATCTAGTGCACTAGAAAAGGGCAAAAGATCCAGAAGAAAGACTCACCAAAATGATATTTATGCGAACAATTACCAACGGGTAATTGTATACCTTCATAGAATAATTTTAATCTAATGTATAGATTTTCCAATGAAGCTTGGGGTTTCTATGCCCAAAATAAAATATTTATATCACATAGTAATTTATGTTAAGTTATTCCCATTCGTGCCCATTTATATTTATGCTAAGTTATTCCATTTCTTGCCAATTTATATATATGTTAAGTTATTCCCTTTCATGCCAATTTATATATATGATAAGTTATTCCTATTCATGCAAATTTATATATATGCTAAGTTATTTTATTCATGCCAATTAATAGTTTTGATTTGAAATTATTTGAGCCGCTTGAGCATTACCAGTAACTTATTGTTGAAATTAGCATAACCCTCAAATTGTAATGATGATATTTTCTTCACACTTTGTTGCATTAAGTTTGTAACATATATAGGATGCTAGAAATTAATACTCTTAGATACTCTATGTATTCTTGCCTGATTGACAATATTGATAATTAATACATATTATGAGAATCAGAAGCGAAGGCCCACTTGATTTCAAGAGCTAAAAAGGATTCTATTATCAAGCATGAGATGGAGACTCATTATTTAGATTTTATATCATTATACATTTCTTAAGTTAAGATAATTTGTATAATTTTAATTTAAATTTCTGGCTCTGTGATGTATGGATAGTATTTTATTTAGTAATTTATGTGATGAATGTTTATTCTTAAATTATTACTTATAATATCACAATCCCGGTCTTCGAGTTATTGTAACTTTACTGTTTAGTGAGTTATCTTCCTCACAAAATTATCTTTTATTCAATTGCTTCTTCAATAAGCTACTTAATCATTAAGTAAAATACCTTTCTTTTCTCTTATAAATAAGTCCCCAAACATCCCCTTGGGCTTAAATAAAGGTTTTTCCATTCTGATGTATCATCGAATTTGGCCAGCAACAGTTGGTGGTCTCCTTGGCATTCCACATTTAGGATCCATCTCTATGGCCAAAGGGAGTTACTATTCCAATTAACACATGGTTTGTTGTGTTAGGCCACGTCGAGTCAATTGGAGCTCTGCTTGGGAGGTAGAAGAGCCATCAGATGATGGTAGCTACAGCGTTATCCGTTGGGTGGTGTTAGGGCACGTGGAGTTGCAATTTTTGGATCAACAATTAGAGTTGTTTTGGTGCTTTATATGACTTATTTGAATTTCTAATCCTAATTTTTTTTTGTCAAAAACATTATTATTAATGGAATAAGGATTTTCTTAAGCAAGTTTTGCAGAGCCATGTTATTCTTCAACTAATCAACACTACTTTTAGCAACTACTAGCATTTACAGTCTATAATAACTTCCACTTTGTATATTGTTTCTATTGATCAATTACTGAAGTTTTAGTTTAGGTTTATTGCTAGACATTGATGTTGAATTGCAAAAGTTGTTTACTGAAAATTAGTTGAACTACATTAGGCTTATCATAATAAACAATTGCACCAAATCAACATTATTCACTATAGATATTTACTAGATTATTGTAGTCATTTGCTACCGTTTTCAATCTTCTATGGAATATTGTTGAATTGTTCTGATTGTTTGTTTCAGCATATATTTTGACATATGGTCTCACACAAAATTTTTATTTTTTGACCTCGAGATGCCTCTTGACGTTTAGTCTCCCTCTACTTAATATCAATAATCTCTCAAATATTTAATCAAGAATATCAAATATTTTATTATCTCATAAAAAAGATTAAATATATATTTTTGCAAGTTGCAAAAAAAAAAATGACACAATTACACGACAATATACATCAAAAATTTAATCAAGATCAATAATTTTTTTTTTTTTTTTAATTTTGCATATAGACATGCACAAATAAGTATATTCACACATCATTTATATATATTGATATATATTAATGTGTAAGTATAGCAATTATTTGCTAAAAATATATTATTTTTTAGAGTATACATAATTATATAAATTATTTATATTTTATAATTTAATAGTTTTTATAATTATAAATAATATAATAGAGATTATAGATAAATGTTAAATTTAGATTCTATCTAAAAAGTCATAAGATTATATTTAAAAAACATTAATTATTATAAGGGTTTACCATAGTTTAACATTGTATATTAAATTTTCCAAAATTTTAATAAAATTTTATTTGATGAAGTGATATAGATTAGTGAAATATACATTTTAAAAATTTAAATACTTTTTTATATATTTATTTATTTATAAGATTGTGGCAGTAATCAATATTTTTTTTGAAGCATTAGCACCGTTATAAATAGAAAACTCTTCTCGAGATATTAAAATTTGCTTGGACCTTATGTCAAGTCATTCTTTATGTATTTTTATGAGAAATACTATTTAGATTCATTGATGTGGTACCTAAAAAAATTCATCCAATAAAATTTAGATACATTTCATTAGTGTATATTTATTTATATTAAAATAATATAAATATTATTTTTTAATTTTGTATTGAATGCACCCAAAAAATCTCATTGAATAGATTTTTTTAGGTGCCACATCAACAAATCTAAACAGCATTTCTCTATTTTTATACAGTTTACTATTCAAATATATTCTTGGAATGCTCTCAAAATTTTTAAATATATAAATATATATATATATATGATTTTTTTAAATTATGTGGGAATTAAATAATTTTTTAGACTATATTAGAAAATTATGAGAAAATGTCTGTGGTTTAAATAATGAATAATCACATAATTAATTAATGCAATACATTTTATTATATGAGCTAATATGAAAAATAAAAAATTATATTTATATTTAATATTGTTTAGTTATTATTTAAATAATAAAGAGTTAAGTACTTGATAAACATTATTCCCTTAAAAAAAATAATATAACTACACTTACAAATTAGTATATATCAAAATATATAGATTATATATCAATTTAATGTGTAAATAGATGATAAATTTAATACATATTTTTATGGGATTATATACAAAAATTAATAAAAAAAACAAATTCTTATTGATTATAAAATATTTTTTTTGTGTGTGTATTGTAATAATATTTTTCTTTAAGAATTAGGAATTTTTTTTTTAAAAGAGCTCTTGTATATATCTCAAAAAAGTATGAATTATTAGAAGAGAAATGCAATTTGCTGATGTGGCTTAAGATTTGTTTTGGGTGTATTCAATATAAATTTAAAAAATAATATTTGTATTACTTTAATATAAATAAATATACACTAGTGAAATATATCCAAATTTTATTGGATAATTTTTTTAGATACCATGTCAACGAATATAAATAGCATTCCTCTTATTATTAGAATTAAAAAAATTGGATAAAATAAAAAATTATTATTAAGTTCAATTTTATTTTATTTATGTGTGTTATAACCATTTATATTTTAAATCATAAATCTTAATATCCATATTCACTTAAATATATTCAAACCCTAAAGTGGCATTTTTGTTTTTCAAACAAAGATATATATCGCCGACAGAAGGCTACTTAGGAGTCTCTTCTCAATCTATATAATAGCACATCGGAAACATCATCGACTCCATTCCATAGTCCATTCTACTGGGCAGCGAGAGCCGAAAGACAACAGAAGAACGGAAAATATGAGTGGAGCTGTTGATAAGGTTGTCTGCGTGACCGGAGCTTCAGGCTTCATCGCGTCCTGGATCGTCAAGTTTCTTCTCCAACGGGGCTATACCGTTAAAGCCTCCGTCAGAGATCTTGGTTGGACAACTTTTTCTTCTTCTTCTTCTTCTCTTGTCATCCAGATCTCGCTATTTTGCTTAAACCTCGAATCAGGCTACCGCACTCATTAGATCTTATTACTTGATCTATTGATTTTGGTGAAAACTTTTGAAAAGTCAAAAATGATTTATCTGCTAATGGAGTGCTTAATCTGTATTTCTTGAGGTGACTTGTTGATGCCTTCCGTGTGTTCTGATTTTGGTCCCTCTCTGTTCTTTCTTATTATGTGTTTTATTCTATGTTTTTATTTTGAGAACTGAAACAATGCTGCAAATCTGTTTGAATAGCTGATTCGAGGAAAACATTGCATTTGCGATCACTTGAAGGGGCCAGCGAGAGACTGCATTTGTTTAAAGCCAATTTATTGGAGGAGGGATCGTTTGATGCTGAGATTGAAGGGTGTGCTGGTGTTTTCCATACGGCGTCGCCATTTTATCATAACGTCTCCGACCCACAGGTTCGTATTCATTTATTTTCCTTTCCCGCAGAGTAATGCTTAATTCGTTTTAACGGATCAAGGATCGAGCTTCATGCTGTTTGCAATTTCTTCTCATTTTCAAATTGCCGTTAGATTTTGTATTTTTATGCGGGTGTCTTCAGACTTGGTCTAGAGGTCATTGCCAAGGTCATGTGACAAAATTTCTTCTGACCTATATCAAATTCATGCCACCGCAAATAGGGATCAGTTACCAAATCGATGCATTTAGGAGTTCTTTGGATCGCCAACATCTCCCATGTTGTTAAGATCTGAGTGCTAAATAGATGTAATTAGCGATTGTTTTCATCTAGTTTTATTTTCTTGAAGTTATTATTATTATTTGACCCGCTGATTTCGCAGATTTGGCACGCAAAAGAATCTGAATATTATTTAATTAATTTTTATTTATTTATATTAAAATAATATAAATTTTATTTTTTTAATTTATATTGAAATTATGCTCAAAATCTCATTTGATGATTTTTCTAAGGTGTCATACCAACCAATCTAAAAGAAAATAAGAAAACTTAATAAATAATTTCCATTAAATTTTTTCTCATATTTCTGTTTTTTTTTTATTTTCAAAAATAAACTCTTAGTGTAACATTTAGATAATATATTTAATCATATGATACCAAAATTAATGAATTTGAAATTTTATTTAATTTTTTAATTATTAAATTTAAATAATTCAAAAATTAATGAAAGAGATTTTGTTATCTAGATTTTTCTCAACTTATGTCATTTTGATTTAAAATTTTAATAAATAAATTCAATTTCTTAGTGTAACTTTTATATAATATATAATTGAAACAATAACACCACTTATAATTAATATACTTAACTCAATGCCTGAATCGATTTGATTGGGGGCTCGTTGAGGCTTTGAAGATGCGAATGGGATTCGCTGGTAAAAAAGAGATTTTTGTCCGGCGGTGCGGCGGCTGGGCAGAGCGATGGAAACAGAAAGCAGAGAACAAAGGACACAATCATTGGGAGGGGGGATTGGAAGCAGCTAGAAGCCATTTTTTTGCAGTGGAGCTAACGAACTGTCTCTGTATGTCTTTGGGGGTTGTCCTCTTCTTCCTCTTCCTCCTCTTCTTCTTGGCACTCTTCTGCTTTTTCACCACATGACGACTCTCTTCCTCTTCCCAAACAAAACTCCCCCCTCTTTTACTTGTTCCGATTCAATGAGACAATTGACGCTCGGCCCCATTCTCTCTCTCTCTCTCTCTAGACTCCCTATTTTTTAGCACCGCAAAAATAGATCCGCACCGTTCATGCCATCTTTGTATTATCACGATCCTCATAATATAATATAAAAGGAACATCACTTAATTCTTCCTTATTCTAAATTAACATCTTTTTTATTTACAAATTTAATACAACCATATATATGAATCAGCTGATAAAATTCTGTTAAATATATCAAATAATTTATATGCCGAACACAACTATCCTAAAATACAAAAATCTCATAAAATATAATGTTTTATAGTATATTATCTTTTATCTTATAAAGAAAATAAGAAATAATAATTTGGGATAACAATTTAACCATCTTAAATATTAGGTTCAATATATATATATATATATATATAATGCTTAACAAAAACTAATGTACTAATTTTGCATTTAGTACATGTAAGAGGAGAGTAAACAAATTACGCCCGAATCAGATTAAGATTATGCGGAGGAAGCATGCAGCCGAGCAGAATGATGGCGTGCGAAACCTTCCGTTAGAACGAATATGTCCGTTCGGATGACCGAACCGAACCATTCGTTCTAATAGAATCTTTTGTTCGTTCGAATCTTTCGGAACGAACGCCTAAATTTTATTATAATAAGATTAATTTAGGCTAAGATGAATTAAGAGATGGGTAAATTGTTAAAGTATTAGCATAGGATTACAGTAATTATTTGTGCAACTAATTGCTTTTTAAGAGGAGGAATGAAAGGTAAGAAGGGGAGATGATTTTTTTATATTAGAGTATTGCTGTATAGTTTTTAATTATCTCTTAAAATATATTGATGATTAATATTTAAGGAGTTAAGTGAAATAAAAAATTTTTATTAAATTCATTTTTGATTATGAGACTTATAAAAATATATTTTTTAAATTTTAAATTTTAATCATTCAATTTGAGAGATATTTAAAAATTAACTAATATTTTTCTTTATAAAGAGTGGAATTTGGCTCATAACTGTTAGTTTCTTGGAGCCTTCCATCAATCCCTCCCGAGGAATTCTATATTGTCAGTTCAAAATATTAATATAATCATTAATTAATTCCATAGATTCTCATCTCCATTAATGCTCTCTATTTTTTTTTAATTAATAAGAATTTTATACAATACCCTTAAATATATCTTCTTTCATATTTATTAATGCACTTAAAATTAATATTTAACTCATAATAATTTAAATCTATTCATCAACATTTAAAATTTATGAAAAATTAATAATTAAAAAAAGAAAAATAAAATATTAAAATTATGAGATTGTATTGCACTAATTATGTTTAATACTTTTTGGTTTGAGCTCATGAAAAATATATTTTTAATATAAAACTTCAATTTATGTTCATATAAATTTTGCTAAAGTTACGCATTAACAATATAATACTATGCAGAAAATAAAATATATTAGTATTTTTTGTATAATTATATATTATAGAAAATGCGAACGATTATTAATGATATTTTTAAAGTATATAAAAAAGAAAAAGGAAAATGCCACTGTAGCTAATATTTTGTTAGACAATTAATTAAGATTAATAAAGTTATAATTATGATGTTTGATTAATATTTAATAAGCAAAAAAAGACGCAAAGAAGAGTATAAAGTCAGAGCTTGTTTTTTTTTACCATTTAAAGGATGAAGAAGTAAAGATGAAAAATACTATACTTATTTATGAATATATATTAAAAAATATTTAAGATTAATAGAATTTTTTTATTTTTATTTTGTATATAAATTTCACAAAAAAAAATTTATTCAATATTTAAATATTGAATTGACACATGTTTATATGTAAGTCAATACAAAAATATGAATAAAAAAATGATTAGAAGTCTCTAGAATGAGGAAAGGGAGTCTCTTGGAATTTAGCACGCGACTGTACGTGTCCTCGTAACAGTGGCTAAAGTTCTTGTCGATTTCTAAATAAAAATATATTTTTTAAAAATTTTAATAGATTTTTAATCATAATTTTAATTAACAAAATTTAAATATTATGAGTTAAATATTAATTTTAAGTGTTTTATGATGATGAAATATTATAGGTCATATATTTGAGGAGGATATTGTATGAGTTTTCTTTCCTATTTAAATTTATTATTTAATGCAAAACAATACCTTTTCATTCGTACTAACTTTCATTTATATATACATCAAAATGTATGGCTGATGTGTTAATCTAATATATAAGTAGATTATTGATTGAATACATTTTTTTATGGAGCCATATGCAACAATAAAAAAAAAAGTTTTTATCTGGAAAATTAATTCAAGAGTTTGCATTATCCAGATTTCTCTCAAACTAGAACATTTTGATCTAAGAATTAAATAAAAATTTTAATTAAAATTTTTCGTATATTTTTGTCATTTGATTTTTAAAAATAACGAAACTTGATACAGAGGTATTTTGTGATGATACAGACACCCTCGCGCCAAAAATTTTCGATTCGGAGCAATATTTTATTTTATATTAATTTCTGAAATTTTTAACTTTAAAAATTAATTACAATAAAACCAGAGCTCTAAATGTGATGAAATTTTTAGTGTAACCTTTAACTAATATACTTAACCCAATGACATCAAAATCGATGAATTTGGATTTGCATTTAATTTTCTCAATTTTTGAATTTATATAATTTGAAAATTAATTCAAGAGTTTTTGTTATCTAGATTTCTCTCAAACTAGAGCATTTTAATCTATATTTTATTTCAGATTAATTTCTGATGTTTGCAATTTCAAAAATTAATTACGCTAGAATCGGAGCTCCAAATTTGATGTACTTTTAGTGTAACATTTAAATAATATACTTAATCATATGACACCAAAATTGACAAATTTGGACTTGTATTTAATTTTCTCAATTTATTAAATTTAAATAATTTAAAAATTAATCTAGGTGTTTCTGTTATCAAGATTTCTCTCAAATTATGGCATTTTGATTTAAAAATTTTAAAAATAATTTCAATTAAATATTTTTACATATTTTCGTCGTTTGATTACCAAAAATAACGAAACTTGACATAGAGTCGTGTTATGATGAGACAGACACTGTCGCACCAAAAAAATTTCAATTCGAAGCAATATTTATTTTATATTAATTTTTGAAGTTTATAATTTCAAAAATTAATTATGATATAACATGAGCTCCAAATTTGATGAAACTCTTAGTGTAGCCTTTAAATAATATACTTAACCCAATGAAACCAAAATTGATAAATTTATACGTGTAATTAATTTTTCAATTTATTGAATTTAAATAATTCAAAATTAATTCAAGAGTTTCCATTATCCAAATTTCTCTCAAATTAGGGTATTTTGATCTAAAAATTAACTAAATAATTTTAATTAAAATTTTTTCGTATACTTTCGTCGTTTGATTTCTAAAAATAATGAAACTTGACACAAAGATGTGTTACGATGACACATACACTCTCACCAAAAAAATTTCAATTCAAAGCAATATTTATTTTATATTAATTTCTGAAGTTTGTAATTTTAAAAATTAATTACGATAGAACATGAGCTCCAAATTTGATGAAACTTACAGTGTAGTATTTAAATAATATACTTAATCCAATAACACTAAAATTGATAAATTTGGACTTGTATATAATTTTCTCAATTTATTGTATTTAAACAATTCAAAAATTAATCCAAGAGTTTCCATTATTAAGATTTCTCTCAAAATATAATATTTTGATCTAAAAAATAGTTATATCCAGTGGTATTTTTAGGTTTGCCCTAATTTTGAATTGCACTGGATCCTAATTTTTGAGTCAGAATTTGACATAATTTGCAAAATAATGACATTGGGTCGTTAAAGAAAAGAACCTAGATGAGATACAGAGGCGACGAAACCTTACTCCTTAAAATCGAATATGCAAACGGGAAAGATGCGCTGTGAGCCTCTACGTTTAGGGCAAAATTGCATGCTATACGAAAATCACGAATTGATGCCTTTTTTTCAAATTTCAAAACTTTATGACTTGACTAGCTGCCCAACCGTTGCTATATTAGGAGTTTTTAGATATGCCAGGTTATAAGGGTACAAAAACTAATTATTAATATTTGAGATTAATTATATTACTTATGTAGTTAATTGATAATTAAATAATTACAAATTATATAATAATACATGCTTTTAATTGAAAAATTATAAATTTATTGTTCTATTATATTATTGCATAATCATGCTAGTTAATTAGCTAATTGTATTAAGTATCATCATAAACTAATTGATAACTAATTACATAATTAATATATTTTTATAATTATAATAATTTGTTAGTTACATTAATTACTAAATTATTTTAAAATTTATTTACATTAAATGCTAAATTATGTTATTTAATGATTAATTATTTAATTATTGCTAATTATAATAATTATTTGTTCTCACCCCAAGTCCTTTCGGTGTTTACACATATATTCATAACATGCATACACAAAATAGGCTTAATACCTACTTAAACCAAACACCAATCTGTCCATAATAGCTCAAGGGATGCATCCCTATGGGTCATGACTGTTGCAAGCGCCTAGGCACTCAGTCCTCTGGCTGGGGCTAGTTTGTCTCAGACGCTTGGGTGCTCAGACCTTGGGCTGAGGCTTGTCTGGGCGTAGGGGTGCGCTTTGTGCCAAAACCCGCAAAAACTCTGTCACCTCATTTGCTGATTCAATTAGGCTCCACGCTATAACAATCTCCCTCTTGGAGATATTGTGATCAATACATCTTCAACTCTAGAATTTTTTCACCCTAGCTTCAATCATAGCAACGATCGTGGTGTGGCTCATCCCGCCTTCTTATCATGTTCTAAGGCCAACTGAAGTTGTACACCTTTTCAGTACGACTAAACTATTGATGTGTACTTATCTGAATACAAGATGTGAGAGCCTTTAAAAAGAGAGTTTATATTATGATTAGTCATATTTTCTTAATTTATAAATATTTAAAATCTATGATTATGCATGTGTTCATAATTTTAATGCATAAATCAAAAGAGGGACAAGATTACCCACTCTCGATTCCTTCTATTATCTTGAGCATCGTCTCAACCTTGCGTGTCTTTTTCAATCCTTAATTGGCTTAATTCATCAGAGGTGTTAATGGTTCTCCAATGTTCTGATAGACGCAACAAAGATAAAACTAAACTAAATTGGAAAATATATAATTAATCTAGAGGCAGATATGCACGTTGAATTCCATGAAACACAAGGATGTCCGATATTTTCTTAGTTAAATTGTGGGGGTACGATAAACCAAGGGTTGTTGACAGAATTGAATTCAACTTTGATTAATTTTTAAATCAGACAAAAGTATATATATACATAAAAGTCCATGTTATTTTCTGCAAGATATATTAAAAAATCTTACCGTGACCCGTGGCCACAAGACTCACATCCGATTAGGTTCAATAATGCAAAATACCATTGTGCAGAAGAAGAAGAAGAAGACATCAGAGATGAAGAAGAAAAAGATGAGTCGGTGAAAAGAGGAGAAACATGAGACACTTGAGTAATAGAGTTGATGTTTAGTAAAAACTAATAGGGAGAGAGAGCATGAAGGAAGTAAGAGAGGAAACTCATGGTCTGGACTTGTAAAGGTTAACCACTTCTCTCTTTGTTTCTATTGGGAAGACACCTGTGTAGGAAGAGACCTGTGTGCAGCTGGGAACCTTTTCTGTAATTTGGCATCCATTTGATAAATGGACAACTTTTGTTGTGCTGTAATTGAAATTATTAGGTCAATAGTATCCATGAGAATAATAGGTGTAAAGACTTTATTATTATCAATTCATGCTTTCTGTATGTATCTTTTTGTGACCAATCTTGCTTTTCTATTGTTCATTTTTTCTATTTGCATGTTGTTTCGATGGCCTTTCGTCCTGTCAGTAAATTTGTTAGCTTCTATGCATCATTTTTCTCTAAACACTTGATCTCTTCTTCTATTGCTTCTTTCCTCCTATTCAAACCTCCTATCGGCCAACAGAACCTACCCTCCGGCTTCGTTCGCAGCCTTGAACGAGAAGTTTACGTTAGAGCGTTAGCTTTTAGAATCCTGTTATGAGTTAGAAACTTGCCTAAACTAAACGTTAGAGCGGTTCTCGTTTCTAAAATCAAAGAGTATCTCAGTTCTGAGTTGAGCTGCTTTGATAGTTGAGCTTTGAGGTCTTTTCTGACTTCTTTAGATGCGGATTCAAAAGAGCTATTTTGCTTTTCTTAACACAACGATTAGCTGACCGTTGCGCGGCCTTATTCTTTTCTTTGGCCAATTCAAAGCTATTAAATTATTAAATTCAGTAGGAGCTCCGTACTCTTCTATTCAACTTTTCTTTAATATAGATAGATACGTTTACTATTCAGGTCGCCCGAGATATAGGTAGCTAATCCTTTGACCTAAACTGATTGGCCAGTAGCTACTATTAAACTTTGACCAGATCCGGTCTTTGTAAAGATCCGGGAATTAATCTTCCGGCTAGTCCCGCGAGAATGAATGGCAAAGCCAGCATTCACTGATCCACCAACACTTTTTCGTGGTCTTTGTTTAACTTCTTATCTCACTTTCCCACCAAAGCGACTTGCCAATGTAAATCTTATGGTTCTAAGGCTAATTGGCTCATTGTTTGCAAGAAAACATACATAATTAACTTTAATTGTAGCATCATAAATATCTCTTAAACTTATTATTTATACTAGCCTCTGGCTATCTTCATCAGATGAGTGAGCATCTTCACTTGGTAAAGAATCTTGAAGGTTCACTTAATGTGCGAGTTCTCTTTTCTTTGATCTTGCCAATCCCATGTTACATCAAATTCAACATATATACTAAAAATTATCTTAAAAGTGATATGATCAAGTAGTTTACAAGACAATTGTCGTTTGTTTTTAAACATGAGCATATGCAATGCTTCCAAATACTATTAAGTGAGAAATGTTTGGCTTTTGTCCTATCCATACTTCTTGAGGTGTTATATTCTTTAGGCTTGATGTTAGCCATTGATTGAGAATATAAAATGCATGTATCACAGCTTCTGCCAAAATTCTTTCAGCATACATTTGCTCCTTATCATGCTTTGTGCCATGTTAAAAATTGTGTGATTCTTTTTTTTCTGCCATACCATACCATTTTGTTGAGATGAGTATGATGCAATAAATTGATGATGAATGCCTTGTTCTTCACATAAATTTTCAAACGATCACTTTTAGAATGTGAATCTCAGGTTGAAGACTTGGGATTGGGACTTGAGCAGAGGATGGGAAGGGCCGGTAGTTAGTTATTAGGAAGCAATTTTCAAGGATGTTCTGGATCTCTAAAGTACCGAATGATCTTTCTTACTGTGAAAAGGAGAGTAATTTTAACGTGGAATATTTAGGTGAGTCTTGGAAACAGCTTTTGCATTGGTGTTGGGCTTTTGTAGGCTGGGTGATAGTTGCACGACTCGGGTCCAAAGCCATCAAAATAGAATCATTGAATGCCCCAGTGGTGCTGTCTCATCGTGTTTGTAGTCTATAAATTCCATGATGACATTAAATGTCCCGGCGGCGCAACCTGTGTCCAAGTGAAAAAAACTTCGGTAACGTCCGGTGAGTGTTGTCGGCAGACGTTGTAGACTAGACTAGACTATCATCAATACAATTACATTTTGTATCTGTTTCCTCAAATCAAGTTGGGGAGCAAACTGTATGTGTCTAGTCTGCTTTATTTTTTCTTGAGTTTAATGAAATTTAAATTAGGCTAAGGCCCTTTAACATGCTCCAAAAAAAGATAGAAGTAGCATGAGTTGCCAACATCTGTATAGATTGGCACTAAGATTTTATTTCTTATAACGGCTATGGAAGATTTATTCACATTACATTTCTTCATTTCAGGCGGAACTTATTGATCCTGCAGTGAGGGGGACACTCAACGTTCTGAATTCCTGCTCCAAAGCCTCCACTGTTAAAAGGGTTGTCATAACTTCGTCGACGGCTGCGGTCATATACAATAATAGACCTCGAAATCCCGACGTTATTGTCGACGAGACGTGGTTCTCTGATCCAGATTTATGCAGGATTAACGAGGTTTGCACAGAGAAACTCATAATGTTTAACTGTATTGCATGAATCTCTATCCATATATAAATATAAATGACATCTCGCCCCCTTCCTATTCACACTTCAGAGTTGGTATGTACTGTCGAAGACATTGGCGGAGGAGGCTGCTTGGAAATTTGCAAAGGATCATGGTATTCACGTGATTACTATAAATCCAGCAATGGTCATTGGAGGCCTTCTTCAGCCGACGCTCAACACAAGCAATGAGGCAATACTGGATTTAATAAATGGTACGTAGAATCCTCAGTAAGCTATCTCTTAAAAATAGGAGAAAGGTGCTTAGACATTCATTGCCAGCAGGAAACTCCACATTCCCAAACGCAGCTCTCGGATGGGTGGGTGTGCAGGATGTCGCCGAAGCCCACATTCTGGCCTACGAAAATCCCGCCGCAAACGGGAGGTACTGCTTAGTTGAAAGAGTCCTCCACTACTCTCAGGTTGCGAAGATCATCGAAGAGCTTTATCCTCATTATCAGGTTCCTCAGAAGTAAGCTTTTCCTGTGGATTATGCTTTCTGAATTTAGTGTGATTTTGATCAGTAAATCTTAATTATTATTAGTTTAACGTTAGTTTTTATGAATGGGCAGAGCCTCGAATGAGAATCCGTATGCGCCGACCTATCAGGTGTCGAGAGAGAGGATGGCAAGTTTGGGATTAAGCTACACTCCATTCGAGGAGAACCTCAAGGAGGCTATCTCAAGTTTGAAGGAGAATGGCTTTGTGAAGCAGCTGTCTGAATGAGTCACTTTTTGCCGGCAAATTTTTAAACTTTTATGCTGAGATTCCCTCTTGTTTCAGTTATTATCAGAATTGGGTGTTGAAAAAATAAGTGATTATGAACATTTGGATGCTATGAATTCTATGAATTTTACTTATTTGAAAGTTATAATTGTATTGTGGATCTATCTCACTAATTCTTTTTGTTGGATACGAAAAATTGTTAACACAAATAAATCACAAAGAATAGTCACAGCACAAACATACAAATTTTGCATGAAAAATTTATTTCATACTATGATAAAAACTATAGTCACATTAGAGGATTATATCTGAGATTAGCTACTTAATCCATGGCACTAACTAAAATAGCAAAATACATGCATATAATATTTATAAATAATATTCAAAGTATATGCTGACTATTGATTAATTTAATTATATAAGTATTCTTTAAACTATAAAATTACCCTAATAAATATTGCATAATTTATTTGACTAAATGGGTTATTAAGTATATTTGCGATATTATATGTAAGTATTTAGATTCACTGATGTGACATTTAAAAAATTCATCTAATGAGATTTGGATATTATTTCAATACAAATTTTAAAAATAATATTTATATTATTTTGATGTAAATAAATAAATACTAATGAAATAATGTCCAAATCATATTAGATGAGTTTGTTTGAGTGCCGCATTATCGGGTCTAGCCAAAATGAAATTTATAATTAATTTTTTCAATATTTTTAATTTTAATATTAATCTTTTTTTAATTTATCTTTTATTTGTCACATTTTTTATTCAAAATTACTACCAAAAATTTCTTATTCTTTATATACTAAAATATAAATTATTTAAAGAAAAAAAACACAAATTAAACTCATCATATTAAACTTATTAACATAGATTTTATAAAATTCATGCAATTAGAGAAATGTTATTTAGAATTGTTGATATGATATTCAAAAAAAATTATCTAATGGGATTTAAATATTATTTCATTAGTATTTATTTATTTATATTAAAATAATACAAATAGTATTTTTAAAATTTATATTGAAATAATGTACAAATTTTATTGAATAAATTTTTTGAGAAACACATCAACAAATCTAATTCTCATATAATTAATCAAAACCATTTTTTAAAAATATTTATAATTTTATTATGTAAAACTTAACATATCAGATTATGAAAGAAAACTTAATTTTAAAAATTATTATATTATCAATAAACATTTTTGTTACATATATAAAGTAATTTCTTGTATTATATACATATATAAAGTAATTTCTTCCAAAATTATATTTCTTATATGGGGTTTTCTAATTTCTTGCATATTGTCTTATATCTACTTTTCTTACAAAATTGTGATCATATAGCATTTTTCATCTTATAATTTTATAGTAAGAAAAATCTTACTAAAAATATAATAATAGAACACAATCACAAAAACCATAATCATTGGGCACATTTATATTAGATTTCATACGTATGAAAAGCTACGCCAAATATTTATTTTTATAATATAATTCATGTCATAGCAACTATATTTATAGCTCATATATATATATATTATGTATAATTTGAAAATTGAAGTGAGATCAAGTGGTTGATCTGCCGGGCGCGCGCAATCGCTCATCGAAGGAGCCGAAATGCTCGAAAAGACCAGCAGGGCGGCGGCGTAGCTCTTCAGACTTTGGCGGCGCCGCCGGTTGTGCCGCCTTTAATGCAGACTGGAGGTTCGGAAAGTGGGGCCCATCAAACATGCTCGTCTTCCTCTCCATTTTCGCCACGTAGGCACAGTAGTCGTCTCTATTCATATTACAGCTATGCTCAACTCTATTAATATGTGCTTCCAATGAACAAAGCATCTACATATATATATAATAAAATTTTTAAAGTAAAGTACAAATAATAATATAATATATATTTTGAAAAATATTAACCTTACACAAAAATAATATACATAAAATATATATATAAGCTAAGAGAAAATGTATTCAACTAATATTTTTCTTACACATTAAATTGGCACATCATCTATATATAGATGATATATTTTGATGTATGCAAATGTATAAATATAGTAATACTCATTTTTTAGGTAAATGCTATTTATAGCCGTTGATATGGCACTCAAAAAATTTATCTAATAGAATATTGTTTATTTATTTATATTAAAATAATATAAATATTATTTTTAAAATTTGTATTGAAAGAATGTCCAAATTTGATTGGGTGAGTTCGTTTGGGTGTCATGTCAACGATTCTAAATAGTATTTTTATTTTTTATAAGATAATGTACAATATATATATATATATTAATCCTAAATATTTTTTATTTTTTATTTTTATTTTATTGAAGTCCTAATATATATATATATATATATATATATATATATATATATATATATATATAATGGAAATGCTAGCGTATATAATTAAATTATTTTGAAATATCATTGTTAATATATATTAATAAGAAAATGTGGTTTAAGTATCTAATGGAAATGCTAGAATATCATTTTTAACTTTTTATTTATTAATTTAAAATAATAAAATTTATTTTATACCGAACTTAAATATTTTAATTTCCATCTTCGAAATAAAAAATATATAATTTCCGGAGAGGACAAACCAATACAATGTTGAAGGGAATAAAGAAAAGCAGTATAGAGTCGGAGAACAAATGCAAGTGGGCATCTCTTTTAGTTTTAACCGTAGATTTTTCTTTACTTTATAAATATTCTCAAACCCATTTAAGAATATATAACAGATATTATATACAGTAGCTTATGCTCCTAATTTGATTTTTGAGAGTTTAATTATTATCTTTCACATATTAACGACATGTGATAGATAATGCTCACAATTATGGCTTGGTTGAGTCGAGTTCAAGTCGAGTTCTAGTCGATTTCGTGTTGAGTTCGAGTTATTTCGACTCGTTTTAAATAGAGTTCGAGTCAAGATATATAAGTTGAATTGGACTCAAAAAATTTTGAATTGAGTCAAAATGTCTCCAGTTCGAGTGGAATCGAGTTCGTATTTCGAGTTTTGTGTCAAATTGCCAGCCATACTCACAATCTTCTCACTTGCAACATCGCCCGCATTCCAGTTTTGTATTTGGAGTCGGCATAGACAAATCAATGAAGTAAAATTTTAACGTAATGATTCGTTCAAATGAAAAGAACCAGTTGATTACCGCCCATTTTCTTTTTGTTTAAAAACCCACGTCTCCTTTCTCCTCATCACATCTCCAAACTCTAAGAACTTCTTTCTTAAGCAGATTCAAAGGCAATAAGAAATTTTTGGAAGCTCCAAACCATTCAAGAAAGAAAGATCTAAGTTGCACTCTCTCAAATTTTCATCAGAACTCTCTTACTTCAAGATAACCTTCTCTCTTTATATCTCTCATTCTCTCCCTCCTCAACTAATTCTCATTCATGTTTGCTTATGGAATCAATGTCTAGATGATGTTTGAGGTGTTATTATGCTTCTAACACATTTATAATGGGTATTTCTTAGGTCACCTAGCTTGAATTCAAAGTTTCATAAAAATCATAAAATTTTCTTAGATTCATTTAATTATTTTGCAAAATTTATCCCTACTTTATGTTATCATACTTTTTAATTTACTTAAAATTAATTGTTGTAACTTGACACATAAGTTCCCATATATGTTGTTAACAAATCACTATGAGACATCGTACCATTGTTATGTCTCTAAGGTATTCAAAAATCGCTCTAACGTTTAAGAAAAAAAAATTGATTTTCTTAATTTTCCAGAAAATTTTCTGACATTTCTTACAACTTTGGAGTATCATAAATTTTATACAACTCAAAATTAAGTGCTTTAGCTTGGCATGTAGATTCTCATATGTATTGAGAACAACTTCGTAAAAAACTTTATAAGTCCATTTGAACTCCAAAACCTTTCTTTATATACTCAAACTTAAGCCAAAACAATTTATTCCAACTTCAGATGTTTTGACAAGTTTAAAAAATTTATCATACTAAGTTTGTAATGTTACAAATTTCAATCTAGCTATAATCAATAACTGAAATTTTGTATGCTTTATCTCATATATATTTGGAACAAGTTTATTATTGATCACAGAGATTAGAAATATCGTTTAGATATTTCTTTAAGTGCTCAAAGTTTTAGAAAAATATCAAATTTTTTTACTTAGAAAATTTCTATAATTTTATAAATTTACCATCATGTTTGCTTGATTGTAACTTTCAATATAAGCAGAATTGGAATATGAAATTTGGCATATATGTTTTCTGCTATGTTGAGAACAAGTTGTCTTTAAACACTAAATGCTAATGAGCACTTTATGAGCACCATTTTGATATCCAAAGTTCAACAAAAACTAAATATTTAATTAATCAAATTCAATATAATTTTGTGAAAATTGTTATTTGGATATCAAATAATAATATATATAATTATTAACACTACAAACAATATTAAACATCAAATTAATGCATGAACATTGATTTTAAGTAGATTAAGGTAAGGATGAGCAGTGTGATAATCAAACAGTCAAATACATATAGCTATTTATGAATTATTATTTCTAACATTTATGTTTGAACCTATTTCCATTTACAATTTTGATATATTACATGTACACACTTTACAGCTTATTGAATTACAAAATCTTATTACACCTTATGACAAATATCTATAGTGAAAGTATTTGAAGGGATAAATAAAAATGAACATGCACAGGCAGGATTTGCTAGTAACTCATAACAAAATAAGAATGGATCTAGTTCATAATAAGAGGCAGAAAATTCAGTGAAAAAACTCATCAAATTGAAAATTATGCACAATTACTGACGGATAGTTATATACCTTCCTAAAATATTTAAAGCCAATATATGAATTTCCTAGTGATGATTGGGAGTTTGAGGCCCAAAAGAAGATATTATTGTCATAGTCTAATTCAAACTATCGTTTTATTGTATTAAATTATTATTTTAATCTCAATTAGAAAATACAACTTATTTAGCAAGTTCAAGCAAATGTATATTTTCTTTTATATGATATAAATTTTGGCTCATTTATTTTCTTTGATACAATTTCGTTTTGAAATAATATTATTGTTGATTTCACACCTTATATAGAATGTTAGAAATTAATTTTTATTAAATACTCAACGTATTCCTACCTGACTGGCAATATTGAATTACAAAATTATGGCGCCCCGCACCCTTAATCCGCCAAAGGATTAGATTAAGGGTGGAGTGTCACTCTGGTTAATCCCTCACTTACCATTGGATTAGGATAAACTCCATAATTCACCTGATTAGGGAAAGATTAACACAGAATCTATCTAACAGTCACTATATAAGTAAACGTGCAGAGTGCGGAAGCAATAAATGACATCCAAGCATCACAATATAACATAGGTGTAAAATATAACTCAGAATATAAGCATATAAGTTCAAATGTATAGTCAAAGGTACCTGTATTATTACAATAATTAAAGTTCAAATAAAAAGTAAGTGCATAGGCACTCATCCTCACAATAACTCTAAGGACTATATATGCTCTAGTCCGAGCTGCTTCTCCTCCTCTAGGAATAGCTCCTCCTCAAGTACTGGATCCTCTACCTGCTCTACGCCTTCCATTGTCGATTTCACAATGTAGGGCCCCAGCCAAAAAAAGAAAATCTGATTAGACAATTTGTCTAAGTACATTTTAAGCTGATAAGTTTTATGTATTATGTAATATCACCATTCTACGATTTCTAAGCATCAATGTATATAAAGGAGCAGCAAGCAGTACAAAAGAAAAGGGAAAGCTATAAACCATCATCTATAACTTAAGCAAAGGAGAGGCTAAGATATGCCTCACATGTGAGCTAAACAAGGTAAGGCATATAAATATACATAAACAAATAAGTGCAGTAAGAAAAATGCTACATCCTAAATATGCTAGTGATCAAAAGAAACATGCCAATTAAAGAAAAAAACTCAGCAGTGGTACATATAAATAGCAGCAAGATTCTAACATCCTAAATATATATAGAAACAGTACAAAGAAATAGCTGACTGAATAAGAAGGCTGAAAAGTAAACGAAATGACACAACTACATATAAATATCTGTGCATCGACTGCCATACAGAAAAGAGCTAATTTAGCCCATCAAATATCAAAGAAGCTTAGCACCATCATGGCTAAGTCATAAAACTGTGTACCCCTAGTGACATAAGGAGGCTAGGCAAATAAGCACACAAAGCAAACGTAGGGTCTTAGCACCAGTACGACTAAGGCACCAATTGTATGCCCCTAGTGACATAAGGAGGCTAATAAACTAAGCATACAAGGCAACCTTACACAAGTATGGCTAAGGCACCAATGGTGTACCCCTAGCAACATAAGGATGCTAGTAAACTAGGCACACAACAAAACAGGTGCTTCCCCTAGCGACATAAGGAGGCTAGGAAATAAGGATATATCTGAGAGGCAGCACATATAATTATCATTTTTCCATTAATCACTTTAATATTTTCACAATGAATCTAAGGAGTCTCCATATTTTCCTAACATTTTATTTATGCATCAACAGTCTTATATGATATGCTCAAGAAAATACGGCACAAAAGTACAAAGAACGCGTAGCAACAAAATATTAAATAGAAGCAAGGGACTCTACTAAACATGGTGATATCGTTTGTTTTCAACTTAACAATTCTAACTATTCCAAGTTACACAAGTTCAGGATCACCATTTTCCTAGTATCGAGTGTAACTCAGAAACTTGTCCTTATAAGTTAAAAAGGATTAGAACTGATCAGGTTCTAATCTAGTTCAATCCGATAGACGACTACGAGTTAAATCAATAAATCATACATCCTAGTTTTATGAATTTAGACGTTCTAACTAAGTTCTGATCAAGATCTTATAAACCTATAGATTATAGATTAAATACTACAATATTTAGGTTTAATCACATAATCTAAAAGGATAAGACTTAAGCTCTATGTTTCATTCTAACAGTGATCTACTAGTTAAGGTAAATCCTATTAAGTAATCAAACTTAATATGATGAATCTCCTATCCTAAATCTAAAGTCAAAAGACAAAATAATCAGAACGAGTTGTAAAATAAAAGAAAAGTCTATAAACTAATAAAACCAAAGTTTCACCCATTGGGTAACCCATTTACCTAATGAATGAACTCTAGCCTATGATATAGTCCTAGTCTCAAAAAAGGTCCTTAAGGTGTAGTGCTAATGTAACAACCCAGGTTGTTACTTTGCTCAATTAAGACTAATCTAAGTCTTAATTAAGGTTCTAAGTCACTAATTAAGTAATCTAGAACTCAGCTCTGAAACCTAGGTCAAACCAGAAGTCAACAAAGTTAAATCTGGAATTCTGGAAAAAAAAATCCCAAACCCTAGAAATTGACTTTTTATTTAGACCTCAGATTGAAAATCTGACTTCACCATTGCGTTCAGAACACCCAAATTAGCTAGGGGTGCAATTTTGGAGGCATTTGGAAGTCATTGATTTTTCGTCGAATATTTTAATATTATTTAAATACCCTAAATAATTAGATAAATAAATACTCGTCAAAATGAAAATCCGAGTGCGCCATTGCGTTTCTCACCCTCCAATTAGCTAAGGGTGATTTATTGGGAATTTTTAGGAATGTATTATGTGATTAAAATTAATTAATGAAGTTTGGTGAATTAAATAAATAATATTAGTATTATTATTTATTATTAACGGCGCCGTCAGGATTAGGAAACGCCGTTGCTTTGGATTCTTTCCGCGCCGTTCAAACGGACGGATCACTCGATCCGTCCGATCGTGAGATCGGACGGCCGACGCGTCTTCGTCCCCGAAGACACAGCGCGTGTCCTGTGTTTGGACACGCGGCGAAACCGTCATTGCGCGGACCTTCCACGCACCTCCCACCGCCTTTAGCCACCGCAATAGGGATAGTATAAGACTACTAGGACTCCAGTTTTGCTCGGTTTCACTCCTGAAGTCCGGAACTTGAATTCGAGCCTTGTCTCTCTGCAACCATCCAAACTTAAGGTACCGGATCTCCTAAATCCTTTCAGTTCAAGTTATTGTTTCATTTCGAAACCTTATTTCATATTGTGGATTGTCAATTTATCGGGACCGATTGAACTCTAATGAGTTTGATCGATCCCAATTCGAAATTCTTAAACAGTATAAACCGTTATGATGCACAGTCAATAATTAGGGTTTAATGCATCGGTGGTCTCCGTCCATCTCCGGCTAGGCTTAGACCACCTAGGGGTAGCTCGAGTTGTATTCTATCGTTTGCTGGTTGAATCGCTGTGAGTCGTGATCAGTGGCCGCCGGAAAAGCCAACCCTAATTTCCAGCAGTTGGGGTCGAGCGCGCGAAGAAGAAGACCCTCGGGTCAGTCAGGTCGGCCCGGGCCCGGTTCACGGCCCGTGGCATTTCGCCTGCCCTGCGGGACCCACTCCGCAGTGCGCCAGCCAGTCCTGGCGCGACGCGTGTCCAGCTCGCTGACCGTTCTGATCTGTGGGGCCCGCGGCTGTCTGCCCAGCCAATCGGGTTGTGCCGCGTGTCCTGCAGATTTAAAATAATAAAATTTAAATATATATTAATAGACAGTTAATTATAATTGAATTATAATTATATATATATAATAACAGATTTAATTTAATTTAATTAAACAGTATTAAATAATTAATTAAATACCAAATTTCAAACACTAATAACTCCTAAAATACACATCCAAATTATACAAATAAATATATTAAATTAATCAGTAAAATATGAGGAATTTATTGATGCTAACAATTTTGCTGTAGGATCAATATTTTGCAAAGTGATTATTTAGGGTTTAATTTAATTTAAATTAAATGTCCCAAACCTTATTTAGCTCATAACTTTGTACCCAATGACCCAAATATATTGAAAATGGGTCTTAAAATGATCAGAAAACCCTAAGGAATATTTTAGTAGTATTAACTTTACTGTTTGGATTAACATTTGACTAATCACAGTTAGGACCTAACCCTAATTACCCTAATTAAACCCTAAAACTTCAATTGACCATAACTTGGTCAATTGAGCTCCAAATTTGATGATCCAAAGATCCATTTAGATCAAAAGAACTTAATTAACAATAATATGTAAAAATATTTTAGATTCAACAGTTAGATTTGCTAATCTTCCTTAATTACTCTAAATCTTGATTAGTGAATATTAGCAAATTTAGCAACTCAAATTGAGTGATTTAAATTTCAGAGGACTCCCAGAACCATTTAGAATCAATCTATAAGAATGGATTAGTGTTTGAGTGATTAATTTTATTAATCACTCACTAATCACCCTAAATTCTAATTAGGTCTTAACTTAGTCAAATTAGGTCCAAATTGAGCCTACCATATGTCATTATGATTAGTGAGCTATTTTTAATTCATAGCCACTGATTTTGCTTAATTTGGACACTAATTGGCAAAATTAGGATTTTTTTTGACCCTTAATTAAGCATCCCTTAATTACCCCCTTAAAACCCTAAATCTTGTATTGGCCATAACTTGGTCAATACTTATCAGATTTCAGCAAATTTAGGTTCTATGGAAAGCTTAGGCAATAAAGAACAATAATCTAAAAGAAAATTTAGCTTTCACTTAATCAAATTACTAAATTACCCTTATGAGTCAAATTTACTAATTTAATCTCATATGGCTTAATAATCACCCAAAATTAATTTAGTTACTGTCTAATCTTATATTAGACAGTAAGAAGCACTTTCCAAAAGAGATTTTCAGAATTTAAGCCCTAGATTAAAAATTGATCTTTTGAACCCTTAAGGAGGGGCAAAATGGTCATTTTGCCCAAATTTAGGGTTTAGCCTTTTAAAGCCCTAAAATCAATTTCTAATCATTAAAATCAGTAAATAGAATGATTCATAGTTAAAAATTAATCAAATCCAAAGTTTAAATTAGACCTTGATTAAAATCTTAATCTTAGCTTCTTAAGAAAAATTCTTAAGTCCTAAGTGAGTGTTCTCTTTCTTTAATCATTCTTAGACCCATCCTTAGGTCTTATAACATTAGTTAGGATGTGTATCTTGAGAGATACTCTTAGTAATTAAGAGCCTTATTTCCTAAGATTAGGAATAGATCTTAAGTTAGAATTCATCTATTGAGTAAATTGGGTTACTCAATTAGATGAAATCTTGAGTCTTCTAGTTTATAGATTTTCTTAATTTATTAAATGATTATTTAATCTTTAAACTTTAGAACTAAGAATAGAGATCTATCCTAATGAAATTGATTTATCATTAGGATTTGCCTTAACTTAATCTGTGAGATTTGGGTTCTAAACTTAGACCCTTAGATTATACCTTAGATTAAGTGATTAGACCCCATCATCTGGAGTCTAATTCTTAATCTTTTCATCTTGATTTGGCTAATCAAGATGAGGTTGGGATGAATTAAATTACAAAACTAGGTCGATGATTTATTCATTTTAACCAAATAGTCATCTTTTGATTAAGTTATAATTAGGACTTGGCCAGTCCTAATTATCTTCAACAAGTAGGATTCGTGACTCTAAGTTACAGAATGTGTAAGAATTGATAATTTTGAAACTTATGTAACTTAGAGTAGATAGAACGAATAAAGTAGATAACAAAGGATATCACCTATATTTTAGATAGAGTTTCTTGCACTTTGATTTTGATGCATCGCATTCCTTGATTTTGAGCCTTATACCTTGAACATGTATTAAGTATATAAGATATTTTAATAAATATGTTATGTTAATTTGGAACATTAATTATAAGCAGCATTATGTTTGTTTCACAAGTGGTATGTAAGGTGTAGCTTGATTAGTATACCTCTTCGATCAACCCGTTCGGGGTCGGCAACCTTTCGAGGGTTTAATGTCCGATAGTCTATTGGCCATGCCTAGTCCGAGTGATAGGATGGATAGACTCTCGCCCTACTGACTACAGAGTCAGGATTCTGATATGGATATACTAATTCAAGTACACTTACATTCAGTTCTATCTTAGCTCATCAAGCTAAGGGTTTCAGTGATATTCAGTTCAGAGTTTCTTAGCTCATCAGGCTAAGAATTGCTGATTTCATGTTCAGTTCAAATGACTTATATAGTTATTGTAGTTTCAGTTTGCAGTTACTATTTTACTAGCATATTCTGTATTTCAGCACTGTTTTACTTTCAGTTTTTCTGCACATGTTATATATATAGGATGATAGTTTTGCTTACTGTTTTCATATGCTCACATAGGATGTTAGTGTTTTCAGTTTTATACTATTTAAATTTTGTACTTCACTTAGCATAATCTGTTTGATCATGAGCATGTTTAGGTTGTACTTTTCTTACCTTTCTTTCACTTTTCTTTTACTTACCTGTCCTTATTGCAGTTGCTTGGAGGAGGTACATTTTACTTCCTATTTGTTTAGTTATAAACTGTGGTTTATAACTTATTACTGTTCTTTTGTACGCTTTTCTGCACCTATTATGCTTAGTTCTATTGATATGGTGATATCTACTTAATTTAATAAAATTGTTTGCTCTAAAATGTACTTAGACATATTGTCTAACCAGTTTTTCTTTTGTTGGCTGGGGCCCTACCATTATGAAACTGATAATGGTAGGTTCTGAGTTTATTGGATTAGCAGATCCAGTGGAGAGTTTGCCATTGGAGGAGGAGCCCGTTCTTGAAGATCTATAGCCTAGTTTTCTGTTTTTAGTGAGATTGAGAGTTTTCTTTCAGTTCTTTTAAACTTATTAAATGTTGTAATAATATAGGTTTATAATTCTCTTTCAGAATTTTACTTATTCTGTATTGTTGTATTTATACTGTATTGGATGGATGTTATGTTTTATGCTTCCGCACTCTGAGTTCATGTATGATCATTTAGTGATAGTATTTCTGGATTGAATGGCAAAGTCCTTATTTAAATTGGATTAGAATGTGTGTCTAATTCAATTATAAGTGGGGACCTTGTCATTTGGTGACCCCTCCACCGTAATCATGTTAACTTAAGGGTTAACAGGACCACGGCGGGGTTGGGCCGCCACAGCTAAAGACTTCGAAAATTCTAAAATCTGACATAACTGTTGATTTTACTTACTTGAATGCCACTAATAGGGTTAAAATGTTAGTTTTACGATTTTAAAAGACTAATTAAGGGTTAAGGGTGTTTATCCTAACTTTTTGGCAAAATGATCATTTTGCCTCCACTTAAGGGTCCGAAAAGTCAACTTTTGATTTAAGTGTCCAAAATAAGATTTCTTATTTCCATATAATTTCTTACTATCTAACTTGAAGATAGACAGTAAGTATGTCTAATTTGGACGACAAACGGGTCCTACAGGTTGAAACTAAAGTTTTTGACTTAAGGGCATTTAAGTAATTTTCACTCTACTAAAAACTCAGTTTTTATGCAGTTTATGGTAGGTTATTGTTCAAGAATTCCATAGAATCTGAGAACACTGCATTCTGAGATCGATTGACTAAGTAATTGATGTTTTAAGTCCGAAGGGCAATTTGGTAAATTCGAGTCGGTCAACGGGTGACAAAAACCGAACTTTTCTGTTTGAAGTCCAATTTCAGCAAACTCAGTTTCTATAGCTTTCTTATAATGTACTAAGTATGCTGATAGGGAGTAGGCCCAATTTGGACCTCAAATGGTCAAGTTATGACCTAATTAAAGTTGGGGGTATTTTGGTCATTTTCTAAATTTCTAGGGTTTATAACCTAAATGTTATTTCAGTTTATTGGTGACATCAAAATTCTAAACTAGTAAGCATCTCAAATTTTTGAATTTGGAGTTGAATTGACCAAGTTATGGTCGTTTGAATTCTAGGGGCATTTTGATTATTTTTCACTAAAGTCAACTCTGAATTCTAGGGTTGACTTTTTATCCTGATGCCCAAATGAAAAAACTAATACTACTACAGTGATTGGGCCGCTCTCCTGAACATTTTAAGACCCATATTGACGATGTTCTAATAATTGGGTAAAAAGTTATGAGGATCTAAAGAGGTCTTAAAATATTATCTTGTTATACGTACCTCAAAATAAATTTTTATATTACGTTATTTGATTCCTTACATTTTTTTGAGTATTTTGAGACCTATATTGACTGTATTTGGATCATCCTATAAAAAGTTATTAAACTTTTAAGATTTACTATTCAAAAATACAATTTGAATTAATTTACTATTCATTTATTCAAACTAAATATTTTTACTATTCATTCCTAAAGTTTATTTATATTATTATGTATTCATTATTTAATTAATTATTTTGTCATTAAGTAAAGTTTGATTATTAATTAATACTAATTTATCCATTAATTAATTTAATTATCAATGTTATTATTATTTTACTGAATTAAATAATTAATTAATTAATTTATGATTAATTAATATTATTATTTAACAGATTATCTAAATTTAATTTAATTTATTTAATTTAACATTAGTTAACAGATTAATCAACCTATTTTATATTAACCTATTTATTATTATTACTGTTTGTATAATTTAATCACCTAATTAATTTACTAACTTAACCTAGGCATCATGATAGAATACTTATAATCAAAATAATATTAACTGGTTACATATATAATTTATATAGAAATATGTACGTATATAATTATATATGTTTAAATATATATATTTTTTATATATAAACAAATACATATATATATATATATATATATATATATATATATATATATATATATATATATATATATATATATATATATTCTTCTTCAGGTTTCTCGGTCGGCGGGCCATTATGCAACGTGGCACGCGATCATTGGCTGCGGATCTGCGCGCAGGGCCCGCTTGTGGCCACGTGGCTTCACGTGAGCGGGCGCGGAGCACGCGTAGGACCCACGCGATCTGCTGACCGCGTCCGCGGGGCCCACCGCTCTGCGTCTGCCTACGCATGCGGCCCGCGAGTCATGGATCGGGCCCGGGCCGACCCGGCTCGGCCCAACCTGACGACGCTTCATCTTCCCCCTCTAACCCGATACCGGGGACCTAGGGCATGCCACCGGCAGCGATCCCGGCAGCTAGAGGGCTCGGCCCGCATACCTCCGGGTAGGGCTTGGTCTCACCTACCCATTGCCATGCGAAGCGTCGGCGGGAGCGGACTGCAGCGGCTACTGCGCCTAACCCTAGTCAGACGGCTACGGGTCGAACGAACCCTACGTTCGTTTGATCGATACGGGGGACGACGCACGATTATTGCAAGAAATGTAGACAATTAATTGAGAAATTGACGTGCATACGAAGGGAGCGAAGTACCTTAGTCGACGGCTGACCATTAGGGTTTGCAGGGGGGTCCAGATCCGAGCTCCAGAACGCACGAACTAGGTCCAAAGCACGAGTGGGTCCTTATGGACTCACGGACGGAGCGCACGAGGGAGGAGGGGGCCGCGGTTGGGCGGCCTCGGCGGGGCCCGCCGCACGGCTTCGTGGCGACGCGTGTCCCACGCGCAGAGGCGTTGGGACGACGCAATCAGGACCGTCCAGATCGGACGGTCCGATCGTTGGACCGGGCTGGCGGCTAGTAGCCGTCGGATAGAAGATCCGACGGTCAGATGGGGGCGCCGTCAGATCCGACGGCGCCGTCTCAGAACCCTAACGGCGCGGCCTTATAAGTAACGACGCCGTTACTTTAATAATATAATAATATTTTTTTTTTTAAATTCCAAAATTTCGAACATGTTTTTCCTAGCTATTTGAGAGGTGAGGAACGCAACGGTGAGGTTGGATTTTCGATCCAACGAGTATTTTAATTCCTCGATTTGCGGGATATTTAAATAATATTAAAATATTCGTCGAAATTTCGATGACTCCCGATTGACACGAAAACGTCACCCCTGGCTAATTTGGGGTCAACGAGCGCAATGGCGAAGTCCGTCTTCCAATCTGAGGTCAATTTAAATATGTCAAATTTTAGGGTTTCCAAAATTTCTAAAAAGCAGGATTCGATCCATTTGACTCCTGATTTGGACTAGATTTCAGAGGTTGACTTCAATTGACCTAATTAGCACTTATAATTGTGTTTAAGATTTAGGGTTAGTCATAATCAACTATGATAACAACTCGGGTTGTTACAAAAATCTTATTACAACTTGCCACAAATATCTATAATAAAAGTATTTGAATGGATAAATAAAAATGAACATGTACAAGCAGGATTTGCTAGCAACTCATGACGAAATAAGAATGGATCTAATTCACTAATAAGATGCAAGAAAATTAGTGAAAAAGCTCACCAAATTGAAATGAAATTATGCACAATTACTGACGGATTATTATATACCTTCATAAAATATTTTAAGCCAATATCTGAATTTCCCAGTGATGATTGGGGTCCTAGGCCCAAAACAAGTTATTATTGAAACAGTCTATTTCAAACTATCGTTTTATTGTATTAAATTATTATTTTTATTTCAGTTGAAAAATACAACTTATTTAGCAAATTCAAACAAATGTATATTTTCTTTCATATGATACAAATTTTAGATTATTTATTTCCTTTGATTCAATTTTGCTTTGAAATAATATTATTTTTGATTTCACACCCTATATAGGATGTTAAAAATTAGCTTTTATTAAATACTCTACGTACTTGGGAACTAAATAAAGTAGATTAACTTGGGAATCCAAGAACTTAAAATCAAAGAAGTGAGATGAATTTGCATTTATTATTATATAAATTTTATTATATTAATTGGTCAATTCTTGTATTATAAAAATATTAAATAATTCTGTGTCTAATGAATAATCTCATATTTATTAAGCTATTTTATTAATATTGTTTTAAGTGTGAATTATTGTTTGAAATTTTTTGACTTTGATCTAAGTATCGTTATAGATAACCTTTTCGAGTTAGTTGATATTATACTAAATAGAATGATTAATATATTATGCCTTTAAAAAACTAAGTGGGCAAGAGAAAAATTAAAATAAATTAGTAGTTTATGTTTAAACTATAATAATTTTGGGTAAGACACACCTTAGTAATGGTGTATATATCATTCTCGATAAAAATTTAAAGAATAATACAATGAGAGTACAAAAGGTGGAAAATAACATTCCATATTAAAAATTTATAATTAATGTAATAAATTTTAATATTATATGTGTTTTTACCTCTCAAATAGGATTAGATATGTGTATAAAAAAAATATTTGGCATTATGATTAATTGAGTTTGTTTAAAGAATACTGTAATAGTCCAAACTCTTAAGCACCAAGGTATTGTTTACTTTGGCCTAAAAGGCCTCACGATTAAAGGGATTGTAATGACCCTAGGTCATTTGTAAATAGGACATTGCTTTCCCGCAATATTCAGATTCGTTAAATCCTCCCACAAATTTCAGTTTCTTGTTAAAACTCCCGTTAAAATTCAGTTTTTAATTAAAAACCTTACTTTGGAAAGTATTCAAATTAGTTAAAGCCGGAATAAGAAACTTGAAATTGACTTTAAGCATGTAAAGGGATTGGAAACGCACACACTTATTAATTTTTTTTTAAGAACCGCTCGATCCCTTCGGCTCCTATAATCGCGCCACTACCAATCCTATCAGATGCCTCCGTAAATCGCTCGCGTGTTTCAGCGCTCTTCCGGCCAACACAGCAGGCGTGCGTATGATCCCTCTTCGTCTCTTCCGCTCGAGTCTGTAGGAGCCTACCTGAGCCGACGATGGGACGCATCGGCGGAAGCGGTCTGCACAACCAGCAACAAGAGTCGACGAGAGCACTGCACGCATGCATGATCCCCCTCGCTCAACTCTTCTGCCTCTGCGCCGATCGCCTCCCCCTGCGCTCGATCCCTTCTTTCCTGCGCCCAATCCTTACCCGCTTGGTCTTTCTCTGCGTTGACTCTTCTCTGCACCGGATTTCTGCAACAGGTATGAAACTCTATTGCTTGATTTTTTTATATAAGATAAAATCTTAAATGTGTGTTAGTAATACTTAACATGAAAGCTCAAATTAAATTAGCAAATGAATATCATATTAATAACAATTAATAATAAACATTTATGTGAGGAACTTATAAATATTAAAATCTCTATTAAAATACTGTGGGGTCCCCCGTACTAATAATAAAGAGTACGGTACTCCAACTGTGGCAAATTCTCAACTTAAATAAAGTCGGGTGAAACTCAACCTGCCTTAAGCCAAGGACTTGTCATCTGATACAACTATAAAAATACATCAATACATATCAAAGTAGTGGAAGCAGGGAATAAAATGTAATATCCACAGGCATAACATAGTATATAAAAACATGAAAACAGTAATAATAACTCAGAACAAGTACAGAAAGTAAAATACATTCAAAATTTAATTATTACAAACTGAATTTAAAAAATATATAAAGGTCTCTCAATTTTACTGAAAAAAATACTAAATTTATCTTAACTGTAGCAGAACGATCCTCCTCCTGAACTGGTTCCTCTCCTGCAACACTGCCCACGAACAAGTTCGAATCTGACATTTGCAGGTATCACAAATGCTAAGGCCCCAGCCAACAAAATAAAACGTTACAGTTAGACAATTGTCTAAGTACATTTTAGGCTATTTAAATAAACTGAATATTAAAAGATATCACATTTAATTTAACTACACATGCAAGCAGTAAAGGGTACAACAAGCTATGAAAAAACTGGAATACTATAAACTATCTATTTATAGCATGCAATATGTATGTGAAGTAACATTGTAACAGCCCGAGTTGTTATCATGGTTGATTAGGACTAACCCTAAGTATTAAACACAATTAAAAGTGATAATTAGGTCAAGTGGAGTCAACCTTTGAGACCTAATCCAAATCAGGAGTCAAACGGATTAAATCCTGATTTATGGAAATCCAGAAACCATAGAAATTGACCTATTTAAATTGACCTCCGATCGAAAAACGGACGCCACCATTGCATTCCTTGACCCCAAATTAGCTTAGGGTGAAGTTTTCGTGTCAATCGGAAGTCGTCAAAATTTTGACGAATATTTTAATAATAAAAATATCCCGGAAATCGAGGTATCAAAATACTCGTCGGATCGAAAATCCAACTGTGCCATTGAATTCCTTGACCCCAAATTAGCTAGGAAAAATGTGTTCAAAATTTTCTGGAAAATATGTTTAAAAAAAAATATTATTTTAATACTTAACGGCGTGCCGTTAAGTATTTAACTTTCCGTCAACTGTAGCTAACGACGCCATTAGATCGGACGGCGCCATCGCAGCCGTTGGATCTGATCCAGATCCAATGGCTACGGGGCCGTCTTCCTCGACCCCGTCGCCCGCTCGCGACACGCGGCGGCCCGCCGCGAATCCAACCCAATCCGGCCCCTCCCAGGCCTCGACGAGGTCGCCGGCAGGTCTATAAGACCTAGGCCGACCTCTGGGCTCCGGGTTTGCGAAAATCGGAGCCCAGATCGAGCCGGAATCGCGCCCCGAAGCCAGCCCAATTTCCGCCGATCCTAATTCCGCCGACCCGCACTTCAGGTACCCCGATCTCCCCCGATTTCCGTTCGATCATCGCAAAAATTATAAGATATGTAGGTGAACTTGTCCTCTACCCATCCACCGTTCTGATCGGGCTCATAACCACCCGATCGGGTGCACCGAGGCCCCAAAGGCAACTAGGTTCAGTCCGCCGAACCCCAGAAGGCGAAGGGTCACGGGCCGCGAGTCGGGTCGGGTCGACTCGTGCGGCTGTTCGGCTCCCCAGTGGGGCCCACAGCGCCACGTAGCAGCCTCTGGGCCCGCCACGTGGCAAGTGGGACCCACTGCCTGATCAACCGAGCTAAGTCAGCCCTTGTGGGGCCCACTACCCAGTCACCCGAGCTGAGTCAGCCCCTGTGGGGCCCATAGTGCCACGTGGCAGCCTCTAGCAGTATCATGTGTCCAATGGGGCCCACTGTCTGTTAATTAAAATTTAATTAAATTACTGTTAATTAATTACTGTTTAGCCTTAATTAATTACAGTTAGTGGCTAATTAAATTAGGATTAGTAATAATTACTTTTGAACAGTAACCATAATTAATTAAGAATAATTAGAGGTTAATTTAGTTAATTAAAGGTTAATTAAACCCTAAATAGTAATTAGGATCATTAATTATTAATGAACAGTAAAATATAATTAAATACTCTTAATTAAATATTAACAGATAATTATGGCTAATTAAAAAATAATTAGTGCTAATTACTTTACTATAGTAAAATATTAATAAATATAATTAAATTAATTAAATAATAGATTAAATAATGTTAATTAGTAATTAAGTCTAATTAATTATAGATTAATTAAAGATTAATGATTTCAGAAATTTTATATAAAAACTTTAGGAATGAACAGTAAAATAATACAATTTGAATAAATGAATAGTAAAATAATTCAAATTATATTTTTGAATAATAAATCTTAAAAGTTTAATAACTTTTGTAGGATGATCCAAACATAGCCAATATAGGTCTTAAAATACTCAGAAAAATGTAATGATTCAAATAACATAATGTAAAAATTTATTTCGGAGTACGTATAACGAGATAGCATTTTATGACCTCTTTAGAGCCTCATAACTTTTTACCCGATTATCGAAATATAGTCAATATGGGTCTTAAAATGCTCAGGAGAGTGGCCCCATCGCCGTAGTAGTATTAGTTTTCTTATTTAGACATCAGAATAAAAAGTCAACCCTAGAATTTAGAGTTGAGTTTGGTGAAAAATGACCAAAATGCCCCTGGAATTCAAACGGCCATAACTTAGTCAAATCAACTCCAAATTGGAAAATTCAAGATACTAACCAGCCTAGAATTTCAATGTCATCATTATAACAAAATAATATTTAGGATCTGAACCCTGAAAATTTAGGTAAATGATCAAATTACTCATAGCCTTATTTTAGTCATAATTTGACCGTTTCTCGCCCGATTTAGGCGTACTTACTGTCTATTTTCAAGTTAGACAGTAAGGAATCAATTGGAACTAAGAGAAATCAATTTTGACCACTAAGTCATAAGTTGACCTTTTTGACCATTAAAGTAGGGGAAAAATGGTCATTTTGCCCTAAGATTGAGTTAAGTGTCCCTATCCTTTTTAGTTAACATTCCAGAACCCTAATCAAATATTAAAATCTCCTTAATATCAATCAAGTGAGTAAAATCAACCCTTAAATTAGATTCCAATAATCTCTGTTAAGTCTTAAGCACTACACCTTAAGGACCTTTCTTGAGATTAGAACTAGATCATAAGTTAGTGTTCATTTATTGGGTAAATTAAGTTACCCAACGGGTGAAACCTTGGTTTATTAGTTTCTAGACTTTCTTTTATTTTATAACTCATTCTGATTATTTTGTCTTTTAACTTTAGATTTATGAATATGAGATTCATCCTATTAAGTTTGATTACTTAATAGGATTTGCCTTAATTAGTAGCTCACTAATAGAATAAAACCTAGAACTTAAGTCTTATCCTTTGGATTATGTAATTAAACCTAATTCTCGTAGTGTTTAATCCATAATCTATAGGTTTAGAAGGTCTTGATCAGATCTTAGTTAGAACGTCTAAATTCACAAAACTAGGACGTTTGATTTATTGATTTAACCCGTAGTCGTCTAACTGATTGAACTAGATTAGAACCTGATCAGTTATAGTCCTTTTTAACTTGTAAGGATGAGTTTCTGAGTTATACTCGATAGTAGGAAAATGGTGATCCTGAACTTGTGTAACTTGGAATAGTTAGATGGTTAAGTAGAAAATAAATGATGTCATTATGTTTAGTAGAGTCCCTTGCTTTTGTTTGATATTTTATTGCTACGTATTCCTTGATTGTTGTGCCATATTTCCTTGAGCATATCATACAAGATTTTTGATGCATGAATAAAATGTTAGGAAAATATGGAGACCCCTTAGATTTCTTGTAAAAATATTAAAGTAATTAATAAGAATATAATGATTTGATGTGTTTGAGCTGCCTCTCAATGTTCTTTTACTCATACCGATTATTGCCCTAGCCGTATCGTGCTAGGAACCTCCCTAGCCATACTGTGCTAGGATATTTTGGGTATGACTGCAAGTGACCTAACCGTATCATACTAGGAATCGCCCTAGCCATACTGTGTTAGGGCCTTATAGTTGGTGACCTAATCGTATCGTGCTAGGAACTACCGTAGCCGTGCTGTGTTAGGGCCTTCTATGTTGACTGTTGTTGCCTTAGCTGTATCGTGCTAGGAACCTCCATAGCCGTACTTGTGCTAAGATCTTTAGTCCCTTTTTGGTGAGCTTGTGTTGCTCTTTTCTGTATGGCAGATTGTGCACTTATGATTTTATATGCAGTTGTTGTTATTTGTTTTTTTTTCAGTATTCTTTTTCAGCCAACTATTTCCTTGTACTGCTTGATATACCTATTTAGGTTGCTAGAATCTTCATACTATATATACTTACCACTGTTAAGTTGTTTATTTTTAATTGGCATATTTCTGTTGATCACCAGCATGTTTAGGATGTAGTACTTTTCTTACAGCACATGTTTAGTTATGTATATTATATGTCCCTCCTTGTTTAGTTTGTATGCGAGGCATGCCTTAACCTCTTTCCTTTTTCTTTGCTTAAGCTATAAATAATGATTTATAGCTTCCCTGTTTCCTTTATATTGCTTGCCGCTCCTTTTCATATATATATATATATATATATATATATATATATATATGTTGCTTAAATGTTGTCAAATTGTGATATTACTTAACACTTATAATAATTCATCAGCTTAAAATGTACTTAGACAATCGTCTAACCAGATTTTTCTTTTCTTTGGCTGGGGCCCTACATTGTGAAACCGATAATGACAGACTCCTTTCAGTTAGACGAGCAAGAGTTAGGTGTGGAGCTATACCCAGAGGAGGAGCCCGTGGAAGAAGTTGTCATTTAGCCTTCTTATTCTTGAGTGAGGATGAGTGGTTTTTCATTCTATTTTTCCTTTAAACATTTTAAATTATGTAATAATACAGGTATGATTGACTATGATTTTTGGATTGTATACTTATATTATGAGTTTTATTTTTCTTTCCTATTTGTCTTGTGATACTTGGATGGTTTGCATTTCCTTAAATTGCTTCCGCACTCTGTTTGTTTACTTATACAGTGACTGTTAGTTTGATTCTATGTTAATCCTTCCCTAATCAGGTGGATTATGGAGTCTATCCTAATCCAATGATAAGTGAGAGGTTAGCCAGAGTGACACCCCACTCTTAACCTAATCCTCTGGCAGATTAAGGGTGGTGGGCGCCACAGTTGATATCAGAGAATTCCATAAGGTGTCAGATGAGAATTTGCATTCTTATCTACCTAATGGAAGATTCTTCTACCAGTTCAGTCACTATATCAGAAAATATTGGAGTCACATCCAAGAACATCACAATATCAAAGCTCAGAATAATAAGAGTATAAAAATCCAAAATGCTGTCACGGTACCAAAACTTAATCAGTAGAAATTTAAGATAAATGAGTAACTAAATAACCAGCTAATTCAAATCAAAACCTTTATAAGATCAAGAACTTAAGATGGTAGAACGTAACTATGAATCCCTATAAGACTTTAAACCAACAAATAGGTCTTGGAACATTTTTAAGTAGTTACCTTCTACTTTCTAAATATTATCTCCTTAGGAATAATAATGGCAAAAATGTACTTCTAGAATCATTAAAGTTAACCATATCTCTCTAAAGAGTTTAAAATTGGTTAAAATATTAGGACATAGGCTAAAGTGAAAGCACGAGATTGAGAGACTATCCCTTGTATCAAGTCACTACTAGCATGTGTGACTCCTACTTCACTAATTCCATAACTCGAGGTAGAAACTCGACATAATACCCAATAAGAAAGAGGAAACTGGCCAACACGTCTCGATCCATTTTGGCTAGGCCTCCACAAAAACCGAGATGCAATGATATGCTTGCAGGAGCCTGTACCCATTTAGGAATGACTAAAGGTAACACTGTCATTTCAGGTACACCTATTCGATCGCCTAATTAGTTTAATCATTTAAGTTTTATAGTCACTTCATTATTAATCCTTATTCTTAGTCATCCTCAGATCTTACTTGTACTATACTAGGGTGTCACATTGGACCATTACTCATTCCTAGCTTAGGTAGTCAAACATTAAGACCTAAGTCATGCTTTCGTGACTCATTCCTCTGTTGAGTAGCAACTTACCCAGCTAGGTAAATGACATCTCACTCATTAGATTAAACTAAATGATAGAATTTATTGATTTGGCAAGTCATAGTTGTGACTCAAAATGCCAATTTAGTATTTTCATAGGTCTTTAACCCATTACTCCATTGAAGTGAGTAGTTAAAAAGTGCCAGTCTTTGATACCAAACCTTTGGATTCTAATAGTATCATAGCATTTCCTTAACTCTGAGTAAGTCATGTATGACTTCACCTAAAAAGCGACGCACGTCACTTAAGTATAGAACCATAAGGACCCTTGACCCTTATGACTATCCTATGCTTAGTAGGAGGGTACCACCTGCTAAGTGATAATCCTATCCCATAGTACTGAGTCTTGTAATATAAATGAGTATTTAATCCTTAATCTTGGAAAGCCACATTCAACCCAGTTAAATGTCAACTTGTCCTTCTTTCAGTGCTTCATAGTTACCACTGAGAGAGTGAATCAAGTACTGGAAGACGTACTCCGTCTCTGTATATTAGACTTTGCTAGGTCCTGGGAAGACCACCTACCCTTGGTGGAATTCACATACAATAATAGCTTCCAGGCCAATATCAAGATGGCTCCCTACGAGGCACTTTACGGTAGAAAGTGCTCAACACCCATGTCTTGGTCCGAAACCGGAGACGTTCAGTTGTTCGGCTCAGAATTGGTCGAGGAGACAAACAAAAGATTAAACTTGTTCAACAGCATATCAAGGCAGCCCAGGATAGACAAAGTAAATATCATAATCTCCGTCATCGACCCTTGGAATTTCAAGAAGGAGACTTCGTTTACTTAAAGGTCAGCCCCATGAAAGGAGTCCATCGCTTCGGGGTTGCCGATAAGCTTAGTCCAAGATATGTTGGGTCATTCAAAGTCCTCCAGAAGGTTGGGTCAGCTGCTTATCGAATAGACTTGCCAGAGAATTTCGCAGCAGTGCACAATATTTTTCATGTATCGTCCCTACAAAAGTGTCTTCAGAACCCGTCTCATCTTGTGCAACTTCCAAAGATTCAAATCCAGCCAGACCTATCATTTACCGAGGAACCAATTAGAATCTTGGCCCGTGATCGCAAGCAACTCAGGAATCATGCAATCGACATGATTAAGGTCCAATGGAAGAATCGTTCCTACAACGAGGCCACATGGGACAAGGAATCTGATATGCCATCCAAGCATCCCAAACTCTTTGAAAACCCAAGTATTTCTATTCCTTAGAATTCTGAACCCAGGTGCATCCAGAAAGTTACTTATTACAAACTGAAATGAATAACTGAAAAATGAAAGACTCTCATCATCACTAAAATAAATAATGCAAAATAATCTAAACAGCGGCTGGAAGGTCCTCCTCCTGAACTGGCTCCTCCTCCGCGACACTACCCACAAACACGTCTGAATCTGACATTTGTCGGTATCACAAATGCCAGGGCCCCAGCCAAAAAAATTAAAAGGTTACAGTTAGACAATTGTCTAAGTATATTTAGGTTATTTAAATGAACTGAATATTAAAGATATCATATTTAATTTAACTACACATGCAAGCAGTAAAGGGTGCAACAAGCTATGAAAGAATTGGAATACTATAAACTATCTATTTATAGCATGCAACATGTATGTGAAGTAACATACAAAACACTAAATAAGTAAGGTGAGGCTAAAAGCAAAAATAACAACAACTACTGAATAAACATGATCCCTACATAATTATGATCGAGGTAAAATATGCTGAGTATAAAAGAACACAAGTACTGAATATGATAAAATTCTAGCATCCTAAATATGTCATTTATATATATATCTAAGCCATAAAAGTATACATACAACATGCAGATTAAGATGAAAAGAAAGGTCACTGAGACATGTGGCAAAGACAAAGCAATATATGAAATATAAAACCACTGAGACATGTGGCAAAGCGAGCAAATACTGAAAATAAGGCCACTGAAGCATGTGGCAAAGCAAATCAGAAACAAAACAATTCAGCTAAAATAGTAATAAGCCTAAGTCCTAGTACTGCCATACCAGCCAATAGGCCATACAGGGCCTCCAATATCAATCCATCAATCCCCAGCCTAGCCATCTAAATATGCTAGGTCTGAGTCTAGTCTATATAATACTACTACTATAGAGGCAGACTAAGTTAGGTCATATTCTACTAACTGCAAACAAAACAAAATTGAATGATATATATATTTAATATTAGCTTAGGATGTATCATCCTAAGTTTGTCCTATTATGCTCAAAGGCAAAAGCTCAAAATCCAAGGTGTGCAAAGCAATCTAGTTAAAGTAAGCAAGAGACTCAATCTAGACTTATGTGATATCTCTTGTTGTCTAAATTACCAATCTAACTACTGTGAGAAGGTACAAGCTTAGGATCTCCAATATCCAGCTATCGCGTAGAATCTCAGATTTACATCCTTAAAGTTAATATTATAACTTAACAAGTTCTAATCTAAAATCATGTGATGACTATATAGTTTAAGTAAGCAAATCAATGACCTGATTTTATGAATATTTTACTCTGTTACCCAAATCTTGATCAATAAATCAAGATTTTAAGAATTTAGAACTTAAACCCTATGTTGAGTTCAAGTCCCAAATCCTAGGTGATATTCTAAATAGAATCTAGGTTTCTCACTTAATACCCAATTTAAAGGTAAAAAATCCTATAAGTTGAAAGATTCAGGAACTGAGATCTTAGTGAAAGGCTATTCTACTAATTATAAGGTAAAATAATCAATTAAGAACTTGAGAATCTAAGATCTATATTCAATCCTTAAGATAATTTCATTATCTTATTGATTGAATCATCCTATACCCACATGGAAGGTTTCAAAAGGTTAAACAATCAATCATTAAAGAATTTCAAATGGAGGTGGTCTGATTCAAATTGAAGATCTAAGTCTAAGATCTAAGATCTAAAGATCTGAAGTTTGATCACTTTATACTTCTAATTTAGAGTTTTGACTTAAGAGTTTCCATTTATGATTTTCTTTAGATATAATTCATGATTAACTATAAGGAGCTTATTAAGGTTATAATTGACAATTTTAAGTATTAGATTAATATTAACCCATTTTGACCTTCTTAGGTTACTTAGGATCTAAGCGTCTGAGTTTTGATCACTTTAGACCTTAAGCTAATATTTTACTTAGACCCTTTCTAATTACTTTTCCTTTAACACTTAATTCTTAAATTATGCTTACTGAACTTATTAATAAGATAGCTGACCATTTTCATTATTAGATTAAATAAGTTTAAAGCCAAATGATATTTTTTAAGAAATGCTTAAGATTTAAGCATCTTATTTAAGGACTAAATGAAGATTTCATATATTAATGATCACATTATCACTATTCTTATTCTAGGAATTCAGAGAACATTTCCAATCTATGTTATAGTGGCTTACTGAAATTTTTCAATCCTCAAAGAGCACTAATCACATTTTGGCCAAAATGACCAAAATGCTTCTCTTAAGACAAAAATTGGGATTTAGGGTTTATTATCCAAATTTGTTCTAATATATTTTAAAGCATTTCATATGACTAAATGAAGTGGGAAACACCATTATCTTAGGTTTTGATGACCTTAATGATCTTAATTAGCACTAATCACCTAATTAAGGCACTTATGGTGATTAATGAATTTAAGGCACTTTAGGGCAATCTAACCTTACACTTAGGTTTTACTAGGTTTAATATGATATTAGGAACCATCCCTACCCAAATTAGAGGCTTAATTAGGGTTTAATTTACTAACCCTTGATTAGGGTGATTAAGGAGTGATTAAGAAAATTAATTATCCAAAATTAATTTTAAGGGTCTGGAATTGTTCCTTATGGTACAAGGAGCAATCAGAGCCCTTAAACTTATAAATTGGACAATCAAATGATTTTATATGATTTATTTAAGAACAGAGAAGTTTTAGCCAATATTTTTAAATCCAACAATTGGATCTGTAATTTTATTTTATATTCAAATGGTATATTAGATCATACCATTTGGATCTGTATAACTAAAGTTATTTAATTAATTTAATCTATATTTTTATTTAAATTAGAATCATAGGATTTAATTAATTAAATTCAGAATCATTAAAAATGCATTCCTAAAACTATTCAATAAACGCGGCCCCAATTCCAGACTGCGCGGGGCGGGGCTCGGCCCGGCCCAAAATCGCCGTCTTCTTCCTCCCGCGTGCGCTCGCAGCACGAACCCTAGGGTTACCTTCCATTGCAAAATTCACCGCGCACAGGCCACGCCAGGCCCTGATCTCGATGGCTACATGCTCCTTGGCCTTAGACGCGTCGATTAAACCCAGAAGCCCTAATTGGGAAGCTCTGAATCGCTGGATGCCTACTCGGCCGAGACCCTTTAGTTGGCGCACCTGTGAGGAGATAATTCTCCTCACAGAGTCCACGAGTCGCCGATATCTCGATCCCTACACGTTCAGGATCGAAGAGGGGAGCGATAGGGCGCAATGAGAGATCCTAAAGTGGTCTAGATCGTCGGGGTGCCACTCGGCATTTTCTGCCGTTCAGAGCTTCGACTGGATCGATCAAGTTCAGTCGAATTGATCGATCTGGTCGAACCTAACCCTTGATACTAGTTACAATTATTACTCTGAGGGTTTCGATGCTAATCAGAGGGCTAAAATGGCTCGGGAGTACGCCGCATTCGCGCGGGTTGGCCCGGCTGGCAGGGTGCTCTCAGACGGTACTTAAGCCATCTGGCGCACTGCCAAGGCTCTCTAGGAGTCCAGGACGACCACTCGGAGCTAAAGAAGGGTCCTAACACAGCACCTAAGCTTAATTGAGAGCGAAACGAGCTGAAAACTAGCTCTACTAAAAATGGGAGAGGCTGTACCTCAATTTGCTGTGATGAGGACAATGCAGACCGCTCTGGGACTTTAGGTGATCGCGAGAACAAGCTGGGGGTCTGAACGTCAGACGCACACCCATTATCAGCTAAAGCAGCAAGTCCAGTCGCCGGGAGATCTGGGAGCACCGGGAATTGAGGGAGAGAGCAAGATGAGCTTCACAGTGAGCAAAGGAGCTCACTGAGGGGTTAATGGGGGGTACTTATAGGCTTAGGAGGACTTATGCATGGAGGCTGGGGCTCGGGCTCAGAAAATGGCTCGGCCCGAAGCTACTCCCGGAATTCCCAAAAATTGGACGATTCAGGCCTCTTGGCTCAGCCGGCTAGGCTCGGCCACTTACAGGAAGGCGCCAACGGTCGAGCTGACCTGGCGAGATGAGTGGCAGACAGAGATTACGTGGCGCATTTTCGCGGATTTTTCTTGTCAGGACGAGATCCTCTGGGGACGAAGATGACAGTGACTGGGGGCTCAGAGCCGCCTGATCTTCGAATCCGTTGCGTTTGGACGGCCTGATGGAGATTTTGAGTAACGGCCCGCGCGGATTAAATCTTGGACATTAGATTTAATATACGATCGCACGACTGAGATTCGACCACGGGGTGGAGCGACGCGAGCCCTTGGATCCTGCGCTGAGATACGTGCTAGAGATCCCATTGGCTCGAAACCGTGCGCCGCTGTCGGGACCCCCGCATCGGATTTGCCGCGTCCCGACAGCAAATCCCACAGATTAAAAATTAAAATAAATTTAATTTTAATTAATTAAAACTATTTAATTAATTCTTAATTATTCTAAAATTTCCCAAATTCAATTTAGGTTCAAATGAGCTCCAAAAATTCCTAAAAGTTCACCCTTAGCTAATTTGAGTATGAGTAATTCAAAAATGAAATCAGATTTCAATTTGGAGATTAAAATAATTTAGGTATTTTCAGGGCTTAAAATAGCCAAAAATACCAAATTTTTCAATTTAGCTCTAATTGATTTGAAACTTCTAAGTTTAGGTTTAAATAACCCATTGAATCCAATTAAATCAAAATCAAACCTTAGTTTAGCTTAATTAATCTAGTTTTAGCAAGAGTAACAACCTAGGGTTGTTACAGAGCAGTCCATCATAATTGAGATCTTCTTTATTTTACTCATTGTAATCACTGTTTTATGCAAATATAAGTCATTCATTTTAAACTATAAAATCAAAACATGTGGAAGAATTTTGCCAAAACTTTGTTGTACTAGATTGATGTAATTTTAATTCAGATCTTGTTAATTTCATATAATGGTTGATCATGTGAAAATAAAGAATAATGGAACTATGTTAAGGTTGTAGTAAAACTTCGGTGAAAACAATATGTTGATGCTATTATTAGTCAACTACCATCTTGATTGATAATATAAACCTTATGTATTTCTATTCCTTAATTAAGCTACAAAATTTCTGCTTCAATCTACTGCTAGATTCTAATTAAGGATGGAATATAAGAGCGGTGAAATGGTCATATATAATTGAGTTGGCAAATTATCATCTCATGGCAAATTGGAATCTCTACATAATGAATTAGACGCTTATTAAGTTACTTAGGATTCTGACGCATATCAAATGAGGAACTATGAAATCATTATAATCACATTTTGATTCGTTAGTCTTTATCATATCCACTAATTTATTAAATGAATTATATGGACTTGTAAGATTAAATTATAGACATATTTGTGCATGTATTGTATGAGAGACTAATTATTGATTAGAGTCTAATGAAGATTATAAATGCAACTTTTGCAGACACAAACTTTGTGAGTGATTCATCTTCTTAAGTCAAACTCAAATGTACACTGGATATTATTTTTATGCTTTTATTATCATTTGCTGCTTAAGCAACGCTTTGAGCCTATTTTGTATTGCGACTTAATGGGTTATTCTTACTATTAATGATATAAGAGAAATAAAATGATGTTTATGTATCTTGTAAATATTGCAAGAAGGATTTGGAAATGGAGCATGAATAAGTTAGGGACGGGGCTAGTCCTCAGGGAGCTATGAGGGTGCCATCTAGAGCTTTTGAGAAGGGCCCTGGTGAAGGTTATGCTTAAATGCATGTTTATTGCCATTTGGAGACTTTAAGGGAGCCCAAATGAAAGTTTATGCTTAAATGCATATGAACCCAGCCTCATAATTTTGACTTTGCCCATCAGAGCTGCTATCATTGCTCCATAATATCATAAACATTAACATAAACATGAACTTTTATGCGATTATTGCTTTTCTGTTTCAAAATTTGGCATGTGACAAGTGAATATTTATTTTGCAGGAGTTATGCTTTTCTTTTGCTATAAAATATATTTTATTGCAATTATTGTCATTTTTGCTTTTCGCTTTTGCTTAAATATATTTTTAATATCATTTATATTTAGAATGTGCACTAAGGCATTATTTTTATAATGCCAGATCAGAAATAACTGGAAGATGCTGATATAATTTAAAGGCATGGCACGAGAAATTAACGAATTATAACTGCCTCTTCTAGAGATAATTATATTTGTATAATGATGTTTATGTAATAAGTTATAGATATTGTTTAATTTAAATGAATGTTATTTCTTATATTTGAATGATTATGGATGTTTTAACTGCTATTTTACTTTGCCGCCAATATGATGATTCGGAAAGATGCATCCGATGTTAATTTGGTTACTACCAACCTAACTTGGTCATCACAAATATCCTGAGAGTATATGTCTTTTATAGAAAGAGATTTAAATGAAAAAAATTGTAAGAGTAGTTAAAATTTTAAAAATATTCATAATTGTTTTGATTTTAGCGAGATTATTAAAGAAAGAAGAATATTTTGGAGCTTCCTTTATATATATATATATAGATATATAAAGAGAAAATTCAATTACACCCGAATCAGGCGTAACTTACGATTACATGTGGAGCGGTGCAACTGAGCAATGAGAGGCAGTTTGAAGCCGAGCGATGAGAGACAGTTTGAGCAACGAGAGGCTTCTCCATATTCGTTAGAACGAACGTTCAAATCATTTCATTTGACTGAAACATCCGAAGAATTAGATTCCTTCCTTATTTTCTTAACACACATAAGCCCTAAGAAAAAATTCTTTAAGGGCAAACATGACCTATAAAATTTTTTCAAAATATTATACTCATAAATTAATTCATATAAATAAAAAAATATTAAATTTTTTATAAAATTATCAAACAAAAATAAAATAGCTGATTATACTTTAATAAATTAGATTACTTTATACTTAAACATTAGCTAAATTTTTTAAGAAACATATTATACTTTTTAAAACCTATTTAAAATTATAAAAAAAAAAAAGAAAAAGAAAAACATTAAAAAGCTTAATCACAATTATAAAAAGCTTAGGAATTGCACAAAGCTACAAACTCGCGCCCTCGGACGCTGCCAAGCTCTCTCCTTATCCGAAGGGCAAAACAAAGCGGGCGAGCTGCTAGTTATGAGTTCTACTGCGGGAGCGCCAATGGAGAAATGGTCTCCGTGGACGAAGCACTCACCAATGTGCTGCAAGCGGCGGCGCGGCTCCCGCCGGTGACCATCCCCATCGAAGGCGCCGTCGGATTAGTGCTTGCCGAGGACATATGCGCTTACGATCCCCTTCCCCCTTATCGCGCTTCCGTCAAGGTTCCACACACCTCTTCTTTTCATCCTTGTTTTTTATTTTCAGAAAGCTTTGTTTTAAATGCTGTTGGTTGAAGCTTTGTGAGTTCATTTCCAGCAGGTAACCTTGTAAATAGATATGGTGTTCGATTGCATCTAGGATTTGATAAACCTGAAATATGCAATCCTTGCAAGACTGAATACTTTTTGGCTACTGTGCTAATATTTATCTGAAATCGGCTTGGTTACCCTGCCTGTTTTGAACGAGAGGTTAAGAATTAAGAGTCGGTCTTATATACTGAACTGATCTATATGTGAAAGCATGCTAATTATTAGGATGTTAAATCAAGATATCGTAAAACTAGTATTAAGTTTATTATTTAGGAATTTATTAATTGTGGTAAAAGTTATAGTGCCACAAAGGCAGCCGCACTTAGGAGAAAGTTTTCTCACATTCATTTTTCTTGTAATTGTGCCCAAGCAAATGTGCATTTTGCACCAATCATTTTTTTACATAAATAAACACCACTCATTCAATTGTCAATTTTGCTTATAATTGCGGCACTATAGCAGAACTCCATTGTATGGAAGCAAGACTCATTTTCTATGATTGGAAAATTGTATTAACTATTTCCTAATTTTACTACTTCTACTAAGTAATGTCAAGTTGAAATGCTTAAACATCAATCATACTCAATTAATAACTATTTGAATATAGGTGATTATTTATGTTTCAATTTTAAATTAAATGATCATCTCAATACAAAGTGCTAGTATTTGGTTTAATTGCACAAACTAGGAAAATAGTGTTACTTTGTATCATTGAGTATAATGAATTTAGGTATGGATTAATAACTATTCCATTATTTAAAGATTTTTTCCATAAGTTTCTTAGATTTTATCTTTTGCTTGCTTCTTTTCTCTTAGTTGAGAAAAAAGATGACTTAGCATGCTTCAACTATATAACATTACATTTATGTCTACTTTATATAAAAATTCCCATGTGATATCAAAGTCTAATAAGTTTGACCACATTAATTGCGACATCACAATAAATTAACTTCATATTATTAGTTGTTTTGTTAGGTAGCTTTGATGAATAGTCATTATATCCCTGTTCATTGAGGTTTTAATCTATTTATAACAAGGATAATGTAGCTACATGCTTACAAGGCCCTTACTGAACAATTTAATTACACTTATTTGAGGCAAAATTCACATCTCTCATTTTATAAATACCTTTAACCCCCATAGTATTTTTCAATGATAATCTTACAACAAATTGCTCTATGCAAGAACTAATTTCTCTAATATTACTCCTAATGTTTGAAGTCAATTCCTTTTCACCTTTCGATCTTATGGAGTCGTTCTGCCCGTTGTTCCATAAGCATTTCTATAATTATATAACAAGATCAATTACATGTTTGTTTGTGGCATTCAATATCCAAATCTTAAATGGTTCTCACATTATATATGCTTTAATGGTTTTTAATAGTATTTAATAAATGTTTCATAGTTCAAACCTTACAAAATTATCAATATTTTTGGACAAATTTCATGTTTTCGTTGTGTTCATGTAAAGTGAATGCATTTGCAATTAAAAGATCTTGCGGATGGACAATGCTTTTTATGATGAATTTTTTCTATGCTCTTCAAATGTTGAAGATGAAAGCTATGTTTACATAAAGGAAATACAATGCTGATTGCCTCTCATAATCACTACATGTCAAAGATGAAAGCTAAATTTAAAATGTTACAAATATTTGTTTTATAAACTATCACCATGTGTTTTGTGACTTAGTTTTAATAATAGCTAATACAAGAGTGAATATATTGTTACATCAAAGGAGGTGACCAAAAAAAGCATGTTAACACATTTTGCCTTTAAATGACATGCTTCTCAGTCAAAATTTTTTAACTATTTATGAGAGTGAGAGTTTCTAACATATTAAACTTTATTCAAATATTATAATAATTTAGGATTTGGATGCATTTACTTTTTTATACTTTTATTCTGAGTTAAGATATATTACTTTACATATGCATTATGAATATGGATATTGTATACATTGCTTCCGCACTCTATTATTTTAAGTACGCATATTTGATAAATGAATTACATAAACAGTTGACAATTCCTGCAGTTTTAGGCAAATTAGGGAGAAAACTTAATTTGGATATAATTGATAATCTATCACGGTGATCACTCTATCGTAATCATATTAAAGCACGTGTTAATATGACCATGGAATGGTTGGGGCTCTACAAACCCGGTTTGTTCTGCTTGCACAAAGCACATAAGTGCGCGATACCATTTTGTTCGGGAATAATCACTGAAAATGGTGAGATCTTACTGAAGAAGATTGACACTAAAAACAACCTGATGGATATATTTATAAAAGTGCTCAATGTTCAAAAATTCACCAATTGTAAAACTTTGGTGAATATAGAATAGCATTAGTAAGTTTCTTGTTGGTCGGAACTACGAGCAGCTTGATTTCTTTGATAGGAGGATAAGTAGGCAACCAAGATGGTGCAGCTGTAATGATGGAGAGCATATTTGGTATCAGCTCTCATATGACCCATATGAGATATGAGGTGGTGTAATGACCCTAGGTCATTATAAGGAAAACGCTGAAATTCCCGATTCGCCAAATATCCCGCAATTATCAGTTTCCCGTTAAAACTCCCGCTGAAAATTCGATTTTTCAGTTTTAATACCTAATTTAGAAAGTTTTCGAATTTGACAGTTACAACATTAAAGCAAATACTCCATCAGGGTAAATTATCGTAGTTACGCTACTGTCCTAAATTTGCGAGCGTTTTAGGAAGGCGCCAGCCGGTTCAAAACGGGTGTGCGTTACGCACGCACACCCTATATACCGGGCGTATGGCGTCAACCCTTCACCACACTCAGTTCCTCTCCTCGCCTCTCCCTCTCTCTCGTCTCGTAAGAAGCGTACCTGAGAGCAGCTCGATTCTCCTCCCGCTGCAGCGCTGAGAGACAGACGGTCGACCTCTGCTCGCGTACGGTAGCCCTCACCCAGTCGATGCCGCGTTGGACCTCCTTCCGCTTGGTTCGATCCCTTCCAGCGCCGACTCCTGCTGCGTATCGCGTCGATCCTACGCATCCCTCGATCCCTTCGGCCCGATTCGACTGCTCGGCTAAGGTACGAAGTTCTGCCGTTAGGAGAAGGAAACGCGCGTGTATCTATATATATAGAAATATATATATATATATGTATATATATGTATAAATGTATATATATAACACCATATATATATTTATATACATATAATATATATGTATATATGTATAACTGTATATATATATATCTATATTTTAAATAATAATAATAATAATAATGATTTAGGATTAAAGTTTGATAACTTGTATAGTGAAATTAAGCATTTTTTTTAGATGTTGAACTTAATCATGAAATATCTAGACTCTACTAATGAACTAAATTTTTAACAAAACATCAGGTTCCGACCATTTGAAATAATTAGCATGTATAGGTTATTATTCTTGAACATATTATTAGAAATATGGAAGGATTATAGTAGTCTGCGTCTAATCTGAATTAAGTTGTACCAAAAATATTTATTCTTAGTCTGCCTACACTTTAGAACTCTCAAGTGAATTCATTGTAATGAGATTTAAACCGATCACTTGATAAACCTACCTTACTATACATGGAACTTGTCTGATTCACATATTGATTTGTTGCATCTATTTCTATTTACACAGTTTAATTCCACCTCTATTATTTATAATCTAATCAAATGCCATAAATTATTTGAATAAGAGATGTAGGCATAGATCTTAAGCTTCATTAATAAGATTAATTGAGGTAGAGCCAAGTATGGAAATGCTATTTAAAAGCCTTTTGTATATAGATTTATCAATATGATAATTATGATTAATTATATTCACTTCAATACCCAAACATTAGGTAATAGATACTATTACAAAAGGCAAAGTTATGTAGTATGCTGAGTAAATAAGATTCGTTGAAACACAAACTTTACTTTCAAAGTTTAAAAGGATCTCAATTATAATTTTTGCAGACACAACACGTTGTGAGTGATTCATCTAGTTAAGTCAAACATAAAAGGTACACTGGATATTACTTTATATGCTTTTACTTTCAATTGTTGCTTATGCATCGCTTTGAGCTTATTACTACTTGATATGTTATTCTTGCTACTAATGATGTAAGAGAAATTGAATGATGTTTATGTGTCTTGTGAATGTTGCAAGAAGGGTTCCGAAACGGAGCACGATTAGGTTAGGGACGGGCTAGTCCTCGGGAGCTATAAGGGTGCCATCTGGAGCCTTTGAGGGAGGCACAGGTGAAGGTTGCTTAAATGCACGTTGCCATCTGAGATCCTTAAGTGGGTCCAGGTGAAAGTTTATGCTTAAATGCATATGAACCCAGCCTCATGGTTCTGGCTTTGCCCAACAGAACTTCTATTATTGCTTCATGATATCATAGACATAAACATAAACATAAACATAGATTTTTATGCAATTATTACTTTTCCTTTTGACATTTGGCATGTGAACAAAACATTTATTGTTGCAGGTGATCTGATTATCTTTTATTTGAAACATACTATATTTACCTGCAAATGTTATCTCATTTTTCTTCTTTGCCTTCCGCTATGCTTTAAGTATATCTTTAATATCATTTGTATTTAGAATGTGCACTAAGGCATTATTTTTATAATACCAGATCAGATACAGTTGGAGGCGGTTGATATAATCTAGAGGCGTAGCGTGGGAAAATAACTGCCCCTTCCAGGATTAATAGTTTGATGTATATTGAATTTCATGTAATAAATTTTGGATGTTGATTTTATTTTAAATTGAATGAATGTTGTTTCTTTTATGTGAATGGCTTGAATGTTCGTTAACTACTATTTTATCTAACTGCCAATATGATCATGCGGAAAGATGCATCCGATGTTAGTTTGGTTCTTACCAACCTAACATGGGTCATCACAGGTGGAGATTTGATGATTTGAGGAAAATCATTTTGTGAAGGCAGACACCACGGTGCTCTCCAGCTCTTATAGCTCAAAAGGCAGGCATTACGACGCTCCCCAGCGCCTAACGCTCTCAAGTCAAGTGCCACAATGATCCCCAGCGCTTGGCGATCGCAAGACATGCACCACAATGCGCCCTAGCGCCCGTAGTTACAGGACCTGCGCGCTACAGAGCCTGCGCCCTGCGTCAAAGGGGGGAACAGGAAGGAAAATAGGAAAACTTAATTATTTTCGTCGTTTGATTTCTAAAAATAATGAAACTTGACACAGAGGTGTGTTACGATGAGACGAACACCCTCGCGCCAAATTTTTTGATTTAGAACAATATTTTATTTTATATTAATTTTTGATGTTTGTAACTTCAAAAATTAATTACGATAGAGTCGGAGCTCTAAAATTTGATGAAACTCTTAGTGTAGTCTTTAAATAATATACTTAATTCAATGACATCAAAATCGATAAAATTGAACTTGTATTTAATTTTTTTGATTTATTAAATTTAAACAATTCAGAAATTAATCCAGGAGTTTTCGTTATCCATATTTCTCTTAAATTAAGGTATTTTGATCTAAAAACTATTTTTATATTGTGGTATTTTTGGTTTGCCTTAATTTTGAAGTTACCCGGGATTCTGATTTTTTAGTCTGGATTTGACCTAATTTGCAAAGTAACGACATTAGATCGTTATAGGAGAGAACCTATATGAAATACAGAAGTGGCGAAACCTTACCCCTTAAAATTGAATATGCGATGGGGAAAGGTGCGGTGTGAGCATCTACATGTAGGACAAAATCATATGCTATCCGAATATCAGGGATTGATGCCTTTTTTTCAAAATCATATGTTATGCAGGTAATATTTAAGCTTTATGTAGTGTACGAGTTGTTTATAAAAATTGATGTAGGAAAATTCCAAAAAGATAGAAAATGGACACCAGCCATCTGATTTTTCGGGACAGTTTTCTCTTCTGAAGCAGATTTCTATGGCGTAATTTCTTTTTGAATATAGTTGCTGCTAATTAAATCAATATTGTAATTTGTTCTGTTAATATTGGCACAGCTAATTTGAATCTATGTTACTGCCCCCTTAGTGTACCTAATGTGCATTTTTCTGCTAGCTTTTTGTTGATATTGCTTTGAATTTAATATATATGCTTCAAAATTAAGTTTCAAATTATGATAGTATTTGGTTGCAGTTGTAATATATGTTTTCTCAAGTGAGAGATGCAGATGAAGTTGTGGGATTATTGGATGACTCAAAATAATAATCTTAATTTTGCATGGAGTTTTCGCGGGCTGGGCCTTGATGGCTATTGGCTAAATGGCTTGTACTATGAAAGAACTGGGCTGTTAAAAAGGAATTAAAGTTCAGGCCCAGTTCTCCCCGAACATTTTGAAAGTCAATGATCCAATAGGGCCTGGCTTCCATCCTGCCTAATCCACACTTAGCACACTCACCCACCCAGCCATTCGAAAATCTGGTCTTTTCTTTCTCACATGCCCGACCCTAGGCAGCCACCAGTGCTCAAGTCTTTCTTTCCTACTGTGAGGACCTGATGCCGGATCAGCGAAAGCTAACCCAACATCGATTTGCTTGTGGAATAGTAATAACAATAATAACAAGCAACAACAAGTCCTCTAGCCGCAGGATCATATTGAGTGATTTAAAAGATAAATATAGAGACATCAAACATAACTTATTTATTCAATAATTCATGAGTCTTAAATACATAGATAAAAATAAAAGAAAAAAAAAATTATAAACATTTTAAAAGTAGATAGAGTCGAAAAGAAAGTGTGGATCAGTAGGTAGCAGTATCAGTACTGCTCAGCTCTTTAGCACATTTTCTCGAGGATTAACTCCTGATCTGGGCACATTTCAAAAGTGCGGGTATTCGAATACCAGTTAGTTGTGAAACTAAGTACTGATAGATATTATCCTTACAAATGTTAAATAATAAGCAAAATAATCAATATTTGATAGTAAATAAAAGCTGTACAAACTTATCATTGCAAATCTGTTTCAATTGCACTTGAAACTTAGCATGAAAATAATTGTAATCACAAAAATAAATACAGAATTTTAGCGCTTGATATCTGAGGCAAAATATAATTTTGTTGGGCAAGTACAAAATCGAGAAAAAGGGGGGTTCATTGTTGTGTTGAATATTTCAACTTCCTGCTATATCTGCCCCCTCAAAGGCTTATCAGTATAGGCTTCTTATGACTCCCGATGTCGGACAGCCCTGTCATAGCAGTTGTCTGATCAGACAAAAAGTATAAAGCAATATGGAACCTTTGCTTCTCACTTATCCCAACTTATTCATATATCATTTTATGTGATTTTAAAAAGTACTTTTATCAAATTTATGCGATGCTGAGCAGAAAAGCATATTTAAACAAGAGTAATAAAAGACATCTGATACCTTGTTCTTTTAAGTTCACAAGTTCAACAGTTCAACAGTTCGGATGAGTGACAGTTCGCTCAATCTGCATTTAGATTTTTGACATTTTTAAATTAGCTCTCAGCCTATATTTTTAGGAGTAACATTTATTTTTATTTCGATTATGTTTTTTTTTTCGCTTTCTTGTTATGTCTGATTTTTAAGGTACCGTGATGACCGTAATGTTTATAGCATTATTAAATCGCTGCGGATAGAATCATATTGATATAATATTATTATTATCATTATTTTAATGATAATAATAATATATGAATGAAAGAACATAATAGAAATAACTATCAAAAAGAAAAAGAAAATGCTTGAACTGAAATTATAGTTATTTTATAACATGTGTATAGTTTTTATTATTAATTAATGAGAACCATATTAATGTGAATGTTATATCATTATTAATTTCATAATAATGACTATCAAGTAGGTATAAAAGAACAAAGAGTTAGCAAAATCAATTCTCCGATTTTCTTTTCCACTTTTTCTCTTTTATACTTATCTTCCTACATTTAGGATTAGAATTTTCGGAAAATGGAGGGCGTCCGGAGCGGGGTGGCCGGAGGCTGGCAAGTAGCTGGCCGGCTAGAGGAAGGCTGGTTGGGCTGTTGTTGACCGGCCGGAGGAGGGAGGCGGCTAGCCGGGCTGTCGGGAGAAGGAGGAGGGGCTGAGGGAGGAGAGTGGCTGCTGTGAGGGGGAGGAGAGGGCTGCAAGAGGGGGAGGAGAGGGCTGCAAGAGGTGGAGGAGGGGCTACAGGTTTTAGTGTTTAGAGGAGGAGGCTGTGGGGGAAGAAGGACGGGAGTGGGGAGGGCTTAAGTAGAGGGAAAGGAGGGGAGAGGGGGGGTCGGCCAGGTGGGCCGACCAGCCTGCGCTAAAAACGGCGCAGGAGGCCCATTCCTGGCACGGAAGGTTCCGCGCTAGACGCTGTCGGGGCGGGTCGCTGAGGGGGGAAAAGGAAATTAGGAAAAAAAATAAAAACTTAAATAATACTTAGAGTTAAATTACTCGCATTTTTCCGCCGTTTGGCGTCCAAATACAACGAAACTTGGTACCGAGGTGTGTTACGACATGACGAACACCGTCGCGCCGAAAATTTTTGATTCAGACAAATATTTTATTTTTAATTAATTTCTGAAGTTTAAAAACTTCAGAAATTAACCACGATAAATCCAACGCTTAGAATTTGATGAAACTTCTCGAGTAGCCTTTAAATAATATACTTAACACAATGACACTGAAATCGATGAATTCCGACACGTATTTAAATGTTCTTGATTTATTGGATTTAATTAATTCAGAAAATTAAAATGGGAGTTTTCGTTATCCGAATTCTCCCAAACTAGCGCATTCTGATCTAAAAATTATTTCTGTCTAACGCAAACTTTGTTTGCCCTAATTGAAATTCTTCGGAGTTTTGATGTCTGAAGCGGGCTCTGACCTAATTTTGAAAAATAACGACATTGGGTCGTTACGAACTCCCCTACTAAAAAATGATATCATCTTCGACATCAAGAATATAAATAATGATTAAAAGGGTCTTGGGGTATACCTTAATTTAGAAATAGTTCTGGATACCTTCTTCGCATATCATCTTCTCTTTTCTACGTAGCTTCTTTCACAGTATGATTATGCCATTGAATTTTGATCATCGGGATCGTTCTGCTTCTTAATTTTCGGCGGTCTTTCTCAATAATTTTAAGAGGTTTTTCAATATAAGTTAAATCAGGTTGAATTTCAATTGTTGAGTCTGAAATTTGTTGAGTGGATTCCTGGAGGCATCTGTGGAGTGTTGAAACGTGGAATACGTTGTGCACGGCTGTAAATCTTTCAGGAAGTTTAAGTTTATAAGCGAGTTTCCAGTTTTTGCAATTACTTCGAAGGGTCCAACATATCTGGGACTCAACTTTTCAGTCATTCCAAAGAGATGAATTCCTTTCATAGGGCTAACATTTAGATAAGCTCGATCCTCAATGTGAAATTCTTACCTCCGGTGTCTTGCGTCGAAGTATTTCTTTTGTCAGTCCTGGACTGCAACAATTCTGCTCTTGATTAGCCTTATCTTTTCGTTTGTTTCTTCAATTAACTCAGATCCTTAAATTTGTACATCTCCAACTTGTGTCAACGCTAGAGGAGTACTGCACTTTCTCCCATATAAGGCTTCATAAGGGGCCATTCAAATGCTTGATTGGTGGCTATTATTATAAGCAAATTCTATAAGTAGGAGGTGTTTCTCCCAATTTTCACCAAAGTCTAACAAGCATAAACGTAAGAGATCCTCTAGTACTTGGTTGACTCTCTCAGTTTGTTTGTCTGTTTGAGGGTGGAAGGCCGTGCTCATGGTTAAGATGGTTCCCAAATCTTTGTGTACTGCTTGCCAAAATCGAGAAGTAAATCTACCATCTCCATCTGAGATTATAGTCTTAGGAATTCCATGCAATTTGACGATCTCTCTAATATATAATCTTGCCAGTTTCTCTACTGAGTCTGTTTGCTTTATTGGGATAAAGTGGGCTGACTTTGTTAATCTGCCAATTATGTCCCAAATGGCATATGCTCCTGATTTTTCTTTTGGCAAACCCATTACGAAATCCATAGAGATGTCTGACCATTTTCACTCTGGGGTTTCTAGTGGGTGCAAGAGTCCACCAGGTTGTTGGTGCTCTGCTTTGACTAGGCTACAAACGTGGCACTTAGCTACAAATTCAGCTATCTCTCTTTTGAGTTCAGGCCACCAGAAGGCTATCTTTAGATCGTGATACATTTTGTTGCTTCCGGGGTGTACTGTATAGCCAGAGTTGTGGGCTTCATTTAATATATGATTTCGAATGTGCGAATTATTCGGGACCCAGACTCTATTACCATTATAAATTTGAATTCCTTTTCGTAGCTGCAACTCTGTTCTGAGAATGATATGCTTTACAGACACTAACTTAGGATGTATCATCCATATCCTAAGTTCTCCTATTATGCTCAAGAAATAAGGCTCAATATTCAAGGTATGCCAAGCTATTAAGTCAAATTAAGCAAGAGACTCGATCTAGACTTATATGATATCTGTTGTTGTCTAATTTGTCAAATCTAACTATTCTGAGAAGATACAAGTTTAGGATATCCAATATCCAACTATCGAGTAAAATCTCAGATTTACGATCTTAAAGTTAATATTAGAACTTAGCAAGTTCTAATTCAAAATCATATGATGACTATAAGGTTTAAACAAATGAATTACGACCTAATTATTAATATTTTTCTCTCTTACCCAAATCTTGATTAAGTAAATCAAGATTTAAAGATTTTAGACTTAAACTCCACCTTGGTGTTCAAATCCTAAATCCAAGGTGATGTCCCAATAAGGATCTAGGGTTCATACTTAATACCCAAGTTATAGATAAAGAATCCTATAAGCTAAAAGATCCAAGAGCTAAGAACTTAGTGAAAGGCTACTCTACTAATTATAAGATAAAATAATCAATTAAGAACTTGAGAATCTAAGATCTATATCTAATCTTTTAGGATAATTTTATTGTCCTATAGATCGAATCAATCCTATACCCACATGGAAGACTTCAAAAGATTCAGACAATAAATTATTTAAGGAATTTCAATTGGAGATAGTTTAATTCAAGTAAAAGATATAAAGTCTAAGATCTAAGATCTAAGATTCGATCACTTTAGACTTAAATTAGGTTTTCAACTTAGACTTTCTAAATGTGTTTCTTTTAGAATTTAAACTCATGAACTAACTTAATTGCACTTATTTAATTGAGATTTAACATCTAAAATTATTAGATTTAATTATTAAGGCAAAGTGTCCCCTTTATGATCACCTAAGATCTAAATATTTTAATTAAGGCTAAATGGAGATTTCTTAACTTAATATGAATATTTTTTTTTAACTTAAGAATTCAGAGAGATGCTAATAATCTAACTAAGGATAATCTACTAATTTTTTCTAAGGTTTAAGGAGCACTTAAACATATTTTGGTCAAAATAACTAAAATACCCCTCTTAAGGTTAAATATAGGATTTTAGGATTTAATTATCCAAATTACTTCTAATCTGTTTTAATGTATTTCATATTGGTTAATGAAGTGGGAAACACACTTATCTTAAGTTTTGACAACCTAATTAAGCTAATTAGCACTAATCACCTATTTAAGTTAATTAGGGTGATTAATAAATTTAGGGCATTCTAGGGCAATCCAACCTTACCCATAGGTTCTAATATACTTAAGATAGCATTAGGAATTAACTTACCTAAAATTAGAGGCTTAATTATGACTTAGTTCACTAATCCTTAATTAGGGTGATTAAGGGATGATTAACAAAATTAGGGTTCCTAAATTAATTTTAATGGTCTATATAGGTTCCTTAGGATTAAATGAGCAATCAGAGCCCTTAATCAATTAATTTGATTATTAATTGAATTTATTGTGGTTTAATTAAAAACAAAAAAGGATTAGGGAATTATTTTAAATCCAACTATTAGATATGTGATTTTATTTTATATTTAGATTCCTTGCATTTTATGATTCAAATGGCATATTTGATCAAACCATTTGGATTAGTATAATTAAAGTTATTCAAATAATTTATTCTGTATTTTTATTTAAATAAAAACTATAGGAATTTGATTTATTAAATAATAACCATAGAGAATGCAATCCTATAATTCATTTATTAACCGCGGCCCAAAATCAAAAGGCGCGGGACGGGGTAGGCCCGGCCTAAGATCCGTCGTCTTCTTCCTCTCGACGGGCTCCGCCCTAAAGGAACTTTCAGGCCGAAATTCTCCACGCTCCGGCCATGCCACGCCTAGCTCTCGACGGCTACACCTTTAGGAGACTCGGACGCATCGATTAAGGTAAGAACCCCCATCTGTGTCCTTCTGGATCAATGGGGTGCTACTCGACCGAGACCCCCGATTCACAGACGATTAGGGTTTTCTGTGAGGAGATAATTCTCCTCACAGAAGCCATTAACCGATCGAGGCTCAATGCCTACACCTTCAGGGAGGGGAGGCGAGTCGAACCCCTATAGTTTCATAACTTGGGGTGCGGCCGATCGCTGGGTCCTTATTCGGACTCAGTCATGGCTCGATCGCTAGCTCAATCGATCGATACGATCAATTTGAGCTAGCTTAGCCCCAGGAGACAATCATGACTAGTTCCCTAAGTGGCTACAGCGATCTAGGCGACATCCAGAGACAAAATGGAAACTGAACTCTCCGAGTTCAGTGGGAGAAGGCTGTACCTTGATTTGAAGAATTGCAGTGATAGAGAGGAAACGACTAGCTCAGGAACTCTCCAAGCAGTCTCAACAGCTACGCAGGGGGTCTGAACGCTAGACCTTGCCCTCTATCAGCTGTACTCAGCGGGTTCAGTCGCCGGGATCGCCTAGAGCTCCAGAAATATCAACTGGGAGAATTAGTGGGAGTGTGTAAACTCTTGCGGGAGCAGAGTTACGAGGTGCGGGTCCTTTTCTTTGGTTGGATGCCGATGAAGTTGGTGGCCTTGGGGCGGCTTCTCTTGTTTGGGCATGAAACAGGGTTACAGCAGGTGTGGTGTTTGTGCATCTTATGATTGTTACTCCATCTATCGTCTTTACAGATCGACAATCCTGAATTTGGTGGCCGGGCTTGCCGCACTGGTAACATCTTCTGCCATCATGGTAGCACTTGCCGTAGGGATGATGTCTCCAGCAATCTCCTCTCATTCCTTGTCAGAAATTCTCAGAAGTTAGCTGAAATATTTTGGCAGGTGGGCTGTGTTGTTGTCTTTTGAATGTCCCTTGGTCCTTTGTAAGATGATCCTGCCTCTTTTCTTGACCTGTGTTACTAGAAGGCTTGCTATTCTCTTCATGTTCCATGATTAAGACGCATTCTAAAAGTTTGGAGAAACGAGCATGTCTTAATGGAAGCAGGCTCCAACGAAGGGTGTCTTTCATCCATGATAGAAAACGGTTGCACCTTGCTTTCTCTGTACTTGCAGGTTCTGAGCATACCTTGATAATCTAGTGAACTCGGCCTCATAAGTGGCCACGGAGTTGCTACCCTGAACCAATTTCATGAATTGGTTCTCCATGATGCTTTGGGCAGCTTGCGAGACATATTTGGCTCGGAAAGCTTCTGAAAATGCTTCCCAACTTATATTCCCCAATTCTATGTTAGTGAAATTAGTGTTGACAGCAGCTTCCCACCAACGATCAGCTTCGCCTTTAAATAGGTAGCGAGTCACACGCACTGCTTTTTCACTTGGACACTCCATAGTTTCTAGTGTCTTTTCTATTTCTCTCAGCCAGTCTTCTGCTTCCATAGGACAAGTAGTCCCATGAAATACTGGCGGATTTAATTTAAGAAAAGATTGAAGGATTCACTCAGACCGATGTTTTTGAGGTGATTGAACGGAGTTTGCTAAAGCAGCTTTCTTTTGATTTGCTAGGAGCTCTAAGATGGCTTCCATGAAGCGGTCGTTGGTACTTCCTGAAAGTTCTAATGATATAGGTGCCTTGATTGGGGTTTCTGATGGTGTGCTAAAAAATCCTTCATCCGAATTCATCTTTTTGCCTAAGGTTGAAAGCTTCAGTTACTTAGGTTTATGCTATCCTTCTCTATTCTCAAAGTGAATTATAATTTGATTTTTATATATTATCTCTTAAGCTTAAACTCAATCCTGCTCTGATACCAACTGTGAGGACCCGATGCCGGATCAGCGGAAGCTAACCCAGCACTGATTTGCTTGTGGAATAGTAATAGCAATAACAACAAGCAACAACAAGTCCTCTAGCCACAGGATCATATTGAGTGATTTAAGAGATAAATATATAGACATCAAACATAACTCATTTATTCAATAATTCACGAGTCCTGGATATATATATAAAAATAAAAGAAAAAAACTTACAAACTTTTTAAAAGTAGATAGAGTCAAAAAGAAAGTGGTGGATCAGCAGGCAGCAGTATCAGTACTGCTCAGTTCTTTAGCACCTTTCCTCGAGGATGAACTCCTGATCTGGGCACATTTCAAAAGTGCGGGCATTCAAATATCAATTAGTTGTGAAACTAAGTACTGATAGATATTATCTTTACAAATGTTAAATAATAAGCAAAATAATCAATATTTGACAGGAAATAAAAGCTGTACAAACTTATCCCTGCAAATCTGTTTCAATTGCACTTGAAACTTAGCATGAAAATAATTGCAGTCACAAAAATAAATACAGAATTTTAGCGCTTGATATATGAGGCAAAATATGATTTTGTTGGGCAAGTACAAAATCGAGGAAAAGGGGGGGTTCATTTTTGTGTTACATATTTCAACTTTCTGCTATACCTGCCCCCTCAAAAGCTTATCAGTATAGGCTCCTTATGACTCCCGATGTCGGACAATCCCGTCCTAGCGGTTGTCTGATCAGACAAAAAAATAAAGCAACATGGAACCTTTGCTTCTCACTTATACAAACTTATTCATATATCATTTTATGTGATTTTAAAAAGTACTTTTATCAAATTTATGCGATGCTGAGCAGAAAAGTATATTTAAATAAGAGTAATAAAAGACATCTGATACCTTGTTCTTTTAAGTTCACAAGTTCAATAGTTCGGATGAGTGACAGTTTGCTCAATCTGCATTTAGATTTTGGACATTTTTAAATTAGCTCTCAGTCTATATTTTTAGGAGTAACATTTATTTTCATTTTGATTATGTTCTTCTTTCGCTTTCTTATTATATCTGATTTTTAAGGTACCGTGATGGCAGTAATGTTTATAGCGTTATTAAATCGCTGCGATAGAATCATATTGATATAATATTATTATTATCATTATTTTAATAATAATAATATATTAATGAAAGAATAATAAAAATAACTATCAAAAAGAAAATGCTTGAACTAAAATTATAGTCATTTTATAACATATGTATAATTTTTATTATTAATTAATGAGAACTATATTAATGTGAATGACAATGTTATATCATTATTAATTTCATAATAATGACTATCAAGTAAGTATAAAAGAACGAAGAGCTAGCAAAATCAATTCTCCTATTTTCTTTTTCACTTTTTCTTTATTTTATACTTATCTTCCTACCTTTAGGATTAGAATTTCTGGAAAACGGAGGGCGGCCGGAGGCTGGCAAGTAGCTGGCCGGCTGGAGGAAGGCTGGTTGGGCTGTTGTTGGCCGGCCGGAGGAGGGAGGCGGCTAGCCGGGCTGTCGGGAGAAGGAGGAGGGGCCGAGGGAGGAGAGTGGCTGCTGTGAGGGGGAGGAGAGGGCTGCAAGAGGGGGAGGAGGGGCTGCAGGTTTTAGGGTTTGGAGGAGGAGGCTATGGGGGAAAGAAGGAAGGGAGTGGGGAGGGCTTAAGTAGAGGGAAAGGAGGGGGGGGGGGTCGGCCAGGTGGGCCGACTAGCCTGCGCCAAAAATGGCGCATGCGTCCCCTTCCTGGCGTGGAAGGTTCCGCGCCAGACACTGCCGCGACGGGTCGCTGAGGGGGGAAAAGGAAATTAGGAAAAAAAAATAAAAACTTAAATAATACTTAGAGTTAAATTACTCGCATTTTTCCACCGTTCGGCGTCCAAATACAACGAAACTTGGCACCGAGGTGTGTTACGACATGACGAACACCCTAGCGTCAAAAAATTTTGATTCGGACAAATATTTTATTTTTAATTAATTTTTGAAGTTTAAAAACTTCAGAAATTAACTACGATAAATCCGGCGCTCAGAATATGATGAAACTTCTTGAGCAGCCTTTAAATAATATGCTTAACACAGTGATACTGAAATCGATGAATTCCGACATGTATTTCAATGTTCTTGATTTATTGGATTTAATTAATTTAGAAAATTAAAATGGGAGTTTTCGTTATCCGAATTCTCCCAAACTAGGGCATTTTGATCTAAAAATTATTTCTATCTAACGCAAATTTTGTTTGCCATAATTGAAATTCTCCGGAGTTTTAATGGCTGAAGCGGGCTTTGACCTAATTTTAAAAAATAACGATATTGGGTCGTTACACCTACTGCCCTGTATATTGAATGTTATTTCTTATGGTTACTTATGATATTTTCCATTTATTATTATACAAGGGACATTGATTTTGCAGGATGGATATGCTGTAGTGGCTGCAGATGGACCTGGTGAATATAGAATTATTGCCGAGTCAAGAGCCGGCAATGATGGTGCAGGTGTTAAAGTTGTGTCTGGAACTGTTGCATATGTGACAACTGGAGGTAATTTTTTTATACTTTGGTTCCTTAAGTGTGGATAGCCTCTGAATAAAAGGTGATATTTTTTTGCAAGGTGCTGATTTGCGGTTGTTATTGTTATTTTCAATCAATCTTTTGGTGTAAGCATGCCATACGTGATTTTCACATTAATGTTGCCTTGTCTGTAGTGGTAAGGTAGATTTCAGTAACCTAACAAATGTTGGAAATACATGAAATACTGTAACGTGAAAAGATGTTTTGTATTATGGGTGTCAGACTAATTATTTATTATGAGTACTTTATCGATTGATCTCCAGCTAAACTTGAACAAATATAGAGTGCTAGCCTCAGATACATGAATAAATACTCTGATTATGATTTGACCCAAAATTTCCATTATCAAAACTTTGAAAAATTCAAATGGAATCATTTACTATTTCTTTTGATGTTTGATATATACTAATTTTAGGCTTTATTGTCCTTAAATTTCCAGCATTTGTGGTGTTTAATTTTATGCTGAAAATTGTTTGTTGCTATTGTTGTGGTTTCATTTTGAGCTTCACATGGATTTTTCTTAATTTTATGCATTAGAATAGGATTTTTCAAGATTATCGGCAAATAATTTCCAATGGCACATGTGTCAGAATGAAAATAACGTCCTTTTGCTTTATTATGACTTGAATTGAAAACAATTTGGCTTGATGGTGGAATTTGGAAGGTGTGAACTATAAAAAGCTACTAGTACCCCAAAAGTCATTCTTTCTAATAATGCAAGATTATAATTCAAGGCACTATCTAGAGGTTTTCCTTCTCTAATGTGAAGTTATGAAGGTTTATTGTTTGGCATGAAGATTTCTTGTAGGCACAAACCCTGATGGTCAATAACACACACACCAGCAATAGAGATCTTCGGTTAAGGAAAACTTAGTTGGCTCTTCAATGCTTTGGTTGTTCAATGATGTGATTTGAAGAGAGAAAAATATAGTGCCTTTGGTTCAGATTAAATTGTGGGAAAATAATGTCTATCTTTATCAAACTCTCATGATTTCATTTCTGAGTTGTTGTAAGCTCTATCTCAAGGAATTTTATTATCCTTGGGAGAAGGGGCCAATTTAACTCAACCTTGGCTAACAGAGGGCATCTTTACTTATCGTGCATGTTATGGTTTAATAATTCTGTTGGGGATCATCAGACTTCAGCAATAATCACACAATGGTGGTGTGATAATTTTTAGGTTGATCACCAGGTAAGGTTCTTGTTCGATTGCATTAGGATTTTGAGTGCTATAATATGAAAAATTTAATATGATGTTGGCTCTTAGTGAGTTACAAACATTCTTAAATTTGTCATTGTTAGGAACAAGTGTGAAGAGTGTACGAGTGATTTATTTCAGCACTCTAGATGGTTCTTGCTTAATTTTTAGGGATCGTATATATTTAATTTAGATTTATGTGTATTTTTCATGATGCTATTTCACATACATATTTGTTGAAAATTGGGAGGGTATTTGTTAATATAATCTCATTCAATTATAATATTATTTTGTTTGAATCTATCACTAGAGAAGAGCATTAAGTATTTAGATTGATTAGTTTTTGGCGCATGCACTAAGTGCATGTTTGTAGAATTTAAAATTTTGCAAATATTAAAATTTGTATTGTTATTTTCATATTATCAAAAAATTATAAATTAATTCCTTAGATTTGCTTTTCTTAAAAAGGGCTTAAATAATAAGTATTTTTATATGGGCTATTATTGTTTTTGATTTATAATAGATTTTATTTTTTTGTTTTTAATGTCCGTTAATAAGTTGGTTTCTCTTGTTTTTTATCATCATTTTTATATTATGACTGTCACATGTGCCCTCATCATTATCAAGTCTCCGGTATTCTATTTTCATCTTATTACATTAGATTTTATGAAAATTTCATGAACTTTTGAATTAAGTATATTGATACAATATATTAAATTAATATATACTATAAATTAAGAAAGAAAGTTTTAGAATGAAAATGTTTTTCCACATTCCAAATAATTTTTATTTGCATTCTTAAAATTTGAAATTTTTCAAAAAGGCTGAAAATTTAATACCTCTTGTATTTGGTTTTTGATTATATATATATACATGCATATAGTTTTTTCATGTATAAATGATTGAATTTGATATAGCTATAAAGGATTTGCAGAAAAAAGCAAAACAAAATATTTTTTTCTTGCAATGTAACAATAAAACATCCAATAATTGAAAGCATGTTTTATAAAAAATAATTTGTATAATATAATCAATATCATGTTAGTGAAAAATATAAACTTGAATCCCTGGATTTTCTCTTTCTGCAATTTTCATTATTTTTTCCCTCATTTTTGCATTGTAGTGGAACTTTGGATTAGTTTTGGTGAGCTTGAAGAACATATAATTTCTTTTCTAGATTGTTTTAAATTTGAATCCAAATTATCTTGAATTTTCAAGTGTATTACAATTAGTTATTTTAAATTTTGCAATCATGCTGGCTCAAATTGACTTAAATTTCCTTAAATTAGTAATAATGTAGAGTTTTTTTTGATTTAGGCTTAATCTAATTTAAGTTTTTTGCAATAATAGCATTTATAATTAATAGATATTTTGTTAGTAAGAAATTGTTAACTATAATTATAATTAATTATTAAATAATTATTACTAACTATTAATAATTATTAATAACAAATTATTTTTAATAAATAATTAAATAAAATGTAGTTAACAAGTAATAAATGACACTTTATTAATAATGATAAATAATAAATTGTTATACTTGTTTATTAAAAAATTATTTAAATTAATAACTCTTTATTTATTGATTTATACTTGAATTGCTAACTAATAAAAATTGTAAACTAAAAACATTAATAGGATAAATAATTATAAATTAATTATAAACATTATTATAAAATCGTAATTCAGAAACATTTAATTAATATTAAATAATGAAAATTTTAAATTATAATAATTAACTATAAGTAATTCTTAGTTTACTAATAATTATATGCCTAATATTAATTAATTAAAAGCAATTGTAATTTAAATTTAAATAAAATTTATTAGTTATTCTAATTTATGGTATTTGAGATCTGAGCTAAGGAGCTGTTTGGTTCCGGTTATAGTAGTTTAAGCTTAGCTAAGTTGCAAAGATAAAATGATTTGGCAGTTAAGCTAAGTTTTGAAAAACTAAATAGTAACCAAATAAGCTAATAAGAAATAGAAATATTTAGAAGATATAAAGATATCAGTTAAGGAGATAAATTAGAGGAAAATTGAAGGAAGATGAAAATTTAGAATGGGGAATGAGGTTAGCAGATAGAACAGAAAATATGATTCTCAAATTTTTTTCATTCGTTCCAAAAATCTGTAATTTTATTACATTTGAATTTAAATTTTATTATTGATTATTATTTTATTAAGAGATATGTCCAACATACTTCCCTCTAAAATTTAAAATTTAAAATCAAAATTTTAATTTAATCTTTGGGCAAGAATATTCTAATTTTAAAGATTATGGCAATAATATTAAAACTTTTCAAAACATATTTTTACCAAAACTCAAATTTAATATTAAAATTTAAAATTTGATTTTATAGTTAGAATTAAGGGAGACATTTGCAATCTAGCTTTATGAAAACAATAACGTAACTTGAAAAAATATTTCTGAAACTTAAAATTCAATTTTAAAAATGGGTAACAAATTGTCATCTATGATAATTTAAAAAACTTTTATGGCAATACTTGACAATGTGTCTTCCGTAATGGGCTGCTATAAATTTACTTTTATTGTCATCTATGATTAAGGCTTTGAAGTGAATATAGATGACGTTATTTAAAATAATGCATCTCTTATTTAATTTAAATGGTTAGATTGACATTGACATTGAATGGTGTAGATTGCATATTGGTTATTGCACAAGTATCCCCCTTTTATATTGGTTAATGCACAAGCGCCCCCCCCCCCCCCCCCCCCCCCCCCCCCCAACACACAACTTTTTTGTGGCATTGATTTATTAAATTGTAGATTTACTCTATAACATTAGTATTGGGGATTTGCAATCAATTAAAAATTGATATTTCATAAATTGGTCAGATAAATTTGGGAACATCATGATTTGTGGAGAATGCGGTGGCTTATAATAAATTTGGAGATATGAATAGTTGTTAGCTGTGAAGGGCTAAAATTTAAGAATATCAAGCGATTGAATATATATGTTCAAATTTGATTGAGTGCATTCCACAGCTTCTTTTTAGTAGGTATTATAATTGAAACTCTAAGTATCTATTATTTATGCTTTCATTGGATATAAAAAAATTTAACCTAAAATGTTCTAGCGAATAAACTTGTTGGATAATGTGCTTTGTTAATACTGACTTCATATGTATTATTTGCATTTCTAAGCACTATTATCAATAATAATACACCCCATAATTCTTATCACTTACAACAATAATACCACAAGCTTATTTATTTTTAACCAATCATTATATAGACAAACATTTCAATTAGTTGTGAATGTAAATACGAGGTTTTTTATAATTATTCTGTTAATTTTCTTTTAAATCTAAAGGGATGGGAACTTTATCGGAAGCATGGTTAAAAACAAGATATTAATTTGCAACATTTACATAACTATCGACTTTAGTGAAACTTGCTATAAATTATAGGAACTTGTGCATAGTACCAAAGAATTTATTAATGCAAAGTCATAAACTGTTAACAAAAACAGTTTTGCATTCTGAATAAATATATACATACCATCTATCACTTCTTAGAATATATATATACAGATTGGAAAAAGAGTTGTCAAGTTTGACATACTAATTTTTAAAAGGAATGTATTGTTTGAAAAAATACACATTGAGATATTATATTTAAATTTTAAGTGTACAGATTTTAATATCTGGATGTAGCAGCATACAATTCCTTATATGTAATTCAATCACCATTTAATGATTAAATGACATTTGCCCATTTAATGATTAAAGGACATCTGCCATGCTATTTCTATGTGAAAATTTGTGTTTTTCTTTGATAAATATTGTTATTTGATATTCAATATATAGATTGTAAGTATTTTTGTGGTAAAATAAATGACCCTTCAATTACTAATATATAATGAGAATATTTATGAAGTGTGTGGCATGAGAGGAGATTATTCTGGTGGGTAACAATTAACTGTTAAAATACAAATGTATTATTAGGGCTTACTAGAGGGTGTTTAGTTTTCATGAGAAGTTTAAATTTTCTAGAATAAAATATAAATTATTTTTATCCTGTACATTAGGGCTTTTGTACTTTTAGTAGCTAATTAAATGTAAGCAGGGAAGCCTATACCCAACAATTTGTCTTGATCCATGCTGGTTCTTTCCTTAGCCCATCTAGAAGTTTGTTTTGCTGTTGCCACAGCATTAAGATACGAATCTGCAACAGTGGCAACGATTTTCATCATTTAATTAAATTTGTTTGCAAGGCGTTCGACCATCCTTCATTAGTTTGGTCTTTGGTAGAATTTTTGAAACTAGATTTACAATGTTTGTTAAGTTTAGCTATTGGTTTTACTTGTTCACTTTAATAAGAATGGCGTGACTGTTATTTCCCATGAAAATTTTTCTCCATTAAAACTAACAATGTTATTTACTTCCTCCTCTTAACTGACAATTTTCTCATTATGGTACATTTCAGGACCAATACCTGATGGTGCAGACTCTGTTGTACAAATTGAGAATTCGAAGCCAGTGACTTACTCCACAGATGGAACAAGGAAGGTTCAAATTTTGGTGAAAGTTCCTCTAGGATTTGATATCCGTGAAGTGGTAAACATTTACCATTACTTTTATTATTATTTATTGTGTCTAGTCTTTCATATAGTATATGTTTTGAATTCATATGTTTGAACTTTGGTATTCAGCTTTTAAATGTTTGATAAATATTTTTGAAGTTGAATTTTGATAACTTTTTTTGTTTATTTTTGTTTTGCACATAAATCAGTGTAGTAACGTGGTACTTTTTTTTTGCAAATTCTTAGTGTTTATTGTTGCATTGTATTTGAAAAAATTTCTTGCCTTTATATGTATTTTAATATCTTCTTCATTATACATTCACAGTTGACTATATAGCGAAGCTATACATATATAATATTAAAAATGTGCAATTCTTAAATGAGATATGATTTCTTTGGACACTGGTTTTTGTTTCAACATCTAGAAAGAATTAAAATTCATCTACTTTGCGAATATGCTCCTGTGCTTGTTTGATTATAGGCGTCAATGTATATCTTCTATCATCACAACTTCATAAGACTAGTTTGTCTTAAAACTATTTTCTTTTCCCTGACTGCAAATTAACACGCGTCTAGTGGTTAACACTACCATCTACCCGATATATAATGTTTCCGTTTGGCATTGATTTGTCTGGATCATGTTTAATCCTGTGTAATTTTTGTTTGTTATGTTCAATATTCTAAAAAAGTCAAAATAGGTACTATATACTTAGGAGCTAATTGGTTTGCTACATTTTGGTATAAGATTATTCTAATATTTTTAAAATATTTGCTACATTTTAAAGGCAAAGTAAAATTTGGGAAATTAACTTTATCCCAAAAGGCCATTTTTGCAAGAATAATAATATTTTACTCCTACTCATCTACCCATGAAAACAGAGGAGACTACCTCCCCTCACCTGCTCAAACTTTACCCAGCCTCTGATGGCCTTTGCCCAATCCTCCTTGCATGTACAAGGCATAAAAATTTGAAAATTGAAAACAAAGAAAAAAACATCAAAAATAGTCTGTTCCTTATCTTTTCAAATCTAGTAGCTCCTCATGAACGATTTTGACAAACACCTATGCTCCTGAAATTGATACAAAGTGTCATGATTTTAAATTCATTTAGTGGTCAATTAAGTACACAAATAATTATAAAAAACTATTAAGCCTTTCAAAATAAAGGTAAAACAAATACATTGGTGGTTTTGTGAATGATAGGGTTTTTGGACAACATTGTATAATTTTTAAATTTGAAAATAAAATGTATAAAGAATTAATGATTGAGAACAATAAATGTAACTTTCTAAGTATTATTTGCCAAGAAATAAAAAGTTATGTTCAAATAAAAAATGGCAACATTTGTGTCTACATTTTGCTCGATTTTCTGACGGGCATTCAAGGAAAATCAAGCACGCTTGCTTGAATGGGTAGTTCATACAAAAATGTGTATTGATCTACCATGGCACAATACATGTCTCCTTTTCACTCCAAGGTGGACAATGCCCTGTCCAATATTTGTACAGATTCATGTTATTAACAATGTAGAATCAAATGAAAATCACTTAACCTAATAAAACATCTTTTATATAATGGAAAGAAAAATGAATTATCATGACAAGAAATGGTTAGGCATATTTTTTTCAAGAAAAGGAATAATCATGGCAATAAAATGTAACAAAAAGAGATCGCACGTGTAAGAAATTATGACATTCATGTACTTCAAAGTAGCGAATAAGAAATTATGTGGTAGGTGGATAGGCTCACAAAATCTGAAATTAGTGTTTGGAAATTTATTAAAAAGTTGTTTCATGCATATTACAAAATTATCTTAATATTTTTTCAATATCCACATCTTTATGCTCATTATTTAGTTTTTTGTTTTGTATGCACAAATGTTTGTAACATATATATATATATATATATATATATATATATATATATATAAACTTACACACATTTTACATAAATTTACAAGTTAGTAAGGTTGAAATCTAGACTATAATTTTCTCAAATATATTTGTGAATGCATATATATATATATATATATATATGTGTGTGTGTGTGGGCGCGCGCGCGCGCGTGCGCGGGCACGCGAGCGGGCGAGCGAGCGAGTGAGCATATATATGCATATTTATACATATGTATACATGTATATTCTTACATGTTCAGGAAATATGGCTGTAGCTATGCATATATAAATAATATCAACATTACAAAAACTCAACTGGGATCAAACTCCACAGTATCCTGCACAAGGAGGTTCAAAAGCCTCCTAGGGAGCACATCTCCCATGACTAAATAAAAATCACCCTGACGGGCATACCGAGCACAAAAGTCATGCCGCTCTCCGCCTAGTGAACAGAGAGTCCTCTCCCAAAGATGCCTAAGTCTCCGAATCGCTCCCAGGCAGTCGCCCTTGATGATGACGCCATCCGTAACCACCTCTATAGCCAAAAGCGCTTGCCGCAGTATAGTCACTGCCCGAAGAGAAGATTGGGTCTGTAAGCTAGCTTATGTGACAACTAGTAACTGTCCGTCTCCCGTACCACAACAACCCCCAAAGGTAGTAGGCTCTTTGTAGCTATCAGAAGCATCTATGTTGGCCTTCAGCCAACGGATGGGGGGCACCATCTGTAGAAGGTAGAAGGGCCCTGGTGGGCCGTGGAATCCCAGGAGTCGAATTCGTCGTGCAGTTCAGCACTGACCATGCCAGAAAGAATTGAGCCTGTGCAGACCTGCGGACTGGGGTGCGGGCGGCCATGAGAACGCTCAGTCCTGCTTCTCCAAGACTGGTAGAGCGAGTAGGTAACTTCATGGCAGCTGAAGCGACGATGATGAGACGCAGAAGCAGTTGAGAACAGTGCTGTAAACTGGTCCCAGGAGGTAAGTGTGGCCGGAAGCAAGTCCCAATGCACAGACGCCTCCATAACGTCACTTGTGTATCTGCAATGGATCACTAAGTGCTCTCTGTTCTCTTTCAAGTCACAGCCCCAAACACAAGCTGCTAATTGAGCTAGCCCTCCCCTGAGTAACCAACAACCTATCAGGATAGCAATTTTGAGCAGTTTTTACAAGAAACAGGCCTCCCTGGGGCCCAAGGCCATCTCCCACATGGCCGTGTATTGCCAAGACTGATCTCCTTTCTCCATACGGTAGATCTGATTGGCTTAGCTCTCAGTAAAGTCATTAACCTGCCACTGCAGGCTCCCTTCCTCTAGCTGAGTGTGTCTCTAAACGACTAGCCAACCGTAATCCAAGAGTCTCCAAACTGCAGAGTTAGCCCGCTGTACTGCAAAGTCCTCACCCCTACGGCGGTAGGGAAACTCCATTGCTCTCACCCAGAGGAAGTCGGCTCTGCTAACAAAACTGAAGGTGTGACGGTCAGCTAGGATAGTCCTCCAAAGCCGCAGGTCTTTGATCCCGAGTTCACCAGTCTCGAGCGGTCGACAGACCTCCTGCCACCTCACATAGTGTATACCGCTACCCCCTGCTCTTTCCCAAAGGAACTTACAAAGGATAGCCTTAATGTCGGAGCGACAGGAGTCTGGTATTGGCACCACCAGCATCTGGTAGCTGAGAATCATAGCAAGTGTTGACTTGATCAAATACAATCTGTCAGCAAGGGAGAGGTGATGATTGCTCTAGGAGCCCAACCTGCTACGAACTTGCTCTGTGACAGCTGAAAAATCTGCTCTTCGCGGGGATTTGCCTGTAACTGTAACTCCAAGGTATCTGAGGGACACATCTCTTTGGAAACCCAGCTGGATCGCTACTTCGCGCTGCCTGTAAATTCGGGTCTGTCGGCTAAAGGCGATCTGTGACTTGCGCGAGTTCACAGATTGCCTAATCCAACTCCTATACTCTGCCAGAATCCGCCGGACCTCACGACCTGCTGCCACTGAAGCTGGTGCAAACAAAATCAAGTCGTTGGCGTACATGAGGTGAGAGAAGGTAGGCCCATCTCTATCCAACTAAATGCTGATCGGGCGGCCAATTTGCTGCTGCCGCCTGACCGGGAGGGAAAAGAGCTCAGAGCAGAAATTGAATAGGTAATGGGAGAGGGGGCATCTCTGCCTGAAGCCTTTCCGCCCCACTATTTAGGGAAGTCGGTGCTCGCCAACCTGGACTGAGAACCTGGGGGACCACGCACTGCATGGCCCAATCCGTCCAACGTCTCGGAAAGCTAAATCACTGTAGAACCAAACGTAAGCACCCCTACTCCATCTGGTCGTAAGCCTGCTCCATATCCACCTTGATGGCCATATGACAGGCCATCGAAGTGGAGTATGAGAGACAAGTGATGATCTTCTGGACCGTGAAACAGTTCTCGCTAATATCTCTCCCGGGAAGAAAGGCACTATGTTTTCGGGAGATCTAAGAAGGCAACATTGTCTTAAGGTGTATGACCAAGATCTTGACCACTACCTTATAAACAGTGTTGCACAGACTAATTGGGCGGAATTGCCTCGGAGTGGAGGCCCCCTCCTCCTTTGGAATGAGGACTACTAGAGTATCACTCCAGTATTGTGGCATCTGGCCACCATCAAAGAAATGGTGAATGCCTGCCAGAGTATCAGTCTGGGTAAGCCTCCGGTAGCCCATAAAAAAAGAGGGGATGATGACATTAATCCCAGGAGAATGATTGTGGCTAAGGTTCCTCTGGGCTGCCTAGATTTCTGCGTCCGTAACCGCACATTGGAGAGAGACAGAGTCTGTGTCACCAAGTGTACGATCTGGAATCAGATCATCTGGGCAACCCCCTACGGGACAAGAGGTGCCCACTTCCCTTGAAAAACTCAAAAAATACTTGTCAAATCTGCAGTGGGTCAGAAGTGAACTCCTCGGACTCCTCCTGTAGCACGAGCACGGTGTTCGACTTATTACGCTGTCACAAGCCGCTGAAATGTCATAGTGCACTGATCACCCTGAGTGAGCCACCATGCATTGGCTCGTTGCTGTCACCAGCTCGCCAACATCGCCTCCACCTGGGAGAGCTCCTGCGTGGTGGCCCGAAGCAGCTGAACAAGCTTCGGGTCCCCGCCCTTGTCCGTGACCATGTCCTCCGCCTGGAGTTGCGTCAAAGTCGATGTGATCTCCGTCTCCCTCAGATTCGGGAGCGTGTTCCATCCCCATCTCCACAACGCCTGGAGAGTGCGAGCCAACTTGTGGTTGAGAACTGAGGACGACGAGCCGCGAGAAGACCGCCCCCAAGTCTTTTCCACTGCAGAGAAGGCCTCCAGGTACTGTTGTCACGTGTCCTCGAACTTGTACCGTGCACCGGTACATTGGAACCTAAGGCAAGCATCCGTCAAGAAAATTGACATTGATCTGAATCTCTACCCGGGGGTGGTGGTGCATAACTGCACCCGACAGAAGGTCCATCACCTCCGTGATAAGAAGGAATTGATCCAAGCACTCCCAAATGCGATGACCTCCCATCTTGTTGTTGTTCCATATGTAAGGTGGACAAACAAATCCTGAGTCGTGAAAGTGACCTGCATCTAGAACTTTTTGGAAGTCAGTCTGAGCAGTGGTGACTCTAAACGGCTTCCCACCGCGCTTCTCCTCCTGAGTGAGAACGCAGTTGAAGTCTTCTCCAAGTGCAAGCGGGCACCCCTTCCCCTGCACAACAATAATCGTCCGCTACAACTCTCTCCTCATATACAGATTAGTAGACGCATATACGACGCCAAACTGAAAGCAGGTCCCTGAGCGCAATGTGAGGGTGGTCAAGATCACTTGGCTACTAGAAAAGTGGACCTCGCACTTCAAAAAATTCGCCTGCCAGGCAAGAATAATACCTCTCGAGTGCCATACAGAAGGCTGGACAATGAAGCTCCAGTGCTACCCAAAAAGGCGATCATCATCGCGGCGAGTGAAGGATTCCACTCGCGTCTCCAACAAAGCAATGAGTTCCGGCTTGCGCTCCGAGATGAGCGGCATAAGGTAGTGTCGAGTCGTCGGCTTCCGCACACCGCGACAATTCCAAGTCATGATGTCTTTCATTGGGGAGTCTTCAGGTGCTCCCTGCTTCTGGACAACAAGTTTCTGGGTGGGGGTACCTCCACCGTGGTTCTTCGTGAAGGAATGGCCTGCATCTGGGCATATGACGAGCTGCTGCATCGGGATGGTGGGCTTTTGGCTAGGCAAGCAGCGGCCAGACCCGAGGAGTGGGTTAGCCTGTGGCGTGGGCTGAGCATGTGGCGGGAGTGCAAGCTGTTGGGCTGGGACTGGGTCCGAGGAGCTGGGCCAATAGCTGGTATTGCATTGGCCGAGTCCGAGGTGGGGTGAACCTGATCCGTCTGTTGGGCCAGGCCCAGAGCAGGATGTGGAGCAGGGGCCGCTGCAATGTGGGTCGAGACTGTCGCAGGCAGCTGGGGCGGGCCCACTGCAGGGGGCGGGCAAGCGTGAGGCTGGGCTAAGCCTAGTAGGACTTGGGCCATGGGCTTGGGGGCTATATTGCAAGCCAGGCCTGGTAGGGTGTTCGAGCTGGTGGGCCGTGCCAGGCGTGGGCTGCCCTGATCTCGCTTACTAGTAAGAAATTAAAAATATTAGTTTTAATATATATATATATATATATATATATATATATATTATTTTATATTATTTTTTGAAAGTAATGTATTTAATAAATTTTTAAAAATAATCTAGTGGTCAAAAATTACTATTATTTTCTTGCAAAAATATATAAAGATATACTTTAAAGTTTGACATATTTATTTTAATAAATTTCAAATAGTTTGGGAATATTTCAATTTCATATTTAGAATTTTCAAATTTTAAAAATTAATCATAACAACCTAGAGTTGTTAATCTGGCCTTCGTCCGCTCTTTGCTAGCTTTACCCATTCCCTCTTTTTTGTGTTATGTCTCTGTTGAAGAAGTCTACGGGTTCTTTTTAATAAAAAGAGTTAAGTTTACACCCTACATTATAAGCTCAATCGAACACTAAGAAAATGATTACACTCATTTATTTTTTTGGATTTGCTTAACTTTGGCATTCTTTTTCTTAAAACCAAACAGGCCCTTCTCTTAGGAGCCTTTGCTTTCCTAGGAGCTTAGCACCGACTGTAAGTTCACTTCTAGTGGTCAAACTATAATTTAGCTAAGAATTCTTGACTTTTGGTTGAAACTTTTTGCTAGTGCTATATTGTATGTTTCTTTCAATGCATTTTTTCTCTGTTTAATAGTGCTATTTTATTATTGCTGTATCGTGTTGTTGGCTATTAAAAGTTTAGGATTGACTGATGCAACATAGGATGAAATGATAATAAAAGTTCAAGAAGTCACAGCTTGCAGGTTACCAACTCTTACTCTTACCAAAATCTGTTTGACTTTTATGCAAAAATATAAACACATTTTTATTCGAAGGATTAACTTTATTTACTTAAAATCTCTTAGGAAGAACCGTCAACACTTATTTAATTTTAGTAATGATAAAGATCCTCTGTTTAAAAAAGATATAATGTTTCATTTGATAAATTTTAAATCCAGGCAAATGGCATCCACAAAAAAATTAGTAGTTGCAACAAGAAATGAAAATAATCAGATGAAGAATCAGGTCATCGCTTGACTACAAGGGCTCTTGCACCCACCTTTGCGGAGAAGAAGAGAGGCGGCAATCGTGCTAAAAGAAATGGACATAATGTTCAGCTCACTCTAACTCTTAAAAGAAATTTATATTATTATTATTATTATGTATTATTTAATGACTAATTAGGAAATTATACTAATTAAATAATAATTATACATCAATCAAAGGACTAACTATTAATGGCATATTTTTGATGTTTTTTTTCTAGGGTGATATTGATATAGATGAATAGATGAGAACTGCATGCACGCCGAAATATACAATCACTACACAAACAATTTAGTTTTGTCCACTTAATATAGGCAGCACTGATTAATGATTTTAGGAGCATCAATTCTTAAAGATAACAATAAATACTACATTCAATATTCAAGTAAACAAATTTAATCTCACTGCCTAATCAAACCACTTGCATGTGTTTCTTAACCCATATAAGATTGAAGAATGTTCTTCAAAGTCAACTTCTTTAAAGGTACACATATCACACTATCGATGTAGCATACATAAAGTATGCATGTTGTGATGTCTCAAAGTCGGTTCAGCAGAAACGTTCCGACATCGGGTGTTCATTTACCGCAGGATCATATTGAGTAATTTGAGAGAAAAAAACACATATAAAAGCAAAATATAATTTTCATTTATCTAAAGTTCATATTACAAGAGCATTCATCGTACTCCTCGTACAAAAGAGATGAAAAAGAAAAAAAATAAAAATAAAAGATAAAGATAAACAAGCAAAATAGCGCCATGGATCTATCAGCAGTTTGAACATTTTAAGCATTAGGGTTTTTGCGTGTATTCCCCCAGGAGCACCTGGCCTGATATTGTACAGAAATAATACCGGGATTTGAATTTCCAGTAATTAGAGAATACTCTAAGTGCTGTAGTACACAATAATATTTACATTTAAAAAAAGATGCGATTAGCGGAAATAAGGCGATAATAAAATGCAGGAAAAATAAGGCAATAGCGCGAAATAAACAATTTACTGCAACAAATGTTATTTTTATCAAATAAAGATTACTGATGTCATTTTCCAGTAATCAACCCTGAATGTTACCGATGTCATTTTCCAGTAACAATCCCGAATGTTACTGATGTCATTTTCCAGTAATAATTTTGAATGCTATGGATATCATTTTGCAATAGCAACCCCGAATGTTACTGATGTCATTTTTCTAGCAACAACCCTGAATATTATTACGTTAGTTCCGAACAACCAACCAAGCTTCAAATGAATTTGACACAAAGCAATTAAGCGAAGAAGTTAAAAATACAATAAAATGTAATACTTGTCATGTGCAACCTTTGTTCCTTAAGTTCAGAAGTTCAATAGTTCGGATGAGTGACAGTTCGCTCAATCTGCATTTAGGTTTGGATATCTTTAAGTTAGCTCTTTAATCCAATATTTAAGGATATTTTTTTCATCTTTACTTTGATTCTATTCTCTTTCCGTTTTTATATTAAGATTGAAGTCTAATTTATTTAAGCTGCTATTAAAACAGTTATATTCATTAAAGCGTTATGATTATGATAATAATAATGTATGAAGAAAAAAGTCAGAATAAAAATGACTGAATTAAAATTGACAAATTAAAAATAATAGTCATTTTATAATATTTGAATTGTTCCCATTATTACTTAATGAGAATGATAATAAAATGTGAATGACTAAATAGCAATGTATAAGATTAGCAAAAAGTTTTCCTTCCATTTTCTTCTTTTCCAACACCTCTCACCTTAGGATTAGTATCGCTTGGAAAACGGAGGAAGGCTGGAGGCTGGAGGAGGGTTGCGGGGCTGCTATTAGCCGGTTGGAGGAGGTAGTTGGCCGGCAAGGTGGCTACTGCTGGCTGGCGGGCCCGGGGGTTGCTTAGCTGGTAGGGGTGTTGCGGACTGCTGCTGTGTGGTTGGGAGAGAAGGGAGCTGAGAGGGCTGCTGTTGCTGTTGTGTGGGGAGAGAAGGAGAGGGCTGCTGTTTGGAGAGGAAGAAGGAGAAGGGAGGGCTGCAGTTTGGAGAGGAAAAGGAAGGGAGGGCTGCGCTTAAATAGGCGCAGGAGGGGTCTTCTGCTCCAAACACACTAAAAGCACCTTAATGGCGCATGGTATGCGCCAGTACATCCTGGCACGGAAGCTTCTTCCGCCAGAGGCGGAAGAAATCGCACGCCATTTGCTAGGGGAAATAAAAATTCCTTAAGGAATTTTATTTAAAACTATTTTAACTTAAATTAATCGTATTTTTTCATTGTTTGGCGTCCAGATACTATGAAACTTGACACCAAGGTGTGTTACAACATTACGAACACCCTCGTGCTAATTTTTTTTTATTTGGAGTAATATTTTATTTTATATTAATTTTTGAGTTTAAAAATTTCAAAAATTAATCACGATAAAACCGACACTCAGAATTTGGTGAAACTTCTTGAGTAACCTTTAAATAATATACTTAAAACGACATTGAAAATGATGAATTCGGATACGTATTTCAATATTCTTGATTTATAGATTTTAATTAATTCAGAAAAAAATAAAGCGGGAGCTTCCGTTATTCGAATTTCTCCTAAATTAGGCCAGTTTGATTTATATAATTTTTCTTATCTATGGTATTTTTATTTGCCATAATTCAAAATTCCCCGAGATCCTAATGTTTGAGTCGATATTTTGACCTAAATTGCAAAGTAACGACATTGGGTTGTTACAAACTCCCTACTTAAAAACGATGTCGTTCTCAACATCAGAAGAACAAAAAGAAGACTTAAGGGAAGTTTTGGGTTACTTTAATTAAGAAATAACTCTGGATACTTTATTCGCATATCGTCTTCCTTTTCCCACGTGGCTTCTTTTGCAGTATGATTGTGCCACTCTACTTTAACCATCAGGATTGTTTTGCTTCTTAATTTGCGACAGTCTTTCTCAATGATTTGAAGCGGCTTTTTGACATAATTCAAATCAGGCTGAATTTTGACCGTCGAATTAAAAATTTGTTGAGTGGATTCTTGGAGGCATTTACGAAGTGCTGAAATGTGGAAAACGTTGTGCACGATAGAAAATCTTTTAGGAAGTTTAAGTCTGTAAGCCGAGCTTCTAATTTTTGCAGTTACTTCGAATGGTCCAACATATCTGGGGCTCAGCTTACCTGTTACTCCAAAGCGATGAACACCCTTCATCGGGCTAACCTTTAGATAGGCACGATTACCAACGTGAAATTCTAGCATTCGATGTTTGGCGTCGTGATACTTCTTTTGTTGGTCTTGGGCTGTCGCAATTCGGATCTTGATTTGCTTTATCTTTTTATTCATTTCTTCAATCAACTCCGAGCCATAAATTTGAACGTCTCCAACTTATGTTAAGGCTAGTGGAGTACTGCACTTTCTTCCATATAAAGCTTCATAAGAGGTCATTCCAATACTGGATATGTGGCTATTATTATACGCGAATTCGATTAAAGGTATGTGCTTCTCCCAATTACCACCAAAATCTAGAATACTTAATCGCAGTAGATCTTCGAGTATTTGATTAACTCTTTTGGTTTGCCCGTCTGTCTGTGGGTGGAAGGCGGTGCTTAGAGCTAGTACGGTTCCTAGATTGCGATGTACCGCTTGCCAAAATCGAGATGTAAATCTGCTATCTCGATTCGAGACTGACTTTTGGAATCCTGTGAAGTCTGATTATTTTCTTGATATAGAGTTTGTCTAACCTTTCAACGGTGTCTGTTTGCTTGATAGGAATAAAATGAGTTGATTTAGTCAATCGGTCTACTATTACCCAAATTGTATCTGCTATTGAACGACTCCTGGGTAATACCATGTCAAAGTCCATAGAAATGTCTAACCATTTCCATTCCGGGATTTCTAATGGTGCAAGAGTCCACTTGGCTTTTGATGCTCAGCTTTTACTAAGCAGCACACATTATAGGTACCGCTTTTTGATTTAATCTTGACAGAGGTGAGGCTAATAGCGAAAATCTCTTGACCAACTTTCGGTAGTAGCCTGCTAAACCTAAAAAGCTCAGAATTTGGTCACAGTAGAGGGTTGCGACCAATCCTGAATGGCGCTTATCTTATTTTGATCAACTTGTATCCCTTTAGCACTGATCACATGACCAAGAAAAGCAACTGACTTCAACCAGAATTCACATTTTGTGAATTTTACAAACAACTGATGTTCCCTTAATGTGCTCAAAATGAGTTTTAGGTGATTCTCGTGATCCTCTTTACTTTTGGAGTAAATCAGGATGTCGTCAATAAACACGATCACAAATTTGTCCAAGAAGGGTCTCAGAACTCGCTGCATTAAATTCATGATGGCTGATGGAGCATTCGTTAATCCAAATGATATTACTAAAAACTCGAAATGTCCGTAACGAGTTCTGAATGCTGTTTTTGGAATGTCTTCTCGCATTCGAACTTGATGATATCCTGATCGTAGATCTACTTTGGAGAAGACTTCAGCCCCATCGAGTTGATCAAATAGACCGTGTATTCGAGGTAATAGATATTTATTTTTTATGGTTATCTTGTTCAATCCCGGTAGTCAATACACATGCTCATTGATCCATCCTTTTTCTTTACAAAAAGAACTGGAGCTCCCCATGGTGACGTGCTGGGTTTAATAAGACCTTTTCCCATTATGTCTTGCAATTGCTTGTGAAGTTCTTGCAGTTCCTTTGAGGCTAGATGGTAAGGTGCTTTAGACAGAGGCTAGGACCCAGATACTAAATCAATAAAAAAATCTTCTTCCCTTATTAGAGGTAGACCAGGTAGCTCATCGGGGAAGACATCAGGAAATCCCATACTACTTTGGTTTCTAATAAAGAGATGTTTTCTTCTAGCTTATTTATCATAGAGACTAGGTAGGCCTCGCATCCCTTGCGGATTAACTTCTCGGCCTTGAGTGCGCTGATTAGAGAAGCGTTGACTCCTAATTTGCCTATGAATACTACCAGTTTTCTTTCTTTCTTAAAAACAATCTTCTTCTTCTGAAAATCAATGACTGCTTCATGCATACTTAACCAATCAATCCCTAAAATGATATCGAAGTTCATTATAGAGAGGACTTGTAGAGTAGCCTCATAAACTACATCATTGATTGGGATGTTGCAAATACAAAATTGCTGAATGCACATAGTGGCACCGGAAGGCAACCCAATATTAAGGGTGCTGGCTAGATCGCAACATGGAATATTGATGGCCCTAACGCAATTTTTCAAAATAAAGGAGTGGCTTGCTCCTGTATCGAACAAGACGCTAAAAGATTCACTATTAATTTGTATGGCGCCTAATTAAAAAGTAAGCAACTATTAAAAAGGTTTATGCAAGTGTGATGATAAATTTTAAAATGTGAAAGGTAATGTACCTGACGCCATGTTGTTGTCGTCGGGTGCCATGATAGGAGTTAGAGTGTACATCCTTGTTGGAACGGTGGCCCGAGGGGCCTGACAATTCCTTTGGGTAGGCACTGTCATTGAAGCGACTTGCCTATGAGCAGTTCCTCTTCGACAATTATTGGCGGGGGGTGGGGTGGTGGGGGACTGGTGCTGAATTCTTGCTTGGGGTAGATCTTGCCCCAGGGATAATATCTCCGTCTACCGTCCTTTTGGCTATACAGTAACGGTAACCGTGGCCGGTGCGCCCGCAAATAAAGCAGCAGTTCTGCCCGTGATAACATCTCCCACCCGGGTGAGGCAGATCACATGCTACGCCCTTGAGGGTCCTAGGAGGTTCTGCGGACATTTGGTATGCCATGGCTGGTAGAGGGTATCGGGGACGTTTGAAAGTCTCCTGGTCCCTAGCAGAAGTGATCGGTCTTTTCCCTTGTCATTTTGCGATCACCTGCTCATTGTGCTCAAGCATTGTTGCACAGTTCAAAAGATCGACAAATTTTGAATGCCTAAGAGAAATTAGGTTGATGCGAATGCTATCTTTTAAACCATCCAAAAATATTCTACACCTCAAAGCTTCACAGCCAACCAGCTTCGATATATAACGAGAGTTTTTTGAACTCTGTCTCGTAGGCTACCACAGATCGATTGCCTTGAGCCACTTTTATAAATTGGCTCTCAAGTATCCTCTGGGCGGAATGAGGAATGTAGCGGTTTCTAAATGCAGCCTTGAATTCTGCCCATGGTATGTCCTCCAAACTGACGCCTTCAAAGGTTGTCTCATACGTGATCCTCCACCACCTCTCGACCTCACCCTCTAGCAATTATTTTGCTAGTCTGACTTCCTCGCTTGTAGGACACTTCAAGCTGTCTAATTTACTTTCAACAGCCTGGATCCAGTCATCGGATTCCATAGGTCGGGCTGAGCCATTGAAGGCAGGAGGATTGTGTTTGAGGAAGGCTTGGATGGCATCGTTTACCTGCAATCTTTGAGGAGGCTCTGGTACGAGTAGGGAGGTAAAAGCCTTCCCTTGGTTTGAAAGGGCTTGCAAAATAGCTTCCAATAGATGATCTGTTCTATTGTCTATTATAGATGAGGAGATTGTAGTCTCGGTGGGTACTGTGAAGAAACCTTCGTCAGAATTCATCTGTTTGGAGTGATTAAAAAATTGTCATTAAAAGCGGTTGTATTTACGGAATACATAAAAAAAGAATTGTAATAATAATAAGATTGTAACTTTTGGTTCCCAAAAGATTTCATTTAATATCAAAAAGATTTGCATACAAAAAAGTTGGCATAATTCTACAGGGTATATATACAAGATCCTGTACTAGGTTTCCTATTAATCAGAGGAGTCATGACTAGTTGACTTCCTCTTTGAGGCGGACGCAAGATGGTCATTGGCCTTCCTCTTCCCCTTGGAAGAAGAAGTCGTCGCATCTCTAGTTTTGATGAGCTACTTCAAGTCATGAAGCTCATCCTGCAGCAAAAGGGCATGGCGTTTTTGTACGTGGTCCTTTGTCTATTGTAGATGAGGAGATTGTAGTCTCGGTTGGTACTGTGAGGAAACCTTTGTCGGAATTCTTCTGTTTGGAGTGATTAAAAAATTGTCATTAAAAGCGGTTGTATTTACGGAATACATAAAAAAAGAATTATAATAATAATAAGATTGTAACTTTTCATTCCCAAAAAATTTTATTTAATATCAAAAAGATTTGCATACAAAAACGTTGGCATAATTGTACAGGGTATATATACAAGATTCTGTACTAGGTTTCCTATTAATCAGAGGAGTCAGGACTAGTTGACTTCCTCTTTGAGGCGGACGCAAGATGGTCATTGGCCTTCCAATTCCCCTTGGAAGAAGAAGTCGTCGCATCTCTAGTTTTGATGAGCTTCTTCAAGTCATGAATCTCATCCTGCAGCAAAAGGGCTTGATGTTTTTGTACGTGGTCCTTCCTCAAAATCTCCCACTCTATTGTGGATACCCTTTCAAATAGGACCCCCTTGAGCTCCTGGACCTCTTTTTCTAATTCATATATCTGGTTTCTGGACGCAGAAACCCACCCAGCCAGGGTATTCTCTACTTCAATCTCTCAGTTGACGCGTCATCTCTTGTCTCTGTGGTGGAGGTGTCTATGTTTACGCTCGGATAAGATATTCCAGAGCGTGAGGAGTCACCGTTAGTCCCCTCATCCTCTTCTCTAATTCATATATCTGGTTCGTGGACCTTAAGGAATTTTATTTAAAACTATTTAAACTTAAATTAATCTCATTTTTCCGCCGTTCGGGGTCCAAATACAACGAAACTTGACACCGAGGTGTGTTACAACATTACGAACGCTCTCGCGCCAAATTTTTTTGATTCGGAGTAATATTTTATTTTATATTAATTTTTGAGTTTAAAACTTCAAAAATTAACCAAGATAAAACTGACGCTCCGAATTTGATGAAACTTCTCGAGTAGTCTTTAAATAATATACTTAAAATAATAACACTGAAAATGATGAATTCAGACACGTATTTCAATATTCTCGATTTATAGATTTTAATTAATTCAGAAAATAAAGCGGGAGCTTCTATTATTCGGATTTCTCTCAAACTAGGGCAGTTTAATCTTTATCATTATTTCTTATCTATGGTATTTTTGTTTGTCCTAATTCAAAATTCCCCGGGGTCCTAAAGTTAGAGTCGGGATTTTGACCTAAATTGCAAAGTAATGACATTGGGTCGTTACACATGTCCTCTTGGTCATAGTTAATTAAAAGAAAAATCAAAACTTACCAAATAATCCCCTCTCATGCTTTCAAAAGCCAACTATTATACTGATATGTATTGAATTTAAGAACAAATAAATTTTAGAATGTGCACTCGTTAGTTTTACATCTAGGTGTGTTTTCAAAACAAAGATAAATTTATAAAGCTCTTGAATCCACTTAACAAGCCTACTATTGAACTTTTGAGTATTTGTCATTATCAATGCTTGATGATAAAAATGAGAATATCTTTTTTTGATACAACAATAACAACACAACCAAATTTTAATCCCATTAAGTGGCGTTAGCTACTTGAATTTTTTGTTTCCATCATGCCAATCTAATATAAGCCTCATCCTATGTTCCAAATAGAGAAGATTCTTTCTAATTGATTCTTCTCATATTTTTTCTAGTCTTTCTCCTTTTTTTAGTTTAGGTGTTTAAAGATGATAAAAACCATGTAGCTAGTGCTACTTTCAGCTAAATGAGTCTGAATAAACCCTACGGCTCTTAAATTTGGGATAAGTTAAGTTGCAATTGCAGTTCCATTACCGACATTTTCTCTGCCACATTTTTGGTGACAGATGCAACTGTTGCAACAAGTATTACTGATCCTCAGTTAGAAAGTGTCATTACTGTAGGCTCCTCAATTCTTCTCCTTGAACTTTCTTTGAAGGAATCAACTTCTTGCCTTTGGCTTTTTAGCCTTCGCGAGTTTGTACCAATAAAAAGAGCTTAAAGACCTCTCTCCAATATGATATGACAAACAACACTGAGTTCTAAGCCATGAACCTTGTCATGTAACTGTTTGGAGACAAGCCAAGGGGGCATTTGTCCATCCTTTGTAAATCCTTAATGCTCGTCATAAGGGCATCAATTGATGAACCAATACAAGTAAACAAAGGTCGTGGTCGATAAAAGTATACGCTTCTAGAAGAGAAGTATTTTGGTGAATGTAAGAAACATTGGTTCAAGGGAAGTCGTGAAAGATAGAGATGAGCAAGTGTTGGTAAAGGAAAGGCTAGAGGTGTAGTTATGAGTGGGAGGGCCAGAATTGGAGAGGAAGGGCAAAAGGCGTCATGACTCAACCCAAAAAGCATCGAGAAATATAGGCCTGATGGTGAGAATCTTAGACTTAACATTTCAATTTTATTCATTTAGTTTTTGTAGGACAGTTTAAGGAGGATTCGGATTGGGTGCAAAGTCAATCCGATCTATTATAGGGTCAAAATCAGGTTTTAAGCATTAAATTTTTCTAAATAATATATAAATTCAATATTAGTAAATTTCATCACATTATTAAAGGAACATTTTATTAATGATACACAAACTTTATGCCTAAATAAGTTTATTAAAGCTTAAATATGTTAATTAAGAGAAGAAAGTTCTATTTCTTATGATGTCTGTGTGTAATAGTCTATGGAGCAAACTCCTATATGATACCTGTTCGAGGTCGTATTAATGGCACCTATAATGAAAATATTAATGGAATCGTAATGATTCTAATGATGAGCTCCCTAGATTGTTTCCCATCAAACCATCAGTATGACATGTGCTTTTTTGATAAAAGACAAAAGTTACTAGAAAAGGGTTATCTCGTAAATGTTAAATTTTCTTATTTATAAAATTAATGTTCTTAATGTAATGACTAAATGGTATCATTAATTTTTGAAAGGGCATAGTTTTTATACTTAAATATCAGAAGTATGGTAAGAGTTTGAGTACACAATGCTATGAAATTTATGAAAGATTATATTCAGTTTAGTCATTTTTATCATAATATAGTTTATTACATGGTTATTAATTTTTCATGATTTTTAACTTTTTAAAGCATGCATGCACTTTTCTTTCTTTTTTTTTTAGGTTATTGTAATTTAGAATGAGGTTATTTTTACGAATTTACAATATAATTTGCCCATGACAACCAACATTTTTAGGTCACAGGACTTACGACAAGATTTGAGTCACAAGGTTTATCATTATAATTTGTTACACTTAGCAGGTAGGCTAGGTTAGTTTTGTTTTTCCTTTGTCTTGTTTGGTTTTTGTTTTCTTATTATGAAACTTGATGGAAGTATAGTGTATTTTTAATTATTTCATTTGATTAATAATTTATTAAACAATGAGATTTAAATTGAAATGGCAAGTCAAGTTTTTTGCCATCCAACCTCCATTTCCTAATGTTTATCTGGTTGGGCCATGAAAAAAGGGGATAGAATTACGAATCTGCTTTTAATTATTACTTTTATCGATTAACGAGGGCTTATTTATTATATGCAAAATGGTTCTCAGTGATCCAATTGGTTTTTTAGCCTAGTTTTGACCTGTGCATGGCAATCGTTTTAAATTTAGCCCTATGTTAAACAAATTTATCTCAATTTTTGAATCGGCACGGACTGGTTATAGGACAAGTTCCCTGGGCAATCGGTTGGACCACAACAGATTCTGTTTGGTTTTAAAAACGTTGTTAATGACTCATTGGTTGTTGAATTGTCAATGAGTGGCTATTACGAGATAGTATGTTGGCGGTAAGGGATGGTAAGGAACTAATAAATGCCATTGAGGGCCCATGCGAGTTGGTGACTCCCTTGTGATTTTCTTATCGAGGGATTCCACAGGATTGATGAGAGTTTCGTTAGGGACATAGTGGGATCAATGACTAATATCTCTATAAACCTTGTTGTGGCAACATGCATGCAGCTATTGAGGTGTCAGCAAGTGGCTAACAGCTTGCCAATGAATGTTACCTTGGGGGAGGGGAGGGCTAGCGATCTTTGGCTGGGGCGTCAAGTTTATGGCATACTGACAACCTTGATGTCACATAGGTGAGATATATTTTTGGCATTTAATTCTTTCAATGTTATCCAAGTCTTAAATGTAGGAAGTTATGGTCTTAAGGGGTTTCTTTTAAAAATATAACTAGAAACTAAAGTGAACTATTTGTAAGCCTTTTACTTTATGCTCATAATTATATCGAACAAATAGTGTGATTGGCCCGATGCCGGTTCAGCGAGAACTGTCCTGACATTATGTATTCACACATCACAGGATCCTATTGAACAATTTAAAAGAGAAGGGATATACATATATAAAAGCTAAAGGACATTTCTCATTCTTCATAATTCTATATTACAAAATAACCAATGTACACTTCTTAAAATGTTCATCATTTTGAAACAAAAGATAAACTGAAACAAAAATAAAATAAAAATAGAAAGTAGCGACGTAGATCTATCAGTAACTTAAAAATCTATGATTTAAAGTTCTCATTCGAGTTCTCTTAAAAGTACCTAACCTGATATTGTAAGTAAAATAATACTGGGATTGGAATTCCCAGTAAGTAGAGAATACTCTAAGTATTGCAATAAATAATAAAGCATTACATTTTCTATTAGCAGAAATGCGATTAGCAGAAATAAGGACGTAATAAATATGCAGGAAAATAAGGCAAATAGCGCAAAAAAGATAATTAAATTCCTGCAAAATATATTGTTTGTATTATCACTTAGATGTATGTTACTGATGCCGTTTTCCAGTAACCAACCAACGTATGTTACTGATGTCATTTTTCCGATAATCAACCAACGTATGTTACTGATGTCATTTTTCCAGTAACCAACCAACGTATGTTATTGATGTCATTTTTTCAGTAACCAACCAATTTGTAAGAGCATGTTGATTTCAAATAACCAACCAAGCATCAATATGCATTTGGCTCGAAGCAAAGCTAAACAACAATAAATTGTATATAAGCACAAAAAGTTATATATATATCTATATTAGATACCTTTTTCTTTGAATTTCAAAAATGCAACAGTTGATCGAATATGCATAAGGTTTTTGATATTTAAATTAGTTTCTTAGCCAATACTTAGAAATTTATAAAATTGAGATGAGAACAAAGTAGTATAATATTTTTAGGAAAATAATATTTATTTTCTTCTTTATCTTTTATTCTATTTCTCTCTTTTTCTTATTTTCTCTTCTCTTATTTTTTTTCAGTAGAAGACATAATTTAAATTATTGAAAATAGCAATAGTATTTATAATAATGTTATTATTATCATTATTATTAATAATAATGATAAATAATAATAATAATTTATGAAATAAAATGACATAATAGAAATTATTGTATTTAAAAATGGTAAGAAAATAATAATTATAATAATAATAATAAAAAGAAAAGAAAATGACAGAATAAAAATGACTATAAAAAATGTAAATAATAGTAATAATAATAGTTTAAAAATGGAAATACAAAAATTGAATGATTGAATTGAAATTGATAAAATAAAAATAATAATAATAATACTCATAATATAACCTTTTAATAGTTATCATTATTAATAATAATAATGATAATAATAATGATAATGACATATTACTTATATTATAAAGATAAAGATAAAGAAATAATATAATTATTATTATTATATAAATAATAATAATGATTATATTATGAAAATGAAAAAATAAATAAAGACAAAGATAAAAAAAATGCAAAATAAATAAAGACAAGAAGATAAAAATAAAAAAAAAATGCAAAATTTATCCTCTTTTCTTCCTCCTCTCACCTAGGATTTAGGATAGCTGGTGGCCGAAGGGAGGCTGGACGTGGTTTATGGGGGCCGGAAAGGGTGGTTGGAGACGGCGGCTAGGGAGGAGGGCCGGTGGTTGCTAGTGTAACAATCCAAATTCTTAAGTACCAAGATATTGTCTGCTTTAGCCTGAAAGGCCTCATAATTTTGCCCTCAGAAGATAACTTCCCAGTAGGTCACCCATTCTGGGAGTGCTCCTACATGAGCACGCTTAATTTTAGAGTTCTTATCAGGAACTCTACCATTATCTGAAAAGACGCCTCGATGTTTAAGAGTTTCACTTATTACTACTTAAGTGGGTCTTTACAGCTAGGACTGAAGGAAGGAGAAGAGGGTTTGGGAAGGTTTGAGAGGATGAGGGGGGTTTTATAGAAAAGGAGGGAGAGGGAGAGGCGGTATGGCCGGTCGGCCAGTCTGCTGCCGACCAGGGTGCGTGAAGGAGCCGTGCGACAAGCAAAGTCTGACGTCCTTGTCAGTAACCACACACAGATCCAAGAACCATCCATTGGGTAGATAAGACTAGAGGTGACCCCTACAGTCTCAAGATGTATCCACAACTATGTAGCACCTTAACTATCATGGGTTCAAGAGGCTGCTCACATGAAGTGGTACTTTGTCCTGTATGGCACTTAGCTCCTATCTGACACCATATGGCCTGCTCTGATACCAACTGTGATGACCCGGTGCCGGGTCAGCGGGAGCAAATCTAGCACCGGTTTGCTTATGGGATATAAAATAATGGCAACAACAACGACAAATCCTCTAGCCGTAGGATCATATTGAGTGGTTTAAGAGACAAATATATAGACATCAAACATAACTCATTTATTTATTAATTCACAAGTCTTGGATAAATAGATTAAAATAAAAGAAAAATTACAAACTTTTAAAAATAGATAGAGTCAAAAAGAAAGCGGTGGATCAGCAGGTAGCAATATCAGCACTGCTCAGTTCTTAGCAGCTTTCCTCGAGGATGAACTCTTGATCTGGGCACGTTTCAAAAGTGCGGGCATTTAAATACTAGTTAGTTGTGAAAGTAAGTACTGATAGATGTCATCTTTACAGATATTAAATAATAAGCAAAATAATTAATATTTGACAGAAAATAAAAGTTGTACAAACTTATTCCTGCAAACCTGTTTCAATTGCACTTGAAACTTAGCATAAAAATAATTGCAGTCACAAAAATAAATACAGAATTTTTAGCGCTTGATATCAGAGGCAAAATATGATTTTGTTGGGCAAGTACAAAACTGAGGAAAAGGGGGTTCATTTTTTTATTTTACTTATCTCAACTTCTCTTTATACCTGCCCCTTCAAAGGCTTATCAGTGTAGGCTCCTTATGACTCCCGACGTCGGACAACCCCGTCCTAGCGGTTGTCTGATCAGACAAAAAATATAAATCAACATGGAACCCTTGCTTCTCACTTATCCAAACTTGTTCATATATCATTTTATGTGACTTTAAAAAGCACTTTTATCAATTTTGTGCGATGCTGAGCAAAAAAGCATATTTAAACATAAGTAATAAAAGACATATGGTACCTTGTTCTATAACTTTAAAAGTTCAACAGTTCGGATGAGTGACAATTCGTTCAATCAGTATTTAGGTTTTTGATATTTTAAATTAGCCTTTTTAGCTAATATTATTATCTTCATTTTTATTCTGTTTCCCTTTCATTTTTTTCAATTTGATAGAAGTTCATATTTATAAGTTGCTGATGTGGCAATAATGTTTATAATAGCATTATTATTATTATTTTAATAATAATAATGTATGAAAGAAAAGACAGAATGTAAATGACTATAAATTGCAGAACGTAATAATAATAATAATAGTAAAAAGGAAAATGATAGAATAAAATGTTTGAATTAAAATAAGTCATTTTATAACATGTGTATAATTTTCATTATTAATTAATGAGATCCCTTATTAATGTGAATGACGATATTTTATCATTATTATTTTCATAATAATGATTATTAAGTATGTATAAAATAAAAGAATAAAAAAATATTAAAATAATTTCTCATCATTTCTTCTCCCTTTTCTTTCTCTTATACTTCTCTTCTTATCTTAGGATTAGAATTCTGTAAATTTCTTCTTGACAAATATTCCTAGTGATTGATTAATTTTGACTTTGAGCAATATCAACTGTTCTTGCATTTTAATATTGTTTTGCTTTTTATTTTTGTATATTATGGGCTTAGAACATAAATGATTTATTGTTGTGATTATTTAATCATTCTTTTAATATGTATGGTCATTGAATGATGGTATGCCTATGTTTTGAAACTTTAGTGATTTACGACATTATTTTAGCCATGCTTTGAATTGTTTTGATCTTCGGTATGTTTTTGCGAATACTTTTGACAACGCATGCTATGTTTGATTTCCATGCACGGCGAACAATTTGTAATTTTTTGCTAGCTGTTGTTGTTTCAACTTACAGTCAAAAGCATTGTTTTTTTGCTTGTAAATATTTGTTTTGAATTGGGAATACGGCTTGAACTCGTTTTTTAATCAACTAGATAGGGTTCAGACATCGAGAAGGATGCCGTAATATTGAAGTCAGGTGAGTTAATAGGCTGTGCTGAGGCAGGCTTGCTTGCTACTGTGGGTGTTACTATGGTGAAGGTATTTTCTTATCATAAATTACTCTAGAATAATTGAATTGATATTAAAAAACCAACAAAGTCTACTTGAATATGTAGGTGTACCCTAGACCAAGGATTGCTGTACTTTCTACAGGAGATGAACTGGTGGAGCCATCAACAAAAAGTTTAGGCCGTGGCCAGGTGTACTTTATCTCTGCATCTAAATGCTGTAGTTTACTTTTGTTTCTTGCGTATTTTCTAGTTTATAGTGATATTCAATCTTTATATTCATGACTATTCTTAAAATTTGTATGCAGATCAGAGATTCTAATCGAGCAATGCTTCTGGTAGCTGCTCTTCAGCAGAAATGTGAAGTTGTAGATCTTGGAATTGCTAGTGATAATGAAGAAAGCATCAATAGAATATTGGATACAGCTATTGAATCTGGTGTTGATATATTATTGACTTCTGGTGGTGTTTCGATGGGGGATAAGGATCTTGTGAAGCCTATATTGGAAAAAAAGGGAATCATTCTTTTTCAAAAGGTTGCATAATATTTCCATGTATCAATTTTTTTTTAATTTCATGTTTGTGATACTGGTGAAAACAATGGATGGTGAGTATTCTAGGCTTTAACAACTGAACTGAAACTTAATGTTGGCAGTTGAAATACTGTCAGAGTTCACAGACTGCAACATCTATTTCTCTGTTTGTATGCCATCTTTTTCTCATTGATGTGAAGTTTGAGAATTTTGGAACATGGGTATCCTGATTTTTGTTTATACCTTTCATGTTAAGATAATGTTTTATCTATAATATTTGTTTAAATCATTTGTCAATTTATAATATCAAAATTTTTTTCAAAAGAGTTTTAACAGGCCCATCTGTTAAGCACTTACTACATTGGAACATTCTCCTCATCAATGTGTTTCAATGTATAATATCAAAGCCATAAGCTCGGTGTTAATTTCAATGTATTTAGAAATATTTCAATGTTGTAGTTAATATTAAAGGTTAGATGCTACCTAGGTAAAATTTAAAAATGTCTGTAGTTTCCAAGAAAAATTCTCATTTTAATTTATCATAAAGTTTCAACTTTCAATCCTTTGTTCTTTGTTGATATATTCATGTTAGTCTGTATATTTGCTTATTTAATGTAATAATTTTGAATCTAAATGCATTAATAAATAGTAAAATCATCACTAAATTTTTTTAGTCATATAAGCTTCTTAATTTTCTTACTAAGCTTGTCAACAAAATATTCCAGGAACGACCTATTGTTATGGTTGTCAAAATAGTCTAACCATTTCAGTTTGGCCAATTTAGTCCCATTTGGTTCAATTTGGCCATTATATCTATTCAATTACTAAATTAATTTACTGTTTATTCATTTAATAACCAACTTAGTTCCCATTCTTTTAATTCGTGGGATTAAATTGATTCAAAATTTTAAAGTTGAGCACATTAGGATATTTGGAGATTAAATTGACCAAACTAATACAATTGAGGGACTAATTTGAGAAATTACTTTTATTATTAATTTGAAGTGAGAATTGGAAATATTGTTGTTTCATTCCCTATAGCACACAGGTATTAATCATGAGATGAGCTTGGAATAAATAGGAAGGGTTCATTTACGAACTTAAAGAGCAATGCAGACAATTAACTGATAGTCAATTTACAATGTAAGACAGGAAAGTAATGCTATAGAACACAATTCAGTCCCTGAATAATGTGTTCCTGTTTTCATCACTAAGATGAGTAAATACTAGTCATTCGCCTTTTTTCTAGAATAGAATTAAATCCTGATTTGGCAGTAGGCTCTATGAATACATTTTCCTCTTGAAGTTTCTTGGCACAAAAATGTTTTATTCTATCACGTTAGACAGCCTCGAAAAGCAGCATAGAAAAATTGTTTATTGTTTTCTTACTTTTATTTACCAAATTTTTGTATAGCTTAGTACATCAGTTCGATGTGAATTAGCTATCTTCATTTTTTTTCCAGATAACATTTGTGAATCTTTCAATGGTATGTAGCTCTCAATTTTTTTGAGATAGAAGTTCTTGAGTTCATTTGAGATGGTTGTTATTGTTTTATGCAGCATAAAAGTTACATTAGGTAGGAGAGTGCATGCCATAAATGACAATCCTTATTGCATAGAAAATGCTAGGTCCAGTAAAAGATATAAAAATAAGTAATTGTGCCAATCTATGCTATAATTCATGTTGTACTGCTTGGGTCTTTGCAGATAAGATAAAAGTTTTCTCATCTTCACTTTCCTTTTTGCAATGGTCTGAAGTAGGCTGGAAATGTTGGAGCTAGAGCATCTTTTTTGGCTCAGTTAAGTTAAGGGGTTGCTCTACTGGGGATTTTCCGTTGGCCTCTTTGAAGAGAAGTATTTGGAGAAAGTTAGGATTTTCAGATTAGATGTTACAAAGAGGCCTTTCATGCAAGTATGACAGCATATGTATCCTTTTGCAATAGAGGAATATACAACAAATATACATTTCCTGGCGTAGAGTTATAAATTTCTTTAATTCAGGATAGTATAGTTAATGAAGGCCCAAATATTGTTAGGTAATGATTAAAATATTGATTGTAGGGTCATTAGTATGGGCACTTATGAGTTATGCATGATATATGAAACATTTGATGGAACTTGGTTGAATAATCAATGGCTATGAGGGTTTCCTCTTATTAGAAATTAGGAGCAAAACTAGAGAGCATCATACATTTGGTGAATGTTAAGTGGTGGCAATTTTCTTAGACATCTCATTTTATTGAATGATGTGTATACGAGAATTTGAATAATAGGTGTCGAACATCATACATTTGGTGAATGTTAAGTGGTGTCAATTTTTTTAGCCATCTCATTTTGTTGAATGACGTGTATACGAGAATTTGAATAATAGTGCCATTTAAAAATTGAGATATTGAGGGACTGCTTGATTTGCTAGATTTAGTAAAAACTGAAATCCTAGGATTTAAAAATTTTATGTGTTTAGATTTATTGAATTGGCGTGAAAAGTAAATTTTAGTTTTTGCGGTTCTCAATTCCGGTAGAAGTGTCAGTTTTGAATTACGCACAATTCACACATTTCAAAAATTAAAGATTGCAGAGGCTGCTCCTTGCCGGTCTCCTTTGCTAAAATGGTCTAGACCATAGCAAAAACAGGAAAAGTAACGCAAGAATAAGCTCAAGCCGGTAATTGCCGAGCTATCCTGGTTTTCTATGGCCTTCCCTGGCCACAACAAAAGGGTGGAAAAATGGTCGTTGCAGCAATTAACCTTCACCAACCACTAGGCGATTGTCAAATAGTCTTCTCGGCCATCTAATCATCGATGAACTTCCCCGTTACAGCCACCTTTAATAATATACTGGGTTTTATATTACAATGCAGACAAGTTACATCTAACAAAACATTAAAATTTTAAATGTCTTGGAAAGATTTTATAGTTGATAGGTTACATTGTTATTTAAATATTTGTTGATTTAATTCTAGCAAATCAAACTTTCTATGAGTGAATATATATGAGTACATACTTTCATTGTCAATATTGATAGGACTTTAAAAAAACCTTGTTCTTTGCAACTCGTTTGTGTTTGACTTGCTAAATAGCTCTAGTTTGGTTCAATTTAGGTAAAAAAGTTGTGCATGATCAAATTATTAGAGTTTAATTGCATAACGAGACAAACATAAACATGGTGTTGCTCATTCTAGTTTTGGTAAGATAATGGCCTGTTAGGATTATATGGTGGGTTTGAGTTGAGGTTACTAAAACAAAACTCAGAAACTCACACAAGAGCAAAGGTTTTACATGCACAAGCCACAAATTCCAAACACAAAGATTTACATGAAAAATTCAAAATTAGGTAAAAATCACAAAGTCACTCTACTATAAGAAATCCACTATATGAAGAATACAAGATTACAGAGTGCAAATCAAGACTTGAATTTTTGGAAGAACTAGAAGATAAACAAATTATGCCTAGGAACATACCCAAGCCCTGTCTCTTTTCAATACCCTCTCAACATCTCTCATAAGTCTTCTCCCAAGGGTTCTTTGTTAATCTCAAGAGGCACTCACACCCTTACACACCTTTTATTAATTAGGGCTTACAACTGGCTTTAAAACAAACCCAAATTGCCCGAAATGACCCATAATTGCCCATAAGATGCCTATTTTCACGTCCGACCCATTGCGGGCGCCTGGAGTGCTCCTTGGCGCCCACCCCTCTGTTCCACGGGCGCCTAAGCGCCCCCTCCTCAGGCTATAGGGCACACTTGGACGCCCTGTTTGCTGCAAAGTATAACCTTGCTCCATAACCCCCAAGAACCCACCAGAACTTCATCGAGACCTTTTTTGGTAATTCAATTGGTCTCCACATCTTAACAATCTTCCACTTGGAGACTAATTGCGATGGACCCATCTTCGACTCTGAAATTTCTTCTCCTTGGCTTCAATCCTTGCAAAGAACATGGTGTGGCTCACCTTTCCCAGATTACATCGAGTGTAATTTATGAATATCTCTTTTTTAAGAATTGTATGAAAGGATGCACCAGAATCAACAATCCAAAATTTTGTAGTCTTCGAAGGTAAAATCAACACATCTTCGACATCATCTGTCTTAACATTTGCTGAATGATTCAAATCTTAATTTCCTCCACCTGACTCCTCAGGGAGATACAGTCCTTTTTCAAGTGCCCTTGTTTTCAATAGTTCCAGCACTCAAACTTTCCTTTTTCTGGTTTTGATTTTCCCTTTATTTTGCTTTCAGCACTTAGGGCTGAACTTGAAGTTTCACTGCAAGCCTTCATCCGAATTTCTTCAGTCAATACAAGCCCACAATATTGAGTTTCAAACTCACATTTTGTAACAACCCAAAGTCGTTTTGCAAATTTGGTCAGAATCCCGCCTTAAGAATCAGGATCCCGGAGAATTTCACTTTAGGGCAAACAAAGCTACTAATAGGTAGAAACAACTTTAAAGATCAAAGAGCCCTAATTCAGAAAAAAAAAATCCAAAAGACGGAAGCTCCCGTTCTACCTTTGAAATTTCTAAATCTAAAAATCAGAAATATTGAAATACGTGTCCGAATTTGTCGTTTTCAGTGTCGACGTGTTAAGTATATTATTTAAAACTTCCTCGAGAAGTTTCATCAAAATCTGAGCGTAGATTTGATCGTGGCAAATTTTCGAAGTTTTAAACCCCTAAAATTAAAATAAAATAAAATATTTCTCCGAATCAAAAATTTTTGGCGCGAGGGTGTTCGTTATGTTGTAACACACCTCAGTGTCAAGTTTCGTTGTATTCGGATGTCGAACGACGGAAATTTGAGAAGATTTTAAATTTAAGTTTTTTTTTTAAATTTTCTTCTTCTTTCTCTGTTTTTCAATCGCAGCCTGCTATCCTTTAGCCTGCTATCCTTTCTCCTGCGCCAGGCGGGAGAAGCTTCCACGCCAGGCGGAAGCCTGGCGCACATTCGGCGCCTGCCTGCGCCGTTTTTTGGCGCAGGCTGTCGGCCCATAGGGCCGACCACTTTCCCCCGACCAGAGGCTTCCGCGCCAGAGGCTCCCTGGCGTGTGCCAGGCCATACCAGGCGCCATTATGGCGCCGTTTTGGCGCATGTTTGGCGCCACTGCGTGCGCCTATAAAGCCCATCCCCTCCCCTCTTCTCCCCACACCTTCCAGCAGCCTCTTCCCCTCTCCCATCCTCAAATCAGCCAACCCTCCTCCTTCCAGCAACACCGGCAGCCCCTTCCAGCCTCCTTCCGGCAGCCTGGCAGCCCCGACAACCCTTCCAGCCACCTTCCAGCAGCCTGGCAGTCCCCGGCAGCACCTTCCGGCAGCCCCCGCAGCGGCTCCAGCAACCCTCGGCCACCCTTCAGCCAACCCGTTCCAGCTTCTTTTCGTGTGCCGGCAATCCTAAATCTAAGGTAAGGGAAAAATATTTAAAAATTTTGATATGATAGGAGTCGCTCTATGAACTATACAGTTCTTGTCTTATCTCATTTACTTGTTAGTAAAAAATTGCTGGGATCTTTTCATACATAATACCCAAATTTTTATGATACGCATATACAACACCCAATCTTTAATATTTACAAATAAAGCACTAATATTTCATCAATCTTAGAATTCTTTAAATTTTGATATGATAGGAGTCGCACACATTAGAAATGAGGATAAAAGAGTGCCTTCTTTGTCAATATTAAACTTTTAGTGCTGATATGCTTATAACAAAATTTTGGGCGTTTTGTATGTAAGCATCCTTGCATTGCAGGCATGAAACCTGATGAATATTAAAAATATTAAGCCTAACAACTTTTTCCTGACCACTAGATAAAAAAAGGTTCAATAAACTCGCGATAATTTATGATTGTATTTTTTTTAATTTTCTAATTAGTCTAGCAAATTATTCATAGTCTGAAAATATTTCAATAATCAATACTTTGTTATATTAATTTTTATTAAATAATGTACTAAAATATTTTCTTAAGATATAGCATGAGCCTATTTTTTTAATTAGGGAGGATTATCAATCTTTATTTTACTTGACCTTATAGAATTCTTAGAATAGCTTGGGTTATTTTGGGGACAAGCTTAGGGAAGTTGCTTTTGAGTCTCACTCTTAGCTATTTTTTGTTGAACTCCTCTCTTTACCCTTAGTATTTATCTAGGTTGTGGGCGTCATCAAATTTCTAGCATATGATGAGCCTTGGTGCAGTGAACTTAATATTGCATGTCCGTCGATTTTCTCAAAATGCTCTTTAGTGCATTTTTTGTTTTATTGCATCAACAGCAGAATATTGTGCATTAACTTAGTGCTTGAGGGGTAGCAACACCTTTCCTATGGTCCGGGCTCACCTAAGCGAGGGTTTCTCTTACAGCAGGTAAAGGTTTTGAACCAAATGTTTCATGAGCTTTATCTAAAGCTGAAGTCAAGCGCTGTTTATATCTCAAGCATTCCATGGTAGCCACATTTTTTTCTTACTAATTTTGTAAATAAATCAATGTCTTTCCATACCCAAAGTAATCAAATGTGAATCAATAATAAATACATTATCTTAATGGGTTTCATCAATTTTAGATTTAAACTTAAATCTTTAAGTGATGCTTTTGAGATTAAAATATATCTTGCAAACTCTATCTTATGATCCCTTCTCTATTCTGTAAAAAAGTGCCTTTTCTGTTGCCAGTTTCATAATTTACATATGTACTTATTTCTCATTATCACCTTAGTCTTCTCCTCTTCACTGTACTTTATTCTTATGCTTTGTCTTTGCAGGACAACTATCTGCCCTATGTAACATTATTAGTTTTAATTATTATATAAAACTAAAACTTTGGTGGGTTTTCTTACTTGCCTAGCACCCCTGAAAAGCTGCTTTATTTTATACAACTTGTTGCACAAAATGGCTACATTGTCCCTTTTAATGGGTCGGTCAGTCTTTTCCCCAAAAATGATACGGAACACAGTTTAATGAGGTTCTTTATTTTTCTCATTTGCAGTATTTTTTCACTTCAATGGACTAAACGCTGACCAACATACTATTAAATGCTTATTTCGTATTCAAAAACTTGCAATGTGAGTTTTATTTGTTTTTTTAAGGGCAGTTGTTTATTAGAAATTAAGAGCCTGTTAATCAATGCCGGAATCAGAACGATCAAATGAGAACGTGGAAAACAAGTAAAGGATTTATTTCTGAATGTTGTAATTTAAATGTCGGACTCAAATCCCTCAGAAAATGATGCAAGTTTAGATGTGTTGCACATTGCAGTTACTGAAAAACTACCATTTAATTTTACATGATTAGTGCCGTAGCATTGTTTATGAATTTTTTTCTGATGCTTCATTTGCCTTAATGGCAATCTAATTTCTCTAAAACATAATAAACTTAAAACTCTCCTTCAATTATATAGTCCTGCATTATTTATTGGTTGTAAACTGAAAACCGTTGCAACACTTTTTATAGTTTTACTAAAATTTGCTGTATTATCTCTCCATGTGATAACGTGTCGTTCAAGTGCTGTGGCTCTTTTACCTGATTCAAAAGCATATGAATCTATGCCTGGTTTTGTTTCTTTTTGAGGTTACCTACTGTGCTCTTCAGATTAGTCGAACTCTATTACAAGAAGCAAAATTGTTTGCCTGTGGAGCCCTTTGCAATTTAGTTGAAGCTAATTTGAGCTAGATGTGGAAAGAACCTCTATTTCAATTGTGTATATGACATCCATAAACTGATTTTCACTGGCATAGAGCACCAAACAGAATAAGCATTGTTGTGGACTACAGTGAGAACTGAAACAAATATGATCTTAAATATAACAAATTTTATCTAAAATCTTTCCAGTAGTAAAATAAGTAACCTTTTTATTATTATATTTTTTTATATATTAAATGCAGGTTTGTATGAAACCTGGAAAACCTTTGACATTTGCACAAATTACCACTGAGTGTAATGGAAGTGCTAAGCAGGTCCTTGCATTTGGCTTGCCTGGAAATCCAGTTAGCTGTATGGTTTGCTTTCATCTTTTCATTGTTCCTGCTGTTCACAGTTTGTCTGGATGGGAAAATCCTCAGCTTACAAGGTTTTAATTTATTCCATTTTCTTTATTTTCCAGCTACTTGTTGATATCAACACGCTCCCTCTTGTTAATATAGGCAAAACAAATCAATCAGTACAGCACTAGTTTAGAACGTTGCTACCTAAACATAAGCTACAACAATAAATCCTCCAAGATTTTATGCATCATAAACTCACTTCCTTTGGTGAGCTCAATTTTTTTATTTTGTGTAGGTATAACGTGCTTCAATTTTTATGCAGTCAAATGCATCCTGTTTTGATATGTTTTTCCCCTTTATTGTGTCATTTCCTCCTTTTTTATTTATTTTTATTCTTTCTCATTTCTATAAATACATGACAGTTGTACTTTTTTATTTTTAACTATTCAATTTCAACTGTGCATTTTATTCAGCGTGTAATTTCTTCACAATCTGAAATTCAAAATCTTGAGTTCATTTGCAATATTTTGAAAGTGTGGAATATAACTTTTGGAGCTTTCTCATAGTATTTGGTGCTCTGTTCTTTCTTGTCATGTTTTTTTGCTTTGTTTATATGCTCAAATGAAACCATTTTGTCAGAATTTATGAATTTTTTCTTCCTTATATCTCTTGATGTTTTGGTATTGGTATTGATATTATCAGTACTGGTGATCCTCATCTCATAGGGTTCAAAATCTCATAATGTTGTTGCATATGTCCTTTTTTACCAACTTACTGTATAGTCTCTTCAAAATGAAAATTTTAAAATATCTGTCTCTATTGTAAAGTTTTATAGGTGAAATACGTACTAACATTAGCCATAAAATTTTGTTGTTGTTTGTGTTTAATTATTGTGTTTACGTTCTGAATGTCATCCAACCTTGCAATACATTTTATCTATCCTCCATGATTCAGAAACAACCCAAAAATACTTATAAAATGAAATCATAAATAGGAAAATGTAAATGCTTTGGAATTTTTGGGAATTTTTTGGTTCACCGACAACTCAAAGCTATGCAATGTTTTGTTGTTCTATTGAAAGTTTAATTTGCAAACATTTTATTTTGAAAGTTCCAAAAAATACAAATTGCCCCTCTTTTGATATTTAAATTTTTTGAAAGTTTGGAGCATATCATTACTTGCAAGAAAGAAGAGGAATTATGATTTTGTGGAGAAGGAAAGACAATTTTTTTGTGGGTGGTTAGACTGAATTTTAGTGTTGGCATTGTACTTGGCATCAAACTCCAGGGATATTTCATTCATTGCTTAGTGGTAAACTCGCCATTGCTCAGCACAAAAATAGTTTTAAAATAAATTAGCAAAATTTATTTCTTATGTAGCTTTAACTAGAGGATTTTATCTGAATATTTAGAACACATCAACGTTGAATCAATAGACAATGACATCTTAATAACATTGATATCTATATAGCATAATATCTTAATAACAAATTTGCCCTTAAATTTTAAGGAAAATAATGAAAAATAAGTCATAAATTCTCTTTTTCAGAGAGTGCTCCATCCATTACTTTCTTCCTCTGTATCCTTTCCACACACACACTATCCTTTCCACACAAAAACGCACTTCATAAGAGCTCATTTTGATTCTATTATGCTCAGCTATAATCTTGGTTTTAAGCATATTTCATGTGGTGATTTTTCAATTTGCTGAATTCCATCTTTGATATGAACATTTTTGTTTCTCTGCCACCAAAACTCAAGTATTTGATAATATGTGATGAGGCATGTATAGATGCTATCATCAATATCTCATTGTTATATCATTGGTATCTTAGAATGAACTCTTCAATTTAATATTTATTATGCATCACGACACTAATATTTTGCTATGTGGATGGTCACCTTCACATGTTATCTATTAGAAATCTAAAATATCTTTAGGAAATTTGCAGAAAGATCATTTACTTGTACTTGTTATATTTGGGCATACCATATATAAAATTGACTTATTACTTCTGTCCCTAACCTCATAGCGCCATTAGGTCCCAACTAGTCTCAAAGGATTTTGCTACTTTCCAAGATTGATTTAATTTGTAGTTTGGGAAAGTTATTTTCTTAAAATGGAACAATATAATTTTGACATGGTTCCACCCTATTTGAAGGAAAATTGATTTTAGTACTTTTAGAATTTTGGGAAGTTTTTAAATAATATTATTCTTTTTTAGTTTAATTAATTTAAACTTCTCTTATTTAAACTTCTTATATTTAATCCCCATATATTCATTATTTTCTATTTCTTAAATATTCAATTTTTTTTTCTCACCATTTTCCTTTTTATGTTATTGGTTTATAAATGCTTGTAGTTTGTGGTAGGATTGTACTTAAGTTTGAAGAAATAAGCAAAATTTGACAGCTTTTGGTTCTCTTCTTCAGTTAGAATTTTGGTGGGGCTTATGTATCAATTCGTCTTCTTGTGGGGTGAGGATCATTGGCCATCATTTTGCTTCTTTGGGTAACTTTTCTCTTTTTTCATTTTATTGCGACTCAATCCACTCTATGTAATATCAAAGCACCAACAAAAACTGCGATAGCAAAGATCATTATTCTTTCAATTGTAATTTCATTCATATCACCAAAGAACTTGCAAAAGATCTCAACATAAGAAAATGCTTTTAAATAATTAAATATCATTTCATATTCAAAATATAAAAATAAATAAATTGATGAGTACTTTTGGTTTTCTTTTAATTTAATTACATCTGTATAAGAAAATAATTTTTGTATGGTTTACTTATTTACTGTAGTATTCAAAATACTTGTGCAACTTTTTTCTTTGATATACTAACTTGTGTTGTATTCAAATTTTGTCCTATTTGTCTGAAAAAATTAATGAAGTCAATTTGAGTATTTCAGCTTTATGGATACGTTGCATTTCAATTAAATAATGCAAAAAAACATGTATGGAGTTTTATTTTGTAGAATTTGAGAATTCTTACATATCAATGTAAACTAGGTAGCAAATAAAATAGAGCAAAAATGTAATAATAAGGGAAGTCATTCATTTTCATAATATTAATTTTAACTTAAAATTATCTTGGGATAATGCCAATTCATTTTATTAATATCTAAAACTTCACTTTAAGCATGTCATAGTATAAAAGTCTTAATTATTTGATGATTAGTACTCTTATATCTATGTATCATATGCATATTTGTGCGGAATTTTTAATATAGCTTGACTTTCTTGCTTTTCATTATTCATGATATACAAGGTAAATAGCTAGTACGAATGTCTTGGATGCCCGTCCTTTCGATAGTCCCCTGACAAGTCCTCTGCTTCCCGGCAAAGCCAACATAAGGGTTTAAACCAAAGTATTTTGTAGTTTCTTAAAGTTTTGGGTGTTGAATTTGTGATGTTTTGGGTTTGAGTGCTTATTTTATAAATTATAAACATTGTTCTGTATTAAAACCTAAAAAATAATAATAATAACCGTTCATTGGGTATCACCAGTTAACTGGTCGGGTTGTTGCATTTTGAACTTGGCATATGCCATAACCTTGTCTGCTGCTGGTTCATTTTCCAAATATTGCTTGAGAACCCTGCATATGGAATGCTGTTAGTACCTTTATTTATTTGTGCTTGTGTGCAGTATGTATATGTATATGTAATTATATTTCTAGTTAATGATTACCTCTATGATTTTGCTTGCTGAAAATGGAGAATTTATTGTGCAGGGTGCATGCCCGTATTACTCAACAACTAAGGACTAGTGCTGATAGGCCAGAGTTTCATCGTGCCATTGTAAGATGGGAATATGATGATGGATCTGGTAAACCAGGGTGAGATTCAGATTCTTAGTGGAACATACTTCTTTTGTGTTCCTCTTAACAAAACAAAAAATTTTATTAATGTAGAAATTGAAGGTACACAAAGGTTTATCTCAAGAAAAAACCTTGCAAACCCAAGAGAACCACCAAGAATCTAACCATGAGATAGACTTCTTAAATGAACACATGCATAGAGCAGAAGAAAAATACACAGTAATAGGGAAACAAAATAAAGTCATTACAAGTTGAATCAATAGGGTGATAGCAGGTGGCGACTTCAATAAACCCATTCTCAAACATCTACAAAGGCACACAGGCGGCAGGAGCAAAGCAGTTCATCATAGCTCCTTGGTAAATTGGTTTAGCTCAGATAGTAAACTAATCCGCTGCGCGCGCGGACTTTATGTATGGTACCCAGGCGATATGGTGATTCCAAAGCTCCTGTGTAAAAGCTCCTTCATCAAGTACTTCAACCCCGTTTATTGAGAGCAAAGCTCATCCATAGCCTTGAGTAGCATGTTTGAAAACTTCTTGTATTCCAATTGAATCTAGCTTTTCCAGCATGCTTGCAAGAACATGGGACCCTTTAAATTTGATGGCGATAAAAATTATAAAAGAGATAGAGTTGTAATTGGATTTTAATACTAGCAATAAAAGGTTGTACATCTATCCCAGAGCTACCACTGACTTAGAACCAAACAATAGGAATGTGTTTAAGCTAATTAGCTATGAGTAGTGTACGCTAAACATAGTTACCTGAGTATGAAAACCCCTACAAACCTGGGCTTGAAAGCGCCTGATAGCAATTAACCAAACAGGCCCTTCCCAAGCTAAATGAACAAACTCCGAGCAAGCAGCAAGGCAGCAGATGAGAACAATGTGAAGCATCAAAGGTCACCACAAAAACAAAAGAATGACCTGCGCTCCATCGTGAAATGAGAAGCAGTTTATAGAGACAACAAAACTTCCAACAGAGAACTAATAAATACACAAGAAAATAAACTCCAAAGCAGAATAAACCCAAGCGAAGGAAACAACACAAAGCTTAGGAATCTTCCTAACCGAACGACGACAACTCCTGTAACAAACAATAGTTACTTTCTTTTATTAAGCATTTGCATTTTATCTATCATACATATGACTTTTAAGGGGAAAGGAAGGTTTCATATTAAATAGCCAGAATTTCACTCTGAATACTTCTATTGGCTAACCAATCAACAACATAATTACCTTTTCTCCAAATATGGGTGATTCTTTAATTAAACTTTGTACAAATCACTTAAGTTATTTTCAAATAGCATAAATTCCAATCGCCCAACAATAGTAATGTTTTGAATCATACATAAAAGCATCACATTCCAACCAAATATTTTGCAAACCAATCTCTTCACACAAGATAAGCCCCAATAAAAGAGCTTTAAATTCAGTAAAAAGGGAAGAACTAGCAATAAATTTTTTAGCAGTTGCCGGCATTTAACTTCAAGACACCAAACGTAAGATTCAACCACTTAACAACATTACAATTATAAATAATAGTAGTATTATGGATTCAAGAAACTTCTAATACCAACCGTTACCTTTGAAATTTCTGTAATCAAGAAGGTTAGTTTTAACAGCAATTTCAATGTAATGAGTAACTCTCTAAATAATTCTATTAGTACTAAAATTAAAATTTCTGTGCTTGCAATTATTTCATTCTTCTCATATGTAACAAATGATAAGAGCAAGAAGAATCACTTGAATGTGGCACAAGTAGCAAAGCTATGCGACACCTGCTTAACATAAGATTAAAATTAAACATAAAACCAAACATATTAGCAATAGGAATGCAAATATCTCTCGCCTTATCACCATTATTGAAGAGAGGATAACTAGTTTCATAGGCCGTTAAAGAACACACACACCTAGAAGTAATGTAAAAGCCTTTATTGATCAAAATCTTATCGACAGGAACCTACTTGTAAAGCATTGTCTAACAAAAGAAAGATACATACGGTCTTCCAGATTAAGGTATTCTTTTCGTAATATTGAATGGGTAATTAGTTCTAAATATGCGCATCACCATTTAGGACTTCTCTAATTTTATTATAATTCTAATTGCTTCCCAAATAGAATTCATTCACTTTAAAAGAAGAATGAATAAAATTTGGGAAACGAGTAGCAAGACTTTGTTCACCAAACCATCAAATGTGCCAAAAGAAAGTACTATCAGCCTCAATGATCCTAGCAATGTGGTTTTCAAACTTATGTTAAGATTTTTTAATTCTTTTCCATAAAGGAAATCATTGTCTTTAGGATGGACAGTAAGAGAACTTGGCCCAAAAACTTCTAGTAAGCCTAAAATTCCACTAGATTTTCATAGTAAAAGCTTTAATGCGATCACTAAGAGCTCGAAAGCCTGAACTACCTTTAGTAATAGGAAGGCAGAGACCATTCTACTAACATCAATGCATTCTTTTGGAATCTGTTTTGGACCCCAGAAAATTCTTTCAATTGTATTGAGAATCATCTCAGGGGGTTTAAAATCTTGATCAGAAGTAAAGGAATAGAAGTGGTACTATTGATTAATGTAATTCTACCATAATGTAGAACTTTGTATTTCCAGTCACAAGGTTTTTATTGATTTTATAGATTAATTCATCATAATAGATAGCCTTATTTTTCTTGCAGGTTTGTTGCTGAGAGCACAGGGGGGCAAATTAGCAGCCGTCTTCTGAGCATGAAATCTGCAAATGCTTTACTGGAGTTACCTTCAACTGGGCAGATACTTGGTGTTGGAACGTCTGTGCAAGCAATACTGATATCTGACATTGGCAATTTTGCTTTTAGCCAGTCAGTTAAAGGGACACCAGTTGCATCTGCCCATCTTGATAGTACTTCTACTTGCATGCAAACATGCATTGCATCCCAAGAGAGGAGTGTGAAGGTAGCTATTCTTACTATTAGCGACACAGTTGCATATGGAGCGGGCCCTGATAGGAGGTACTTTTGGTGTTATCTTAATCATTATTTTTTTCTCTTTACGATCCTTTTTTGATATCACTAGGAAATTAGATTCATGCTTGCCATTCATATAGTCTAGCATATGATAAAAAATAAAAGTAGTTCTTATTTTGGTAAGAGGTTGGAGTTAGATTGAAATTTATTTTCTATTATAATTACTATGTTGTGTGAACTCCCTTCTCTCAAGAACCATTTTTGAAATATCACACTTCCACTTGAACATATATGAGTATTGTCTATCTAATCATTTCCAGCACCCAAGGTTTATTGTTTGTTTTTCTTGCTTGTGGAATAAGTGCATGCGTAGCTTCAGTAATTTTTATGCTGTGATGAAGGATTAGCTGTTGAAGACTGAACTTTACTAGCAGTGATTAAATATTCCATAGGCAACGCATTCCAATTCCTTTTTTTGACAAATGTCATACCTGAAAATACTTAATTATTAAATGTAGATAATCTAATTTCTTAGGTATGCTTTATGAGCCAAAATGTGCCAATTGGCTGCCATTGAGGCTTGTATAGCTTCAAAAGACGGTAAAGACAGCTAATCATAGTGAGCTACTATGTTAATTCTTCATGTGTTCCAAAGCTGGCTATTGGAGTTGGTGGCCATTTATTATGGCATTGATTTTTTACTATTAATACATTGATAAACAAGTTTTTTAATGTAAAAGTAGCACGAGTTCTACATCATTAATTTGATTGTCATGCTGTTTGTTTAAAAACATTCAGTCATCTATACGCATTTTTAACAAATTAATATTCATTTTTTTTTCTTGAGTTTCATTCAATCAAGGTGCCAGGGAGTGTGAACTTTCAGGATCAAAGTTAGGCTACCACTCATAGATATTGTCATGATTTCTTTGTAATGGTTTTACCCGTTCTACCTTCTTATTGGTAATATATTCATTATTTAAGAGATTGTTGAACCCTATGTTTACTAATTCTAAACTTGTTATGATGAGAACTTTTTAATATGCATATTTCTCAAATATGATTTTCCTATTTATTAGCAAGGGTTTTTGCCAAAATAATCCCCTCACTTTTTAATTTGTTCAAATTAGTCTTTTTGATCTTGTTGATTTTAATTTGGTTTCTTAACTCTTAAAAAATGATATAAATTTAAGCCAATGATTAAATTTCTGTGATGTCACGTTAACTAGTATTGTAAATAAATAATATTTTGGGAATGAAAAATATGGTTGAAGTCAGTAAATGATACTTTTATTCTGTTTACTATGAACCCTATAATTAGTAAATTCAACCATTAAATTGAAATTGAGGTTAATATAAAAAAGAATAAATGTAACACTTATTGGCTTCAATCATATTTTTTCTTCTCTAAATACCACTTATTGGTAGTGTGAGTTAACGTGATGCTATTAAACTTGAATTGTGGAACTAATTTTGCATTATTCTTAACATTTGAGAAACCAATTTATGAATTACAAGAGTCATTGGACTATTATAAATAATTTTAAAGAGACAAAGGGCCGTTTAGACAAATAAATTTGTTGCCTTGCATCTCTCTGGCTTTAATCATACAAATCACTTTATCCAGCAATTGCACTCTTACAAACCATGAACTATTGTTATGCCGATGAGTCATCACAAACTCAAGAATCATCTATAAGGCTTGTGTTCACAGCATTTAAACATTGCTAAATTCTACCTAAAGATGGCCAAGTATCATCTAAGGTAAGCTCAAAATCACAAAACTTAAATAAACCAATGTGGGTAATAAATATTTGTTTATTTTCAGGTACATCAAATTACTTTATTCTTAATAATTTAACATGAAATTTTTCATGAAATTATGTGTATTTCAATTTATATTAAATATTGTTGGACATGTCGTGATTTTCACAATGTGCAATTTTGTATTGAAGAATTTTTACAAATCTGTAATTATATTTAAGGCGGAGCATTTCCCGATTTAAAGGGATAATTATAAGGGAACTTGTTTTGTTATCTGAGGAGGGTGAATTAACATGTTATGAATGAATTTTAGGAGCTCTTTGTTTGAATGCAAGCAGATGTGCTTGTATACTTCTTGTGTTGATTGCCTATTTATTTTGTAGAAGAGTTAAAATTGAACATAATATATATATGCTGTTTTCTCTCTATGTAAATTTACTTTTTTTTTTTTTTTTTGCAAGTTATCCACATGGTTAGACAAATGCATTTTCTACTTAAATTATCAATGCCTTACAATGTGTATTTTGCTTATTGGATTCATAAATTAACGAGATTTAATTCTCAGACAAGTTAAAAATTAGGTGACAACATAGGCTAAGTAACACACAATAGCTCATCTTCCAGTTTGTGACTTGTTCAGGCATTTGTTCATGATATCCTTGCAAGGTGTACTATGCTATATGCGAGTGTGTAAGAGTGAGTTTCTAGTAATATATTGTGATGATTGATATATTAAAATGTATCATATACCTTTTGATTGTTTCCCAAGTTCACTTTTGAAACATAAAATCTTAAAAATCTTTTTTCTCTCATTACCAAGCTTGAAGACTTGATTCTACTACATAGGTGATTTCTTCCTTAGTAATGTGCTGTGTCATAAATATAATATGAGTTACATATTTGCAAATGGCCTAGGCCCTTGCATGCAAATTGTCATGTGAAGCAATTAAAAACTAATAACTATTGGGAAAATTACTTTCTTAAACATACTACTTTTTGACACAAAAAAATGTATTATGCAATAATTTATATTCAAAGTTCATCTTGTAAATTTTGTAAATGTTGTGCAAATGACAGACCTGAACTATGCAGTTCTTCAACAATCTCAAATTGTCTCTCTTGTCGACTTACAAATACTGTACTGTGTGAAAATTCAAAAACATTAAAGCAAAAATCTCAATGGTCTAGACTATGTGCTATGATTTAGATATATAAAATGAGGCCTATTTAGACATTAGGATAAAGACTGACTTAAGTAGTAATAAGTGAAACTCTTAAACATCGAGACGTCTTTTCTAATAACGGTAGAGTTCCTGATAATAACTCCAAAGTTTAGCGTGCTCAGGTAGGAACACTCCCAGGATGGGTGACCTGCTGGGAAGTTAACTTCTGATGGCAAAACTGTGAGGCTTTCAGGTCAAAGCAGACAATACCTTGGTGCTTAAGAGTTTGGGCTATTACAAATAGTTTCAGAGCATGCCATGATACTACATGGTTGTAGGTACCTCTTGAGCCTGTAAGGGTCACCTCTAGTCCTATCTACCAAATGGATGGTTTTTGGATCTGTGTGTGGATACTGACGAGGATGTCAGTTACTTAATTTGGGGAGATTGTAAAGACCCACTTAATAGTAATAAGTGAAACTCTTAAACATCGAGACTCCTTTTCAGATTACGGTAGAGTTCTTGATAAGGATTCCAAAGTTAAGCGTGCACAAGTAGAAAATCTCCTAGGATGGGTGACCTGCTGGGAAGTTATCTTCTGAGAGCAAAATCGTGAGACTTTCAGGCCAAAGCGGACAATACCTTGGGGATTAAGAGTTTGGGCTGTTACACTTAGACTGGTCTTAGATAAGAAAAATAGATAATCACTCGGTTATTCAACTTGACTTGAAAATCCATGAATGAATTAGAATTAATTTAGGCTTCTCAGCCTCTGCCAGCAGATTTTCAACTGAAATTACTCCATTAATGAATCCCATTAAGTGTAACTAAGGCAATCTGGCCTTTAAGAAAAAAACCTTTTTCCACCAATTTTCTTTGGGTTACATTTAATTTGCCTATTTGGATTTTGAAAAACACTTGTAACCATAAATTTTAATACAAAGAGAGTTGTCTCATGTACAATAACTCAAATGAGTTAGCGTTTCATGAAAGTTAAAGAAATTCAGTTCTTTCAAAACTGCAAAGGTGATCTTTCAACATATTTCAGTGAATCTAAGACCATTTAACTGCAAAGTCTTGGTTATCATGAACGTGACTCATCTTTAACTCTCAAAGTTTACTCCCCAGCCAAATCCTGCATAAAAACTGATAATTAAATGCCAAAAGAGAAAATACCTCTAATCCAAAATATTTGTTAAAATGGTCGTTTGACTCTTTAATATGGTCTAAATTTCCCCTTATCCTTCAAGGCGGCATGCCGTCTTAGTTTTGGATGTTATCTATAGCATAAATCATACTTATCCATTTGATAAAAATAATTTTATGTATATATATTCTTGTCATTTTATATATAATTCTTTAACTTGTGCGGAACAGTTCCTTTAATTATTTAACTTTATATGCTTGTGTATTAACGTTTAATAACTGTAGTTAGTAAAGTACCAATTTTAAAAATTAACCACTTGAATTTATTGATTTCATTAATACTAATATTAATATTTGTATTACATTAATTATTAATACCTTAAATATAATTGAAATCTTAATTATATTTAACAAAAATTTACCGCTCTTTTATATATAAGTAATTTAAGGATTTTCATTATTAATATTTGTTTCACTTTATATATACACTAATAATTACATAATACATACTATTATGCATATATATATATATTACACATCCATATAATATATACAAATACTAGATTCTTATAATTGTATTACCAATCAACAACTATGAGTAAATATAAACAAGTTAACCATTTTATGATAGTGTGAATATATAGTTATATCATTTATCATTTGTATAATTATTTAATATTAACTTAATCAATATTACACTTATTATATATAAACATAGGATGACTAATGAACTATAAAATAATCTAAATTATAGTTAATTTGATTAGTATATTATTCACTATTTTATTTTTAATTTATTATAAGTGGATGAATAATTTTACTAAGCCTTTTAATGTTGATGCCAATACAATTAATATGAGCGAGTGTAATGATTATAAAAATAATGTCAATTGCACTTTTATTTAGCCTACTTGCAAAGCTGAGATTTGAAATATTTTAAAGAGAACTAAGAGTGTATAAGCGGTATGATAATATGACATTCCTATTGATGTGTGAAAAATGTGTATGTGAAGAAATGTTTTTGCTTACCAAATTATTAAATATTATTTGAAGATTAAAAAGGCATTAGATGAGTGATAGAGTATATATGTTCATATTCACAAGAATAAAGACGATGCTTAAGACGGTGCAAATTATAGGGGGATTATGTTTATGAGCGATGCCTTGAAACTTTAAGAGAGAGTGATTGAATACAGATAGCAAAAAGATACTTATATTTCACAAAATCAGTTTGGTTTTATATTAAATAGTTTTGCCATGGAGGCCGTACATTTACTTACAAATTTGATTGAGAAATTTAGAGAAAGAAAAAATTTTCTTTTAATTTTTATTTATCTTGAAAAGGCTTACGATAAAGTACTAAGAAAAGATTTTTTGGAGATTTTTGGGAGAAAAAGAATGTGTGGCATGTATTGATGTTTTAAAGATATGTATAATGGGGCTGTAACTTTTGTTTAATCTCAAGGTGACTAATGATTTTTAATACAATAAATATTTATGGACAATATATGTTTTGAGCCTCCAAAGTCCCCTTTTTTATTAAATGAAATGAGCCGCAACAGGAAACTTGGGAATAGAAAAGGAAATGGGATGGTGTCTGTTTTAAAGTGTATTTTATTCTTAAAATATTAAAGAAATTGCCCTAAGTTTAGTTAATATTTTTTATAAGCAACTATACCTGACTTTAATATTAATTTAATATGTGAACGCTACATCATCAAGCCCTGTTTTGTCCACTTTTAGCTCATGAAACGTCAAAATGCATTTTTGATCAAATTTTAAAATGATCTCAAATTCCCACAAAAAAGATCATCTTGACTTTAAGAAGCAAAAGCAATCGCAAGTTTTGAAAGGATGACAACACAAAATGTTTAGCATTCCAACGTAGCCATTGCACAATTAAGTCATTGTACTGTCATTGGTAGTTGAGCAAAGAACCCCAAGACATCTGACAGCTGCCGTTAGAGAAGGCCTTCGCGAGTTGCTTTCTAGATTCTCGATGCTTTATTAATTCAATTTTGGTTATTTGTTTTTATTACCTGTATATGTTTGTTTTAACAGTTTTAAATACTGTAGAAATAAGCTATGAACAATGCTACATACTGAGATCTAACAAACAATATTATGTGAATGAAATTTTTGTGGAAATAAACATTTGCATGCGTCTTGATACACCTCTTCGAATCATCATTTCCATGAGGTCACAATTTGATGCTATATTGATTGGAGAAGCCAATGTCGCTATCTGCTCAGGACTGACAGTTTAGCTAATAATATTGCTTCCGACATTTAATATTGTTAATAAAAATTGTTCTGCATGTATAATAATATAAATTAGCTTCTGGTAGAAAATAGCTTTTGTATAATATGCTTGTTGTTCTGTCTGTATATTTACTGTTATAGAAACTAAGCTTTTAATTGTTTACCTTAAGTGCAAGTCTCATTGATGTCAGCTAAGTTAGTTCTATTGTTGTAAATTATCTGCAGTGGTCCCAGAGCTGTTGCTGTTGTGAATACTTCATCGGACGCTCTAGGAGGTGCATGTGTTTATACAACCGCTGTAGTTCCAGATGAAGTGGAAAAAATAAAAAAAGTTTTGAAGAATTGGTGTGATGTTGATAGGGTTGATCTTATTTTGACTTTAGGTTTGAAACTTCTTTCATGTGTGCTCTGATATTCTTGTTTATTTGCTTGATTTGATCTTTTGATTTGTATTTTTCATTTCTGCTTGAAGGTGGCACAGGTTTTACCCCACGAGATGTTACCCCTGAAGCTACAAAGGCAGTACTGGAGAAAGATGCCCCTGGTCTTTCCTTTATTATGCTTCAAGAGAGTTTAAAGGTAATATCTTATAAAATTCAACCTTTTTGGCTATCTAGCGTAATATCCTAAGAAATTTATCCTTGTTATCTCTTCATTTTGGGAGAAGCTGCACATTCTAAGCGTTTGATTTTTTATAACGTTTGATCATTTGTAAAAATCTCTGGTAAAGTCATTAGTTGATAAATCATGGATGCTAACTTTGTCCAGTTATGAGCTGGATTATGATTTCTGTCTGAAACTCAAAATGTACTCAAATTTTGTTCAATCACATTTGAATTGCTTAAATTTGAGAATGAATCCATTAAGAATTTATGTTTATCTAGAATCAGCTTGAAATGGGTTATTTTTGCATTCATTTTACTTTAATTCAGTCAAAATCAAGAAGTCCAGTTTTTTGGATGCTAAATCTCTTATACTTGACTCATTTTTTTATTCATGAAGAGACTGTTAAATCAATGGGCATGATGGCTTAACAATATGATGAGATCTGTTAAAAGTATTTATTGATAAAACTGAATTTGGAAAAAAAATGGCAACAAAAACAAATCAAAGTTTAATCCTACTAAAAGGGGTTAGCTATATGAATCTTTTGTTTCCATTGTTGTAGATTAAATAAATGATTCTGCTTAAGTAACAAGTATGTAAGGTCATTTTTAATAGGGAAAACTCATTAACTCGAATAAGAACATCTACTAGTCTACGTTTAAATTCCCAAACCATCCAAAGCTTTCTCATATTTATCTCCATCTGAAGCTACTCAAACCTTGCTACGAATGTGCTTATTCCTTATCCTCTTTTTTTTTGTATACCTACTTATCCACTTTAACATCATTATCTCCACAATACTTGCTGTTTCAGCATGTTTTTACTTTACATGTTTGTATTTTTTCATATAAAATTGTTGGTTTTATAATTATTTAAAAAACCTTCTCTTATTTTTTAGCAAGATTTGTTAGTCCTACAACCCCCTAGAAGCACTCCATTTCATTCAACCTATCCTATAATTTCTATTAATTATATCATTTTTAATGTCATTATTTTGTATGACAAAAGCAAGCTATATAATTCATTTAAAATATGAATATTTATTTAAAAATTAGGTGAGCTTCATTTGAAGCAAATGTGTGGCTAGTGAGATTTGAACCCAAAACTTAGAATAACAAATCTTGAGCTTTAATCACTGGGCTACAACGTGTTGCTGGTGAGAACTTCAGTTGTCATATTTTCATAGTACAACTCCCGTTAAGATTAAACTTGCATTCGATAAATTATTTTTTTGAGTCAATTCAGATTTAGAATGTATTTTCACCTCGATTCAGATTTAGAATGTGATTAATGGATCACCTCAATACAGCTGTAAAGATTTAAGAGATCACCTCAATTCAGCTGTAAAGATTTAAGAGATCACCTCAATACAGATTTAGAATGTATTTTCACATGCATATACAAGAGGTGCAGCTCTCTTTAAATAAGGAGAGTCTACAGTAGCTAGAAACAATTGATCACATCCACATATCAAGAATGTGATTAATGGATGATGTTAAACTCATGTGGGCTTAGTCATCTTATTACACCCTTGCAAGTGAGACGTGTCAAACAGAACAAAGAGCTTCTGAAAGTTCTTAAGAGATAACGGCTTTGTGAGAACATCTGCAAGTTGTAGTTCGAACGGGATATGCCGCACTTGGATTTTATTTTTTGGCAATTGGCTCACGAACAAAATGAATATCAAAGGCCACATATTTCATGCAAGTGTGTAGCACAGGATTTGCAGCTAGATATGTTGTCCCGAGATTGTTGCACCATATTGTGGGTATCAATGCATTAAAAAAGTCGATTTCTTGTAGAATATGAACTATCCAAAGAACTTCACTGACCGTGTTAATTGTAGCTTTGTATTATGCTTCAGTATTGGTACGAGCCATAGTGGATTGCTTTTTGGAAGACCAGGAAATAAGTGTGGGTTCAAGAAAGATGAAATATCCACCAGTAGATTTCCTATCAATCGTGCAGCTAGCCAAATAGGCATCGGAATATGCTTGAATGTATCGATGAGGAGCTGGATGAAATAGCATAACAATGACTAGTGCTACCTTTTAGGTAGCGAAGAATACGCTTGAGAGCCTGCAAATGTTCAACAGTGGGAGAATGCATAAATTAACATATGCGATTGACACTAAATGAAATATCTGGCCACGTGATTAGAAGATATTGTAGAGCACCAGCGTTGCTTCGAAAATCCTTTGCTTTTGCATTAAATAGCGGTTTAACTGATGAAGAGAATGACATTAGGCACATGGGACTTTTGCGTGGCTTCGAATTCTCCATATCAGTTTGTTGAAGTAATTATGAATTGTAATTATGAATTTTGTTCTTGACCAAGATCTTTAACTGCAATGGTATCACTGAGGGACCAAATCTATGAGGGAGACATGAAGATAAGGAAGAACAAAATAATTGAATCATTTCCTTTAAGAATGATTTCATCAACATAGATGAGGAAGAACAAAATAATATGTTTATTGAGATAGAAAAGTAGTGAATTTTCTGCAACACTTTGTTGAAATCCCTGCTTAAAAAGAACCCGGAGAGCTTTGAGAACCATGCACAAGGAGCTTGCTTAAGACCATACAATACTTTATATTGTTTTAAAATAAGTGTAGGGAAGGTTGAGTCACAAACATTTTGATTGAGACATGAAGATGTGTTCTTGCATATCGCTGATAAGAAAAGCATTATCAAAATTGAGTCTGTGAATAGGCCAAGAGTATGTTACCGCAACTGGAAGCATTATCCGAATGGTGATAGGTTTTATCATAGGACTAAAGGTCTCATCAGAATCAACTTCTTGTTGATGAAAGACACGAGCAACTAACCTTGCTTTGTCCCGACTGATGGTCCTATCGTTGTTGTATACAACCTTTTGCAAGTGATGGTGTTCATGTCAGGAGTCCGAGGAACAAGAGATCAGGTCTTATTGCGTATTATGGCATTGTATTCAGATTGCATAGCCTGCTGCCAATCAGGATTGGGGAAGAGCCGGGTACATGTAGATTGGTAGGAGCTGTTTTTCGAGGATATGTTCGAGCGGGGGTTCAATTGTAGTTTCGGGTGCAAGAAGGGTGTCAGGAGGTTGCTAAACCAAAAAGGAAAGAGCTGAAGGGTGATTTATAGGTTTAAATGGTTGCTGGAAATGAGAGATGGGAGCATTGATGATTACTGGGTTTGAATGGAGAGGTTGTTTTGATGGGTTAGGTATCATAGGAAAGTTTGTTTCATCAAACACCACAAAAGGAGAAATTAAAACTTTACTGCTCTTCGGGTCAAGACACATATAAGCGAGAAATGAGAGCTACTGTAGCCAAGCAAAATACAAGATGTGGGGCGATTATAAATTTTGGATTGAGTGTAGGGTTTGAGCCAAGGGAAGTATAAGCACCCAAATACTTTGAATTTGGCATAGTCCTGTTTGATGCGATGAAGAAGTTTAAATGGAGAGATGGTGGTATTGTTGTTATTAACTAACCTGTAAATGAGGTAGTTGGCAGTTTGAAAAGCATAAAGCCAAATAGTTTTGAGGGAGGGATGAGGTGGACAAGAGGGCGCGACCTATTTCAACAATATGCCGATGATTGCATTCAGTGGTGCCATTTTATTGGGGAATACTGAAGTACTAAAGAGATGTTCAATGTCCTATTTAGAAAGAATGAGAGTGAATTTTTGAAATTCACCCCTCCCTTAAATTGAATTTGTTTTCTTTTATAATTGTAGACAATTCTTACGAGAAATTTAAACGGAGAACATCACTTTTATGATGTAGAGGAAACAACCAACGGAATCAAGTAAATGCATCAATAAAAATAATTAAATGCGATGATCAGTAATTGACACTACAGAAGTTGGGCCCCAAACATCAGTGTATATTAATTCCAAGGGATTATTATAAACATTTAAAAAATTAGGTAAATAGAGTCGATGACTCTTAGTTTGCAAGCATGAATGACAAACAATGTGAAAAAGTTTTAAGAATTTTGAGATGTTGGTGACCAAGACGATTGTGCCATGTATGAGGTGGTGTGTCCGTTGATAAGATGGGCAGCAGGAGACGGGTGGGTAGGGATGAGAGCAAAGCAGTACAGATCACGATCAACTGTTCATTGAAGAAGCTCCTTTTTGCTACAAACATCCTTCACAATACAACAGTCAGAGTAAAATTCAACATAAACATTATTGTCTTTAGTAAACTTTTAGTAATATCATGTGCATGAATAGTATATCTTAGATTTAAAGGAGTATTTGAGTTATAAATGGCAGAGTTGCTTGTATTGTAAATAGGAAAACCTTGTCCATTACCAACTTGCACCATGTCCGATCCTTTGTACAATCGAGCGGATTGAATATTCTGAAGATTAGGAGTGATGCGATGAGTTACCCCAGAGTCTAGATGCCAGCTATCGGTGTTAGAGGGAGCATTAGGCAGAATCGTGCCCAAGAACTTGAGCATGAACAGATTCCGTGAGTGAAGAAATGATTCAGCAGAGAATGAGTTGATTGATGGTAAGCCATCTTGAATATTCAAGACTTGGTTCATCATTAGCAAATAATTGTGGGAGAGGTGCTAGAGGGCCATCAATGAAACCTAGATGTCGATGAGCTCTAAATAGAGGAATGAATTGAAACCTCCACACATTGTAGTTTGCTTTGTCCATTATAACATTGAGGATGTGATGGACATTACCAAGGTGCGTAGCATCACTGAAGCTAGTGGTGGTGGTTTTCGAAAGATTGGGTGGGTACAAGATAAGTTCTCCTTCAGCTGGACTCACTGATTTGTGGGGTGGGAAGAAGATCGCTCGGGAAGTTCTCGCTGGAGACAGCGAAGAATCTTGACGTCTTCAAAGGAAGGATCGTCGACGAGGACAAGCATAGCGAAAAACAATGAAACAATGACCTCAAGCTCAGAAGTAGTGATGTCAATTAATGGCATCGATTCTTTACATCTTCAAAGGAAGAATCGTCAACGAGGGATAGCATAGCAAAGACAATGAAACAGTGGCCTCGAGCTCAGGCAAAGGAAGTAAAGAAGGCTGCAGGGAAAAAGTGATGTCGTTTCTTTTTCGCGGATCTTCTTGATCACGGCTAGAGGTGTCTCTTCGAGGAAGACACTCGATACCATGTATTTTCACATGCATATGCAAGAAGTGCACTCTCTTTAAATAGGGAGTGTCTAACGATAGATAGAAACAATTGATCATATCCACATATCAAGGATGTGATTAACGGATAAGGTTAAACTCATGTGGGCCTTGTCTTATTGAGATTGACCTTTTAATTTGATTATTTTATAATTTGCACAATTGCACGCATAGCCTTTATTTTTGTAAATAGGTGTCACAATACTCTACTCATTTTCTTGGCTTCAAATTTATATTAAATATTTTAATGAGTCAAAAAGCATTTTCCTCACCTAAACATTCTTAAGCATCAATTGAGATGTCATTTGATCCTACAAATTTCCTACTTTTCCTTTCTTTAAAAGCATGTCAATTTTCAATTTGTATAATTTCTCATAGAAATATATATTAAAGCTACACTTTTAGCATAACTTTCGGACTTGTAATAAATGAATTTGCATCTCTTTCAATTAGTATTATTTTAAAATTTAAGAAACTTTAACAAAACATCTTCTCTTTAATTTTTTTTTGTACTTGTTTTTCTCATTGTCCTTACTTTTAGAGAATCTCTTTTAGATTCTTCAAGAATGCTTTTGCCATCGAATGGTCAATTGCAAAATTATTGTCACTTAAGATTAGCTTCTTTTACTAATAAAATTTTTAATTTAATTCTTAAGATTCTACAATTTAATATTTGGATATACTTCATGCAAAATTTTGTAGTTCTTTTTTTTATTTTGCTATCATTTAAGCTAAATATTGTATGGTGTATTTTGGGTAGTAAAGCTAATCAATTTGGATTTTTTATTGTAATCCTTAAAAGCTTTACATAAAAGTCTTATAAGTTTTATAAAATAATCAATTCATTAATTCACAAGTATACTCATTCTTAGTTCTAGAAACAGAAAGTTGGTCAACTTTACTCGACAATTCTTGAATTTAGAGTTCCACTAGACTAAGACGTGTTTTAATAACTTCAATTATCTAAAATTGGTCTTCTCTCGATTAATATAGTAAGTTCAAAATAACCTTCTAACTAGGAAATCCATGAGTCGCCCATCTAGGCCTTATGTGATCTATCATTTGCAAACAAATCAATGCTATGTTCCTCATCTTCACTCCTAGCTCAGTCAGCTCGATATAATGACATGCTTTCTGCAACATTTGAAGTTGTATATGTTGTTTGAGCTGCATTAGAACACACATTTACGCATGTATTTTTGTAAATGACTTCGTCATCTTGCTTTTAATTGGTCAATGCTGCCATACTTTTGAGGGCTTTCTCGTTGCGAGCTTAGCATAGATGCCATCTTAGGTTCCCTTACCTTTCTCGTTGCAATCATTGGGGACAACTTGGATGATGCTCAGGCAATCATTTACAAATCTCTTGATCAAAACATAAATTTAAATGTTTAATTATCTTTTAGATATGCTCTTCTAAATTCAATTCATATAATTAAAATGTCTTGCTCCTATTCAATTACACTTTCTAGCATAAAATTCATATATTTGCACCACTAAGTTAATGGCTGCTCTTCTAAGCCATAAATACTCAAGTTATTAACTTGTTATGGCCTTTATATCGTTACCAAGTTTACGGGATTTTAGAGTTAATTGATAAGCTTAAAAATTTAAATTCACTTGCGCTTTCAGAGGAAACTTCTTGATATACATTGGCAGGTGAATCAGAGGGTGTTTTGGTGGGTCAGCCTATAGACCCTTTCGGGGATGGTGGGATGCTTGAGCAATACGCGGACTGTCCCTCTCACAACTGTGATGATCCGGTGCCGGGTCAGCGGGAGCAAATTTAGTACCGGTCGACTGTAAAACAAGTCCTCTAGCCGCAGGATCCTATTGAGTGATTTAAAAAACAAATATATAGACATCAAACATAATTCATTTATTCATTAATTCATAAGTCTTGATTACAAAGATTAAAATAAAATAAAAGTTAAACTTTTAAAAAGAGACAAAAAGAGCGATAATTTAGCAGGAATCAGTATCAGTGCTGCTTGGTTCTTAGCACCTTTTTTCTATGATGAACTATTGATTTGGGCACGTTTCAAAAGTGCGGGCATTTGAATACCAGTTAGTTGTTGAACTAAGTACTGATAGATGTCATCTTTACAAATGTTAAATAATAAGCAAAATAATCAATAATTTGACAGGAAATAAAAGTTGTATAAAATTATTCCTGCAAACCTGTTTCAGTTCCACTGAAACTTTAGCATAAAAGTAATTGCAGTCACAAAAATAAAAATATAATTTTAGCGTTTGATATCCCAACTTGATTTTGTTGGACAAGTACAAAATCGAGGGAAAGGGGGTTCATTTTTGTGTTACATATCCCAATTTCTCTCTATTACTACCCCCTCAAAGGCTTATCAGTATAGGCTCCTTATGACTCCCGATGTTGGACAGCCTCGTCCTAGCAATTGTCTAATCAGACTAAAAATATATCAACATGAAACCCTTGTTACTGACTTATACAAACTTGTTCATATATCATTTTATGTGACTTTTAAAAATATTTTTATCAATTTGTACGATGCTAAGCGCAAAAAGCATATTAAACAAGAGTAAGGAAAGACATTTGGTACCTTGTTCTTTAAGTTCGAATGAGTGACAGTTCGCTCAATCTACATTTAGTTTTTTTGATATTTTAAATTAGCCTTTTAGTTAATATTAAAATGAAAGTAATCTGATATTTTTATGGATTTTTACTTTCTTCTTTTCCATTCTGCCTTTCTTTCATTCTTTTATCTTGATAGAAGATATCATTTTAAGTCTCTGAGGGTAGTAATCATATTTAATATAGCGTTATTATTATCATTATATAATAATGATAATAATGTATGAAAGAAAAAAGACGAAATGGAAATGATTGTATAAATTGCAAAAAGTAATAATAATAATAGTCGCAGAAAGGGGGGGAATAGAGAAAAATGATTTTCTTAAGGAAAAATTAGAATAATTACTTAAAGTTAAATTTTTCGCATTTTTTCGTCGTTTGGCATCCAAAAATAACGAAACTTGACACCGAAGTGTATTACAATGTAACGAGATGGGGCAATTATTCTATATCTTGGTTGATACAATGGGAACGCTCTACTGCAAATTATTGATTGATGCATTGGATTGCCGACTAATTATCATCATCTTGGACATGTTCATTCGCCATTGTTGACTGATCCTTAGATTATTCGGCGGCTTCACGGGTGTCTCGACCACATCAGGGAAAGGTCGGGGGCTCAAGCAATTGTCTAGATTGTTCTCCAGATAAAAATAATATATTCATTTCGATTTCTCTAAATGTCTTATAATAGAATCAAATACACTTTTTAACATAAAATTCAGTTATTTGCACCCAATGATTGCTTTTCTACGCCAAGGAATACTCAGGTTAGCCACTTACATTTTCTTAATGATTATCAAGCGCATAAAATTCACAAAGGAGGTTTTTTATAAGTAAATATATAAGATGTATTATGATTTTTTCTTTTATTGCGATCTTATAATTTTATGTACCCTTTTTGTACGTAATTTGATGTGCTCTCATTTTCAGATCACACCTTTTGCTATGCTTTCAAGGGCCGCAGCTGGTATTAGAGGATCAACTCTGGTTAGAAACTCTATACAGCATGTGGATAGAGAACTTAATCTGATTATGGTTCATTTGATTAACTGTGGATAGAAAACTTAATCTGATTTTGGCTTATACAGATCATCAACATGCCAGGGAATCCAAATGCCGTTGCAGAGTGTATCGAGGCTTTGCTTCCTGCACTGAAACATGCATTAAGGCAGATAAAGGGTGATAAAAGAGAGAAGCATCCTCGCCATGTTCCGCACTCTCAGTCGCCGCCGGCAGATCAATGGGAGAAGAGTTTTCTGGAATCTACTTCAGGCTGTTCTTGCTCACACTGTAAGTGAACTTTTTTCTTTGTTTTTTTCATCTCTGCAAGTTTTTGAAATCTACTTCAGCTTATTTGGACATCTAAGTTTTTTTTTTTTTCTATTCCTTAAAATTGTGGATAAAAATTAGCTTCAGATTATTTCTCTATTCGTGAAATATATATGAGGCCCTGTATTTAAATGTCAAAATAAAGCAGTCTTGATTACCTGTTACTGCCCAATGAGTTTGCTGTCCCCTCCAAAAAGGCGTTGTTTCTTTTCCCCTAAAAAATGGTGGTTTTTAAGTGTTTTTCGTGATGAGGCAGTTTAAGTGAATCCGTGATCATCATGTGTGATCGGATTCACTTAAGCCGCCAAACAGTTAAATAAATTGTGCATCTTTCAATATTTTGGGAACAGAAACATTTCTGCATAGCTATCAGCTAAATTTAGATTTAAACATGAGCTAATTTATAGATATTACAAAATGCCTTTATTGCATATATTTACAATTAACACATTACTAAGTCTTAATCTTACTAGTTGGAGTTAGCTACATGAATCCTTTGTTTCCACCGTGCATGATCAAATAAAAACCCTTAAATTTCAAATAGAGATCCTTTTTAATGTTTTCTTCATGTCTTTTTTGGTCTTGCTCTCATATAAGATTAGCAAAAATTTATGCACTCACTTTTTCTAATTGAGCATTGAATGGTCTGTGCTTAATATGCTCAAACCGTCTAAAAGATTGCATTCTCTTATCTCAACCACCCTTGGAACCATTTCAACCTTGTTACATTTCCCTCTATTTCACTGCTATTTTGTTTAAGTGAGATCAGATAATTGAACTTCACTTTTCTTGATCGTATGGTTACAATAATTATGTTTTTAAAATTTAAGATTTCTATTATGACTAAACTTATATTCCTTATAATCTGTTTTAGATTTATTATGATAAACCATTTAAATTCCAAAGTAGATTGACAAGTAGAGTCTTGCTTTCTCTTTCCCTAATCTTATCAATTAAGAGAATGTTATATGCATGCTAAGGAACCTCATCTTGAAAGTGTTTAGTAAGAACATCCACAACTAATGCAAAGAGATATAATAGAGATCATAATTAATGATAAAATAATTTACCGATTTTCACTGCTTGTTACGTTAGGATCAACCTCCATTGATTGTTTGAAGCTCTAAAGTGAATAGAAAGCCCAAAAAACACATTATATAGGCATATAAATAGCATGCTTAGCTATTAAGTCAGTTGTTCCGCATCTTTCTCTTTTTCGATTAAGAAATAAACCTCACCGCACTGAAGCATGAATACTTTCCCGACCGTGAGCGTAGAGCCTTCTGCAGCCGATGACGTGTGCTTCAGGCGAAGTTTGCCGTAAAGCAGAGCCAGGAGACATGAAGCTGTGCAGGTCAACTAGTCATTAAGGTTGCGAGGTGCACAATAGTATGAAATCAAAGTCGTCCTGTCAACGGTGGCATTCTCTCACCACCTCTTACCCTTGTACACCACTCTTGAAAAGGTAGCCAACAAAAGAAGAATTATACAAAAAAAGAGGCTGCACATAAACTAGAATATAATCATCTTCGAAAAATTTTGTAGAAGTCTAAAATACAAATAACAAAAATTAAGTGGATCCAGCAAGAGATAGTTTCTTGTTAGAGTCATTTGTCCTGCATTTCCACATTTTGCACTCTAATGCTTAGTGAAGTATGCGCGCAATGTGCTGAGCCCTTATGTTGTTGATAACCAGTAACTGTGAGAACACATCAATAGTTGTATTGTTTATTTATATTAATATAATATATACTTTTGTATTGATACCACATGTTTTTAAGCCTTTTCTTAATTATTAAAAAAGTAAATATATTTATATTTATATGATGATGCTGATGATGCAGAAGACTGATGATGGTGAATAATGAGAGCATTTGGAGCAGCCCCTAAGAGTAGAGTACTTCACATGATTTATTTGGAATTTAAGCTCATTTTGGATACAGTTAATTTGGCTGCGCACAATTTCTTTTTTTGAAAAATAGTTTCAGCGAACGATCTGAATTTTTTTCTTGTTATAGAGACACCATTTATTTAGATTTGGCATGCAAACGTTTGCATGTTTTTTTCTTTATTTTTTTGAAATTAGGCGAACTCAATGGGATTTGAACTGAATAATCATTCCTTAGTCTTAATCATTAAAGAGAGGTCTCTTATAAAGAAAATTGAGACGTCTGCATATTTAAGCTACTGATCAATCCGCTGAAACAAATTCTCAGTCTGATACTTAACGTACTGATAGAAATTCTTCTGTTGGTAGATTTATAAAACTTAATTTTATTTTTTTTTCTGTGCTATTTTGCTTAGGAAAGAATGGATGGCTTATTTACTTACAGTATTATTTGGGAAGGATATTTGGGAGCACAATGCTCATTTGGGAAGGAGTTTTTTTATGGTATCATGCTTAGTGCCCTTCTTATAGTTTGGCATAATTAATTTATCTATTTTATTGTTAAATAGATAATAATTGAGATACACTAGTTAAATTATAATTATAGTTATGTTAAAGATATTTAATTATTTAGAAATAAAATTGAGGTTGTGAAAATAGCATCAAAATGTTTTTCTTTGGGAAGTGCTGGCCTTTAATAAATAATCAACTTGTTTTGGGGTACTATTGCCTTATATGTATATATATACTCAAATGCATTGGTAACAGTATTCAAAGCCTTGGATTTTCATCTTTGTGTTAAACTAAGAATGAGTTTTGAGTCCCTGATTGTGCACTTGTAAGAGTTTATTTGCGATAAAAAGATAAATTATTAAAAACTTAGGAAGTCAGCGTATAATTATATAATATTTAGAGTTTTGAAAAATATTTAATACATGCCTTGGTTTATATATATTTTTGAATGATAATTGATTATGAGAAAATAGGTGGAATATGCGATTGAGACCTCTATCTTCTGGTACAAATGGCCAGGACGGAGAAGAGCCGAATCGCAGTGGTCATCGTCGTTATCATGAGGTTGCTTAGTTACCTACTCCCAAGGATGGAATATGAAATGGTTTTATCCATATGAAGGTGGACAGAATTAGAGAATGCTGTCAAGACAATTCGTGAGCATGCGCAGACAGTGCTCCTGTTAAAATAATTGAGTTTATTAACTTGCCTATATTTAAAAGGAATCAGTAGAAATTATCTTCTTTTGAACCTAGTGAGGATCTTCTATACACAACCGTAACAAAGGATTCATATATACATATACCAAAAAAATTCTGTTGTTTTATACATTTACATCGAGGCATTTATAAACATTTAAAAAAATCATATTTTATTTCTAACCATTAAAATTTAAATGCTAGATATAACAAAACATTAATTTTACTTTGGGATTTATTGATTTTACGAGAATCCTTTTAGGCTAACAACCATTTATTAAAAATAGAGAACTATAAAAATTAGCTCGGTTCTGACGCCCACATGCAAACCAGGTGGATGAATAGTGCCCAAACTCCTAAATTTCTCTGATTTTCACACAAAAAATACATGTATATTATTTTGCTGCTAAATTGTTAGCGTTTAGGGAACTCACTAGGTGTAATTTATATTGATCCGTTATTCCAAGTAGTAGAACATTCACTAGAATAGGGAGGTTCTTGTGTAACTAACGAACACTGAAACAATATGTTTCACTTTGCTGAGAAGTAAAAAAAAAAATAAAATGAAGTTATGTAACTAAACATCAAAATGAAACTCAAAGCATATATTAAATGAAACATGAAAAATCGAGAAGGGGAAGGAAGGAGAATACATTGCATAACATTATGAATGAAAAAGAAATTTAAGAGTCACATCCAAAGAGGTTTATTCGTCTGCGGCGACCACTGCCTCACTTGACTCAGTCCTTGCCAAAGTCGGCATTGTAGTGTGCAGTTGACTCCAGCTTCTTTGCTTCATTGAGCTTCCTCACAGCCTGATGAGATCATACTAATTCAAAACTTAACATTATCATAACATGTTTATCTAACCTAGTATAGATAATTTTAAAACTTGAATAAGCATTATTGCACAAGAGAAGGCTTGCCTTCATGAAGTCCTCGTGAATGACGAAGTCGCGCTCTGCACGAATTGCTGACATCCCGGCTTCGGTGCAAACATTTCGAAGATCGGCGCCGTTGAAACCCTGCAATCCAAAAAAAAAAAATCATTGAGATGGAATTATGTACTACACTCCAAAATTACTGAAAAATGCTAAACATGCCTTATTTATAATATATTTTTGAAATATAATTGATGCCAAGAAAAATGGTGGAATATACTGCTACTCACTTCAGCTAACTTAACAACGGCTTCATAGTCAATGTCGCCGTGCTTGGCAATGCCAGCAGCATGAATCTTGAGAATCTCCATCCTGGATTGTTCATTGGGCAAAGGGATCTCTATCTTCCGGTCCAAACGACCGGGACGAAGAAGAGCCGGGTCAAGAACATCAGGGCGGTTCGTTGCCATTATCATTTTGACCTAAAGCACAAATTGTTATATACAAATTTAAGCCATTAAAAAAAATAACACAGCAGGGAATATTAAGGAGAAAGTCGATCTGTGTTGATGAGCAGTCAAAGATCGCATTTCAGGCATGTCTTAATGTTTGATTTTAGGAATCTAATTTTAATGCAGTCATATTACTATACATATATTTGGTTGGGCGTATAAATGATAAAAACAATTCTTTATAACTCCATATTCTAACATGCAATAAAAAAGCCGCACATATAGTTAACAACGTTAGAAATTAAAATGCCGATATGGTTTTCACAGATAATGGCCAATTGTATACAAAAAAATTACAACCTGCCCAATAGAGGCATCAATTATATCTGAACACTTTCTGTTCGTAATAAGCCCCACAACTTGACAAAAAATTTTGTTTCATTTGAATAATGTCTACACAAGCTGGATCAAATCCAGAATATAATTTAGTCAACAAATATCTTCAATATGTGGCGTTTGTTGCCACTGGTAGGCTCTGCAGTCTGCGTTGACAGATTAACATCAAAGAGATGAGGAGGAGATCGACAAAACCTAGTAAAATAAATATATATAAAAAAAAAACAGGTAGATTTATCTAGGAAGCTATACGTGTATTAAAGTATTTGATAGAAAAATTTAGAGAGAAAAAAAATCTTCATTTAATTTTTATGGATCTGAAAAAGCTTATGATAGAGTAGGCATTAGAGAGAAGGATTTTGAGTTCCATGTATTGACGTTATTAGAGATTATGAATAATAGCATTTTTTTATAGCAGGGTGCTTATCTTATTCTTTTCCTGTTACTATTGAATTAACTCAAGGCACAGTTCTTATATATAATGAATGAATACCTTTCCAAGCTGATCAAATCCATCCAGCTGATTGAGCAACTCCATTAGAGTTCTTTGAATCTCTCGATCAGCACTAGTTCCCTCGCTAAAACGACGACCACCGATGGCATCAATCTCATCCATGAAGATGATGCATGGCTGCATATATATCGAGAAAATGTTAGAAAATTCTTCGTAGTGATACAACGATGCCAAAATAGAAGCACAAATAAAACTTCAAAATTTTGCCTTGATATGAAGAACTTTGATTAATTAGAAAATTACTTGGTGATCTCTAGCATAGCCAAACATCTCCCTAATTAATCTAGCGCTTTCACCAATATACTTGTCAATAATGGCGCTGGAAACAACCTACAAGTATAATAAATGAAATTAAAAAACAAAAGTACAGGTAAAAGTATGTCAGCACTCAATTAAAAAGAAAAAGTAAACAAGACTTGCCTTCAAGAAATTGGCATCTATGTTACTAGCAATAGCCCTTGCTAGTAAGGTTTTTCCAGTCCCAGGAGGGCCATAAAGAAGGACACCCTGAAAATGAAAAGGTATTACAGCCTCAAACAGCTAAAAATATGGCAAATGCTTTTGCTTATACTGCTTAGGAAAAATAAAGAAAATTCTTGCTTTGATACAGTTGCATTGAACAAAGTTCAGAACCTTACCTTTGGAGGCTTAATCCCAACTCTGAGGAAAAGCTCCGGATTCATCAATGGTAATTCAATTGACTCGCGAAGTTCCCGAATCTGATCAGACAACCCTCCTACAGCTGAATAACTTACATTACCTGGATCTTCATGAAGCATGTTGTAAACAACAGGATCGACCTGTCAAATGTATTCATAACTGTGTTTTCAGTTCTATTTGTTATGGGTTCACAATAAAAAGTTAAATACAAACCAACATCAATAAAACATAATAAGCCTTTTCAATTTCTTCTAAAAATGTTAACGACCAAATCTTTAGAGAGATGTACCTCTCGAGGAAGAGCTCGCATTATTGTTAAAGTAGTCATGTCAAGAACCACACGTGTTCCGGATGTTAATTTATCTTTATCAACTTTACTTCTGCAACCGACAACATATCTAGGACCACTACTAGCCTTAACTATCACTGCAATTAATAAATGAAAACCACTCGACTGTCAACAATTTGAGAAATAATGAAAAGCATGCATAGCTTTGAAAAAATGCACATGAATAAGTAATATAGTAATTTGTGTAACTAAGCAAATGGAAGTGCAGTAATGTTCTTATTTATCAGCAGAAACATCAATAAAGGTATATATGGTGTTTTAGTCATGACTGGTTTTTTGCACCTTAAAGAAACATTTGAGCAGACTGAAAAATTTAGTTTGCGAGCACATGGCAGCCTTAAGGATTGTGAGTTGTGAGAAGCCAAGTTATTGCGAGCTACTTAAGCAAAGTTCACATAAAATTAATTAGAATATTAATTTCAGGTTAAAAAAAGTGTTTCAAATTGGAACAAGTGCTAATCATTAGTAATTACAAGGAGGAATGAAACTACTTTGTTTAAAAACATGTGCTAAGATCAGATAAATAATTTAGAAACAAAAACCTAACAACAGATAGAAGGCAACTAACTGTGCAGTAGATAATACGATTTTTAATGAAAATGACAAACGATTAAACACAAAAAGAGAGAAAATAGTGTTTCCAGAATTTAGATATTATTTTCTCCTGTTACATGTAAAAAATGATGTTTATCTGTGGTAAGATGTTTGAAATGAGGGATTCAAATAAAACAAATATATATAGCGTACAGCGTTCATTATCAAGAGGCCGAAGAACTTCTCCAATAATTTGGCCAACACTTTGTAGAGACTTTAAGTCGTCTTCTGTCTTGGAAAACTCTTTCTTTGCATTTCTTAGGCTCTCCCTGGCTACATAAAAATTACAGCTAAAATTATTACTTTCTACAAAAAGTATTAACTAAACTGGGGAAAAAATATTGAAAATGGCTACAGTGAAACTGTATCCCAACATTAAAATTCATATGCAATAAAATTATCTTATACATGTTTTTAATCTATATATGCAACATTCTTAAACTTATCTGATACATGTAAGAAATGATCCAGTTAATATAAAGTTTTGCATCAAGTCATATAATTCACATGTATTTAGAGCAAATTTTTCAGCACATGTAACAATGCACATCCTCTAAAGACATAGGAATGGCAAGCTTGATATCAACTAGATGCAAGAACTGTAATTAGAGATAGCAAATGTTTAGTCTAAAGCTAAAAAACCAAAAACTACAGAGATACCTATGTGTATTACTATTCATGATGGTTCCTTACAAATCATAAATGCATTACTTTAGTCGTGGTAAAACCAATTTAAGCCAGAAATTTGGACATTAAATATATTGACAATCCATGTTACTACTTTCTTCATGCTAGCTCAATGAAAACTTACCCAAAAAATTTTGATCATTAAATTTATATTTTAGATCTCAGCATAAACTAACTGTTATATCAAAACTATTTACAACTAACGCTTCAAAACAAACAGGAAATAATAGAAGATCAGTGATGAATAAGTAAATTAGCTTGCATAAAAATGTCTCAAGCAATGAAAAGTTTTGGGTTAGAAGATTAGTATAGATTCTTATTGCAAGAGCATTAAAGTTCTTAAAATGATATATTAAGACTCTTCTTATATATTAAATTTGTTATATATAGTTTTAAGAATGATGAAGTTCTTAATATTATTTGGAAATTAAGGTAGCAATTAAACACTGCTGATCTCCTCCTTGTTGGATTACAACGACAGCAACAAACCTTAATCTATTAATAAGGTGAGTTGGTTGCATAAATCCTGTCTTCATTGTGAATGATTGAGTAAAAGCCCCTCCCTAAGTTTCAAATAAAAAAAGATTCTTCCTAATAGTTGTGAAATATCCCTATATAACATACCTAGTCATAAAGCTGCGCTATAAAATTTTTCTTAAATTTTATGTGGAACTTTTAAATCTTACATTACCTCAAAAGCGCTCCTCCATTTCATCCAACCAACTAGAATTCTATTAATCACATCGCTCTCTATTTCACATTATTTTGAATAAGTCAACCAAGATAGGTGAACCTCTCTCTTCTTGAACACATGGTCCACAATAGTTATGTCATCAAGATTAGGGCTTCTAATATAGTTGAGCTTACTCCCTAAACTCCATATATGTGTGTATGTATATACATATATATATATATGCATGTAGATATTCTTGGTGTGCGTATGTACGTGGGTATACAAGTGTATGAATGTGTGTGGCGTGTAATTAAATGAAAATGTATGATATTATGTACTCAGGTGTGTATATATATGAGTGTACGTGAATATGTGTCTATGAGTGTACGAGTGTATGTGTGCATGTGGTGCACAAGTAAGCAAATAGCTAGAATATATGATTCTACAATAGTGTTTTCAGCTCCCATCTTTTCTTCATTTGCATAATACATACCCAATAATGGGACACACTTAATTTACCTAGTTACACTAAGGCTTGGGATTGTTGTTGTTGTGGGACACACTTGTATTTAAATAGCATGTTCCTTCAAGCATACCCACTAAATATACTAATAATAACAGTACCATTATGATAATAATAGCAATAACAAGAAAAATCAATAGAGAAAATTCCTATTTTGCATAGCAAAAATTGTCTAAGATGGTTTAAGCATAAAAAATACATATTATCATATGCCGATCTAAGAAAAATCAATTCATGATTTTTCCTATAAACGATAATAAAAAATTAATAAAAATCATATCGCATATTTAGAGCTTAGAGAGTGGCAATAATTTAATAAAGCACAATGGTAACAATAATGGATTAAAGAGGTCAACTTCACTTAGTAGGATTAAGATTTTATTTGTTGTTGTTGATGTTGTCATCTTACTTTGCCTTTACTTTTTAAGCAGCAGGGGCAATTTGGTTTTAAAGAAAAAAATATTGAAGTAAAATAAATTTAATGTAAAATAATTACTAGTAAATATATATTTGGTTGTATAGTTAATTTATTTAATATTATTGATTTTAAAAGCTTGTGTGCAAATTAAAAATAAAGTAACTACTAAAAATATAAAAAAATAAAAAAGAAATGCTCACACCATCCTTGGCATGTAAAGCTCACGAAGGCCCAAGAATCTGAAAGATGCTAGACTTAATGATGGTTGGTGAAGTCTAGTGAAGCTGAATGGTAGCCAAAAAGTCTAGTGAAGCCTGAAGGATACTAGCAAGGTGTGCTCATCCAATTCAAAATGCAATCAATCCCAATACCATTTTAGTAAAAGTCAACGAGGTTTGAGACTCTGGTGAAGGTTGGCAATGGTCAGATAAGTTCATCAAAGCCCGGAGGCAGTTAAAGGTTATTTGTCCATAACAAAATGCAGTCCCAATTCAAGTATGAGGAAAAATGATAGAGACTAAGGTAGGCTGGCTGAGGCAAAAGATATTCAACAAAGTTCAACAGAAGTTCACAGTCAAAGCAAAGGTAGTCAAGACATGGATTCACGACATTCTTTTTCTTTTCATCCGATCATGGGATTCTTAACCACCCAATTTGGGCTTAAGAAAAATTGCCGAGGTTAGAGAGTCTGGCAAGGAAGGTAATGACATTCGGTGAAGCATGGAGAAAGCTATTGAGGGTTAGTTTCCAAATTAAAAATGCAATCCTACTTCAACTACGAGGAAAGATAGGCCGATTGAGGTAGAGAACGTTCAACAAAGGCCAACAGAGGCCCACTTAATGCAAAGAAAATCATGGCATGGGTTTGCGAATTTTTTTCTCTTCATTTGGCTGCAGAAATCTTAAACTACACAACTTGGGCATAAAATATTCTCTCAAAAATGAAGTTATTAGGTAAATTAAATTCCTCAAAATATTACATAAATTCAAAATACTCCAAATCAAACGCATGTAAATTAACACTACAGGTAATAACTTTACTTCACATTCAACTGTTGCAAACCAAACAGCTTCTTTATAAAACTATTAAAAAACTCTACACATCTTATTATTGTATTAAAAATAAATCAATTTTTTTTCGTATTTTTTGCTTTTCCAATTTTACATTGTTAATCAATAACACCAATCCTTCTTTATAAAACTAAGTAGGGCCAATTACAAATCCTTTGTCCCATTGTGCTCGATCATATAATAGCCCTTAATTTCTAAGTACACAAGATCATTCCTAATAATGTCATGCCATATCTTTTTTGGTCGTCAACTTCCTCTTTTAGCATGAGCAAAATTTATTAATTTAGCAATTTTAAAACACTTGCTATGCTTGAGCCATATACATGACTTTCTTTGAACTTATTCTAAAAGAGCTTGATATTATGTACTAATTTCTCATCATATCGATTGGTGCATACCTACTCATCCTTTTAGCATTCTTGTCTTTGAAGCACACTTATTTTATCATGCTTCTACTTTGTCCCATGTTACACTAATGGTCTTAAAATTATCCTATAAAACTTTTCTTCAGAAAGTAAATTTCTTCTCCACAACATAAAATTAATTCATTTTACCTAACCAATCTGCCAGATCTAATCATTCTTTTAGCATTCATGTCTTTAAAGCACTTAATTTATTAAGCATCTACTTTGTCCTACATTACACTAATGGCCTTAAAATTATTCTATAAAACTTTTCTACTCGTCCTTTTAGCATTCTCGTCTTTGAAGCACTTATTTTTCTATGCTTCTACTTTGTCCCATATTACACTAATGGCCTTAGAATTATTATGCATACCTACTCATCCTTTTAGCATTCTTGTCATTGAAGCATTTATTTTATTATGCTTCACTTTGTCCCACATTATACTAATGGCCTTAAAATTATTCTATAAAACTTTTCTTAAGAAAGTAAATTTCTACCCCACAACATAAAATTAATTCACTTAATCTAACCAATCTACCACATCTAATCATATTTACTACCTCGTGCCAACAAATATTAATTTTCCTTTATTTTTAATGAACCATTTTTCCCTATATAAAAAAGCTTAAAATAATAAAACAAAATTTCAACAAACCAACACCCAGCCTTAATCCCACTGTGGGGTCGACCACATGAATCCTTTGTTTATATTGTGCACGATCAAATAGAAGCCCCTCTCTAAGTTCTAAATAGAGAAGATTCATTAGTTTTTTGGTCTTCCTCTTTAATAGGGGAAAATTTATAAACACATGCATCTATCAATTTAAATTAGTGCATGGCATGAGGAGCTTTTTAAGTTTATTAGTAAAACAAAAAGTAAAAATAAACTACAATTCATCATACAATAATGCTAAAATAATAATTGATGCTAGCCAATTTAATCACATAAATATTATTAATATATATATATGTATATATGATACTATCGATAGCGTTCCCATTATATTTCTTTAGCACCTGAGCCAATAGCTCTTTTCCTTCTACATTTGAAAGAGGGTTGCTCCGTGTTGGCAAGATTCATTATCAAATCCTTTTCTTGAATTGAGAGAATAACCAACTCAAGTCGGCAGTGTTGTCAATACAAAACATTATCGTGGACGCAGTCGTGGTTATTAGTTGCGACCTTCATCATTCAACATTTTGCTAATTTTGGCATCATCATGTCGACTCCGAGATTTTAGGATACTTTTGCATTGTTATATGATCCTCATGTCTCTCCCTCATCTCCCTCTTCAATGAAATTATAAACCTTAAATTGTAAAGGCTTACCATCAAATTCGACATTGCTCCATCGATGTCCCCTAAATGAATTAAATTTGTTGGGTCATCCTCAGGTTGGGCAGTCCACCTCCGCTTGTGTTGTCCATAGTTATGAATGTTTTATATGCAAATGCTACAAGATTAGATTATGATTCTTTGGTTCAATTGAAAGCCTTATTGAAGAAATTGCTTCACTTGCGAAAGTTGGTGATGTTCCTCATTCTTCAGTTAATGAAATGTGTGGACCTTCACCAAACCTTTTCCAAAGTGATGGCAGATCCATCTTTTGTTCCTGAGCATAACTGTAATACTAGCAAGGTATTTAATTTGATGAAATAGTTGCTTCGTTATTCATTGAGGAAGAAGTTTGGGATCTAGCTTGCCTATTTAAATTTTCTCTTATTATAAAATTTTCTTATGGGCACTACCTTCAAGCATGTTTTTATTAAGAAAAGAAAACAATTATGCTTCTTTTTTTTCATACCTCAACTCCACATTGATAAGTAAACTATGATTTTAATCATGAGATCAATTGAGTTTAACGTTGATCAAAAGTCATCAACTCTAACCAGTGGTGTTTTCTAAACTTAACAGTCGTTTTGTAACATAGTTGTCCCATAATCAATTGAACCAAGTTACTTGAATCTCTTGCTCTTCTTGATAACATGGTCCTCAATAGTTATGGCCTCAAGATTAGAGCTTCTAATACAATTAAACTTGCTCCCTAAATTGTATATATATGCATATGCATGTATATATTCTTGGGTGTGCGTATGTACACATGTATGCATGTATGTATAATGTGCATATAGGAATGACAGGAGTGTAAGGGAACGGTGTATGTGTGTGTGTGGTGTAATTAAATGAAAATGTATGAAATTATAGTGTGTGTCTCTCTTTGTGTGTATATATATATATATGCATATGCATGTATATATTCTTGGGTGTGCGTATGTACACGTGTTGCATGTATATATAATGTGCATATAGGAATGGTAGGAGTGTAAGGGAACGGTGTATGTGTGTGTGTGGTGTAATTAAATGAAAATGTATGAAATTATAGTATCTCTCTCTCTCTCTCTCTCTCTCTCTATATATATATATATATATATATATATATATATATACACACGAGTAAACGTTGATATGTGCCGAAGGGTGTACGTGTGCATGTGCACATGTAAGCAAATAGCCAGAATACTTGATACTACATTAGTGTTTTCAGCTCCCATCTTTTCTTCTGCTACATAATACTACCCAATATTGGGGACACACCTATTCCACCTAGTGGATTAAGGCTTTGGGCTGTTGTTGTGGGTCACACTTGTATTTAGATAACATGTTCTTTCATGCATACCTACTAAATATACTACAATATTATTAATAAAAACAATAACAATTATAATAACAATAAGAATAAGAAAAAAAATCAAAAGAGAATATTACTATTTTACCTAGCAAAAATTACCTAGATAGTTTAAGCACAAGTACAAATTATTATGTCCATATAAGGAAAATAGATTTATTTATTTTGAATTTTCCCATATTTAAAAAAATAAGATCCAAAAAGACATAAGAAATTACTAAAAATGATCTTTCATATTTAGAGCTTAGAGAGCAGCTATTATTTAATAAATCACAATGGAAACAACAATGGATTCATGTGGTAGTTGTTGTTGTGGGTCACACTTGTATTTAGATTGCATGTTCTTTCATGCAAACCTACTAAATATACTACTAGTATTATTAATAAAAACAATAACAATTATAATAGCAATAAGAAGAAGAAAAAACTTAAAAGAGAATATTACTATTTTACATAGCAAAAATTACCTAAGATGGTTTAAGCATAACAAATACAAATTATTATATGTCCATATAAGGAAAACAGATTTATTTATTTATAATTTTGCCCATATTTAAAAAAAAAAAAAAGATCTAAAAAGACATAAGAAATTACTAAAAATGATCTCACATATTTAGAGCTTAGAGAGAGGCTATTATTTAATAAAGCACAATGGAAACAACAATGGATTCATGTGGTCAGCTTCAGAAGGCCTAAGGTTTTATTTGTTATTGTTGATGTTGTCATCTAACTTTACCTTTAATCTTTAACTGGCTGGGCCAGTTCGGTTTTAAAGAAATAAAAATTGAAATAAAAGAAATTCAATGTATAATTGTTTCAACTGAATAAATTTTTGGTTGTATAGTAAGTTTTGATATTATTGATTTTTTTGTAAAATTTCAACTATATTTATTACTAAAAATCAAAAAACAGAAAAGAAAACACTGGAACCATCTTTGGCATGTAAAGCTGACGAAGGCCCAATAGTCTGGAAGATGCAAGAACCTAATGATGGATGATTGGTGAGTCTGGTAAAGCCTGACAGTAGCCAAAAAAAGTCAAGTGAAGCCTGAAGAAGACTGGCAAGGCATGCTCGTCCAATTCAAAATGTAATCAATCCCAACCCATTTTAGGGAAAGCTGAGGCCTGGAAGTCTAGTGAAGACCGACGGTAGCCGGGAAAGTTCGTTGAAGTACGAAGAAAGACGTCAAAGGCTGGTTGTTCATATCAAAATGCAATCAGATTCCAGTGTGAGGAAAAATGATGGATCCAGAGTACGCTGGCTAAGGCAAGAGATATTCAACAAAGTCCATTAGAAGCCCACAGTTAAAGCAGAGCAGTCAAGACATGGCCTCACGGCATTCTTTCTCTTTCCATCTGATCGTGGGATTCTTAAACCACCCAATTTAGGTATAAATTTGGACAAAGGTAATGGCATACGGTGAAGTATGGAAAAAACCGTTGGGGTTGGTTCCCCCATTAAAAATGTAATCCTAATTCAAGTACGAGGAAAGATGACACAGGCCGAGGTAGGCTGATGGAAGTAGAGGACGTTTAACAAAGGCCAACAGAGGCCCAATCAAAGAAAAGGCAATCAAGACATGAACTTGCGATTTTTTTTCTCTTCATTTGGCAGCAAAAATCTTAAACCACCAAATTTGGGCATAAAAATTCTCTCAAAATGAACTTTTTATGTAAATTAAATTCCTCAAAATATTACCAATATTCAAAATCTCCAAATCAAATGCACGTATATTAACACTATAGTTTAATCACTTTACTTCCCTCCCAAAATGTTGCAAACCTAGCAGCTTCTAAATAAAATTATAAGAAAAAAAAATCATTCAAATCTTATTATTATATTAAAATAATGCCAATTTTTGTCATATTTTGCTTTTCCAATTTACATTGTTAACTTACAACAACACCAATCCTCAGTCCTACTAAGAAAGACCAATTACATAAATCATTTGTCCCTTTGTGCTCGATCACATAATAGCCCCTCATTTCAAAGTACATAAGATCATTCCTAATTATTTCATTCCATATCTTTTTTGGTCAACTTCATCTTTTATATTCTTACTTCCTCTTTCATGATATATCTTTTATATTTTTTGGTCATCAACTTCTATTTTTATACCAATTACATGAATAATTCATATTTTTGCTTTTCCAAATTTACACTGTTAACTTACAACAACACCAATCCTTAGTCCTACTAAGTGGGACCAATTACATGAATAAATTGTTCCTTTGTGCTCAATCATATAATAGCCCCTCATTTCAAAGTACATAAGATCATCCTACTAATTTCATGCCATATCTTTTTTGGTCATCAACTTCCTCTCTTTTAACATGAACAAAATTTATTAAATTAGCAATTTTAATAAGGGAATCAAACAATCAACACTTTCTATGTTTGAACCATATGTACATGACTTTATTTTAACTTATTCTAAAAGACCTTGATATGATGTACTTATTTCTAATCATATCGTTTGGTGTATATCTGCTCATCCACCTAAGCATTCTTGTCTTTAAAGCACTTATTTTATTAAAATGCTTCTATTTTGTCCCACATCACCTTAATGGTCTAAAAATTATTCTATAAAATTTTTCTTCTAAAAATATAATTTTTCTCCACAACATAAAATAATTCATTTTATCTAACAAACAGCCACATGCTAATCATATTACCACATCGTACCAATTAATATTAATTTGCTTTTAATTTTGATGGACCATATTTTCCCTAGCATACAATTTTGCCTTTTTATACAAAAAACAAAAAAGGGAAAAGTTTTTTTAATCCCTAAGATTTTATTTTATATCAAATTTGTCCCTAAAATTTAATATATTTATCAACTATAATCCTGAAATTATTAATATGTATCAAATAAGTCCCTAAAATTTTATTTATATATTAAATTGGTCCCTTTTTTAACATTTTAAGAAAAAGTAATAGAAGGCTCGGTCGCACTGAGCAGCCTTTCTCACGCCGTAGAGGCCCTCATTCTCCTCACCATCACCCCATCCTAGGAAAACAGCCCCGACAAAAAGATGGCCATCATGCTGTTGTGCCCCATCAGCACGGTGACGCAAGACACCAAGAGCGCAAACATCAGAACCCCAGCCAGCTCCACCTTGCTCACCCCACTAGTCCCTATTACGCCCGGTCATCCACGTCGCCATTGACCACAGCAGCCACATTAACCCTCCAATCATGCCCAAATCGCACCGTTGAACAGCCTTCCTCCGACCGAAGCCGGTCCCATGAACCCCCAACACCCGTGCCAGCGGCCGCCGTGATGATCAAGCAAGTCGCGCATTCACGAGCACTGACGCCACCAGCACTAACCAGCCTCTGTGGTCATCAACTTCAGCTCTACGGCTACGCGGATGACAATGAGGAGGCCAACACCAACGCGAAGAGCCACTCGCTGCCCATCGCTTGGGTCAGCCTATAGACCAGTGGGGCCGCCGCAATGGCGGCGAGTGACGGCACGGTGGGAATTGAGGAGGTACAAAGGGTAGAGCTCCAAGTCAGCGAAGAATATGAAGAGCATGCAGCACAGAGTCACCGTGCTTGTAAGATAGTCATCAATGGACTTCTCCAAGAAGGGTTTCTCGTCGAAGGATTTGCTAACAAGGAGGCCAGTCAGCATTTGGGAGGACACAATGTTAGGCTGACCTAGCCGCTGAAGGAGGACCTGATGGAGGATGTGGGAGAAGGCCACCAGGACGAACAGCTCCAAGCCATTACGGAACAAACAAATTGACCTCTTTTTTAAATATTAAAAAAATTATGGACCAATTTGATACAAAAAACTATATAAAACTATATGAACTTATCTGATACATTTTAATAGTTTCAGAAACCTATTTGATAATAAAAAAATGTAGGGACAAATTTGATACAAAAACAATACTATATGGAAAAAAACTTTTCCCAAAAAAACAAAAAATTACAACAACAATGCCACCAAGCCTTAATCCCACTATGTGGGACCAGATGAATCATTTGCTTTCATTGTGCACAATAAAATAAAAGCCCATCCCTAAGTTCTAAAAAAAAATCCATTCTAATAATTTCTTCTAATGTTTTTTTGGTCATCCTCTTCCTCTTTTAATATGAGACAATTTTATAAACTCAATTTTTCTAACAAAAACTGAGAAGTCAAGGCTTAATATGCTCGAGCCATCTAAGGCAGCATTCTCCAATATTATCCATTATTGGAGCCACTTTAACCTTGCTACATATAAACTTATTTCTCATTCTGTCCTTACGAGTATACCCACTCATCTACCTAAGTATCCTCATCTTTGTAACACTTCTTTTACTGGTAAATGTCTTCTTTGTCGGCCTACATTCAGCCTCATATAACATAGTAACTGAGCAGTCAAGGCTTAATATGCTCGAGCCATCAAAGGCAGCATTCTCCAATATTATCCATTATTGGAGCCACTTTAACCTTGCTACATATAAACTTATTTCTCATTCTGTCCTTACGAGTATACCCACTCGTCTACCTAAGTATCCTCATCTTTGTAACTCTTCTTTTACTGGTAAATGTCTTCTTTGTCGGCCTACATTCAGCCTCATATAACATAGTTAGCCGTATAGCTGCTCTATAAAAATTTTCTTCAATTTTAAATGGGATATTTCGACCGCACAACACTCCAGAAGCGCTCCTTCCATTCGTCCAGCCAGCTTGGATCCTATTAATCACATCACTCTCTATTTCACCATTAGTTTGAATAATTGAACAAGGTATTTGAATATCTCGTTCTTCTTGATCACATGGTTCTCAATAGTTGTCCTCAAGATTAGGGCTTCTAATAAAATTGAACTTATAGTCCATATATTATGTTTTAGATCTACTAAGATGAAACATTTAGATTTTTAAATAATCCTCATATAACATTTATGTTTTAGTTTTGCTTTAACTCCATCCCTAGCATTTCAATTAATAGAATGTCATGCAAATAACATGCACCAAAGAACCTCCTCTTGAATGTGGTCAATAAGAACATTCATAATAAAAGCAAAATGATATAGGCTGAGAGTCAAACATTTATGTAATCCAATTGAAAAAAAATTCATATATAAAAAATTTCCTTAAATTACTTATGCAGCACCTTCTTAGACTTGAATTTGGTAAGACCATGGAATGATTCTTTAACAATTTTAGTGAAACAATATTTTTCCCAGCTATGGGTACATTCTCAAACTAAAGTGAAGCTTTGATTTTTCAAGCATTGAAAATAATGCTAGCTAGCAAATACTTAACACCAAAACTTTTCATATTTGGATGTCTAGCTTGCAAAGTTTTCTATTTACATATCTAGCAGTAAAAAGTTCCTATTTACGCCATAGCTAGCACCCCCACTTAAATCCTTTGCAAAGCTTAAAGGGAATGAGATTTCATGCATGGGTAGTACTGTTGCAAGTTTTGTAAATATAAACGTTTGTGAGATAATATGTAAATAAAAAAGATATCGCTACTATGCATATAATTCTCAAAAATACTAGGATAGATATTTTACTATTACATAAATTAGGTAGCAACTGTTAAGGTATTGATACAAGATTAAGTTTTCAATTAACATTTCATTTTGAAATCAATTAATATATGTTTTACATTCAACTAGATTATAAAATTTTAATTGGAGCACAATACTACAATAAAAATAAATTAAGTAAATTTATTTTGAACACAATTTTGAGTGAAATGTTGTTTAAATTCTCGAACAAATGTAAAAATGAAACAATTATGCTATTAAAATTCAAAAAAAAAATTATAAAATAATAAAAACAATTTAATATATTTATATATCCAAACAAATATAGATATGTGTGTAATAAAAAGGGAAAATTTAACGGATATCATTGAAATTACCCTAATTTACACATCTAGCACCAAAAAAGTTTATCAAAAACTACAAATATAATGACGGTTTAGCAACATTGGATTTAACAATCTAGCTAGAATATAAAACATTAAATCTGCAAATCAAACCAAATTGTATTTATCTAAATAATAGAATTATCCAGATGTCGTAAAGTAGACATGTATTTATCATTACTTGTTTTCAATGACAAAACAATATCGTGAACGCGGCCGTGGTATTAGTCGCGACCTTCGTCATTCAACATATTGCTAATTTTGGTATCGTCGTGAGCCTCCAAGGTGTAAGAATACTTATTTCGTATTGTTGACATATGAACCTCCTCCCTTCTCTGTTCAATACAATTAGAAACCCTAATTTGTAAAGGTTTACCATCAAATTCAGCTTTGCTCCTCCGATGTCCCCTAGATGAATTAAATGTGTTTTGTCATCCTCTGGTTGGGCAGAATCCATCTCAGCTTATGCTGGCCATAGTTATGAATGCTTTATATGCAAATGCTACTAGATCAGATTTTGATTCTTTGGTTCAATTGAAGGCCCTTCTTGAGGAAATTGCTTCACTTGTGAAAGTTGTTGATGTCCCTCATTCTTCAATCAATAAAATGTGTAAACCTTTCGTGCCAAGCATTTTCCAAAGTGGTGGCGAACCCATCTTTTGTTCCTGAGCATAGTTGTAATACTAACAAGGTATCTCATTTGATGAAAAGGTTGCTTCGTTAATCTTTGAGAAAGAAGTTTGGGCACTAGCTCGTCTTTAAATTTTCTCTTATTAAAAAACTTCTTATGCTTCAAGCATGCTTTTATTATGCTCTCAAAGGACAACGATTATGCTTCTTTTTTTATATCCTCATTTTTATTAAGCTCTCAAAGGTCTATTGAGTTTAACACTAATAAAAAATTATTAACTATACCCAAGTGGTGTTCCCTAAACTTACCAATCATTTTGTAACAAAGATGTCCCATAGTCTCTTATAACTTCATTTGGGAAGCCTCTAAGGCTAATGTTCCAAGTCAAAGCCAACCTCGACCTTCTGCAGCTCGAAATTGGGTGAAATTAGATATCGGCTACCCTATCTTTTTCGATTGGCATTGGTTCCTCAGGTTTCCTGCATACTGTAATTTTTTGAAAGGTTTCTAAGTAGTGCTTTAGCTATTTTACCATTGTGCATGGAATAAGAATTTGCTATAGAATTTATCTAAGGCTTATACCAAAGCTATAGCCGATAATCAAGAGGTTGTACTAGTTTTGAGTTGCGATGATTTGCCTAAGGCAACCCCTCCGAGTCAAAGATGCAAGGATGCAAAGCCTACATATTATCTCTTTAATAAGTAAAATTTGGTATCAACTTTAAAATCGAATGGGGATGCTTACTGGGCAAAGTGGAGATCTGATACTTGAAGTTCTGCTAATGTTAAGCAAACAAATAAGAACATAGTTTGTAAAAAAAGAGATAGAGATAGTAAGAGTGCTAGATACATCAAGTTTTTGTTTTCCATAACTGAGTTAAGGAATCCTCTCCCAATAAAAATTACCAACCGTTATGTTGAGTTACTAATATAATCGGTTCAAGATTTTCTCAAAATAAATGTATAGCAAACATCATTACATGCAATTTCTAAAGGTTATAAATTAGCCCTTATAATTTATCTTAAGTTTCATATTAGCCCTAGAGTTTAAAAAGTAATAAATTAGACCTCATACTTTTATAATAATTCCATCAAGTCCTTAAAAATTTTAAGTTAAAAATGTGCGACTATAATTCTTATTTGTTTCAAAGTTGAGTGACAATTTGTACTTATGAGCAATCATGTACTAAAATGTAAATTATAAATATTTGGGTGCAATATAAATGTAGCACTCAAAAAATATTTACAGTTAAAGCACACCCTAAGCCTTCCGAGAACTCAAAAAATTTGACGTCCTAGATCCTCCAGAAAGCCGTAAACACAACGGATCAAGACTGGAAACTAAATCTCTCTCTCTCTCTCTCTCTTCAAAAAAAATATGTTAGATTTTAAATGAGAAATGCGCACCAGTTCGAGCCCTGGTTTCCTGCTCCTTGTAATTAAGAAGCTTCTTACGATAGTCGTTTAAGGCACTCCGACGACGGGAAGGGTCCTCCGCTTCATTCATCTTTAAAACAATTGAAGATGTTAGCAAGAAATCTAGGGTTTACGAAGAAACACGAAGAAACAAATAAAAGTCGGCGAAGAAACAGATTCTGATGATTTCATTTCAAGTTAAAATAAAGACGGTATCAAATTAAAAAGTGCTTCCGCAAAAAATAAAAATTTTTAAGATAACTGTATTTTAAATAAAATATATATTTTAATTCATGATATAATTTGATAAATATAACAAATGAAACAAAGCTGATGTTCAAAATAATAGAAAAATTAAAATACTAAAAATTTAAAAATTACTAATTATAAATTTATCATCTAATTATAATAAAATTATAGTTTAAGGGATTATTAACATTGCATGGATAATTATATTAATAATAATTTAATGAATATAATGGAGAGTGATATATATAATATACAACAAATTGTTATAAATAATTTTGAACAAATATTAGTATTATAATATGTAAATGAATTATTGTAAGAAAAATAATCATTTTATTATTATGCTCATTTAATAATATATATAGTTATACCATATAAAATATAAATGATTAGTTAAGCAATTAATCTTAATTAATAATTAGGTAAGTAATAACAAAGCTATTTGTAGTAATATTCATTAAGAAAAGAAAGTTAATGAGCATTGTGATTTTGTTACAATTCCAAATTCCTATTATTAATATTATTTAAATATAATCAAATTTTGTAAATAGTTAAGCAATTAATCTTAATATTTTGTTATAACTAAGAAAATGACTTTATACTATATAATATTGTTTTCAATAATATTTTAATGATTATATACTAATAATAAATTGTGTATTCAATTTTTCTTTCCATATTTAGATTCAAAACAACAAACTATATGAATTTAGGTTATTTATGCTATTTATAGCAAAGCTACTATATACTTTCAACACTTTATTGAATGTCAAATTTGGATCACAAAAGAACACAATAAAAAAATATCAAACCTTATTATCAAAAATAACTTTATACAAATAGATTCATATATGTACACATGGTTTAGATTTTATTTATCTTTTATTAAAAATTAGTATTAATAAATTGGATTTAATACTAAGATTTACATCTTGATTGATACTCAACTTAGCACCCAAATCTTTTTAGAAATGATGATCAATTTTAGATAATAATTGCCTTTATAATATGTGGAATTAATAAGTAAACATATTATTTAAATTTTACTATATTAGACTTTTTACAATCAAATTATTGAGAAGCAAACTTTTGAATAATAGTTCTATATTGAATATGAGTTTTAGAGCTTTTAAATAAGCTAGATTAGCACCTTAAAGTTAAAGCATAATTATTTTAAGAAAAAATAATTTTAACAAATCTACATAAACTTTGATCTTAATCAATTAATAAAATTAATTTTGTAAGATTTAAATTTTAAAAGAAGCATGATATTTAAATTTTACAAGTATTAGAATTTATAAAATGCTAATGCTCATTTAACTGCAAAATCAACTTTATACTTAAGATCATCACAGTCTTCCAACTAGTATAGGTTGCCTTGATTTTGTTCGTATATTAATTTATATATATGAATGGTGTTATAGCCTGTTGGTTCAGACTCATGATTTATTAACTCAGGTTATGGGTTCAAATTCCACTGATCACACATAATATATATATATATATATATATATATATATATATATATATTACAAGAGAACGTAAGTACAAAACATGTCCGTCATTATGAGTTTACATAATTTCAAATAAGAAATAAAAATAAAAGTCTCATGATACTATAATATAACTTTTAAATTGTTAACAATCACATGCAATTAATAACAATTTAATACTTGTAATTTCAACATACTACCTCACATATAACTCGTGATTATTGTATATAAGCAAAACTTGTATGAATTAATATCAAAAGCTCATAAATTTCTTTTAACAAGTTAAATACTCTTTAACTCACAAGTTAAAATTTATAAAATAAATGTAGATAATTGTTAAATTTAAAGTCAATAAATAAAAATTATTATATAGAATCCAAAGTGTTCACACCCTCTTATCACATATAAGTCATGATTATTATATAGAATCCAAAGTGTTCATATCCTCTGATCACCTCTCTGTTTCATTGGCTTGTTTTGCCTTCAATAATCTCTTTTCAAGAACACTATCATCAGCTACTAAAAAATGTACTTCACATTATGATCTAATATTACAAGAATAAAAAGGTTAATATTTATATTACTAGAAAGCTTTTTTTTTCTACTAAATACCATTTAAAATTACAAAAGCATTTACTTTCAAGTTTAAGGAATTAATTCCTTTAAAAATAAAATAAAAATTGCATACCCTAATTTTAGATTTAAAAGTATTATACTAACAAATTTAATAAATTATATCATTAGAAGATTAATAGTTTTATCTCCAAGTACATCATTTAATGCTTATAACAATAATAAAAAATGTTTTTCAACATTATATTTGGAAAAATAAAAATATTATAGTGCATTACTATGCTTTTCTTTCACAAATTCTTGCTTAGTACAATTATTATTTTATTAAGATTATAAGCAAATTTTCTACATATTAGAATTTGAATTATTATGTGATATTTCAATATTTTCAAGTGATTGCAAGAAGTTTTTATATTCATGCACAAAAATATTCTTAGTTCAGTCGTAATATAATGTCTTTTAAAAATATTTGTTGTACTTAATATGAAAAATTAAACACATTAAATCAATTAGTTACTTTAAAAAATTTGCATCCAATTCAACTAATTAATTCTGTTTGAAGTTAATTCTTAATATTATTATAAGTTTTCATATTCAAGAGCGTATGTAGCACAACATGCACTTATTGTACATTCACAAATAACTCATTTTAACAATAGTCAGTCTTGATTTAGGTGGATACCAAAAATTTTCTCATGTGGTTATAACATATAAATTAAAATATCTTTTATTATTACTATAAATTAATAATATGCAAAAAACATTAATATACATATGATACTATAATAATAATAATAATAAATGGATGATTTTAATTACTAAATTTATTTAATCAATCATAATAAGAAAATGAAACAAATAATATATTGTGCATTAATATGGATAATTAATTCAAATTGATAATGAGAATAATATAGTATAGTGCAAGTTCAACTTGAAATAATAACTATATGAATTAATGTTAATTTTGCTAATTTTAGCAAAATAAATAAAATTGTAACGCCCTATTTTTAGATTTGATATGATAATCCAACAACTGGTGTTAAAGGGTATTTAATACTATATTTTCTAATTTGATAAATATATTAAAATAATCAGAATATTCAATTGAGTTTTGAATTTGTCCAAAACTTTAGGATTTGCTCTAAGCACCCTTTGGAGACTAATTGAGACAATTATAAACTGATTGTCAGCTCATTATTGATTAACAATATTGGGTTGTTACAAGAATTGTCTCACTTGAAATGTAAGTATTAGAAATTCATGCAATACAATTTGGAATGATCCACAATGGTGCTCTTGATATTCATGGTGAAGGTCTTAAGATTGTATGAATAATTTTTTGGGAGATATTAAAAAAGGTCAAGTTATTTTGTTGCAGGACAATTGACCATGAATTTTCCTATAGGAATACATGCCAGTTATATATTGATTTAATATGATATAGACTTGCTCATTTATACTTCCAACACTTTATTGAACGTCAAATATGGATCATAAAGGATGACAAAAAAATCAAATCTTATTGTCTAGAATGGATTTATACAAAGACACTCATATATGCACACTTGGTTGGTTATTTATTTATCATTTTTAAAAATTAGTATTAGGAAATTGGATTTATAAACTATGCTTTATCATGTTGATTGATAATCAAATAGCACCAAAAGTTGGATCTATAACATGTGAGTTTAATAAATTCTATTTAAATTTTATTCTACTTCAACCAAACTTAATATGATCCCCATGATGCTAATTATAGACATAACTATTTTAATAGCTCCAAAAGTGCATTTCTCTTTGTATAGTTTCCTATTATAGCTAGCAAAAATTTAAAATATATGATCGATAATATAAACAACAGTCTAACTTTCTATACATGTAATATCTTTTTCATGAGTATTTAATAATTAGCTCATGCAATATTTTAGATGAATAACATTATTTTATAATAATAAATATTGAATGTGTAATGAATGAAATTCTTGGCATAGCTTAAGTGTTGTGAAACCCTAAACAAGCATCTAAGAAACTAAATAAATTTTAACATATAATAGAGTTAATAAAGTTATTTATGTTTAAAAGTAGTCCTGAGTCATTTGTACAAACACACTTTATCTTTTTGTAATTGATGCACATTCTCTACCTATATTGAACTTCTTACAATCAAAATAATGAGAAGCAATATTTATAATTATAGTTCTAGAATGAGCTTGAGTTTTAGAACTTTTAAATGAGTTATATATGGTTTGAATCAAGTTAAAATGAAATTGGACATAATTTTTAAGAGAATAACACTTTGTTATGATTAACATTGCGACACTTGCCAACTAATGTTAAGGCAAAATAATTACAAAAACTTGATTTTAATAAATCCACATTAACTCTAATCTTAATCAATTAATAAAATCAACTTAAGGTAATGTATATATTTGGAAAGAGCATATTTTATAGAGCCTTCATTTAAAGTAATGTAAAGAGTATATGTAGCACAACATATTTAATTGTACATTCACAAAATATTCACTTTGAGAGTGGTCGATTTAGATTTATGTGGATACCAAAACATTTCTCATGTGTTTAAAGATATAAATATATCTTCTTGAAAAACAAACATAGAAATCCTTTAAAAAAGATTTCACCATCATTGGATTGCTTTTATAACAAGAACTAAAATAAGACCTTGCAATTTCCATGATATTAAAGATTATAGAACCTATATAAAGATATGTAAATAAAAAAGCAATTACTATGCACTATTATGAACCAATTATACAAAGATATTATAAATGCTTAGTGAAATTCATCTATTGAAATATTGTTATATGTGTTCCACATCATAATAGTATTAAAAATCATACTAAATAAGATACCTTCTTAGTATCTTAAACTATGTAATATCATATTCTTAAGAGCCTATTTTGGGTAATTAACTAAGCAATAAAGACTTCATATGACATCCTGGTGATCTTAAATTTAACACAACCAAATATATTTTAGAATCCCAACAACTTTTAAAAAATCATTTATAAAAATATATATAATATTCTAATTTTAGGTAATTAACTAAACCATAAAGAGTTCAAATAACATTTTTATGATCTTAAATTTATCACATGACCAAATGTATTTCGTAATCCCAATAACTTTTAAGAAATCACTGCTAAAAATGTACATCATATTCAAAAGAAAGAATTTACCTATCAATATTTATAATGATTCACTACTAGGGCTCTATTTAGGGTAATGCAATTGTCTAAATAAAAAAAGAGATTATTTTTGTTTGAATGCCTTAACAAAATGCTATCATATTTTTGTACTCAATATCAATGGTAGACAACAGTAATCAACACACTATGAGTGAGCTAAGTTAGCAAGCATAGGAGATGATAGAGAGGGAAACAAAGCTTTTCTATGTTAAACAAAGCTACAGTTTAGCATAGGAGATGATACTACTTTTTCGAAGTCATTCTACTAAAACAGCTCCCCCTTAAATAACATGAACCAAATAAAAATGAGCTTTACATAAAGCACAATAACCAAAGAACTGCTCAAATGCAGCCTGAAACTTACACCCAACCGACTAAGTTTTGATACTTTTGAGGCTTTAGTAATAGCCCTACTTTGTTACGAAGTGGTAAAATTAGATCAAAGCCTAGTTTATTCAATCTTTTGCATTATTATTAGTAAATGAACATAATAAAGCCTCTAATATCCAAACTTCTTGTTGCCATCAAACGCAACAGTGTAAGCTAGCCAAATCTAATTAGCCCCCCAAGTCTATTAATCTCTTCTATTCCTTCCATCGTGTAATGCCAAATCAAATCAACGAACACAGACGTATATATACTACCTATTTTGGGATCCCCTTCAAAATGAAAGACAAATAACAGTAAGGATTAACTTACATTATATCCATTAGAGACAACATTTGTGTGTTAAACATGTAAGGAAGCTTTACGTGCTTATGGGTCATATAACTCTAAAGGTAAAAAAATTAATACTTTCAATTTTCAAATAATTTAAAAGCAGAATTCGGTTAAGCATGCAGAGAGACATTGGAAAGCGCGAAAGGCGGCTTTCTCTTTCTGCTGACTTGGTGATGGCATGTTTTGTCGCATGGATAAGGACAGTCCGTTTCTCTGACCGGCGAACGATCAAAGTACCAATCGCCGACCGAATTCGCGATTCCCTGCAAATTATTTGTTGAATGAATAATCAGCGCATGAGCTTTAATGTTTGCAAATAAAGCAACGTCATTTTACTATCTAAAAACTCTTCTAATACAGACTGTTGTTGAAAGGCTTATCGTCTACAAGGAATGTTGCCTCGGGTATTTTTTAGGGATTGGATGGATTAGTTGCTAAGCTAAGCTGTTAAAATGTTCGAAAGTAGCTAAGCTACATCATGATAAGCCTGAAATGAAAAACTCTCTTCCTCAATGAAGAGTATTAGCCTGAAAATGATGCCATCTCATGTGGGCGTATCATTGCCTTGCATGAGACACACCGCCCTTAGAACTTTCTACCAGCCGAACCGGTGAAATCAAATATACTAATTGCCAAGCTTCAAACATCCAGTTTTAGGCTGGATGTTTAAGAGCTTAGAGCCTAATATTATCGCCTTTGCTATCATGTCTCAACAAGATTACTAAAAGATATGAGACTTTGTTCACCTATTATTAAGGCAGCGATATCGCCCGGATATACCCACTCTGTACCAATAATTTCTCGTTACAGTATGATAGTGCGTTAAAAGAAAAGTGAGATGGACTTCCTGACTGCTGTCCCTTCACTACCGACCGTATTATAGAGTTGATAGTGACAGCCACACTAGCTAGTAACAACCTCCACAATTTTTCATCTTTCATCTACAACAACCTAATCTTCACCATGCAATCTCTAACAGCAAATGTACCATATATTCTATTGTTATACTTACATATCCTGATTTATCATTAACTGTGGAAGTCTTCGTGGTATCAGAGCAGGCTATGAAGAAGCTTCATCCGCTCAACAATCTTCACATTCTTTCCTCACAAAAAATTCTCTCCACCACATAAGCTTGAAGGAAGACGGTGAGCAACCTCCCAAATTCAAATTTGGTTCTTCCAACCAGCGATGGATTCAGCCAGCTCTCGTATTACATGGCCACCAGCTCTAGCCTTCCAGCTAGAATTCCCTTCAATCCAATTCAATCTAAAATTCTTGATGAATAACATTAAGAACATGATACACAATCTTCTTAATACAGACAACTATCAAATCTAGAGAGCCCGATCCTTCAATTATTCAAGGCCAGCTCACTCCATGGACATCTCGACTGCCAACTTCCGCCCCTCTCCAACAACTACAGATGACAATGGAGGAAGGATCCCTAATCTGAGGTACATGGAGTGGATCAATATAGATAACAATCTCTTCAACAATTCTTCTATATCTCCTCAACTCCAACTCCAACTCCTTCTGCGAGTTGGGCAAACTCTCGTACGCCGATTATAGTCAGCAAATTGCTCCCAATCATCCAGCTGAAAAACGAGCTACACAATGTTGCTCTCCGGATCGCCCAATGCAAGCCTACCTCCAAGACAACTAAACCGTCATAGGCAATATCGCCGCTGCGGGATCCAAAATTGACTGCCAACCTCATCTCAAGCCTTCAAAATAGTCATTCGCACTAGACTTCATCGCATCAACCTCGAAGATCTCTATTCCTTACTATGTAGTGAAGAAATTTAAGTGGTGAATGACCTCAACAAAGAACTTCAGCAGCCACTCTATCAAGAAGTCTACCAACTAAAACCTGCTCCCCTAGCTCACGCCCGAGTCGTGGACGAGGAAACAATTTCTGAGACAGTAACCTCTTCCCCGCTCGCCCATGTACAGGTCAACACATACGCAACACGGGCAACATTATAAAATGTCAAATCTGAGGTAAAGGAGTCATACAGCAATTAAATGTTGGCCACAAACAATTCTCTCGTACACATGACAACACTCCACCTGCAGCACTTATCTCGAATGAAAATGGTGGCACCAACTGGTACCTCGGCTTCGGTGCCTCATCACCATAACAAGAGACCTTGATCAGCTATCCATAACTGAATCATACAAAGGTCATGTCAAAGTCACAGTGGGCACCGAGGAATCCTTGCAAATTTCCGATGTTGAATCCCTTTCAAATCTCCGATGTCGGTAATTGCATTCAAATTGTAAATTCATCTTATCTAATCTAATTGATGTTCCTCATTCCAAATATAGTTTTCTATCTGTTCACAAACTCGATACTGACAATCTTTGTTCTATCCTCTTTCAATCCGCACGGCTTCTCAATCAAGGGCCTCTACTCAAATAAAATTTTACACCTCATAATCAGCATCAACAGCCTCTACACCATTCACAAGTCACGATGGGCAACGAGGAAATCCACCTTCAAGCGTCACCCGCCAACTCAATCAGTATCTCCCGGCTATCAATTCCACTTTTCCAAGTTTTACATGCCGCCAATGTATCCTTGCAAACACCATTGTCTACAATTTCCAAAATCTGCCCTGCTCAAATGATATTCTCAAGCTTATACATACAATATGGAGACCCACCCCCAATATTTCAAAAAAAGGATATAAATATTACGCACTGTTCATTGATGTTTTTTCAAATTTGTATATGGTGTTTCTGATGCGCAATTAATCTAGAACAATTCACAAATTTCTCCAACTACAAGACATTCTAGAAAGTCACTTTAACAAAAAAAAAAAAATACTACGTGTTGACAACGACACAGAAATTTCCCAACAAACACTTCGTCAATCTCCTCTCACAAATTGGCATCTAGCATACCTAAGCGGTCCCTATACTCCATAAAAAATGACAGCTAAATGCAAACATCGCCACATTCTTAACTTGCACGTTGTTATAAACAGCTTCCCTTTGGCACCACTTTTGGGTCGATGCTATCCTCACCTCCGCATAGCTAACCAACCACCTACCCTACCCGAATACTAACAACACCACCCCTCATCATCTGCTACATAGCACACTCCCATCATACTCACACCTATGGGAATTGGGTTGTCTAAGCTTTCCCCTGCTTCCACCGTCTCAAGCAAATAAACTAACTCCATAATCAATTCCAGAATATTCAATGGGTATCCTCCCAACACAAAAGGCTGTAAATTCTACAATCTTCCACAAGTTCTCAACATGTGGGCTTTATTGAGAACGCTCATGCCTGCACAGAAATCTCCACATTCACTGAACACTCACCTATGGCATTCGGTTGTCTATGCTTTCACCTTCTTCCAACATCTCAAGCAAACTAACTAACTCCATAATCAGTACCTTGCATATTCATCGGGTATCCTCCCAACACAAAAAAGCTACCAATTTTATAATCCATCCACATGTTATACACCCATGTCTTCATCCCAACCAGGTTACTGCAGGACCAACCCTACAATTTAATCTCAATCTTTCGCTCCATCTTTCCCTGCTCTTGCAATACTCCACAACATTCCAACGACTCCAAATCACCACCCAACCCACCACAACATAAAACAGAAGCCTCTACACTAATCATCAAACCATCTAGTTCTCATGAGACTCAGCAACAAGCTCACCAAATGATCATCCGCTCCAAAATGGGCTTCCTCAAACCCAAGTTCATCCTGCCACCCCTCCAATTGATCCCTCCACTTACAAAATTGCATCATAATACCAATCCTGGAAACGTGCGATGAATGACGATTTTCAAGCTCTCACCGAACAACAGGTATGGTTTCTCGTTCCTCCATAGAAATCACATGTCGTTGGTTCCATATGGACCGTTTGTACAAAATTTAACAATGATGGCTCCATGGCTTGCTACAAAGTCGGTTTCATCGCCCAAGCCTACATTCAAACACATGGAATAAATTATAACGAAACCTTCAGCTCAATCACAAAAATGGTCACCGTCCACATGCTCTTACAGTGGCCACAATTAACAATTGGCCTCTCGAACAAATCAACGTCTCCAATGCCTTCCACCATGGCACTCTCATGGACACGGTTTTCATGAAACAACAAAGGATTTTTAAGTCCCCAGTACCCACATCATGTATGACTACTAAAAAAATCCATCTATGACCTCAAACAGTCCCAACCAATGGTACTCCACCCTCATCAGCTTCTTCCACCAACTTCAACTCAAGACCAGCAGCGCCGATCCATATCTATTAATATACAACACCTCACACATGCTTGGCTACCCCTCCTTCCTGAAGATCTAGATCCATCGCAACAGCTGTGGGCTATTCTTATGCCAGCCTTTATGCGCCACAAACATTTTTACCATGGACAATTGCAAACACCAACCTACGCCTGTTGCCACTATACTTCTATTTGTCTGCTTCGTAAAATTCAACCAACCACATCTTTATCAAAAATTAGCTGCTCACTTCAATGCCTAACCATCAGTCGACCATATATCAGCCCCAATGTCAATAGAATTTGTCAAGCTATGTACAACCCTCTCCAACAGAACTTCAAACAACTCAATAGCATCCAACCGTATGTAAAGGCTACACTCCAATTCGGCCTCTCAATCACTATAAGCAACCTCACTCTCGAGGCCTACTTGAACTCTGACTGGGTGGAAGATCACATCGACATAAAATCTACCACTGGATATTACATCTTTCTAGGTGACACTCATCTCACGATGCACAAAAAAGCAATCCGTTGTCACTCGCTCTTCCTCTGAAAACGAATACCGGGCACTTGCTGCCACCACCACAAAAGTTATAAGGCTATGCGATAGCATATCTGCAATTGCATATCGCATATATGACCTCAGCATCCACCTTTCATCACCAACAACCATCCACTGCGATAGCATATCTGCAATTGCTCGAGCAAACAGCCTCATATTCCGCGCAAGAACCAAGCACGTTGAGGTGATTGGCACTTCATTCCCAAACGGTGAAAAATAACGAGACCAAACTAGTACATATCTCTATCCAAGACCAGCCGGCGGACATGCTCACCAAAGCTTTAACATCTCATGCATTCCATATACTAAGTGCTATAACCTCCAATTCCATCTACAACAACCTAATCTCCACCATCCAATCTCTAACAGTATGTACCATATATTCTACCTCTAACATACATATACTCACTATTGTAGGCATCCTAATTTTAGATTCGAACTCTGAAAGTCATCACAAGCATAAGAAAATTGATAGTTTCTGGTGGCCAAATTGATATTCGGTCTCCATCCCTTGATATTGACTGTTGGTGCCAGATTCTATAGTAAATTCTGCATCGAACCATACATTATTAAAAAAAAAAAGTAAATTGCCAAAAACTTCAACCTTTAAGGATCAGTTTCTTTAGCAAGAAAAGCAAAACTTATTGTGGATGTTGATGATGTGATAAGTATAAAGCCAAACTTTAAACGAGGAAGGTACAAAAATCTGATAAACGGCATTAATTTGTTTCCCATACTGAAGATAATTCAAAATCTCTATTAGATTAATTTGTTGTCATGTACAAACTTTGGGTTCTCAATTATCAATAGTTAAGAAGGCGTTAGATTCTAATTCGGTTGCATATTTGCATTGCAAAAACATAGTTTATATGATTCCCAAGTATGAGCGAATAGGAGTTTTGCTTGACATTTTCAATTTTCAAATATAAACCAATCTAAGCCGATCATTTAGGAAAATTAGCTTTTAATAACTACATTTTAATTTCCGTGCCAGCCCACAATCTAACTATCCACACTTTTATTGCTAAGCCAAAATTGATAAATACTTGCATGATTAATAATGCATACAAGGAATTCATTGTAAGAATACCTTGTTCCTAATAGCAGGGGAGTCATTTCCGAACCAAGTATCCTGCCTCTCACTTTGGCAATGGGCAAAACAAGAATTAATAAATACCCCATTTGTTTTTGATAATAATAACCTTTTCACAATCTTAAGCATCTGCTTCCTGAAGCCTAAAATAGAGGAGAAGATAAAAGTGTAACTTGATGTTATGTGAAGAAAAATATATCCATGTAATAAATAAAAGTAGAGAGGATTAAGGGGAAAAAAGCTACCTTGAAGAAACCAAATTTGCTCTGCGTTGCATTTTGCATTATCCATTTTGCATGGTTGCCAATAGCCAAGAGGATCAGCAGCTTCGGTTGCCAGGCTCTCCTTAAGCTAAAACCCAAAAAGAGAAGGGCAGCAACAACACTTCATAGTTTCACCTTGCTATTAAGTGTCTATAATATCTAAATTGAATAAAAAATGTGGAGATCCACAGCATAATGTTAAATGATTTTAAGAAAATGAACCAACGGATAACGATGTTGGGCATGAAGCACCAATTATAGAAATTATTTTCAACTCAAAATCTAAAAGCTCATAAGAACCAATATTTCTTCACTTGCAATTATTTATCTTCTATGTGGGATTAAACTACTTTTATTCCTTAACATCTTTTCACTCGTGTGAGAGCGATCCACGACAACAATTACTCCTCACAAGTAAAAATTTTTAGCATATCAATAATCATGCAATAAGAGCCGATGAATGGCTTGGCTAGCACTGTGGGAGTTGGCTAATATCTAGAAACTTGCTCAACCAATACCCACGAAAGTTTAAACTGCATGAATCACTTGATTCACAAGTTTGATTTGATTTCACAAATTAGAGAAGATGAAGCAAAAGGAAATCAAAGTTGAGCCAGATATAAGTGTAAAATCTATTTTTACTATAAACACAATTTTCTGGCCTCTCAATATGAGGTTAAACTACTTTTAGCTAATAGTTACACACCATTCTTGAAAAGGTGACTGAAAATGCATCAACTGAACTTCACAACAATTTTGTATTGAGATTCTACACGTGCGTATCATAATATACCTGCCATACATCATATGCTGTATTTAAGAGAAAAAGCGGGGTCTGAATAATGGACACCACATTCTGTGGAAAAAAACACTGAAATAAAAGGAAGATGAGCACAATTATCAATCTTTTTAACACCTACATAACTCCAATAATCTTGTATATACTAGAGATGAAAACAAATACCAAAACCGGTTGCACGCGGGAGGTACAGATCCGTGGTAAGTTCCTTGCCACCCCCTATTTTCTCGGTCAACATTTTCAGAACAGAATACAATGAGAAAGGATTATGAGGTAACATTAGTATATTAATACAAATAATCTACAAATAATTGGAGGTAAATTTTCTTTTTGTATGGTCTGATCAGAATTATTAGCTGTTAGGCATGCCTATTGAAGCTTTAAACAAGTACCTGTAAATTGACTACTCCTCCAAAAAAGGATCTTAAAGTGTGCCGACCAGCCACATCAATACTAAAGTAGAAAGACAAACAACAAGCAGTGGAAATGTAGATGAGATGGTTTTAAATGAAAGTATAAATTCACATTTTTGTAAAATGAAAAAAAAATTATGAACTATTTATAATAATAATAATAATAATAATAATAAACAGCCAGTGTTTGTTTGAAAAATTAACATATAAATACGAATGACAGTGCGATCAAGAATATCATACGCATCAAGGAACATTCCAGCATCTGCAAGGCACTTGACTCTTGTGTTTCCTGGAAATAATGCTTGAAATCCATCACAATGGTGTATGGCTGCTAAACCACCCGCAGAGCAGCCAGTAAGAAGCGCCTGGAGACAGGATTTAATATGTATTACAGGAGCTTAAAATGACAAGTACATTGCAAGAGGAAATAAACCTGGTTAGCATGTCTCATTCCCTTCAACATCAAATCCTCCATAGCAACTAACCAGATGCGCTGACCACGGAAAAAAAAGGCCTGCAACCTGGAGTGACGCCAGTTAACTATGAGCACTAAGTCATACGTTACAGACTAAGCACATTTGAATCATCCAGTGCAAAACAAGGGCATATAAGACAAAGATACACCATAAATGAAAGGGAAACATTCTGATTTATTAGCTTAGAATAAGCATACATCTATAAGGATGCTATTTGGAACATTTACAGAAATAACTTTACACTCAGATCCAATCAGATCAGCAAGTTTTCTTTTAGAGATTCACATAAAATAATACACAGAAAAATAATAAGATTGATGCAACATAAATGACAATAATAATTAGATCGATGTGAAATATATCTACAAAGTCATATACCATGTATATTCAACAATAGGGTGGCATTAGTCAAGATAGTGCATTTAAGCAAAAGCATAAGGCCTGGATAGCTCGTTTAAATAATGACAACAAAAATATTTGTCCAGAGCATCCTAGTCAAAATATCTCTAGATTGTGCAAAGTGGTTTAATTTTTATGCAATAGCTTAGCCACTTTTTGACCAAAAATTGGTCAGAACATGTCCGGATGGAATTTTTTCACACATTGTAGTTGTCACCACATCACAAATTCCTCATTGTTCACAAGCCCTTTAGATTTATTAACCTCATAGTATAAAAAGATGCGGTGCTAACTAGCACCATTTTGAAATTCTCGGGTGCTAGAATATTAGAGATGATTATTAGAGAGATGCTAGAACTACCTAATAATAAAACATTTTAAGACAAGTAAGAAATAAAACACAAAAACTGATAAAAACCTTGTTATAGCCTTCACCAAGGAAAGAGGCGCCATCACAGTAGCGAACCTTAACTCTGTTCCAGTTATAAAAATCTGCATATGTTGAGCTTACAACCGTGAAGTAAAAGTCAAGTACTAAATAATACCCTTTAATTTTGCATGAAATTGAGAAGCTTAGTTGACGATTAAGAAAACCACCTGGATTTTCTTCAACTTTATCACTCAAAATTCCAGTAAATTGTAGCCGTTTCTCCATGAAATACGATGAACCACGGTGAGATTTCTTGCGGTAAAGGCATGCTTCAATATTATTGCACCAGCCGCCACCCTGAGTAGCCCTTTAACAGTCTTAGCAAACTTCAAACAATATATGCTAATGCTTTATGCAAAATGGCCATGAAAGTGTATTCACTAGAAAAGTAATCATTAATCTAAGCTTTCAATGTAAAAATCAAACTATATATATATATATATATATATATATATATATATATATATATATATATATATATATATATAATTTACAAAATCTTCTACTTTGCCCTTCTAACCTCTAATTGAACAAGCCAACTATATGCCCCAGATCCGAATCCACGGTGAAAATGGTAACCAGGCAAGCTTCCATCCAAGCAAACTGCATCAATCAATTGAAATAATCAGTTAAGAGATGATGATTATGCATACTATGAGGTGCTGGAAATTTCCGATAATCCATCATAATAAGCTCATCATAATGCATCAGCAATAATAATAACATTTACAAGCTAACATGGCAACAAATCAAACACCATGTATCAAACTCCTGGAAATGATAAAAGAACGGCAGACATTTGATTTGGTTAGCACAATTGCAAGACTAAAGTGAGAAGAAATGACAATATAATCACTTTTTAGGCAAATAAAATCACTTACAAAGTCAGGATATTTATGATGTACTTATATAAATTCAATAATAAATTAAAGCAGAAATTCAGAAAACATGAGGTAGAAAAAAGAGATCACCATTGGGGTTGATTCTGACATTACAAAAAAGAAGAATCCCAACATTCAAATATTAAGCTGAACAAACAAACCAAATTTATGCAGAGAAAAGAAAATTTATAATCTAAAAATCAGCATCGATCTATTTTTTAGAAGAAGTTTAAATAAAATAAAATGAATTAATATATAGCTTATACATGTTATTATAGGCGAGGTAAGAGGCTCAAATACAATTCTAAGAGATACATAATTTAAGAAGATTTAAGAAGAATAGAACTTTCAAAAAATAAGGCGCCTTCCTAAACTTAAGGATTTAAAAAGAAAAAGCAAAATTACAAGCTCCACTGGCGGCGGCGGCAGGAATAAGTGTGAGTGGGACGAAAAGAGGAGGCCTGCCGAGATCCAACCCACCATCCAAAACCTTCTCCGTCAGATTCAAGTAATCTAAGCAGAAAGCATATCCAGAGAGCAGCAAAACAAGGGAACCATTAGCCCAGAAATACTTCATTTGTTAGGTTAAGTTAAGAAAGCAGTGCAGCAATGACAGCATAAGAATCTAAATGGGTTTATGTAAAGGGAAACAGGAAGAATCTTAGCGACGGAATCGATGATGAATAATTACTATATTAAAAATGGAAAGAGCAACAGAAGTGGTTTCGAAGGGGAATTTTACCTTATTGAGAAGGAATTGGGCATTAATGACAAGAATAAGGAAACGTCTCAGCCACTCCGCGTGACTTCGAACATTGAAGACAGACCCCAAGCAGCTTTTGCTTTGATGCCCCCATTTGAGGGCACTGGGCAGGCATAAAAAATCCTTACGCGTCTGAGAGAGAAAGAGGACAGCAATCTTTTCCATTGAGGCGCCATGGCCGGACGTCTGGACGACGGAGGGTTCTTCAAGAAAAGAAGCCTCCCGCTCTTTTATTTTATCTTAGTTTGTTTTATTTAATATTAATTTTTTTTTTCTAGGACATACATTTGAGCGATTGTATGCCTGTTTTATTAAGTATTTTATTTTATATAAAATTTTTAATAAATTTTGCTAATATTTTAGTAACTCTGTTAAGTTAAATAGAGAAAACTGTCTATTTTCTCATATAATTATTTATAATATATTTAGCCATTTCATATATAATTATTTATTAAAAAAATTTATTTAGACTCGCTGATATGATATATTATAAGTAAAATTTGGACATTATTTTATTAGTATTTTGGATAAATTTTTTCCAACAAATTTAAATATCATTTAAATATTGTTTAGTCCGCTGAGGTGGCACTTAAAAAAGCCCATCCAATAAAATTTTTTGGGTGCATTCAATACAAATTTTAAAAATAATATTTATTTTATTTTAATATAAATAAATATACACTAATAAAATATTTCCAAATTTCATTAAATAAATTTTATTGGGTGCCACATCAACAGGTTTAAATAGCATTCCTCTTTAAAATTTTTATTTCTAATTTAAGAAATTCAAAACCCCAATAAATTATAATTTTAAGAATCTTAATCTTAAAGATGGCACTCATTTTCACACATACACACAGCATATATATATATATATATAATCATCTTTGATTAGTAAATACAAAATTGTCAATGTGAAAAGATTAAAAAATATAATGAATAATAATATTTAAAATAATAATATGAATTAAGAAAATAATTTTATACATGTTGAAAATTAAATTTTGGAAAAATAGATAAATGGATACAATATTCAAGAAATTCTCATTTTTTATTTTCTACAAAATTTCATAAAAAAAATTATCTAATTTATTCATCAAGCGCATTTAAAAAAATAATTTGAGAAACAATGAATATAAAATAAAATTAAATCAATATGTTTATTAAATATATAGAAATAATTAACTTAATTAATACTATTGATATATTTTTTTTTGAAGAAGAAAAGCTTCAAATAAAAAAAATAAAATCATATGATCAATAAGAATTGAACATATAATACGAGATACTATAATATAATTGCTTGTGTAATGCAAAACATTTAATTATGCCTCCTGTCTAATGGATTTGCTTCAATTTCTAGTTTCTTTCTAGAATATATATCAATGTATGCAATATTAATTTTTATAACCTTGATGATTTGTGAATTAAACACCAGTTTAAAGGCAGCAAAATCGGCACTTTCACTACAAAGTTTAATGTTTCAAGTGACTGCTCTAGACAACTAATATTGTTTATATCCCTTGAATAATTGTAATTAGATTTCACAAATTTTTAGTTATATTGTATAAAGACACACTTAAGTAGTAATAAGTAAAATTTTTAAACATAGAGGCACATTTTCAGATAACGATGGAGTTCCTGATAAGAACTCCAAAGTTAAGCGTGCTTATGTGGGAGCACTCCTAGGATGAGTGATCTGCTAGGAAGTTATCTTTTGAGAAAAAAATCATGAATCATTTCAGACCAAAGTGGACAATACATTGGTGCTTAAGAGTTTGTGCTGTTATAAATGGTCATTAAGTTTATATTGATATAAAGGGTCCGACTTCTTCTCTACCATTACACGTATTAGCGGTGTTTTTATCAAGTTGCTATGATGAGAATTACTAGCCATTGCTTCATGCCATTTCTTTTACTATTTGACCATAGTATATATATGTTTATGGATGAATTTATTTGCTATCCTAGCAATTCCAATAAATTGAATGAGTTGTTTTGTTATCAAATTTCAAGGAACAAAATGCTAATGACTTATGAGACCCAGATTAATAGAAGTTAAGCAAAAGAAATATGAATTTGATAACAAAATTTTAGTTTTCTATTCTTGTACTAATACTAGCGGGCATTTTATTTCAATCACGCAACTTCTTTGTGATATTTGAAGGAGAAATTTATTATATGAAGATGAAGTATGCATTTTTTTTTGTTAATATCTATTTCTTTTTTTTTTCTTTTCTTCTTTTTCCAACAAAATTCTTTTATTGCTTTAAGATTTATTGGTCATTAGTTTTAATGAGTTTTTGAATACTCAAGAATCAGAAACACTTGTTGCCATATGGGGATACATAACTTTTTATTGATTTTTCTTAATGAACTTTTCAGTTTCTTTTCTAGAATACATGCTTTATATGCGGTAACTTCTGACCTTTGTTTGCATTTTCTATTAACCTGTGAAAGCAAATTGAAGGTGTCAATTGAAAGCAACATTTGTTGCCCAATATTTAGTGTGCATGAATGATTTTGTCATTTTCTGGAAATGCTTTTTTAATCAGTAAGGGCTTAGCTTAAACGGAAACCAATATAAATGTAGTATTTTTCTCAGATTTCAATCTTAACTTTAAAATAAAAGATCATACAATTTTATGTTATAAAATTTCAAGATTGTTTTGATTTGCTAAATATTGAAGACATGCAAATTTTACCGAATTAAAATAATTTGTTAGATTTTGTTTGAATTATTTCATCATCTTTCTTAATTTTCTTTGAATGTGTTGATTGAAATATACGATTTTTTTTTTTTGTACAAATTACTTTAGTTTAATTATGATGATCGTAGGGTAGAGAGCTGTTATTTTTGTTTATTGTCTCATAAGAACATAATGTAATGCTAATTCATATTTTATTAGTATCAATATTTTGTAAATACTATACAACTCTTTATAAATTTGAGTATTTATTAGCATGACAAATTTATTTTCTAAAATTGTCACATCTTATTGAGACAAAATTTTATAGAAATGTTTTCTTATGCTCAATCAATACGTTCTACCTTTAGTTTGTTTACGAGCGACACATATTTTATCTATAAGCTGGTGAAGTCGGTTTGCATGGAATATTAAAAATTTTGTTATGCTCCGGCCTTCTTAGGCATTGCTGATCATTGGAGTATGACGATTTAAAAAAATGTTTAATTCTCTTTAGCTAAGGGGTACTATTTTAATTAAATATTCTATTGTTTATATCTATTTAATGATTTGCATACTTTAGAATTGAAATCATTCTTCCAAATTCTATACAAGATAATAACACATTTATATGTTGTAGAAATTCTTTTTTTTTTTCTTGTTATATTTTTGGTTCATTTCAGTTATTTCAGAACACGCTTGACTTTTTCTTTGTCGTTGGATTAATAAACAAGCCAAATATTGCTTTCCACTGTAAATGAATCATGCTGCACTTTAAATTCTTACTTACACTTTATTGATGATGCATGTTATTCCAATCAGATGTATTTCTTTACTTACCTGCTCACCTGTACATATTTGATTAAGCAAATTTGATAGGGATATAGTTCAAATGGCGAAGCATTTGTATTATATATGAGAGAATCATGATTGGATCTTCTACATCACCAAATAAGTTGACCAGCAAATTTGATTACATTATTAGTATATCTAAATCAATTTTAAGAACATAATTAATGTAACCTTATCTAAACATTATTAATTTCAATGCACCACCAATAAATTACTTGATTTGTGTTCAAAATTATTTCCAATGAACTAGAAAGCTTGTAAATATATTTCGGGTTCATAATTTGCAATTTGTTTTTGGGCTATCACTAACATAATGATATCTTCTACATTTGCCCCATTTCAAATACTTGCAATTTATTGCTAAAATATTTATTTGAGACAAGGGAATTCATTTTTTATTAATCCTATGTTCCATCAAAATTGAGTTCAATATAAGAAATTTATTTACATTTAAGAACACCATTTTAAGCTCTCCCAACTAAACCTTTATATTAATTAACTTAGGAATTTATATTCCCTAAGTTAATTAGGGACTTTATTAGTCCTAAATCATTAGGAAATATAATTATAAATAGAAAATAATAGATATCACGTGATTTACAATAGTTAGTTAATCATTGAAATGCTGGAATGTGTTGAAAACTAATGCATTGAAATCATGTATTAAGACTTTGCGCATAATAATAAACATTAATATATACTTCAGAGGGGTTCATATGGTGGATTTTAGTACAACTATCATTAAACCTGGGCAGGCTATCAGTGTATCTGGATATCACATAATTCGTTTGAGGGGGAATGCACGTGTTTACAGTTGACCCAATTTTCAGATAAGTTGAGTAGACATATTCAATTACTCGCTTGTTCTGCGCCCATAAAACAAAAATACAAGATAAATAAATCATAAAGTGAAATTCTCACAATCTTATTTGATTGTGAATGATTAGTATAATCTTACGACTATATATATATATATATATATATTCAGTCTTTTAGACTGAAATTACTTATTTTACTATTTTATAGTATTTTAAATCTTTCAGAATCATTTATGCAGTGTAAAGTTTCTTAGAAAAAATGAAATTTTATTTATTACACTGTTTTTCTAATTTATCATACAATATCATTTGAATATATTCATAATTTTTTCAATTGCAAATAATTCAAATGTCATGCTAACCTATTTGTTGCAGGATTAATAAAGACGCTCAAGTAATGTGAGAAAATTTTCCTACTTTATCGCCTTACTAGTTTCATGCTTATTTCACCGCTTTTATTTTAGATCGCAAATGACTAATGTGATATCAGCTTAATAATGTATTTAGTTTATCCTTAAAATGTACTTAAACTTTTTAAAGTCTAATCATCTTTTTCTTTTTATTTTAAAGATCAAAATACGATAGATCAAGAGCGTGTACAAGGATCAAGTACAACGCTTAAGGAAGAACTTTAGTTGGAGCTGGATTGAAGATATTGTTTACTTTTTTATTATGTGAGGATGAATGATTTTATTCTCAAAACTTGTAAATTAAATATTCTGTAATGTTTTTAAACTATTCTTTCATGTTGTATGTATTTTCATATTATAAATAATGAATACTTTGATTATAATGATTGAATTTTCTTCTACCCATAGATCCACATAATGTAAAGTAGTACTTAATATTGGATTAGAATTCCCTAACTCAATATTAAATACTACGATAACACCCGTTGTTAGATTAATATGTAAAATCTAATAGTGGTATGTTACATGAAATCTCATACGATCACACTTAACACAAAAACTCAAACAAGAAATTTTGCAGTTTGCACTAATTGGGTTGATAATAATAATAATAATAATAATAATAATAAAATATAGATAATAGCAAGGAATTTATAATTTAAAATTATTTTTATTTCAATTAATCTTATTTCATATGAATTTTTCATATTTAATCCTAAATCACAAAATATGAGAGGTAGGTAAGGCTAGCTTCGAGTCGAGTCAGACCATACTCAAACTAGCATCGAACTTGTTCAATTTCAAATTTGAGTCGAGTTCAAATCATTTCGATTCATTAGAATTCGAGTCGAAAAGATTCGAGTCTAGTCATATATCGAGTTCGAATTATATCAAATTCAACTTTCGAGGGTCAAATTTCCAACCCTAGAGGCAAGCAATGGGGATTCATAGAAAGTTTGTATGATTTACAGAATGCATAATTAATTTGGGAATATATAACTAAATTGTTGTAACTCAATGTTGAGCTTTAATAAAAGATTTAGCAATTGCAATACAAAAAACCAATATCTAGTTGTTTAGTGGATGATGCTAAATTTTAACCCCATAGATCAATGTCCAAATTTAAAAATATTAAAATTTTATACACTACATATTTTATCAACTTTTTATAAAATTTTCATAATTTTAGAGCTTATTTACTCTAAGAAAATAATTTGTAATTCTATTTATTTGAATTTATAAATAAAAAATTAATAAATAAATTATATAAATATTCTGCCATTTAAAAAACAGTGGAATAAACCTATGCCGTTGGATCAGCTTTGTTTAAATATTTAACCATCCAATCCGAACAATTATTAGTTAAAGCCGCGGAACGGGATAAGAGCTGTCTGATTGAGTTGCGATAGATCTTAGCCATCAAACCTAAGGCGGATGCGGGTCGCTAACCCGATACTATCATGATCCAACCCGATCCGCCCAAATACAGTGTCATCGTCAAACCAACGGTTCCCGCATTGCCCTAATTTGCACTTGCCTTAATCTGTGACAATTTTCTAAATCTAGTACCATTCAAATCGCCATGATCTAAGGAACTCACCAACACCTAAATTCAACTCTAATTTTCATTAATTAAACAACACTATGCTTAAAATTGAAACCTAAATTAACTCAATTCACCATCAAAACGCCACCTTATCTTAAACCACTTATGAACAATTGTTCTCAGTTTCTCTTCTGGCACAATTAAGGGAAACATTTTATTCGTGGGAGGAATGTCATCAAGAAGAAGCTTAGCACACCATAAGAAAGAGAACAACATATTCTTGTTGATAATGCTCAGCTAATCTTGTGCCCACTGCAAGTGCATTTTTCGGGACAGAATTTGCTAAGCTCCTCTCGTGAATCTTTTAAGTTTTGTAAACTAAACTCCCATTGATTGTTATTTCAAAACAAGATTCATCAATTCTCTTTTCATTTAAAAAAAAGTTTGACCCTTTGCTCAGTTGAAAGAGACCATCTCCATGTGTCCAAATTTCTACAGCTGATTCTGAGTACAATTCCCTAGCAGATAATTCATTGGAACTGAATTGAGAATCCAAGATATCACCAAGTTATTGTTGCCAAGCCATGATGTATAAAGTATCAGATCAGTTTCATCTGGTCAGAAAATTGTTCCATTGAATCCTAATTTGTTCTTAATGGATAGAGAGATCTGCATAGCTCAGCTCTAGGATCCAAAGTTGTCTCCACTTAAAGGTTGAAAGAGTAAGACTAGTCCAACACTACCGGAGTGATGGAAGAAAAAGGAACCTAGAAGATCATCAATCTTTGAATCACTTCTTCGTCAGGAAATTTTTCCATTTGAACTTGAATCCGCTTGCGCACAAAAAATCTGATCGAATCGAAGAAGAAAAAATGAGAAATCAGGAATGAAAAAAAGGATGTGGCTGGAGATCTAGATGGCTTCGTGAAGAAAAACAAAAGGGCAAAGAAAATCAGAAAAAGTTGTGCAGTCTGAGGTACCTCTGATACCACGTTGCAGAAATTAGAAAGCACCGTAAATAGAAACTAAAGAAATGAAATTCAGGCAAAATTAAATTCACTGAGTTATTTACAGCATCTATGCTATTTATACACCGCATATCTAACACCAAATTCTGATATTTAAGAAACTAACACCTAATCAAATAATTTTTCCCATTTGCAATGATTGGAAGATGTTAATTTGGAAGTTTAAAACGTAAATTTTAGATATATAAATTGAGAAAATTTCTGCAGAATGTATGAAACTGCTGCATATTATCTTGAGTGCATGATAACAGCCGTAGGTTTCATCTAATTTTTTCCATTATTATTTTCAAGTAATTTCTCTCAATCTTTCGAGAGGCCCAACCAACAAAGGGGTTCAATCTGGCCTCAGCTACAAAATCAAAAGAATATTAAAACATGCATTTTTTCTGCGGTGCCAAACATCAGATATATGTTCTCTTAGCGTTAACAGCATGGTGTTATTAATTCAAAGTTCTATGGCTGAAAATAAGCCCATAAAAGCAGCCGGTTCGGTTCGTACCTCACCGTATCCAGTTCATTCAGCTATCTTCTGGCAGCTCACCAGAATTGAGAATTTTGCATGGCTTCTTTGGGAAATTGGACCGGTTTGTTTCCTGGGACTCTATCTCCTTCAGGACATCCATTCCTTTCAAAACGTGCCCAAACACGACATGACAATTATCCAGCCAAGGAGTCTGTTAAAGTACAATAATAATGATAATAATAACAATAACAACAACAACAATAATAATAATAATAATAATAATAATAGATTGTACCAAAAATATAGAAAGATACCTTCACCGTGCAAATGAAAAACTGGCTACCATTAGTATTAGGGCCTGCATTAGCCATGCTTAAAACTCCAGGCCCAATGTGCTTCACTGGAAACAAAATGAAAATTTTGTAGCAATACAAGAACAAAAATAAAACCAATTCCAAATTATTATCATCTTTTTACTAAAACAAAATGTGAACAAAATTAACATAAGAGATACGTTTATCAATTAGGTAAAGATACTAAGCCTTATTTTAAGATTAGCTTTTATAGAGTGATTTAAGGTGCCAGACTCAAGTTCTGGTCCTCGTGAGAGGGCGGGCGGGTTCAGATCCCACTTCTTATATCTTAATAGATCATTATATTTAATTCCATCGTTGCCAGATCCTAAGTTCTGGATGTGAAAAAAGGATGATTATGTTAGATAGTCAACAACCAGCATAAAACTTTGTGGAATCCTATTTTGACATGAATCGTTTAAATAATTGCGCTAAAGCTGGGGCGTCCCCTAGAAGCGACCCGCTGCATTGCGTGAATGTGAAAAAATGTGCAAATGTCAATGCATTGGTGCTAGTGTGCAATGTCAAATAAGGGTTCTTATATTGTGGATGAATGCAGGAAAATAAGTCAATCTTTGATTCTAAATTATAATTAAGTAGTTAGAATATTGGTACTCACTAAACATCATTTTGAATTTGTTAATATTATGATTAATAGAAGAATTAATATATTATGCATTCAAGAAACTAAATCAAAGGTAAAAAATGATGATTTAGAATTTAAACTATTGTACTCGGGTAAGAATCATCATAGGAATGATGTGGGTGTCATTCTGATTAAAATTTAATGAAAAATACAGTGAATGTTAAAGAGGTTGGAAGATAAAATTGTATATTTAAAACTTATAATTAATAGAATAACTTTTAATATTGCAAGTGTTTATGCCTCTCAAATAAAATTGGAGGTGCAAAAATTTTTTTTTGGCATAACTTGGATGAGTTGGTTCAAAGATACTTCAAGAGTAGATGTTTTTATGGAAGAAGATTTAATAAATATGTTGAAAAGGTAATTAAAATTTAATAGTATGTATGGGGGGTTAGTTTTGGAGAGATTAATGAAAAAGGAGAAATAGTTTTAGAATTTTTTTAGCTTATAATCTTATGATTACACTTTAAGAAAACGGGAGAACATAATATATTTATAAAAAAAAAACTTCCAAGACTTCGATTACTTGCTTTTAAAAAATGTGATCACTTATTTTATGAGGATCATATGATTATTACAAGTGATTGTTTGTTATATTCGCAATGTAGCAAAGCATTACTTAATAAACTAAAAGGGAGAGTATCTGACAATATAGATGTATTGTGGTGAAAATAAGATGTTCAAGTTAAGATTGTAAGATAAAAAGATGTGCTATAAAAATGGTTTAATTGTAATACTATACTGAATTGAAAGAAAAATAAAATAGCTGAGATTACATAAACTAACCACCTACAACTCTTGCCCAATTTTATTTGATAAACATGGCTTTACAATAAAGAGCCTCCAAACAAATACTCTGCTTCTTAAAGGTCGCTACATCAATAGTATTTATGGCATCCCGCAAGGAGGGCAATGACATGGTACTAAAATGATTGAATGATGCATGCTCTACTAAAACAATTCATTTTGAACTTGCATTTTGCGTTTGAATTGTCATTTTGTTTTTCTCTAGCCTTGCTATTACTGGGGACACTTCTGTAACGATTTCTTTATTTGAATAAAATTACTTTATTTATAGCTACAAAAAATACAAAACAATGAGCTTAATAGTGGGTCGTACCAACAAAAAAATTCTGAAAAGCGAAAATAGTTGTTTGCAAGATATAAAAATAAAGAGAAATCCGCATTGAATCATATACCAAAGTAGGTGCACGAATTAAAGAGAAATAAGAAAAAAGAGGAGAAAGTGATTGTATGGAAGTAAATGAAAAAGCACAGTCTAAGCTAGAATGTAAGGAAATATGAAACAAGTACACCGAGTGTTTACAAGTAAAGTTCTCATCATCAAATCGTTGACCATATATGCTTCTTCCTCCTGTACCCTGCAACAAAATCATATAGATAACTTTTTAGAAGACCAAATATCTTTAACAATGCCACATACTACAGAAGGATGCGTCTCAATTGTGTGAACGCTTGAGTGTATAAATAAGACTTTACAAAAAAAGATGTACCGCCTAGATACATCATCTCTAGTTAGAAATGCTTATATCTAGAACCTTAAGAAAATGATATGCAACAGAATCATATAGATAGCTGTTTAGAAGGATAATTATCTTTAACAATGTCGCATACTACACAAGGATGCGTCTTAATTGAAAGATCGCTTGGATGCATAAATGACGAAACTGCAGAAAAAAAAAGTACAACCTAGATGCATTATCTCTTAGTTAGAAAGGCTTACATCTAAAACGTTTAAAAAATAATATGCAAGGAATTGTGAGCTTTAATTTTCGCAATACATTAATATTGATGGTTACAAACATAAAATTATAGAGATTATTGGAATACATGCAATATTTAATGTAATTAACATCATGAGTTGGATGCCAAACTATTTAAGTCCTCTCATATCTACCCGCTTACATCTAATTCCCTATCAATTACAGCAATACAGCTATTCAGTATAAATCGCTATGTTGCCAATAGAGGATTCCATTAACATTTGATACATAAAACAGATAGACTCTGATGATTCTAGGATTACATTCCAAAAGAATCTGAGGGTATGCCCATATATAATGAATGTCAGTTTATGTATTTTTCAGAGGCAAGTTTGTTCTGTGTAGAGAGATTTGATAATAATCTATGAAATTATTGTTGTCGCAAGCACCACAAGCGCTGAATAGTTTGTTATCTAGCACTTTTTATTTCTGTTGTATTTTTGTTTTGTAATACTAACTACTAATGGAGAAAGTCTTTCTTTTTGTTTTGAAACTTGAAATAGATTGTTTTTATTGTAAATTTTCCTAGTTATTGTGTTGGATTCCACTGCTTGAATATTCAACCCAGTGGTATTACTTTTGAACTAGGTTTTGGGGAGTGCGATCCAATCACCTAAAGATACTCGAGTGGTCATTACAAGATATGTGTACCTGAAAATGGTGTCATTGGGTGTGATCCACAAGTGGGTCGATGAAGGAATGGTTATTCATTGTGCAACCCGTTGAAAGGGTCCATGACTTTATATGTAGAAGATAAGCCACATGTGTGCCAATCAGGCAGTCAAGTTGTTCTTCAGGTGTGTTCATTAGAAGATTGATTAAAGGGTGTCATAAATAGTTTTAAGCCAAAAATAGGCTCATTAGCCCACCAAAGTGAAACAGTCAGAATTGCTTAAAATCGCTCATATATCCTCCATTTATCTATAACAGCCTAACCAATCACAGCACAAATCAAAAACTATATATTATAAATATGTGTACCCATATTTCTGTAAAATACGTGTGCTGAACACAAACAACTCGTAAGACTTTCATTGTATCAAAGTGCATCATAATCCCTTAGCAAGGCTCCTTCTCCACTGCAATTAGCTCCACTGCAAAGTGAACGCCGAGATTCACCCTTTCGACATTCTCCGTAAATCCTTCTTCTTCAATCAGACCAGTGATCACCAGCGGCTTGTAAGTCTGAGACTATGTCGATGAAGCTTCTCATGTGATAAATCCTCTCATGGCTCGCACTTGTGCGTCACCGGCCTCTGAGATAAAGTCTTTCTCCAACTGCAATGAAGCTTAACATGATATAAAAGACAAGTAGGTCTGCATCTATGATCTCAGATACACAAGATGATCTCCCAACAACAACAAAAAGGTCAAGCTCTATCATCTCGCATATGAAACACGTCGAGATTCGTATACCGATAGCACAAATAAAGTATGTGCAATAATTACAAGAAGATTCACAAAAACATAAGCTTAACATGATAGCTTTTCAATTTATAATAAGGTTGCTCAGATAACATTGGTTTCTCAAATCATAAAATAATGACTTTGAATTCATAATTTCTATTATCTTTGGATATGCCTTTGCAGTTGCAATTGCACTTTGCTCTTACATTTGCATTTAAAGTTTAATTTTCACAAATGATCAAGAACACATACTATAGAATATAGTAATTTCTCAAATGAATATCAACAGGATAGAATCGTACAATTGCCAAGACAAATACTATTTCTTAAAATATTGTTAGGAAACATAACATTTCCTAACATATTGTCAAGAGATACAATATTTCCTAAAGTATTGAACAATAATTACTTTGGTAAGGATATGCAATCACAGCATATATAAATATAATTCATCATAACAGCTAAATTCTCATTATAAAGCTTTCAAATTTTGAACTTGTATGAGCAATTATAAAAGCAAGAAAATAAACTGCTTCATTATTATCAAGGGATATTTGGATGTTATCAAATTTCACTTTTAATTATCTCAATCAATCATTGGACCATTCCGTTTGGGCCCAAATATGAGAAGATTTCAGCACATATTCCTGTTTAGTTTGGTTGTTTATAACAATAAATACTACAAACCGACCCTTCTCAATTAGCGGTACGGGTCTCGTTATACCTCTCAATATTGAACTGTGCTCCATCCTTAAATATTTATACAAATAAGTAATAATTAATAGTGCAGAACTGGTTGAAAAATTGCCTCATTGCCTAAGTAACATGATAACATTTAAAAGCATTGTGCAAATCAAACTTGAAAGTACAATAATAAAATATTGGGTTCATAAAACGATAAATCTTGAAATTTGATAAAATTACAATAACTAGTATATCTGCTATAGTTCAGTAAAATTACAGTCATCCACCTACTTTAGTCGACAATACCTAATAGCTAGCTAACAAAATTTAAAATAAGGTAAATACACAATTTCCAATCCATCGCGCTTACAACAAACTAGTCTTAATAGTAATATGAAATTACCACACAGCACAACGACTTAATCAAGGTAATATCTACTTGCAATAATGTGAAACTTAATCGCTCACATACGACTCACCAACTAATCACACAATCAAAATCACACACACTCACATACAGCTCACCCTATAAAAAAAATAGTGCAAGACAATATTAATATGCATATGCAAATTGGCAATATCAATCATGCAAAAATTAACATAAATTTGGCTTTACAACAACTAGCCGGCAAAGTAATGGCTTCTACTAGCAAAAGCAAGCTACAAAATAACTTAAATAAATAAAAATATACCTCATGCGACTTACAACAAAACTTGAAAAATACTACTCCATGCGCTTGCAACGATCCGCTCAACTCAATCGCAACGTCGTATAGCGCTTACACTGCCCCAGTACTATGGCAAGATAATGATATGATTTTAATATTTTAAAACTTTTCTTCTATTTAAGAACTAATTATAGGCTTGTTAGGCACGTCTAAATGCACCTAGACGCATATGGGCACACTATTATAAGAATTGATCAGTACCTGTCATTTAATGCAAAAAAGTTCATCATGATCCAAATCATGTCTAGGCACATCGTGCCTGGACTTATTTCTATACGTTTGGACTCATAATAGTAATGTATTTTTTATTTTTTTCAAAAATCATAATGCTAAATATGCAATAATACCAATATTAATGATAATTAATATAAATTAAGTTGAAGTTAATTTAGAGATATTACAAGGGAGGTCCCAATTTCTCCATATCTTTAGAGCTCACAATCTCATGTGGTTTATTGATGGATCTACTCTCTCGCTACAACAAATCCTACCAACCTTCACACTAAACCATGAATACCCGCAGCAGCACAAAGTTGACCAACTCACCGCTTCCCTAAAAGAACCAGTCCTTGAGCATGAAAATACCCAATGTGTGTGGAAAGCCCTTGCCTCAATCTATGCCTTAACATTACAAATCCAAATCCAACATATTGAACTCCAATTATGCACCACAAAAAAAAACACACCAATAACAAGTTTATTCACAACATCAAATCCATATCTCACAACCTTGCAATAGCAGGTGCCCCAAAATTAGATCAACAAATCATTTTAAGAACCCTTTATAGCTAAGGCACTGATTATTCGTCTTTGTTGCAGCCATCATTGCTTGGATAGAACCTTTACCAATAGATAATTTCTTGGGATGCTACTCAACCATATATGCTTTTCTCGAACATCTCATCCCTTTTGACACCACATTCTAGTCTTCTTCATCATCAAGCCAATACCCCAAGATATACTTTACCGCCACCTAGACTTTCCATCAAATTGCAAACTTTGAGGTCATCTCCTTGGCCATGGTAGAAACTTTGGGTAGTGACATGCAACATTGACCTAACATGAGGTGAAACATTACCTAATTTTGAATTTTAGAAATTTTATTTTAAATAAGAAACTAAACTTTAAAGAAAACTAAGCAAATTAAATCTTTAAGGATATTACAAAAATTTCATGAAGTTAAGATACAAAAGTAAGAATAATAATATAGTCATTCTATGAAAAATTAAAAATTTTATGAATAGTTTTTTATAATTAATAATAATGTCAAAAAAACTTTAAATTAATATTAAATTAATAATGATCCAAAATGAAATGATTTTGGATCAATAGTATCCAAATAATTTTTTAAATAGTCAATTAAAATCTTATTGAATTTTGAGTTAAAAGAGAGAAATAATAAATTAATTTAATTGAAGTTTTAATTTTATTTAAATTAACAACAAAAATATATAAAAATATAAAACGCGAAAGATCAAATGATTTGCATTTCATCGTCAAATCCAACGACTATAGCTTTAAAACTACAAATTAATATGTCGTTGGATTTAATATGTCGTTGCCTTATAGACTCTACGGCTAATATTAAATCTGCAGATCAATTTAATAAGACCCGCGGAATTTACTCGAATGGTCAAGATTTAATCTGCAAATTTTATTTAAATTTGATGGCCGAGATTATTCCAATGTCGGATTAAGCAACATCGAGCCCAATCTTGGATGACCTAATGCTACAAGTTCATCCTTGAGCTCAAGACGGACCCCACGACTCATGTGAAACCCTAAAACCTTAACTAGATCAAACAATGTCCATATAGAGCCAACTTTGGCTCGATCAATGCATCATTCCATTTATAACCTAATGCACCATAATTATAACTTAATTGTGCGTAATTAAGAAGAATTTTGAAATTAACTGTATAGCTTAAAATGTTAATTATGTGTAATTGACATAACAAATCAAGCCCTATTTATACCACTTGTTCCCCACCAATATGGCTCACTTACCATCTGATTATTTGTGTTGTCTTTCACTTTGTAAAGCCTAAACCACAAAATCCCCAGCTTTGGGTCTCGCTTCTCCGTGTTCCCCGACTACTCCACTCAATCCTGATGCACTCCCCACTCTCGAAGGAACTTTGAAAATTTCTTGATGCAAAAAAATTGGTCCCAAGCACTAGGAAAGCCAAAGCCCATTCCAAGGTTTTTCCATTCTTAGTTTGATCCTCTTGAGCCTTGAAGTTGCCCTGTGTCTCTTCTGGAGACCTCCCCATCCCTTGGTGATCCTATTGATGTAGAAAGTAGGCCTAATCGGCCATTAGATCAAGTCATTGGCCGACCTACACGAGAGGACCAAACTTGTGGGAAATTATGCTTCTAGGCCTTTGGAACCTTTGGGTTTGACCTTAGACCCTTCTTTGGAGCTTGGTGAACCCCTAGCAACTACTAGTTCCACCTAAAGACAATAATATTATAAGATTTTCTCTCAATTTTAAACCAAGGTAACCTCCCAACTCTCTCTTTTCCATGACTAATTAAGTTTTAATTCTTGCTAAGCATGGTTATTATACATTATTAAGCATAGCAGAGTTAATACATATGCTTCTTGAAAGATCTTAACTAATCTTGATCTTTAAATCGAGAATTTGGTCAAAATCCCCTCTCTCCTACTTGTCTTGTAATTAGTCTAAGAACTTTGATTAATCCTTCTGAGATCATGAGATAAGGTTAATTACAGTGACATGTAAGCTCTATAACCTATCTTGCTTAATTGAAGGTTGCATATCTCAAATGCCCTTAATATGGCCTAATATTCATTAATTGCATTCCAAATTTTTTAAACCCTAAGTTTAAATTAATTGACAAAACATTGCTATTAAAATCTTCAGGGTGATCTTAGAACAAAGATGTAATGATTCTATTTGAGATCAAGATTTAGTGATTGGAGCCCAATGTTGAGATCTTGGCTCAAACCTCACCATTCTTACCTACCTAATGATCTAGCATCATATTCAATTCTTTAATGAGTTAATTATTGTTTAGATTTGTTCATTGATCCCTAAAATAGAGAATGGAACCTTGACTTAAACTTGGTGATAAATCTTTAGGGTTTTTCACTTAAAAAAGCTTAAGCTCACCCTAAATTCTCTCACCTACCCTTAACAATAAAGTTTCCCATATCTTAATTAGATTTGCTAACATTGTATTTTTGCTGTTTGAATGCATCTTCAATAGTTTTAGAGGATGATTTGGACTTAGAATGGATTGGGGGTAATGGAAACCACCTGATGCTCATTAACCTTTCCTTTAGAAAAAAGAATATGATCCTTAAATAACTTGAGTAATGATGTTTTGAACCCTTGTACCAAAGTGATAGGAAAATCTAAAACTCGTATACTAAAACATTAATTTGAAACCCTAACTTAATTACATTAAAAAATTCAATTAAGAAACCTCAATTTATCATTTGGAAACTATTCTTAAGCTTAAATCTAAGTTTACAACAAGTTTCAACAATTTATGGTAAATGCTCAGAAGATCTAAAATATTTAGACCATACTCGAACAAGTCAAATCAATAAATCTTAAAAACCTAAAAAATACTTTTAAAATGATATTAGGTGAATAGATTGATTATTTTATCAAAATTATAAATATTACAAATTTGGTATTTTTAAATCATTAAAATATAAATAAATAACATCTTATCTTAATTAAAAAAGATAAAGCTATAAATTAAATATTAATAAGTTTTCTTAAAATAGAATTAAATTGTACATTAAAGAACAGGATATTATTCTAGCCTTTATTTGCTTTGGTAAGATATCAGGTACGTAGAATTTAGTTTTATTCTGTTTTTTCATTTCTCTTTAATTTACAGTCGTTGAGCATATGTAACACTTATTTCAACATTTTATACAATTTTATCCCTGTTGTTGTGCTTATTATAAAAGAAATATATCATAAAAATCCTTGTGACCACTAATTTGCGGTGAGGTTCATATGTGGGATTATATTTTAAAATTGTACAGGTAGTGTTGATAACACACAGAAAAAATAAGAATGGATCATGTCCACTAAAAGGGCTAATGACCCATTTGCATTTAGGACTCACCAGATTTGTTACTATATTTGCTGGCAATTACTAATGGGCAGTTGAATACCTTTATAGATGCCTGTGAATTGAGTCTCCCAATCAAGCAGTGGGTAGAAGTCTTATTATGTTGTGATCATACAGTAATAGTGATAGTTGTTTTTACTTACAGCTTTACATTAAGCTTACGCTTTAGTTTTACATGCTTACTATACTTATCAGATATATTCATTACAGCACTTTTTGATACACCTACTTGCTCACACCCTGTTTTTACTCATATGCATTTTAATAATTTACTAGTGTTCTACGTACTCATGTTTGATTAATTATATATAGAATAATTAGGAGACCAGATAGATTCTACTATTTGGGAGTGTCTTTAGTGAGTATATCAAATAATCCATATTGATCCTCAAAAAGATCTTTGTGATTTTACCTTTGAGACCTTTCAGCTTATTTTTGTTTTGGATTGTATAATTTAAAAAAGACATTTATTCTGTATTAATCCTTTTATGCTTTTTAATGGCTTTGGATATTTGGAAATTATGCTTAAATAATGATTCAGATTTATGGCATTTATTTTTAAATGCTTAATTTTATTAAGATATCAAATAAATTAACAATATTAATTATCTTTCTTGACCTTAATCTCTGAGATATTACACTAGGTTTGTAATCGGGAAGATCACACCGCACTCAATTATTATCATCACCAAAATATATTTTTGACCATAGAAGTTACATGTATATCCGACGTAGTTATTAAACTCTAAATTGCTAGAAATTTGGATTATTTAATTTAAATATTTTTTAGGAATATATCTTTGATATATTTCTCATAATATTTAAAATTCACTAAAATAAATATATCATAATTTGAAATACATCTTTAACTACTTCATGTAAATTTTTGAGAATTTTTTATTAATTTTTTAATAAATAATTGAAATTTCTATTTTTACATATTTATATAAATAAACTAATTATTACGATCTATAAATTTTTATATTTTTTGATTCCTCGTATTTTTCATAATTTTTTGATAAATTTTTATTATTTGTTGAGATTAATAGATTAAAAAAACAATTAATACTTTTCTAACCAAATAAGTAAAGTTTAATATTTATTAATTTTAGAATAATCGATTAATAAAAATTGTAGGGTGAATACAAGCTGTCAGATGTAAAGCAGGCCATGTGACATGCATCCAAGAACATGAAATAGCCGATAATTGTTAAAGTGTTACAAACTGATATCGACCTGCAACCTGGCACAATAGGACACAATATAAGCTAGTGTTGTTTTCTTTCTTCGTAAAAGTCGTGATAGTCGTGATGTTCAAATTCCAAATGGAAGGGTAGCTTCACTATCTCGCCACCATATCAACTCATTTCGATCCTAATTGAATCATTGAATTCTTATGAATTCTCAAGAGCCTTAATTGCCCCTAATGCATAATTGGACTTAACTATGCTCAAAATCAGATGATATTAATTCATGCCTTCGGCCAATTTAGATTGTTAATCACCAAATCAATTATACCTACACATTCTTTAGGACCTAAATTGCACGACCATAGCTCTAATTCACTAAATAATGCAAGTTGTTCTGTAAAGTCCAGAATTTCACACATTCAGTTTTCAATTTCACTGCCCAAGCATTCCAAACATTTCTTATGGTTTGCATTATTCCTTTAACCTTCCATAAAATCTCTAGAAAGGATTAGAAACCCCAATTAAACTGTTAGAGCAATAATCATGAATATTCAAATTTCTTGTCCTTCTAGCTCTCCCATATATTATACCACTATCTAAGCCTTCCTCTCATTCCTTGAGCTCTCTGTGAACCTCGATGTGTGCTTGTGCAATTGAGCCCATAATTTAACCTAGAATTGACTGTGCCCCACTCGAGCTCAACGGATGGGAACCCATTTTGTTCTCGAGTGGGGTTGGTATAACAACCAATATTATTACTTTGCAAATTAGGTCAGATCTCACCTCAGAAATCAGGATCCCGAAAAACTTCAAACTAGGGCAAACAAAAATTTCATTAGATAGAAATAATTTTTAGATCAAAGTACCTTAGTATGGAAGAATTCGGATAACAAAAACTCCCGCTTTATTTTATTTGAATTATTTAAATCCAATAAATTAAGAAAATTAAATACATGTCCAAATTCATCGATTTTCATGTCATTATGATAAATATATTATTTAAAGGCTGCTCAAAATATTTCATCGATTTAGAGCGCCGATTCGGCCTCAATTAATTTTTGAAGTTTCAAACTTTAGAAATTAATTAAAAATAAAATATTTTCTGAATTGAAAATTTTTGGCGCGAGGGTGTTAGTTACGTCATAACACACCTCTGTGCCAAGTTTCGTTATTTTTGGAAGTCAAACGGCGGAAAAATGCAAAAGATTTAATTTTAAATAACTATTTTAATATTTCCTTAAGAAAAATTTCCCTCCCTTCCTGTCTCCCGAACCCCCCCCATCGCAGGCTCTGTCCAGCGACGCAGAGTCCTGCGCAATTTTGGCACAGGATGGTCAGCCAAATGGGCCGACCAGCACATCTCCGCCTTCCTTCCCTCTATATATCCTCCCTCATCCCTCCCTCTCCCCCTCACAGCAGCCCCTCTCCCTACAGCCTTCCTTCCCCTGTCAGCAGCCCTCCCCTACCAGCCCTCAACCAAGCAAGCCTTCCCTCCCTCCTGCCAGTAGCCCTCTCCTCCCTCTGCCAACCAGCCAAACCCTTCTGCCTCCCTCTGCCAACCAACAGCGGCAACCTCCGGCCGCCACCCCTCTGCTCCGGCCACCCACGTCCGGCCTCCCTTCGGCTCCCGGCAACCCTAACCCTAGGTTAGATGAGAAGAAAAAGGGGAAGAAAATGAGGAGAGATTTTGTTATTTTCTTTATTTATTCGTTCTTTTATTTTTATTTTTATTTATATACATATACTTAATAATCATTATTATGAAGATAAAAATAATAAAATATTAGTCATTCACATTATTATTATTCTCATTAATTAATAATAAGAACAGTACAAATGTTATTGAATGATTATTATTTACATTCTATCAAATTTCAATTCAGACATTTTCATTTTTACATCTTAAATTATTATTTCATTCCGCGCATTTTTATAGTAATTTCCATTCTATTTTTCTTTCATTCATATATTATTATTATCATTGAATAATGATAATAATAATATTATATCAATATAATTGCTACCCTCAATGACTTAAAAATGTTATCTTCTATCAAGAGAAAGAATGAATGAAAGACAAAATAAAAAAGAAGAAAGTAAAAATTTCTAAAAATATTATTATAATATTGGCTAAAAATGCTAATTTTAATTATTTAAAATCTAAGTGCAGATTCGACCGAACTGTTGAACTTTTGAACTTAAAAGAACAAGGTATGAAATATCTTTTATTACTCTTGTTTAAATATATTTTTCTGTTCAGCATCGCACAAATTGATAAAAGTGCTTTTAAAAGTCACATAAAATTATATATAAAAAAGTTCGGATAATTGAGTAGCAAGGGTTTCATGTTGATATATTTTTAGTCTGATCAGACAATTGCTAAAATGGGGCTGTCCGACATCGGGAGTTATAAGGAGCCTATACTGATAAGCCTTGAGGGGGCAGGTATAGAGAGAAGTTGGGATATAAAAGATGAACCCCTTTTTCCTCTATTTTGTACTTGCCCAATAAAATCATGTTTTGCGCCAGATAACAAACGCTAAAATTCTATATTTATTTTTGTGACTGTAATTATTTTTATGCTAAAATTTCAAATGCAATTGAAATAAGTTTGTAGTGATAAATTCATACAACTTTTTATTTCCTATCAAATTATTGATTATTTTGCTTATTATTTAACATTTGTAAAGATGGCATCTATCAGTACTTAGTTTCACAACTAACTTATATTCAAATGCCTGCACTTTTAAAACGTGCTCAGATCAGGAGTTTATCCTAGAAGAAGGGTGCTAAGAACCAAGTAGTGCTGATACTACTTCCTGCTGGTTTATCGTCTTTTTAACTGTTTTTAAAGTTTGTAACTTTTATTTTATTTTGATCATTTGTAATCAAAACTTGTGAATTAATGAATAAATTAGTTATGTTTGACATCTACATATTTTATCTTTTAAATAACTCAATATGATCTTGCGGCTAAAGGACTTACCCCAAGAACCGGTGCTGGATTAGCTCCCGCTAACCCGACATCGGGTCCTCACATTTGGCTTCAAGTCGAGTTCGAGTTGAGTTAGCAAAGACTCGAATTCAAAATTTTCGAATTTAGTCTAACTCGAACTCATTTGAGTTCGAGTTTGAGTCAAGTTCGAGTCATTTCAAGTCGGGCCAAATATGATTGAGTCAAGAGTCTTTCGACTCGAACTCGGCTCGAAAATTTTGAGACAAGTTCGAGTTCAGTCAAAATATTTCGAATTTCATCTCAAATTGTCAGTCATATTCTCGGGTTCTCCTTTATTGAGTAGGCTCCTAAAGTCTTAAGCTAATATAGGGCATTGCTAAAGTTGGTTTAATCATGGCCAAGCTTTAAGGATTGATCAAAAGTTGCATTCCTGGTTTGGCTAAGTGTTGTTTCAAGTAAGCCATGTATTCATCTAAAATCCCATTTGCTTATATTTATTTAGTCTTGAATTAGTTTAATTAAGAAGATTAATTAAGCTTTGATTTGTTAATTTTGGTGTTAAGCAGTTACTAACATTTGATGCACACTTGCATTCTAAATTTTCTCTTGGTTGTGTTTGGATCTTAGGATTCAACACAAGTCTAAATCTCTATAATTAATGAATTCATTTACTCAAATTAAATTGTGCCTGTTTATTTATATCTTTGGGTTGATGATCAATTTATAGCATTATTTGATCATATGTGCTTATAGTTTAATAAATCCCATTAGATGGATTAAGAATAGCTTACTCAAAACAAAAACCCTAATCACCCAAAACAAGCTTCTTTAATGAGAACTTGTAAGTAAACCTTAATTTAGATATATATGAACCATACTTTTTGACTAAATTCCTATTTATCCTCTCATCTAACATTTTAGGTTAAGACTTGTTAAGAGATGATTGTGATCATATTATTGATTTAGATGCTCTATATTTTGTTATCTTAACCCATGATTAACCTTAGAAACTTGGCAACCATTGCTAGTAAGCCTTAGATTCTTTAACCACTTCTTAAGAAAGACCCTACTCAAGCATAGTAGCCATTAGATGAGAGCTTCTCATTATAACCTTTACTTGATATTAGAGAACATATACCCCCAGTAGATTCTATCTAAGCCTAATCAACTCATTAATTTCCCTCTTAAGTGTTGCCAAGTTTTGCAAAGCTCAAACCTATTTGAAACCTAGAAAATCTTACCTAGTTTACTCTTAAGATAATTCAAACCTAGGTTAAGAATTACTTACATGAAATCCTAACTTCTTATCTAAGATTCAATAGTACTTTAGATCTATATATTCTTTGAACCCTACTTGTAATAAGATCTCAAAGACAAAGTTCTAATGTTACCTTACCCAATAATTGAGCATAACAAGATTTGACCTAAACTTGACCTAGTTGTAATCTACTTTAGGTTGATATTACCTTAGAGACTAGGAAACTCTTAGATCTATAGCATAAGTATCATGCTAGCACCATAACACTCCAAAGCTCTATTTTACCTTTAAATTTAATTATTATGTATACATATATGTATGTATATATATATATATATATGTTATATACAGAAACAAAAGCATATATATATATATTTATGTATGAATAACTTAAAAATTATTTAGATATATAAATATATATAGGTATACATACATATATACACCTATTAAACAATATTCTTACTAAATTGATAGATTTTGTGTAAATATATATATTGTATACGTGATTTTACCTAAGAGATTAAGTATATTCACAGATAAACATGTATCTTTTGATAAATATATATTTTTAGATATAAGTGAATACTTTATCAAATAAGAGTTAATTCCTAATTAAAATAATTATATATATATAGATATAAATATATATATTTTAGAGTGTGATATACCTATTTACAAGCTGGCTGGATCCAAGCTGATTGGATAAAATTTAGGAGTGCTTCAAGAGTGTTGTGTGATCAAACAAATTCCAATCAAAATAAAAAGAAATTTTTATGAGCAGCTACGTTGTATGGGGCTAAATGCTAGCCAACAAAAAAGAAACTTGCCGACAAAAAATGTTACAATGATGAGAATGCTTAGGTGGATGAGTGGGTTGAATGCTTAGGTGGTAGACAATTCAATGCCCCCGTTAGAAAAATTGAGTTTATAAATTTTACCCATACCTAAAGATGAAAGAGGAATATCAAGAAAGACATGTGAAGAAACCATTAGAAAGAATCTTCTTTATTTGGAACTTAGGGAGGGGCTTCTATTTGATTTATGTAATTGACCCCACCTAGTGGGATTAAAGCTTGTTGTGGCTGTAGCTTAGCTACAAATAAAAACAACTAATATATACTCTCTAAGTTAATTACCCATTCATTGTTGCATATAATTATTGATCGCATTTTGTAATCTTGAAAAATGGAAGAACATCTTCAACTTGCAAATGCTCCAAAATAATTTAGCAGATATAGTTATCTACTCCATAATTTCTAGAATTGGATTACCGTGATAAAATGATTAGCAAGAATGACACCATGCAAAATTTAATATTCCTAAATCACTTGTATGGATATAAAGTTTGATAAATTATTGAGTCAATGAAGTTATCACCATACATGACGTAAGAATACAGTTAACTTACTAAGGTTCTCTTAATGAAGTTATTAAAACTTAAAATAGACTTTTGGTTTTCTGACATTTAGATACAAAATGTTCAAAAGTCAGGTAAATTTTCTATGGGTTGGTTAATAGAATCGTTGGAGTAAAACTTTATTGACTTCAGCGCTCATTTTTTCATAACACTGTTGCTCATTCACATTGCATAAGCTTATTATACTTTGCAAGAATAACGTTAAGCATGAAACCAAATTTATAAATTTCCCCTCATTTACAGCATAGAACAAAAAAAAGCTGAGTTTTATCTTACATTGCCACTCTCAAAGTCGCCGCCTTGGATCATGAAATCCTTAATAACGCGATGAAAGGAGCATCCCTTGTAACCAAAACCTTTCTCTCCTGTATGTGAAAGTCCAGGACAGTTAACAAACTAACACTTAATAAAACATGGAGCAATACAAGCGATTAAAGTACTGTGAAAATTAACTCTTTGAAAGTCTCACCAGTGCATAGGCAGCGAAAATTCTCAACAGTTTTAGGAACAGCATCTCCAAAAAGACCAAATACAATCCTACCAGCAGGCTTACCGTCAATTTCAACATCAAAGAAGCACTTATGAGTTGCCTTTGCCTGAAGCTCAAGAGCCTGCCATAGCAAGCTAGCCATGTAACTACATACTTGTTATATAAATTGTTGACATAGGTGTATGTTTGATGTATTTGAAGAAAGAATAGTATAGATATAGCTAGAATTTGTTAAAAGGGCTTCAATATGACATTCAATCATTCTAGTTTTCTTCACAATTTTAGTGAATGAATAAATTCTCTTAGTATCGATAAAAAACTCAGCCAAGCCGGTGCGTGATTTGAAAGACAATCAATGGGTTTAATGAATTTTAAGAAACCACAAAAATAGGGTAGCAAGAGTAAAATCAAAGAAAAATGTTAATTCTCTTCTTTGGTAACCAAATGTTCATCTTATTCTCCATCTATATAAATACATGAACTCAAATGCAAGGTGTCACAACGTCTGCTGTTTTCAAAATTAAATCTATAGTCAGATGACAAATTCATTTCTTTTCATAAAAGCCAGAAATATAAATTCATTACAAAAGATTCTTTATGTTGAAAAAATCTTCAAGTTTAACAAAAAAAAACCACACTTTGAACAAAATGCACCAGGGAAGATAATACTCGCAAGAGAAACAAATTGAAACTTTGACCAAATTAACAAAAAAGAATATCAAAACATTACATATGTGAAAACGTAACAAGGAAATAAAGTACCAAATATAAGACCTAAAAAGTCAGCACAAAAAGATTGCACCACGCCATATTAATAAGTATCCAACTAATATAAAAGTACTAATAGAAAATTAAACTACATTAATCAATCACAGTCCTTTACACGTCAAAGAAACATCAAATTAAGTAATCATTGAAAAAATCCGACAAGAGTAGCATATCTTAATTAACAAAAACACTAAAATCCAAGTATAGCTATAATACTAGATCCCGTGAATTGCAAGTAGTTTAAATCACATATCTATGGTAGTCAGCAATTAGACAAAATAAAGATACATCTGAGACAACAAATGCCCTTGTCACAGGAATCAGTAATGTCTAACTACTAAATTATATATAGTTGCACATTATAAGAACAGCAACAGCATCAGCAAACTACCTTAGTAGCCAATGTAGCATGTACAGTAGCAGAACCATAACCTTCAAATTTAAACAGCTAATAGTATCAACATATAAGTATTGAAAATATGTTACACGTTGATTAAGATCCTAAATAATGCAAGTTGCAAAATGATACACTGGTGATACGGGAACCTATGTCCAAAAACAAAAGAGCCATAAGAAATAACGACCACTAACCACTGTAACGCAAAAGTTTTTTGTTATATTAGTTGATTTTTTCAATATAAAATAAACTTACATGATAAAATTTAAAAATACATAAAATTATCGGTGAGGGCACAGGGGCGCATGCCCCGCTATGGCTCTGCCCCTAGTGTACAACTTCAATCAGCAAAAATATTTTCCAAGCTTGAACTCAAATCTAGATATCAAATGACAATGAATTCCTTCTACTTATGGAAGACAGCTATTAAAACTTGTCAGGGATTATTTAAATGGCTAATTATATTATTTGGCTTAGCCACAGTTCGAATCACTTTTATGAAAAGAACGAATGAGATACTATGACCATTCATAAATGAATTTGTATTAGTAAATTTAGTAACACTTTATTGTTCTGTTAAACAAAAGAAGCACTTGATGAGCAGCTTAACAAAAAACCACAATTACTTCAGCAGCATAGATTGGTTTACCCAAAGAAATATGAGCTCAAAAAGACTAGGTTATTATATTTGGGATCTGAGATTGGTTAAAATACTTCTCAAGAATTATATTAATAGTGGATTAGCCTAAACTCGTGAATGCCACTCGGGCGCGCAATTTCGTTAGAGAATGCTAGCTCGTGACTCACCAATCGACTCCTCTGACTCACCAAAGTGAATCAACAATTTATATGGGGAGAAGAGGAAAAGGAACATTTCAATTGTTAAAGGAGAAGATTATATGAGCACCAATAAACTAAAATCAATGCAACTTGAATAAACCTATTAAAATTGAAATTGATGCAACTTGAACAGACCATTTTAAATTGAAATTGATGCATCCGAATATACGATTGCAACATCTTTAACTTAGTCGAGAAAATCAATTGCTTATTATTCATCTAATAAGCTGTAACTAACATGCACAAATGTTCCATGACTCACTTGATGAGAAGTGTTGGTATAGGAAAATATCAACATAAGAAATACTTTATAATTGGTGAGTGGAGAGCGCTTACTTGATTGCACATTAAAATGTTAATTCTTGCATTATAAATGAAATGGTCCTCAACTAAATAAGAAACACCAAACAGTTTCCAATGAATTCACAAGCATTTGAGATCATTAGACTCAAAGGGGCTGTTTAGCAACTAGAATTACAGGATTTAGTAACTCCTGGAATCCAAGATTTAGTGAATCCTAGAATCTGCAATTTAGTAAATCCTGGAATCCTGAAAACGGTTTGATTTGCTTATTTGCAAATCCTGAACTATTGTTTGGTTATATTTTAGGATTTCAGTATCTGACTGACGTTACATTAAAATATAACTAGTTAATATGAAAATCAAAAATAGCATTAATATTAATAATCTAACTAAATATGAATATAAATTAATTAGTACATTTCAATTTATAAAATTGATTGGATGATTTCCAGAACATATAATAACCTCATTAAAAAGAAAGTTTGTCAAACTGGTTCACAACATAGAAATGCATAAGGAACCGCTAACAAGCGTATTCAATAATAGATGTTATAAATAACAGCAATAGATAATCACGTTTCATTTAAAAAAGTGAGATGAAAAAGCAAAATCATCTCGGCAGTAAGATAAATCTTCATCAAAACATGCTCGGATATCAACGGCATTCTCTTGTTAACGGAACCTACTTCTGCATCTGAAGAGTTTTCCGCCGCTGCGCAGACCATTCTCCGTTGCCCGACCATTGCATTCGCACTAGGACGAGTCGCCGACCTCAAGATGGGATAGCCAGTTTCTAAGAATTTCGCTTGCCTGAGCCATGGAGAAGAAATAGCAGCACCACAGACTGGGGAGGAGTTACGGCGCGCACTGAGAGCTTTTGAGGCGAACCTTCCCTGTAAACATGAGGATTGGTAAATTACTAAAAAGTTCAAATGCCAAAACCACTCTTTCTCTCTCTCTCTCTCTCTCTCTCTCTCTCTCTCTCTCTCTCTCTCTCACTATCTAGCTCTCTAGCAATGAGCGAACGACCTGCAGCGCGGAAACAGAAGCGCAGGAAGCCATGGCGGCGGAACAAAGGTTTGATCGAGTATCCTTTGTGGTGGTTGAACAGACAAGATGACGTCTGAGATCAACAGATTAATGGCGTTTTGTTAGCAATAAATGTAGAAATGTTTATTTAATCTAAGAAATACAATAGAAATTAGCTTTTATAGAATACGCATTTAAAATTTGATACTCTTTTGCAATAATAAGATTCATAATTCCCTCCTAAATAATATCATCGTTTGATTTACACAAATAGAGCCATTAATCTCCTAAAACTACATAAGTTAATATTACAAACAAATCCTAATGCTTCTTCTGATTATCACTATTGTTGTTATTTTATCTATTTATTAAATTTTAGGTATAATAACTTCTATTTATTTATTTATATTTTATTTATTTTTTCTAAATTAAAAATTTTATATTATTTAAATATTTATTTCAATTTAATTCACAAGCAGAATTTGAATTTTTTTTAAATCGAAAATTTAATCTGAATCAATCGAACTAAAATTAAATATTCTTCAGCTTTAGGGCATCAATCTCTAATAGTGTTTAATATTTTGAGACCCGTTTGATATCTACCTGTTCCCTCGACAAGCCGTGTTCGGCTGTTCAAGGAGCAAACCCAAACTTGGGAGATTCATGTCGCCTGAGGCTGAAGAGCAGCAGAGTGCCGCCGAGCTGGAAGACGACCATTTCACCAGGCGGAAGGAAGTAAGTTTCAAATATGTTTTTCTCTACAATGGCCGTTTTCTGCGGTTCTCGGAGCAAAACCTAACTTTCTATGATTTATGACGCCCAAGGGTGAAGATCAGCGGAGTGGTGGCGAACTGGAGGAGGATTCTTGCACTAAGAGGAAGAGATTAAGGCGAGTAAGCTTCGCAGAGACCACTATCCACGTCTTTACCCGTGACGATGAGTCTGAGAGCCCGGCGGAGTCAAACCCTGGCCAAGACTCCCGATTTTCGGACTCTGACCCCGATGACGATAAGGAGAATGTCGCGCTATTTAAGTTTGGAAGGGACATCGATTCATCATCCCCTGCTGATTCTGTCACATCTAATGAGGATGACAATTTCTTTGGTCCTGTATCGACGAGCTTTATCAGCTCTGGTCGACCGAGTGACTCTGGAATGTCCGAGGACATCAATCATGACATCACATTGGATTCGACCGCCTTCTCTTTGCATTTCAGGAATCTGATTCCTCCACATGACCATTTGACAAATTCAGCCGGAAGTCTGAGGACTCCAACAGTAGATACTCCTCTGGGCTTGAGTTATGGAAGTGAGCAAACTGGGGAACCGACAAGTTCTGTTGGGCAAATTAACAATGTCTCTGGAGATTTGAACAATTTTAGTCCGATTGCAGGAAGATCTCACAGCTATGATTATGGGAAACTTTCTGACACACTGGACGCACTCATGAATCAAGTAAAACTGAGAATGAAAAAGATTTCCCCTAAGATAGATTCTAGATTTTCAACTTCTTGTTGCATATCTGATGAAGTTGGAAGCCTTGGACAATTGAGCAAGGATGGAAAAGGGGTTGGTATTAAAAGTTCTGTTTGTGAGGAACCTAACCGTTATTTTCACTGCCCAGTCGTTTTAATGAGTCCTCCAACAAACAATGAATCCTTGTTTCATGCAAAAACTAAAGCATTGGAAACTCAAACGAATAAAGAGAACATGCAGAAAATGCTTTCTCATGCCTCTGTTGATAGCCTTGGGAAAGGTCATGAGGCAGTTCATCCTGAATCTATGGTTGCCAATGGTCGGAATTCTAAGCTGCTATCTCCCTCGCATGGAGAAGTGCAGGATGATTTGAATGAAGAAGCTTGCCATATTCACAAACAGCCACTTAGAAGTACAACTAGTGAAGGCAATAGCTATTCTAATTTGCACCTCCACTCTATTTCATCTGTTCCATCGACATCCAAGAACGTTGAACAGAAGTTGGAGTCGACAGACACAGTACATACCCCTGAGAATGTTATTAAGTCATTGTATTCATCTTTCATCCAAGAACTAACTCCATTTTCGTGCAACCAGCAGAAAGAGCACTTTCTTAGTCAGACTAATCCATCTTCAAGTAAAATTTTATCAATTGCAGACTGGGAAAAAGTTGATTCTTATATGAAAAAACCTGATAATGCTGTAAAAATATTTCAGCCTTCATCATTATTGAAGGGGTCTGCATCCCGTTTCCCTCACAAACTAGGTAAGATAAATCGTTTATTTTTTCAACACACTAACATATTTCTGACTTTACACATTTATATGCGAAAGATACAATTCATGATAGATAAGAGCTAATGCTAATACACAGGCTTCTCTTTGTGATTATTGTAAGATGTAACAACAACAACAACCTCAACAACATTAAGCCTTAATCTCACTAGGTGGGATCAGTTACTTGAATCCTTGTTTCCATTGTGCATGATCAAACAGATGCCTCTCCCTAAGTTCTAAATAGAAAAGATCATTTCTAATTGTTTCTTCACATATCATTTTTGGTTTTCATATCCTTCTTTTAATATAGTCAAAATACATCAACTCAAACTTTCTAACAGGGAATTGATTTTTCTAAGATGCAATTTGAAATTGATTTACTGCCTTATTTGGTGTTATTCTTGATGCCTAGAGTTATTTTCCTTCATTACGTATCTTAGGATAGAGCCCTAGGAGGGTATGCTCATTTTTTCATAAAGGATTTGAAACCTTTCTTTTAGTAACAGATTATATAGAGCATATGCATGCTAATCAGTTGATAAGGCATGAGCAACGTTGAGCAAGCCATTGTGGGTTTGTTCTTAAATGAAATGATAATCAAGCATTGTGTACTTTATTCAAGAATGAAAAATCAAGCTGGCACATGTGTTATTATTGATATTGAATTATGAACTAGGTAGATTACGACAGCTCATATTGATATATAGTCGGATTTGGTTTCTGTCCATTTAGCATTTGAAAAGTGTGGACATTAGACAGTGCATTTGCTTTATGATAGCCCAATAGTGACTAATGGATTGACGCATGAACTAAAATTATTTGTTGACTGAATTAGCTATGTCTGATCTAGCAAGCTATAGGTAATGAAGAATGCAACGATTCTGTGATATATTATAGAATCCTGAATATTTTTCATTCCATTGTTTTTTCAATAATTTGAATTTGGTTTGCATCCATATTTGAATTATAACGTCTTTATATAAAGACTTATTTATAATTCTTTTTAATGTTTATTACCAGGTTCTTCTGCTCATTCCCTTGATGTGGCTGGACTGAAAAGGGTGCCCGTTGAGCATGGGAATAGAATTTCTGCAGTTGAAAATTCTGCGTTTGATGGAAATATCAGTCATACTGCTCTGGACAACAGGAACAACAATATGAAGACCCCTGACACTGCGATTAAGCAATTTTCTGCATTAAATGCCTCCTTATCCTCTCTTCAGGACAAAATGAGGCAGCCTCTCAATCCTCCTGATCCTTCCCAGAGGCAATCACTTCTCAATTCTGTTAGGGAGCTCTCTGCTTCTCTGAAAATGGAGCTCAAAGGACACGAAGAAACAATCTCCGCCATTAAAACCAACTTGAGCAGATCTAGGCTCAAACCCAAAACGGACCTTGATCGCGAATCCCCAGCGTCGAAGAAGGATACTTCTTTGATTGCTAGTCTTCAGTCTATTTCGAACGAAGTTAATGATGCAGCCAACCAGCTGCTGCCACAATCAATATCCGAGCTGAATCTACAAGGGCTCAGTAAAGCCGAAGATTTACTGGCTGAGTTTGAAACTGCAAGGAAATATGAGGAGCTCTTTATGACCCTGAGAAATCCAAATTGCTTAGTTGATTCCCGCCAAAAAAGTATCATGGCCGCAAGATCTTTGCTGGGAAAGCTCGGGGTCGCTAAAGCGAGAAACCAGTTGAAGCGCATGAAGCTAGCCAAACTGCACGAAAGAGCTCAGACCCTGCACTCCCGGACGGACGAGTGCAGACAACTGAAGTCAATCTTTGCTCATCTTCTGCTCGCAAAAGCTGCCGAGCCGGACGAGTCATCGGATCGCACGCAGCATCAGGCAGAACATAGTGAATTGCCGGCGATGAAGCGAGAGCTCGAAATTCTCGAACAGAAGATTAAACTTCTGTCAGAATCACTGTGGGCTTCCTGTGGGCTAAAATCAGGGAAACCGAGCTGTGATGCCGCCATTAAAGCGGCTGAGGAGCTCGTGATGAGGAGAGCAGTCTGCAGGGAGATTCAGCAGCAGGCACGGCTATGGAGACTAAGCGATGTGGTCACGAAGAACAACGGCTACGAGATCGTCCTCAACTGCTGCGATCTGCTCTTTCAGAGGTTTACGATAAGCAGATTTCGTGGTCATGAAAGCTTGGCAGAGAACACCTCCTCCAACGCTTCGTATATTGCGCGGAGGTATCCGCACATGAATGCGCGCGCGGCCTTCGAGTTCGTGTTTGAGCTGGACGCCGATCACAGCAGGTTGGTGAATTCGAACGGCCTCTGCGAGAGAACTGTGGAGACTGATCTCCGTTTGGGAACGCTGATGGACGTCATGGACGAGATTCTGCGGTCGCGTTTGGAGTTGCCAAACCTGATGGAATGCGCCTTTGAGAGGCCGCCTTCGGGAGAGCTTGAGCTTCGGCTGTGCTTCTACGGCTTCGCCGGAGGCAGGAAGCTCAGCCTGGGCGTCGACGTGGCTGTTCTGAGCTGCGGGATGTATCCCTCCGACCCGTCGGAGCTGAGGGTGCAAGTTTTCCAGCAGCACACGACGGTGCCGTTGGATGCTGCAGATCAAATCATCGGGGCTGTTCACAGCTTGGATCGCGGCCACCTCGTCATCCTAAGGTTGTGCCGGTGCGTTTCTCAGGCTGTTCAGTCTTGCGGTCGGACATAGCTTCTTGTGGTATTTGTGGTATGTGCATGCCTTTTTCTTTGTGATCGCTATGCAGTCTTTTGCTTAGTTATTAACACCTGTTTGAGCAAGAGTTCCGATATTTTCCATTGTGATGACTTGTTGTCTTAAGATAGATGAGGAGATCTGTATGCATCTAACATAATGCGAGAGTTTAGTTTCTCCAAAAATTAACTTAGGGGCTGCTTTGTTTAAGGACCTCCCATGATGTTATGTCATTTAAAGATGTTGGTGGTGAGGATGGAGCTGTTTGGTTCAATGCTATCTCCTCAATGACATCTCAAAAATTATCAACGTGCCATTTATCTGAATGTCCGCCGAAATCGGCCGACATTTAGACAACGCCCAACAATCTATCGCTAGCGATAGAGTTCTTCGCGTTCGTTCTCCCTTCGCTTCGTCTTGCTGAAGTGCTTGTCTCGGTGACGCTTTGCCCGACGCACCTCGCCGGACGCAGAGGTAAAAATGCACAAATGCGTGATTGCCAAATGCCGGTGCTCTTGTTCCCATACGCTTTGTTTTTAAATGGATGTTTTTTTGTCTAAATATTTGATTGATATTACCATTTGATGAATAATTTATGCACTTCTTAGGGGGTTGATTTATAACAAATTTTTGGAAGAAGTGGGTATGTGTGTGTCAACAAATAATGATTCTTTTTTAGCTGCTTGAATCTGCTCTCCAAAGCCTTCCAGATCGAGACCAAGGAGGTTAGAGCCCGCTTCTCCCCCAAATCCTCTAATTTTTCATTTATTTAAAAATATTATTCATTTCTCCGTTTATTTCAAAATATATGCCATCCATAATTTCATATTTGTATAATCCATTATTATAGCGATGGAATCCTATTAGATATTTAGTATAATGATACATTCATTACAGAAATCATTCATCTTAATTTCAAAATACAAAAGATTATAGCATGATTAAGCATTCATTCAAGTCATTACAATAGATCACTTGATTTGAAATGTGTCAGGATTTGAATTCTAATTAGAATGAACTTAGCACTTGATACCATTACTTATATTACATATATATGTATTATAATGTAAAGTATGAAAATGTATAAAAAAAATAACAGCAATTTATAAACAGTTTAGCCCTTTTAGAGCTTATTATGTATGGAAAATTAGGTTTATAAGTTTTAATGATGTTAGGATACCAAAAAGAGCAAAACAAATTTAAATTATAAACACCGCATAATAAAAATTGAACCAAAAATATCACCAAAACCACAGTTTTTCCAAAATCAAATAAACCAGAAAGAAAATGACTGATCCTCTTTATATATTCAATTCACTTTAAGGCAACGCTTAGTTTGTTCCATTTGGAAAACTTTCCAAAGTAACTATCCCACAGCAGTTGAGCCAAACAATCCACCTCATAATAGTAGCAATCAGAGTCAAAGCTCTCAACAAAGGCCCCAACACTGCTGCTCCCTCCCACAGCAATCCTCCCTGCAATATTTACGACACTGCCATCCTCTTCCTTCAACAAAAGAAACCCTGCAGCCTCTATATTCTTATGTTTATAGAAGCTCGAGTTAGCCTCTTCAGTGCGGACATGAATCAGAACTCCGCCGCTCTGTTCTTTTCCTCCTCTGTTTTCGATTATGAACAAACGGAGCACCACCAGACATGCTGCGGTGGAAGCCATAAGAGGAGAGAAGTAGAAGATGAGTCTCAGAAGAAAAGGAGAGCAGATAGCAAAGCAGAGCAGTGAGATCAGAGCAGTAATCAGTAGTAAGGCTTTCATATGGAAATGAGTGCAGTTTTGGATGCCTTCTTTGATTGAGATTTTAAGCAAATGAAAGAATATATTCGAACTCCCTTTTTTTTTTTTCTTGCAAAATCATTATCTAGCTTTAAAATCTTATTCGCATGCACTTACAAAATCATTTAAAAGAGAATGTTCTTACGATAGAAAATAAAAAACTAATTTTAATTTATCTTAACATTTTTTTATAATTAACCATTTAAGATTTGGCTCCAAAATATCTCTTAAAAATATTTTTTTAGGGTTCCAATTTCAAAAACATTTAATTCTTTTATCAATTTGCTTATCATAATTTTGGGAGCTCTTATAATACCTCTAAATATAACTTTTTTGATACTTTATCATTATTAAAGTATTTAAAATTAATGTTTAACTTAATATAATTAAGATTTATTAATCAAAATAAAAATTAATTAAAGATCAATAATTACTTATGTAAGAGATATTGAATAATTTTTAATGTATTGAAACATTTTTTTAAAAAAAAATATTACACTTAGCACTATTATATATAAAATCATATTCATCATTAATTAAAATTTTTATTTTTCTATTTTATTCTTTTTTTTTTATACATTAATTCAAGCAAAAAATAAATTATATTAATAATATATTTATACATAAAATTATCAAATCGTTCATTTTAATATGTATATAATGATATAAATATAGTAAAATCCTTGTCTAAATATATTACTCTAAAATCTTTAGTAAAGCATATATAACGCCAAATATTTAATATTTACAAATAAAATAATGTTATTTAATTGGTCTTTATAAATAAATAAAATATTATCTTTCTGCAAACAAGCCAAAGATGCATTATTATAGATAAATCTCTATGCACGAAAAAATCCAAATATAGCGTTATATTATGTAGTATGTGAGTTTTATAATGGGAAATAAAGAGGCATTAATTAAATATAAACAAAGAAATTCAAGTGTATTATAATAATCTCCTCATCATTTTTTTTTTATTTTTTCATTTTTTTTTTTGATAGAGTTCATTAAAATAGAAAAATATTATAATTACAAAAGAATATACACCAAAAAATATTTATGATCAATTAAAAATTTTCTTTTTTTATAATTTTTGTATATAAATCTCATGAAAAAAATGCATTCAATCAATAATCTACTTACATATTGAATTGACGTATCATCTATATATTTTAATATATACTAGTATATAAATATAGCAATACTCTTAATAATATACGGAAGAACTCCCAATGACATAACATCCAAAAAAATTTATCTAATAAAATTTGAATATTATTTTATTAATATTTATTTATTTATATTAAAATATTAAAATAATATACTAAATGGAAAGAATAACATTAGTAATTGCCTTCAAAAGTTAAGTAGAGAATATAATAAGAGCAATAGAATAAAGAAGAAATATTCCTTACTGACGATAATGCAGTTTTGAACAATCTGAATGGTTATAATTATTATGCTTATTATCATTATTTAATTTAACCATTTGATTCACTCAAATTTTAATTTTTACAAACATAGCACTAATATTCTCTAAATTAAAAAATTAACATATATTTTCACTCTTGCCTCGTGAAATAATTGAAAAAAAAAAGATGGTTAATATAATAACAAGGATTTAGGAATATGTAAACATCAAAAATTTCATAATTACCAGTTCTCATATTTTAATAATTTCAAACTAACCTCGGAAACCCAAATTTTACAAGAATAAATGTCATTTTCAATTAAAAGGCTATTCGACATAAAAAATTTAGTGTACAATAATCTTATTATTACAGTATAATATATTTAATATACTACTATTTAACAACTTTCGAAAAAATTATATTTTTTGAAATAAATTATTTAGAGTATATTATTTTAAACAATATGAGTAAGATGTTTTCATTTTAGGGACTGTTTTAAACGACAATATGAGCTCATTGTTTTCGTTCAATTAGGGTTGGCACGATTTCTTCATTTTAGTTCAACGAGACAATTAGTGTGAAACACGCAATGCCATAGATCTTGGCGCGTCAAGCAAGTTTGGAAGTGATGTGAGGGGACTCAATGGTTCAAGGTGGGCAGCAAGCGAAGGCGGTGTAGATGCAGGAGAGATTGGAGGCAATGGATTCACAAGAGAATTTCATATAGATGATTGAATCAGTAGAATCTATGATATCGTAGCAAGTTTTGCAGATAAGCTATCAAAGTTCTTCCTTCTTTCGCCTTCGCCGCTTCTCGTAATAGAGTTTCGGCACATTTGGCCGAAATCCAATCACCCTGTAATTATACCATACCATATACAGGTTTGCTGCATGCTAAATATGGGTATTCTTAAATTCCCCGAAAAATTTTTAATTTGCACCCACTTTCAACATGCCAAACAACCCACAAGTTAAATAACTAATTTGTAAAAATCATAAGATTTGAGTACTAAAACGAAATTATAACCACTGCCTCCCCTTCTATTTACTTCTTCAAACTTTAAGAAAATATGTAATTTTTGTGTTAAATTTGTAGTACATTAAAAAAATTTAGATGTCAATTATGTAATAAAGAAAGATTTTGGTGGCGAGCTTGAAATTTATATAGGGAAAGCAAACAAATGAGAAATGCATAACAGCAATTCAAACTGGACACAACAGTTATATATCAAACATACATCCTCCTCTTTCTACATATCAATCAAATTACCATCTACTTCAAACACGGCAAGATCAGGTGGTAATTCTGTAAATACATTGAGAAACATGCTAGATGAGAAAAAATACTGGAAGATTGAAGTTGAGATTGTAACCTGAAAATGGTGAAAGCTTTGCAGCTATCTGCGCATGGCACGATTCCTTTCACGTTTGCGGAAACGCTCCAGCATGAACTCGTCGGTCGCAGCTTGCCTTCGCCCGCCGATGTCTTGATGATTATTATTATTATTATTACTCTCTGATGATTGTATTGCATTATCGCTCATGCGTCTTCGGTCACGTTCTCTGTACGAATCTGGATGTTCTGCAAAGATTATGCATTAGATGCAGATAAAATAAGAAGTTAGTGAATGATATTGTGGCTCAGTTGTTGAGCTATTTGGTACATGAACTTTTGACATGCTGAAGGTTTAAATCTCAATGACCACATATTTGCCTTAAGACAACATCTTCAAAAAAAAATTCAAATTTTCAGGTAGAATGCCAGTGACACCGTGACAAAGCACAGAAGTTAGCATGAAGCATAGGCGCGATGCAACAATGATAACATGATACGCAAACTTATAATTTAATTCTAGTAGTTTATACAAGGTTTCATTTCAATATTAGGTTTCATAAGTTTGCCTATAAATTAACATGAATTTCAATTTAGTCCTTATGGTTTTAGATTTATTTTTATTTTTTCTAATTTGTTAGTATATCCACTTAATCCTTGTATTTTACAAAATGTTTCAGCAAAAGGATTGATAAAGCCTCCAAACTAAAAGGATCAGTGTCACCGAACAAACAAAATATGAAAGAGAACAAAGGGTATCATCAAACAGACCTGAGCAAATTTGATATCCACCTTCGATAGCTACAATATATAATAAAAAAAACTCATCTATTATTACGCTTATGGCACAACGTTGATGTCTTCTTGGAAGTCATGCCGATCATTTGTTCGTGAGAACAAAATGAATTTGTATGCTATACCCGTACGTACAAAATATTAAAGCATACTCTCGTATTCTGCATATTTCATAATGAACAACTAAATTCACAAATTAAACCACCCATACATATAATATTTTATATGTTTTACTAGTGACTACATACTTTTAAATACAAGTAGATGTAACTCATGCTTTATTAAAGATAATTATCGCATGTGAAAGTGCAAACCACTAAAAATAAATTCAATTTGATGTATTTGTAAAACCACCAAGCCTTGGTCTCTAATGTGCACAATCAAATAACAGCCTCTCCTTATGCTCCATATATATGAGATCTTTTCTAAGTTATTTGCCAAGTTCTTTTTAACTTCTATTTCCTCACTTAGCACGAGCATATTTCATTAAATCAATTTTTAGAATTACAGAATCAAACAATCTACACCTAAATCATCTAAGAAAACTTCCTCTAAAGCTCATCTTCAACCGAAGTCATACCCTAATAAATAAATTCATTACCCAAATCTTTTCATGTATACCCACTCATCCACATTTCACATTTTACCTATTTTATTAATAAAATTCTACTTTGTGTTGCAACATTTTTCCCCATATAATATCATTGATTTTAATGTTGTTCTATTAAAAATTTTTGTTAAGCTTGGGTGAACTTTTTTTTATCTCACTATATCTCAAAAAAAGCACTCCCCTTTTCATCCAACAAGTTTTAATAGTGTTATCACAACATCCTCGATTTTGCCAATATTTTTGGTATGACTTTACCAAAAATTTTAAACCTAAGTTTTTATTATAATTAAACTTATATCCATATACTGCTTTAAATCTGTTATAAGATAGAATCCTTCAGATTTTAAGGTAGTTTCCCATAACGAAAAGCTTTGCTATATCCCAATCTATAATCCTATCGATAAAAAAAAAAATTGCAAATAACATGCAACAAGATGCATCTTCTTAAATATGTTAACCTCCCTATTTAATGCAAAGAAATGAACAAAAAACATAATCTTGATGCATCCTATCGGAATATGAAAATCAAAACCAATATTTTTCATTAGTGGGATTGGCATTTAGTTCAAGAGAATTAGCTTAAGCCAAAATACGAAATTTCAATTTGACTACGAAAAATCAGGCAAAGTAAAAAATGATAAATTCTGGTAGAAATTTGAGTTTAGTTCCTTGATTTAAAAATTAATCCTTTATCACTATATATCTTAAATGTACTGTATGCATGCGTGTGCATGAAATTTCAATGTGCTTCAAGTAAAATTGGGCAAACTGACAATGATCAATTCTGGTGGAAATCTGAGTTGGTTCAAGTCCCAAAATTTTTAAAATCAAGTTTTAATTCCTAAATGGATTCTATATACATTCTGTCAAACTAGAATGCAGCCTGACAGACTAGGAAGATACAAAGAAGATTGTGATGGCAAGTGCAATGGCGTGCATTAAATTAAAAATTGCAAATATATATGAATTTAAATTTTGAGAATATGTATAGCGATATGTCAAAATACATTTTATATAAATGTGCCACTATAAAAAACGGGTGTTGATACAAAACACAAACAAGGAGATAAACCAAACAAGAATTAATACAAAAGAAAGACTGAGAATGCGCAAAGTGCAGAGGCACCACCCCACCCCATGATGCCCCATTCCACCTCATGTCATTCTTGTGCCAACTCCACACCGCTTTCAACTCCAATGTCCTCTTCTACCCACACCAGGCACGTGACTGCTCCCATGCCACAACCTGCCTCCACTGCCCCATTCCACCTCATGTCATTCTCGTGCCAACTCCACACCGCTTTCAACTCCAATGTCCACTTCTACCCGCACCAGGCACGTGCCTGCTCCCATGCCACAACCTGCCTCCACTGCCCCTGCAATTTGCCCCTACCGCACACGCCGTCACACCCCACCCACACCTTGATCCCACGTGCACGATGTGTGTGCTATTTAAATTTTCTCAGCCTTTTGTATGCCTTTTAAAATAATACCTCATCCTGCTCCGCCTAGCAGCATGAACTGCACCTAGCACTCTTCCACCCCTGCATTACCTGTTGCAGGGGCTGCACCCAATGCTCGTCGTGAGGTTCACACCTTGAAACCACGCTCAACGACTACCCTCCGTAGGATTAGCTCCCCACCCACCTAGCTAGTCCTTGATTCACACACCACAGCCTCATGCTATGTGCTGTTCCTGCACTGCTTCGCTTCGTACCACATCCGATCCCAGTTTGGGGTGTTAAATATATAAACAGTAAAACTGATAATAAGGTGCTTTATTTGCATAAATATTAGAGCCCCACACAAGTAAATATTCCCCAATTTGACTGCTATAATAAAAAACACTTTTAATTTTTATTATGAATAATTATAATGTTCAAAATGTAAATTATAAAGATTCGAGTCTTCTGCAGGATTTATCTTTACAATTTTCTTTTGACTTTTTTAGAGAAACTTACAAAATATTTTTTTAGCTCCTTTTAAAAGCATGCATTCTTAGAATTCTTTTATACAATTTTTTACTCAAATTGTTTTTATATTCAAAACTATAAATTTTAAGATCCCTGTCATGTAAGGTTCCACTCTTTCAGTCTATCTTCCGCATCTCATGCTTTTTTTCTTACTGTTTCCATTTTTCCATATTTCTCAATTTTCCTTATTTTTTTTTCCTTTCTCAGCCTGCCATCCATCCCATGCTCTCTATTCTCTCCAAACTATGTACATCCGTTTGAGTAAAAAGTGCTTATAGAGTGGAATGGATATGAGGAATCTATTCATTTTGAATGTTTCATTGTGACTCCCATGTTTCCTTTGAGTGCCAAGAGATCTTCTCTCCCACAACCCTTCTCCTCATTTCCTTTTGGCTGCTCTCCAGCCTACACTACATAGCTGATAAAGAGGGCAAAATGATCACTAAGCCTCCTTTTTCTGCTCCCCTCATATTTTGAAACCCAAAAACACGAGCTGCAAGCAATTGACACACTAGCGGAGACACCTATGCCCTTTCGTATAACAATAGGTATTAGATATACAATTTAAATATTAATATTTTTAAGCAAAAATTATACAAACAAATATTTAATACTAACATAAGAAACCTAAAATTAATAAAAGAGTTAGTTATTGAAACAATCTCTTGCATGCTCATCATAGTTCGAAGACTTGGAAGTTGTATTTTTTTAGTCTTGAATTCTCAATATAAGTGCTAAAATTAGTTCTACCATTATTTTGGAATTAGTTTTGGATGGAGTTACTATGAGAGGGGCAATTTAGTCTTTCATCAATTAAGGAATTGTTTAATATGCTAGATTTATATGGTAAAATAGATTAAATATAGGTTATTTAAATTTGTGAGCATTTGGTTTGCAGGAATTTTAAGGTGAAGTAAAATTATGTAAGAGTAATTTTTATAGAACCATAAATATGGGTCTGCTAAAGTTTATACCCTCGAATCGACTGAAACCCAATTTCGTGGAGCTCTTTATCTCTCATCGCATCAGTAAGCGCCCGTGTCTTCCCCCATGAACGACGAACGTCCCTCCTTCACAGCAATTCATCACAGCTCCATTGTAGGTCTTCGTCCAATGTCATTAGACGGCAATGTAGCTGCGACACAGGCTGCTTCAACAAGTGCAACTCTAACTGCAACGTATCAATCGGTGGCACATATGAGAGATGGATCAAAATCAGCTCAAAGTAGTGTCGGTCTGCTTTGTAAGCCCTGGTATTGTTGATGCAGGTCAATGAAAGCAAGCATTAAAGAGGAACGAAAGAAAGATAGAACAGGGAGAAGGGATCAAATATCGTGTTCATTTGGGGCAATTATAAGAGAAAATGAGGAAACGAGGAACATGATAACTCAAAATTATTTATCATAAGTTTTTATTTTAATTATAATATTATTATTCTTTAATTATCATTCTAATCCTTGATTTGAAATGCGTATAATTCACTTCATACTTAAAAGAGTAATGTTGCTGAGATGCTATAGATTTTTTTTAATGGAGTCGCATGCTATGGTATATATGGATTTTAATTTTGTGGTGTTCATTATTTGTTGCTCAGTATAACATTAGGGCAACCCAGTGTTTATGCTCAGAGCAGTTATAGTAAACTCTATTGGTATGTTAACAATTCTAAGAACACATTTTTTGCATTGTTGTTGGCTTGCAAGGATTGCAAGAAAAGCATGAGGATGAAGCAATTTGTTTTATTAGTTCAGGGTAATCTCACCACTGAATTACTCAATGCACCATGCTCTACAATTATCTCATTGCAAACAAAAAATTTCTAATTCCCTGTAAAACAATTCCAAACAATCAAAAACTATAAAATAATTAAATACACAGCAATCATATTACACTGTAATCAAAATAATTTACAACCCAAATACAACATACAAAACTGCTCCTAAATAAAAAAAAATTTTAAAATATTTTTGCATAATCCATTTTAACAATATCAATAACACTATATATTTTTATTTTTATTTATATATTAGTAAAGATAAAACAAAAAGACTAAGTGACCTCTCATATAACAGCCTATTCAATCTTTTCCATACAAACATAACCCCAAAAATAATAATAAGACTAATTTTAATACTTAATAATTGAGACTCTAAAAGGTAATTTAGGCATTGAACTAAATTGAGCTAAATATAAAAAGGTTGCGGATAATTTTGGCATTAGATTTAATGATAAAAGGATATATAACTCATAATCTTTTAAATATAAGTTTAGTGAGTCAAAAAGATCTAAGTTAACTCTCATATAATAACCCTATTCAATCTTTTCCATCCTGTAATGACCTTAGATCATTTATAAGAAAAATATTAATATCCCGCAAATTTCAGTTTTCTTTCTGTTAAAATCTCCCGCAATTTTCAGTTTCCATTCCGTTAAAAATCTCCCGCTAAAATAACTCTTCGGTTACAAATATTGATTAAGGAAATTTTTCAAACACAATGCTAAAATAAGAATTTATATTTGTCATTAAAATTATCTCCCGCTAAAATAACTCTTCGGTTATAAATATTGATTAAGGAAATTTTTCAAACTCAATGATGAAATAGGAATTTATATTTGTTATTAAATACATTTCCCGCTAAAATACTCTTCGGTTACAAATATTGATTAAGGTAGTTTTTCAAACACAATGCTGAAATAGGAATTTATATTTGTCATTAAAACCATATCCCGCTAAAATAACTCTTCGGTTACAAATATTGATTAAAGAAGTTTTTCAAACTCAATGCTGAAATAGGAATATTTATTTGTCATTAAAACCATCTCCCGCTAAAATAACTCTTCGGTTACAAATATTGATTAAGGAAGTTTTTCAAACTCAATGATGAAATAGGAATTTATATTTATCATTAAATACATCTCCTGCTAAAATAATTCTTCGGTTACAAATACTGATTAAGGAAGTTTTTCAAACTCAATGCTGAAATAGGAATTTATATTTGTCATTAAAATCATCTCCCGCTAAATTCAATTTTCGAAGTCAATCCTTAATTTAGAAAGTTTTCAAATGCGTTTAAAGCTGAAATAGAAATTAAGACCCGTCATTAACGCATACTTAAATTAGTAAAGCATAAATTACCTCATTAAGACCCATATTTAAGGCAAGAATCGGCCGCCCCTTTTAGAAACTGTTAAACAATTAAATATCAGCTGTATTAGGAAGGTATGCATAGAGTAATAAAGATATTACCCGTAACTTACAGGCTAATCAGCCCGAATGAAACGGACGTGCATTACATACCCATGTACTACTTAACCGAAAGGAGCCGAATGACTCTCACCACTCGAGCAAGCCTTCTCTCCCTCTCAATCGCTCGACTCTCTCCAGCACGGACGAACCGCATAGCACCCGATGAAAGCACACAGCAGACAAGCGAGCAACGGAGACTCGATCCTTGCCTGCGACCGACGACAAAAGCCGACAGGAGTGCAGTCGACGTCCCAGCACGCACGATCATTTCTCCTCTACGCCGATTTCTCTTCAGCTCGATCGCCTCTTCCGCTCGATTCTGCGCCCAATCGCTCGATCCCTCGTCTGTGCGTCGATCATTCCTCTCCTCTTTCGCTCGATTCGGCGCCGAACTAGCGCATTCGATCGAGAGTAAGGTACGAACTCTTGCCGCTTCCGTTTATCTTCAGCCGATCGAGTGAGATGGAGAGAGCGAGAGAAGGAGAGTCGAATGATAGAAATTCTTGATAAGATCTTATATGTATCAATCTTTAAATCTTGCATTTAAACTCTAAAATTTATCTTATATGCATCATATTTTTATCTTACATCAAAGGAAGGTGCAATATATTTTTAATATAGCTCATATTTTATTTGTTGACTTAGAGCATAAAATATAATGCAAATAAAGCATAAGAGAAATGTTATCTTACGAGGTAATAACAATTTTTATGGTTGATAAATTTATAAATTCCCTATGGTATCCTTTGAGATCCTAAGTTTGTTAGCTAAAATCAGGCTTAGGAATAAGAATATAGGTTTTAATCTTATAATTAGATCATGGCAAAGTTTAAAAAAATCTTAATTATAAATTTTGCAGACACATTGAATTTGTGAGTGAATCATCTTGAATAAGTCAAACACAAAAGGTACACTGAATATTATTTTTATATTTCTTACTATCATTTGCTGCTTATGCATCGCTTTGAACTTATTTTGTATTTAATACGTCATTCTTACTACTAATGATATAAGAGAAATTGAATGATGTTTATGTATCTTGTGAATGTTGCAAGAAGGGTTCCGAAACACAGCATGAATAGGTTAGGGACGGGGCTAGTCCTCGGGAGCTATAAGGGTGTCATCTGGAGCCTTTGAGGGAAGCACAGGTGAAGGTTGCTTAAATGCACGTTGCCATCTGAGGCCCTTAAGGGGGTCCAGGTGAAAGTTTATGCTTAAATGCATATGAACCCAACCTCATTATTCTGGCTTTGCCCAACAGAACTGCTATTATTGCTTCATAATATCAAGTCATAAATATAAACATGAATTTTACGCTATTATTGTTTTTCTTTTTGACACTTGACATGTGAACGAAACATTTATTTTGCAGGTGATATGATCATCTTTTATTTGAAACACACTGTATTTCCCTGCAATTGTTATCTCATTTTTCTTTGCCTTCCGCTATGCTTTAAGTATATTTTTAATATCCTTTGTATTTAGAATGTGCACTAAGGCATTATTTTTATAATGTCAGATCAGTTACAGTTGGAGGAAGCTGAGATAGTTTAAAGACATGGCGCGACAAATTAACAGAAAATAACTGCCCCCTTCAAGGGATATTTATTTTTGTAAAGCAAAAGCTATGTAATAAATTTTGGATATTATTTATTTTAAATTAAATGAATGTTGTTTCTCATATTTGAATGGCTATGAATGTTTGTTAACTGCCAATATGATCCTGCGAAAAGATGCATCCGATGTTAGTTTGGTTATTACCAACCTAACATGGGTCATCACACATCCAAACCTAACACCAAAAATAATAATGAGACTAATTTTAATACTTAATTGTTGAGACTCTCAAAAAGGTAATTTAAGCTTTGAACTAAAATGAGCTAAATATAAAAATGTTGGAGAAAATGATAAGAGAATATACTACTCATAATCTTACAAATATAAGTTTAGTGAGTCAGAAAAATCATTTTTTTGTTCAATATAGAATTGAGGACAAAATTATCATTACTTTGAACAAGGCGTGTGTGCACGCATGTGTGTGGCATGTCTGTGCGTGTGTGTGGCATGTTTGTGCACGCGCGTGTGTGGAATGTTTGTTCATCCATGCAAGTGAGTGCATCTACATCTAATGATAGCAGATCAACACTAAATTCAAATCATTCAAAATTTTAGCATTTATCAGAGGCATGCTCCAAGTCTTGCATAAAAATACTAATGCTAGCCATAATTGCATTGAAGATTAGATTACCAATATTCAGTTGATTTTTTATTGTATCTGCATAAATATTTTGGTTTTCCAGCCAAGAAAATTTTGAATTTTTAATATATATAACTTTATAAATGATCTCATATCAATTTTAGATATTTATTTTAACCCTTAACCAAGTTCAATTTGATGTGTGCGTTCTAGTAAGAAAATGTCGCAAATTTAGATATAAGAAAATCAATTTTAAGACTTTTTTAAAATTTTAAATTTGTTAGCAATTGATCATTTTGTTCATCAAAACCAACTTTCATCATACTAAATCTTTGTGTTAAAAAATGCATAACAAACATTAAAAAAGATTTTAACAAATCTTTAGAATAATAATGGGCACAGTAATCATAGAAGAAAGTAAATATAGCACATCTAATCTTTTTATCAATGTAAAATATTTAGAATGATTAAACATTCCCCCAAATCTTCAAGTGGAGAATCTATAATCAACTATCTCCTAAAAAAGTACTGAAGTGCTTTTGAAGTGTTCTTTCCATGATAAAAAAACAAGCACATGAATTTAAGAGATTGAACATAATTTCTAAGTATTCTTTCAATTGAAAAACCAAATAGCAAAAAAGATATCAAATTCGCTAAAATAAAAAGGGTGCAAATAACTAACCTCTCCGAAGTTTTTCGGCATAATCTCGGCCACGATGAAAATAATCTGCACTGTAACTCGAAGGAATGCTTGATTCTGATTTTGGTCTACCTGTAAGCCTCTTTTCTTGAAGAATCTTCTTGGCCGCCTCTGTTTCTTCAATATTCCTCAATTTGTACCTGAAGTGTACTACAAATAAACATACATTTCTAATATAAGAGGAAAGAAAATATTGATAAAAGAAAATTCAAAATCTCAATCTCCTTTAGGCATACCCAGATAGGAACACTAGTCGCAAGGCATGCCTTCACTAATAAATTTACATGTGCAGTAATTATTAGCAGACCAATTGACGAGTAGGGTAAAAGGAAGAAATTCTTAAAACCCATGCGATAACAACTAACAAACAAAGATCAATGAAATTTCTACTGAAACAAGTTCAACACAGTAAGAAAAGCTGTTCTTTAGAAAGATGTGGATCAGAACAAATGCAGAGATTAAAGGGAGTAAAATGATATTCTAGATGAACTTAAGAGAAACCATATACCACAACAGTACATAGTATTACATCCCACGACTAGCAAATCAACCTTATTATCCATTTGCAAACAGCATCAAGATGGCATGGAAAAAGGAGTATTGATGTCTTAATAGAACTATGTGAAGTATGAACTAATCTAAAGTAACTATCATGCAATTACATAATCAAAATAAAAGGTATCCCTAGACTGCTCTAGAAGTCTTCTCTCCATTGCAAGCAGACAATGGTACTGAAAGAGAGATGTGCAAAGAATAAGTAAAAAATAATTGTGTAAGCAGACAGTTTTATTTTCTTATGGCTTCCCTTGTCCTTCTTGTAAACCATACCTAGAATTCTAAGGTCTATTGAAATTTAAAAAGTCCTTAAAAAGAATAATTTCTGAGTTAGTATATGATGTACCCGATCTAATTTAAATATAGACCAAACAAGCCAAGAATGGCATGGCAATCACAAGACAAGACTTAACATGTCATACTGAGCTGTTAGGTATATTACTCTCATCAAGGCAAAAACTGCCCAAACAAAACAAAGTCATTCGAGAAATCAAGGTAAACTTGCAGCTTGCCAGCCTAGTGAACAGCAATTGCACGTTGGCAATGCTATAAATCTTTTTTGCAGTCTAATTTTTCATCATTCACATGTCCTACTGACAAGACGATTATATATAGTTATAACAGATTATTGAACTTGCCAAGAATTACTACAGTAACATTTAAATTGACCCATGAAATGCCACTCAAACGAGCTATCACCAATTGATTGCAATAACACCGCCACCAACCCTTAATCCCACTAAGCGGGGTCGGCTACAAGAATCTTTGGTTTCTTCTCATGTCTTTTTTGGTCTACTCTTCCTCTTTTGCTATGAGCAAAATTCATAAATATTAAAGGTGACATTCTCCAATCTTATCATTATTTGAACCACTCCACCCTTGCTACAGATAAACATTTCTCATTCTATCCTTACAAGTATACCCACTCATCCACCTAAGTACCCTCATCTATATGACACTTGCTTTATCAGTAAATATTTTCTTTGCAAGCCAACATTCAGTCCCATATAACATAGCTGAATGTATAGTTGCTCTATAAAATTTTTCCTTTAAATTTTAAGGGGAATTTTCCAATTTCAACACTCCAGAAGCACCCATCCATTTCATCCAACCACCTTGATCCTACTAATCACATCATTCTCTATTTTACTATTATTTTGAATGATTGAACCAAAGTATTTGAACCTCGTGATCTTATTTATCATGTGGCCCTCAATATTTATGTCAACCAAATTAGAGCTTCTAATACAATTAAACTTAGTTTAAATTTAATAAGACAAACTTTAAGATTCTAAAATAGTCATCAACATTGAATAGCATTGCTTCAAATTTTAGCGTTCACATATGGTCAATCACAGAATATATTACTCAAGAGAAACCTAACTTCCAAACAAATATACCATCTTTAAGACAGCAGATGCAAGCAGCTGAATATGCAAAAGGCATGCCTTTTCAAGACAAGCACTGCATCAACTTTTAATTCTAATGATTATTACCAAATTACGTCTTTTTGCCCATTCAACTATAGCAATACTTCAGCATGGCCAAACAACTAGACGCTTTGGATAACATAACACTCAACTTTATGCAGTAGAAGAAATCCATTTTTTCTTTTCAGAACTTGGAACTCCAAGAGTTTTTTTCAGAAAAATTTTCACAAAAATTTTCAAGCCATTCGGATAAGCTTCCTACATTTATATTTCAATGAATATTAATTTAAATTACTTTGATATGCATAGAGAAACTTTTGTACCAAGCAGCACGATCTGGACATACTGGGGTAGCCCAATTTCGGCCCTTTTCAATCCGCAGCAACTGACAAAGCACAGCGACCACCGATGAAGGTAGACAACAACTGACTAGGACCAAATATGACCTGCAAAGACCATTAAAGACCTGGATGATGGCATCCTTCATGCAGGGCAACGATTTTTTTTCTCGTTAACGTGCATGGTAATAAGAATTCAATTAATTTAGTGATAAAAGTTTTAAGTGAAAATGGGGGAAAGAAATCTATAAAATTTTACTCTACATTGAGAATGCAACAAACCAAAACTTGGAATCTCAAATTATTAGCTTAGTTTACAGTCAAACTGAAACCAACCAAACAGTCCATAGCTAAACTACTAACCTATAAATATCCCAAGTCATTTGGCTAAAGTTTAGTTAGTAAAGGAGTAACATATTTTGTGAGCATTACGAAAAATTTTTTGTAAGACTTTTACTGTAAATTGTCTGAAAATTGACAAACTAATCCACAAAGCATAAGTGGAATAATGCCCATGTCAATTGTGACCATTCTCGCAACAACTTTGAGACCTTCATTTTAAATGAAGAAATTGAATAGTAGTTGGTGAGTTGCATTACCAATTGAACCCAAACCATTGAACTACAGCAACTAATACCGCTCAACAATATAGCTCACTCAATTTAAATAAAAGATTACAGGACAATCCAGATACGCCTGACAAACTTGGTTTTCCAATTTGGGACAAGGTTAACAAAAGTAGGGGCATTAATTTCACATCCCCATAAGTATCTTGGAGTAACCTGTGCAGGTCCAAACTAAAGATAAAAGAACAACATCCCAATGAAAATTACTACCATGGGAAGATCTAAGCATGGACACTTCAGATGAACCCAATCAAAAGCCTGTTAAATGTTCCTTTGCTGCGAAGACCAACGACAAAAGAATACAACCTTCCTAGCGCATCAAGATCAAGAATGTCACAATACCTCAAGGATTTAAGCCCCCAAATTTTAGAATAATGCAAAGACCTCATAAACTTAATGATCATTATTTATAGACTATTTTGAGACTATATCTCATTATATAATATCAGTAATGCAATTAGCTTATGTGCTGCCATTTTGAATGAAATGACAAGATGAGGTTGCGTATATTGGCACACCCAAGAGAGAGTGTCTTAGATAATAAAAAAAATTGCATGTTTTAAAATTATTTTTGAAATACTTGAATAAATACTTAGAAAGAGAGTAATAAAAATAATAAAAATCACTTGCACATAAGAAATAAAAAGCAAGAGTTGAAGAAAATCATACTAGCATAATAAGATTTTTAGGGGATTGGATCACCCCCTTTATTCTGCATACACTCTTTAAGGACCTTCATTTTCCCCGAAACGCACTAGCACACTCTATCCCAAGCTCCACTTGCGGCTGGATTAACCAATCCAGATTCACAACTCCTCTTCAGAGAACCTTCACTAGAACACTAAAGATCTCATTTGATGCTGGAGAAATTGAAACCCCTTACACAGCTTGCAAGATAAGTTTGAAGGCAGAAAGTGAAAAGTTGTGTAGCACCAAAGCATTGAAGTGGTCTCCAGGATCACACAATAAAGCTTGTACGCTTAAAAAAATTTTAAATTTGAAGCTTAAGGAAAGAAACACTTCATATAAAATTTTAAAGATTAGGTATATTATTTATTACATATTTAACATTTAATTAATCACATTTATAGGAAAGCATCAAGTTCAACAACTAATTGATCCAATACAGCAATAAATCTATCTTACTAGATATTGTCGCATGTAAGAGAGAACGGAATGGAAAAATGAGTTTTAAAAATGAATCTATGTGAATTGTCAAGCAAACAGAACATATCACGCAACGATAGAATCTATGTGAATTGTCAAGCAAACGGGATATATCACGCAAAGATGGGAGGCTCTACGTTTAATGAAATGCATCAAAAAAGACAACAGATGTGGGGTCCACAACAACGGTTAGTTGTTCCCAACAGACTAGGATCTTAATGTAAAATGGCATATATCACTCAGTGAAATATAATGTCCAATTGAGGGGTGGAGGAACAAAATGCAAAATCTCCCAAAATCCAAAATGATTTCTATAAAATTAATCGGATATCAAAGAATGCGCTTAATACTAGCTAAATGATTTCTATAAAATTAATCCAAAATCTCCCAAGCATGTACGCAGATACTGAACAAAATGCAAAGTCTATTTTAAAAAATATATCTAAAAAATCTCAAGGTTGTCAATTAATAAAATTATTGTTTATTATCATAATTAATTTAAGAAATCTATTAGTTACTTTTGCAAAAGGAAAAACCATGTTGTTAAAAATAATTTTATAGAATTTTGAAAAAATTTTGAAAATTTTTCCACAAGTGAAATTTCCCCCAATTATTTTATGATAGAATTTAAATAAAAATAATTATAGAAAATTATTGGAGTATAAAAATTGAAATATTTTCAAATTTTTGAATTCTACACTATCAAATTAGATAACAACAAAAATTTCATAATTTTTGGAACTAAAATGAATGAGTTATACTAAAAATACATTTAGAATTAAATTAATTGAACAATTGAATTAATTATATAAAAAAAAATCAGCAGTTAACGACGACGGCAAACGTCGTTAAACGGCGTCTAACGCTGTCTGGCGTTAGCGGCGCATTCAACGGATCCCACCGTTTGCCGCTGCAACCAACGGCGCAGATTGAGCCAGTGATCTTACCCCATTAACAATGAAAGTGGTGAGTGCAATGTTGTTAACGGCGCTAACAACAACATTAATGGAGTCGGCAAACCGGATTTTGACCAACTTTCAAACTCAAATTTCGGCTCAACCACTTAGCCAAATTGAACAATTTTAGTGTCTATGGATTCTTCTTACTGTGAGATATACATTTTGAAACCTTTAATTTGAATTTTGGCAGTACATTTTTTATTAATTTTGATAAATATTAAAAATTTCATTTTTAGCTTAAGAAAAAATTATGCCATAATTTTTTGGGCTTTCACATTTAAACCACCTAATTAAAAAAACTAATTGACAATTCATATAAATTAGTCTCAATTAAGGTAGAATTTAAGTCAAATTAATTTGAGCTATCCAAATTCCACCTTGATCAAACCTACACCCTTAGATCTTTGTTAAATCCTTATAGACACTCCTAGAATCCTAATTAGAAGCCTAAAATTCATTTAGTAAATGTGGCTTCATATATTTATACATTACTGGTATGTATACTTCGATTTGACTCAACCCCAATTCGAGTCGAGTCAAGCCTAACTCGAACTCGATACTAATCAGGTTCGAGTTCAAATATTCAACTCGAAAATTTCGAGTCGAGTTCGATTCGACTCGAAATTCGAGCGAATTTTGAGCTTCTGGTAAAATTGTCACCCCTAGCTGTAACTTTGCAATCGCTAGAATCTGAGTGATATAACTTTACATATTTACTCTCCTATATTTTGTGAACAATTTCACAGCAGACCTTACTAGTTCATTTAGACTCTAAAATCATATTTTAGGTACTCAAACTTTAGCAAACACCCATTGAAATACATAAAAAAGTTTTTAACAACTTTTAGAAATTTAATTGCTATGTTGTTATTGTCATAACTTCTAATCTAACAGTTAGATTTAACTAATTTTTGGCATGATTATTCTATGTTATGTTATGAACAACTTCACTATTGGACACAACCTAATTTTATCATTTAGGTCTTCATATTTAATTCCAAAGTTCAAAAAATAATGTGACTATTTCTTAGAAAAATTCAGAAACAGACAACATTTCTCCCAAACTTTGCACATTAACAACTTTTAAAATACTTTGAATCAGTAGCTAAAATTTGGCATGCTTAATCTCTTATCAATTAGGAATAACTTTCATTTAGACATCAGTACCTAAAAATATCTTTTAAGCCTTCATTTAGGTGTCTAAAAATTCACCAAAAATTCTAATCACATCACCTAACCAATTATAGGGTTTTTACCCAAACTCAGTAATGTTAACACAAAACCGGTGAATACTGGATTAACATTGAACGTCAAATAGTGTTCAATTGTTGTGAGGCATCTAAGGTTGCATGCAGCAGCTATAGCCTGGCATAACAACTTCATAAACAATTGTCAGAGGGCATAGTAACAGCCTCCTAATGCAATAATTAATTAAGCTTTTAAAAAGAATGTTAAATATTATAAATAAAACTTAAAGTAATCCAGCGGTTAAAAAAATTTAGAAACGGAAGGAATCCGTTGTTTTGTCCCAAACGCGGGACAGCGGTTCAGTCGAATCATAGTCGTTACTTACCTCCTAAGGTGGATCTGGCGGCCAGAAATCACTCAGATCTGGGAAACCAGATCTGGCCGTTCGATCAACAGATCGAACGAGCGGCCATATCATTTCCCTCGGTACGTTCCCCTCAGGCACGATAGCAGCTCGCCAGGGAAGGACAGTCTAGTCCTCCAGCTGGCCTTTTTGTGGCTATTATCCTCTTCCATTCCCTTCCTTAGAGATTTTGGCATTTGTTGAAGGTCCCTTGAGCTGCCGAGAGCGTCTGAGGTGCTTGCAAGAGCTTCTTCGCAGGATCTTCGGCTTCTACCTGAGGCGATCGACGAGTGCAGGTGCTCGAGCCATGAGAAGGAGAAAAGAGAGCTTTGCGTACCTTAAGCCTCTGTCGATGAACCGATTTGAGCGAAAACTCCAGGCACCTTCTCCTCATTCTTGTCCTGAGATTCGGCATCCTAGCTTAAGCATTAGCATTCCAGAGCATATACGAACTCTGGTCGAACTTGTTTAAGATCGATTTAAATCTTGTATTCCGTCAAATTTCTTGTACCTGAAACTTTTAGGGCTTTTTCTTATAAGCTCTATCGTACCTAGTATTAGAGTATGGTCTACCGAATGCAGGTTTACGATTAGGCACGCATTGAATTTGACTTAACTCGCTGGATCCTCCCATTCTTGCGCCCATTCTTGCGGCTGCCCTAATTCCATCGTCGGGAGGAGGAAGACTCGTCGAAAGGAGGAAGGCCCGTGTCGAGAAGAGGAAGATATCGGTTCGGAAGATTCGTGATCAGCGCTTTTTATTTAGGGACATGTGGCATGGATAATAAAACATCTACCGAATTATTTATTCAATAATGAATGAATTGTTAATTTTAATTAATTAAATTACATCTTTTAAATTCTAATTTTTAATGTTTCATAATTCTTAAAATACTCTTCTAAATTATACAATATTATATACTGTTTTGACCACAAAAATGAGTAGATCAATAATATATAATTTAATTTCTGTTTTGGCAATTATTTTGTTGAGTTAATATTTAGGATTAATTAATTAATGTCAAATTAATATTAATCTTTCTTGTGACCTAATTTGATCATTTGAGATCCAAATCAAATGATCAAATAGTCCATTTCACTCACAAAAATGTGATGAACAATAATATGTAATAAAATCTAATATTTGAAACCTAATTTTCTTAATCACTTTTTAACTTAATTAGGAGTCATTAAAATCCTAATTTTTCCAAAGTTGTCCAAAATTAACAAACTTAGTGTCAATCTTCTCCTTATGAAATAAGGATTTCATTTATTTATAAAATGTTTCCATTGGACAACAAATTATGATTTTTAAGTTTTTAACTCTTACTTAGTGTTATTATGATTAACCTAAAATTTTAGGTAGCTTACTTTAGGTCTTATAAAATCCTAGGATAACTAATTTGTCACATTTATTACCTCCTTTACCACTTGGATAGAAATTTTAAGAGCTTAATTTTCAGCTTCCTAATTATATGAATTAATTAATTAATTACCAAGTGCTTAAATTCAATTTTCAACCCTAAGGTAGAAACCCTAGGATTGATTTGCAATTGATCTATAGTTGAATCCTAAATCTATTAGTTACACCCATTAAGAATAGATAGTCTTAATGTATTTGTAATTGTAGAATTGTGAATCAACTAGATCTAGTTTTAGTGATTAGTCTAGAACTTAGATTATTCATCCTAATCCCTAAAACCTATTTCTTATTAAATTAAGATATAGTAATAGGAATTCTTAACTTAGATTAGTTTAAAAATCCTATTGAATTCATTAAATATATATTAATAGTAAACATAGAATTTATAGTTCTTAAGTCTAGTAAGTACTTATCCTAAACCTTACAAGTACTTGTAACTTAGCTAGATTAATGTTGTTCGATTTGAACACTCAAACATAGCTTAGTTAGAGAACCACAATGAAAGGTAGTGGAATTGCCTAAGATTCAAATTCCATAAGCTAGACAAATTATTATATCAACCTCTACATACTAAGTACCTAAATCTTGAATTAATTATTGAAATTAGATCTTACAGTTTAGGATAAGATTTAGAATTAATTTCTAATAACAATAATTATACTTATAAATTATTTTGCCATATCATATTCAATGAATTGAATCTATTATTTTCAAAATCACAATTACTATTATATTACAATTAACTCGAGATGAATATCTCAAAATTAATTGGGAGCTCAATTAGCTTCAATCATTAAGTAGATCATTAAAATTAGATAACTTTGGATATCACTTAGTTGCAAATATTGAATTTCCCTTGTAGGCTTGCTTAGCTTTGAGCCTTATTCATTGAATCATTCATAAATATATTGTGCATGAATAAAACTTTCACATAAAATTACTAGGGGTTCTATATGATGGATCAGTCTATGGCAGACTGAAAATGGAGTAATAAGGAGACATCGCATTCTAAGAGGACGAATGTGAGTATTTTAGGTATGGACCCCGCTTTTCTTTAGATGTTAAACAGACGTGTTTAACTCCTCATTTCATTCTGAATATGCCCACAGAATGAGCACAGATTAAAATAACTTTAATTAATAAACATGTGAGACCTTCAATCTTATAGATTGTTAAGACCCCCTATAGCTTTTAGCTATATTATTTTACAAAGTCCTAGGCTATGTGTATCTTAGATTTAAGTCTAAGATTCTTCTTCCAATTTTCTTACTATGCATTTTCTATGATTTAAAACTGTACTTTACTTGTTTACAGCTTATTTAGATTATAGTGAATATTGTATAATTTCATTTAAATGCTTCACTATTTATTTTTCCTTATTTAGCATAAGTTCATTTGAACATATACATGCTTTAGTTCATTTAATTTCATATGCACATTAGTTTATTTCTAGCCTATTTATGATGCTTTTGCCCTTGTATTAATTGCAGGCTATGATGTATACTTAAGTGAGTATTCTAACTCACTTGATTCTCCCTTTCCTACTTGTATGCTTACCACATTGCACCTATGCTTGTGCTTACTTTGTAACTAGAACTGTGATATCCAATTATAACAATAACATGTTTAGCCAAATCTTAAAATGTGCTTAGACTGTTTAGTCTAACCAGGTCTTCTATTTTTTTGACTTTGCCCTATCACATTTAAATGCCAAAATATGATAGATCAGGTGCACTTGGAGGCTAGTGGAGCTAGACCAAGCGCTAAAAACTAAAACTGCTTCCGCCTATCATATATTATAAATTTATAGCTTATTAGGAACTCCAAGTGAGCTGTAAATTTTCTTATTTAGTTTACTGTTGTTTTGTAATAATGTCATTTACTTTAATTTATCATACTTGTTGGAGCTTAGAATTTACTTAAATGCTTGTGATAAATGAATGGATGAGTAAATGAATGGATGAATGGAAATTAAATGTATAAAATTTGTGTATTAATTAAGTCTTTGCATATCTTCCTATGAATATTGAATGTCATGATGAAATAAATCATAGGGTAGATAATTGTTACATATGTACTTCTCTTCCTTTTACTTCTAGAATTGAAAATGAGCAATCTCATAAAAGAGATTGAACTCTATTTAGAATTAGAAATGAGCAATCCTATAAAAAATGATTGAACTCTATTGTAGAATTGGAAGTGAGCAATCATATAAAAAGGATTGAACTCTATATTAGAATTGGAGTTAAATTGGATTGAATGTATAATAGATTAGGTTGTCTTTTCTTTTAAATTATAACTCCCATTAAAATGGGAGTATTGCATGTACTTCTGCAGGTGTTTCCTTAACCATTTACAAAGGAGACTGCCGAAATTTTAAAAAAAATCTAGACTTGGAATATTTGGGAAAAAATATATAGATCCATAATTCACATGTTAATTTTCCCATAAATAATTAGTATCCCATAGCTAGGATTAAAAGTAAGTAATTCATTTGTTTTATATTACTATTGCATGTACTCATGTCAATTGCTTAAATTGTAATCTCATGTCTTCTTTCATAATTTGCATGTACAAATCTATTTTACTTTCATTCTTAAATCCATCTGTTGCATTTTTATTTACAAACTTCTAAATACCATTCATAATTTCCCTTCCATCTTAACTTAAGACCATCTTCTAAATTCTTGGCCAAACACAATACTTAATAATTTGGATTAATTTTCTTCTAATCTAGTATTAGGTATTGTGGTGATACATCAATATTGAGTTAAGTGATTTCTAATATTGGGGTCGTCACAGGCATGCACACTGTTGAGCACAAATAGAAACATTGACAACCATATCAAGCTTAAGAGAGTTGGAGCCACCTAGTACAAATGTCTCCATGAGCCAATGTCAAAGAATGAAGAAAATATCCCCTCCACATGTGATAGCAAAGAAATTTCTCTATCATTGTACTTCTATGGAGCAAGGTACCTCCCTCCAAATTTTGCACTGAAATTCATGCTTTCATTCCCAGATGCAACGATGTCATAGCCCTTGTCAATATCAGTCTTACACCGTCCTTGGGCCCAAGCCCTCTCCCTCACATTTTCACTTGTCGGTTACCTTTCATTGGTAAACAAAATGTGTGAGTATTATTTGAATTTAACAACTCTAACATACTTGGTGAACTTATATTAAACATGTAACTGGATTGTGTTTTTTATTATGTAAGCTGCAACCCTTAAACAATTATGTTATAAATTTTTTGGTACTAAATGAGCAGATGGGATCATGATAGCTTCAAGTCAAGGTAAGATGTTTAACAACTTTCAAACCATGTAAACTTTAGCAATCTTCCTTCATGATGTTGTAAAATGCAAATAAAGGAATGTGTAGTGCACGAGTCTCCCTCTATTTTGAGCAAATATCAAAAGAATTAAAAGTTAATAGCATAAGGCTTGACAATTAACAAGTCTGCATAAATTTTTCAATGTATGACATCAGTATTTGGCTTGCAAAAAATGGTGTCATATTCAAATAGGTCAGAAGGACATTCAAATAAAATAGCAAATTACAGTGAACTGTTTAGCCTATCATTTCCCATCCTCCAGGTAAATCTTATTGTGATGTCATTGCACATGGATTCATGCACCAGAGCATGTCTCCAAGTTCGTATCAAGAATAAATATCATTAAATGATATTCAACATAAGTTGATGATATCAACATTCTCATTGTTAGATCTAATAATAAATAGTATCATTTTCAAAAGTTCTTGCTTCCCCCTTTGTGGGGGTCACTTATGTTAATCACGAATAACTTGATAAAAACAATATCCTTTGCATCTTTTTACCAAGAAAGACTCTTCTGAATTAAAAATTTCAGAATTTAGCTATTCTTGAAGATTACTTTAAACTTCTCTTTATCATCTAAACGTTCATTTAACAAAGAAAATATATGGTAAGCAAATGAATAGCGAGTAATAGAAACTTAGTACCGTTACTTACAACTTATGCAATAAGTTCAACAGTATACCCAGTAAAAGTGGAGCTCAAAAATCAAGTTCACAGTCATGCATTGATAAACTGGGCATGAGTGGCATTCAAGCATACAAACAAGCACATGCGCGCGAGAGTGAAAGATACAGCAGGAAATTAATAACTTACTCGATGGGAAGGTTAACTTCCGCAATTCCAGTGGTCCACTGCGTGGAACTTTCCTCTGAATTCCTTTTTCTCACCTAAAATGGGTGCATCAAAAGCAGTTCACTTCTAACTCAAGCTATGACTCATAGTATATTATAGAAAACGTGACTTTTCAATTCCACGGATAATTTAAAAATAACAATAATAACTCGCCTTTAGATGCTCCGGTATGGCATACAGCTCGTCCATGGGGTCTTTATCCACTTTCTCACCAGGATCAACCTTCTTTCCCCTTCTCTTCGCAAGTTCTTGCTCTACGTACTTCAGCCTTAGCATTAAACAGCAGAAATCACAAGATGTCCCTATAAATTATTAAAAATGAAGACATGTGAAAGCAGAGATCAGTACATGTTGGGGTCCTCAACGATAACAGCAGTCTCCTGGGCAAAAGTGTCCTGCAAGACGAGATCCTCCTTCTCCCCGTCGCCGTCTACCTTGTCTCCCAACCGGACAAGGCCGCCGTTTCCTGATTGTATACTCGGAAGAGCAGGGATTCCAGGTTTCCTTTCCCGCTGCTTTTGGAGGAGCTTCACCTCTTCCAACGCCATTCTAGCAGATGTCAGAGGTTAAGAAAAAAAGAGAGAATGCATAAATCTTGACACTATTATTACTCTTCGGTATGCGTATATCAGTAGAAGAAGACGTTAGAAAAGAAACCCTAGTTTTTCATCCCGTTCTTCTCGTACCTACGCTCCTCTTCATCACTGGATTCGGTATCAACGTCATCGTGTTCAAGATTTCTCTTCCTGAAGTTCTTTGCGAGCATCGCCCCCTCCTCTTTGTCCTCTCCCGGCGGCTTCCCTTCAGTCCGAGAACCGGAAGTGCCCTCTGTTTAAAAAACCAACAAAATATTCCGACAATACAATTGTCTTATCTCTTATTTAAGTTTTAAGTAATACCTCAATTTTTTTTTTAATATAATTAATTTTCTTTAATTTATTTATAATTATATTTTACTAATAAATTTTAATTATTATGAGTTAAACATTAATACTATATATTTTAGTATAGATTAGCAATCATATTATCTTATATTTGTCATTTAGCTTAGGTTAACATTATTAAAAATTTAAAACTTGAATATAAAGATATTGTTTTGTAAATTAAAATTTTTGAGATTTGAATCATATTATATAAACTTTTTTACTCACAAAAAAGTATAAATTTGCACAAATATATAGATCTTGCGTTATGCGCCACTTGCATTAGCTCTAGCTCGCCTGAAGAAATTTTTTTGGAGGTGTCCTTCCCCACCATTAATGAGGAACACATTCTTTGCGCATGCAACTGATAGTTCTTCGGCTAGCTCTCATTGATTGATACGCCAATAATCCCAAACCCATTCTATCTCTTTCGAAAAATCTTATAATCCGTGTTCTTCACCTCTTTTTTAATCTAATATGCACAAGAAAAATGGATCCCTCTTGCCGGTCAGGGGATGGAGAAATGGAATATTTCTTCCGAGCAAGAGCTATCAATCATTTTGCACTACTCGATTGACTAAGATGAAATCATATGTTATTGACAAATTCTTATGACATAGTCAGAATAAATGATTTTTTTTAATTAAGAGTGCGGCTTTCTGCAAGGTTTTGCCAAGAATTTGCCCTTACTATGACTCCGACATTATTGAATCAGCTAGTAGAGTATAGAAGACGCCACTCTTGTATAAGAGACGAGCAGAAAGAGGCCCATCTTACTCAATTTTTTTAGCAGGAGCGTTTGAAGAATCGACTTCGACTATAGCTTCAAAGAATGGAAGAATTTTGATAACAACTTTGTAATCGATAAAGATTGGTGGATATAATCAAAACAAATAGACTGGTTAATAAAAGACTTTTCTCACTTGTAGCCAATGTTATCACAATTAAATTCTCATTGGTTATCGCATCATTAAACACGGGTACATTACAAATTAGATATAAACAATGTAGATTTGCATGAATCAGTAGGTGAAGACAAAATTATTTTTATGTTCTTAAACAAACTTCAAGGGAAAGAAATAAATATTTTATCTCATAATTGAAGCTCATGGTATTTTAAGAGTCCATGAGTGATAATTTCCTTTTCTAATCTTCAAATAAACTTTTCATTACTCTCTTAGTATATATAAACCACATTTTGATTATATGATTGTAAAATTTTGAAATATAAGGAATTATGTAGCGCCCCACTCCGTCGTCACGCGCAAAAGGTACAACAGATCGACGGCTGAGCGGCGCGCCACTCGGGGAGGAATATCTCATCTCCCCGAATAGTTGAAACCAAACCCATCTGAATGACTGTTGACTCAACCTCAATGATAGTTAAGAGCTAATATTTAAGATAAGTATAGTATTCTTATCCTAAGTATTAGACCAATACATACATTGGATATAAAATATATAAGGAATCCAATATATGTATAAGTTATCAGTATTTCCAGTATAATGATCATATCATAATACTAAGTATAAGTAGTATATAAACAGAGTGCAGAAGCTAAAGCAAACATCTAGAAAATATTCATCACAGAAATTGTATAAAATATTCATCTCAGAAAAGAAAAGAAAATACACCTAAAATTATTACAAACAAATTACTGAAATACAGACATCAAAGCTAAATGTTGAACTGAAATAAACTTAAGCAGAATAGTAAGGCTGGGGAAGAGTCCACTAGTGCTCCACGGGCTCCTCCTGAATCTCCTGGATGTCTTTTTGACCTAGCTCAATATACTGCTCAAGATTTAGCAAATTGCCGAATCCCAAAAGTATCCCGTATTAAACAATAAGTCTGACACATCGAAATTAATCTAAACAGTCATAATTATTCATTTAGCATTTACATAATGTAAATAAAACTACAGAAAAATTGTAAAGTAACTGAATGTATAAACTGTACAAAACGGAAGTAAAGTAAAGTAAAGAAAAATTAAACTGTAAACTGAATACTAAATGTAAACAAAAATAGTAATAGATCTGAAATTGAGTAATAGTATGTAAAACTATGTCGTATGCCACTAAAATTATACATTTGAATATGCCATAATACTATATGTTACTAATATGCAACCAAAATATCACTGAACAATTATAAGTTGTACGGTTTAATGTATACATACATCCAGTTGGGAACTGCGATGCTGATGCATCATGAAATTTCTTAGTCAATATATGCAATATTCTATAACCCATAAATCATCACTGATACTCATATATGATTATTGATACTTGAATATCATGCTTATGTTTATGCTCATGCTCATGCTTCTAAGCTATATGAGATAAATCCAGAAATCCATAAATACTTTGAAATTTGATAATGAATTCAAGGTTTTTCATTGTGCAGAATCCTGCTAAAAGGATTCTGGCTCATAAATTCTAATCTTGATAATTGGTAAAAATTGAGAATTTACTTAAAAACCATCATATGGAAGATTGTATATACATATTTAGCATGTTTATAAGAAAAGTAGTACATAACACTTAGTTTGATTAAGCCATCATATTTTGTAACACATTATTGTCAAGACAATATCATGATGCCATCAATTCGGTTATTAATAATTGCTGTGGAAAATCAATTGATTCATCAGTTTATAGCTGATTTTAACTATATTTATTTTATAGATGTTAGTATGTACTATTACTGCTTATCAACATATCAATAATTCTATTTTCCTTAATTGAACTTGTGGTTTGATTTGGGAATGTAGATAGGATGCTTAGATTAAGATTATTTAAGTGAATAAAATTTTTGCTTTGGTACGGAGATGATGATATTATATGAAGAATTGAATAAATATGCTATTAGTGTGCACCTATCTTACTTTTACCATCTTACTTTTATCAGGTATTTGTTTGAATAGCTACTTTTATTTTTATGATTTATATGAGAATCAAATTTGAAAAACAACAAATATTTTTAGTTCAGCTATTATTTTAAAAAGTTATATACTTTGGATCTTTTCATAAAAATCACATTCATCTATTTTTATCTATTCTTGTCTCTTTGCAAAACTTGATTAATATACTTCTTTATTTGATACTGAATGTCATAAATAATACTTTTGCATGCACCTATGTTTTCCTTAACATTTGTAAAGTGCTGCTTCTTACTCTTTATTATCTCACCTTTTAATACAACACTATAATGTGAGTAATTATATTATTTTTTTTTCATCATTCTTTTTATTGGTTCTAAGTAGATCAGTTTGGGCAAAAATATTGGGTTAATCTTAAACTAATTCTATTTTTATAATCACAATATTTACAATGATATTCTAAGTACATGTCATAATAACATATTGTATATAGAAACTTTTATACATTAAAATGCTCTATACTTCCAAAACATGCCTATTTGTAATAATTTGTTATTAAAATCATGTGAATTATCATTATTTTCTGCTTCAAGCAAGGATGGCGTTGCACCCAAATGAGGTTAGGTTAGATTTGTATTTCGGTTGTTGGTTTTAGTACAAACCGTTTGCAATTGATAAGATTTCTTCTTTAGATGGTGTATTTCTTACATTAATGTTGTTTACATTTATTTTCTCATATAACACATCATCATTATCCATTAATATTCTTTAATTTCAATACTTAGTGTATGGTTGATGATTCAATACTTATTTACTTTGAATAATTTTTTATTACTTCTTCTAATGCCATATCATAATTTGGACGGCCTATATGTGTGCAACCATTATGAATGTACAATTATTAGGATAGAAAATAAAAAATAAAAAATAATGAATACCACATGATTTAAATATTTTGATAACTTTTTTATGCTGTTATGCATTGAACCTAAACATTGATTTATATATTAAGATTTTATGCATATAATAAATATTTTAATAAAACATTTTAATAGAGTTTATATGGAGAATTTTAGTACAGCTGTCATTAAGCCTGGGCAAGCTATTGGTGTATCCGGAGACCATATAATTTTTTTGAAGGGGAATGTGTATGTTTACAGTTAACCTCATTACAGGTAAGTTGAGTAGACGTATTCACCTCTAGACTTGTTCTGCGCCCACATAACAAAATACAAGATAAATAAATTATAAATTGCACTGAAATGACTCACATCATTTTAGATCTTTCAAAATTTTATATAGTGCAAATTTTCATATAAAAATATTTTTTTTTCTTACATTTTTTTTTCTTATTTAGCATACGAAATTCATTTGAACATATTCATATTTTCCTTTATATACAAATAATTCAAAGGCTATGCTAACTTATTTGTTGCAGGATTTGTAAAAATACTCAAGCACTGTAAGAAATTTTTTCTTACTTACCTTCTTTTTTATTTTCATGCTTATTGCACCGCTTATATTTTAAATTGTAAATGATTTATGTGATATCTGCTTAATAATACGTCTAGCCTACTTTTAAAATGTATTTAGACTTTTAAAGTATAACAATATTTTCTTTTTTTTTGGCTGTACCCTATTGTATTTAAAAACCAAAATATGATAGATCAGGAGCATGGATCAGGACCTGCAGTTAAATGAGAACCTGAGCAATAATTGGGAAAAGCTAGTTTACTTTTTATTTCTTTATATGAGAATGAGTTTTATTTCTAAGGATTTGTAAATTAAATATATCATGATATGTGTAAACTATTCTTTCATATTATTTGTAATTTAAAATAATGAATGTTTGAGTTAGAATAATTGAATTTCCTTCCACCCATAAATCCACATAATATAAGGTAGTATCTAATGCTGAGTTAAAATCACCTAACTTAATATTAAATACTATCATAATACCCGTTATTAGATTTTTATATTTAATCTAATAGCGAGGTGTTACACTACCATTTTTAGCTACCAACGGTAATAAGAAAGATTCATAAAGGTTATACCTATAGGTTTAACCATTTTGGCTCAAGGTTTTTCGGACTCGACTTTATGTCATATAATACTTTTGATGAGATTTATTTCATGCTAAATTCATGTCTAACATGCATGACAAAACTAATTTCAAATGACAAAAGTTTATATTTATTTACTTGAAATACAAAGATATTCATAAAATTTTTACATTGATTTATACATGTTATAGGATGATCGAAAAGTAATCTTATAAAAATAGTCTACGTACTTTTGAATGACTGACAATTTAAGAAGTGAGCTGGAAAAGAGAGCTTACTTTTAACTTTTATTATAATATTAAATAATTTATGTAATATTTTTATAATATTTATGTAAATGATTCTATATAAATAATTATAAACTTAATATCATTTTATTTTTATTATTAATGTCTTGATTATGAATTGTTCATTTGAAATTTTCAAACTCTATTCCTCCACAACCATATGCATGCTTCTAGAACATAATTTATATTTTTAGGATGTAAATAAGATATTTTAAGAAATAATTTAAATTGCTCATTTTGATAAAATATTGATATCTAAAGAGTGCGACATCATCATTTTTTTTTTTTCTTAAGAGAGTTCTAAAATATATTTTTTTTGTGTAAAAAAAGTTATAAATGAAAATAAATGATTCAATTCATGAACATTTTATAAAAATATTTAATAGTTATTTTAAAAAAATAAAATATTAAAATTTTTATTGTGTAGGTACAACCATTGAAGTATAAATTATATATATGACAATTTTAAGTGGAAGCATTTAATTGGTGTAATGTTTTTCTTGAGCATATGTGCAAAAATGAATAAATAAAATAAAAAGAAATTTTTCTATTAATTTTGAATATATATTTTTTTGCTATATTTTTCTTAAGAGTTACTTTTTAAAATTTTGTAAATATTGGTAATATATATATATATATATACAAGCATAAAATCCGCACATTATGTAGGACGACAACACATTGAAAGAAAATAAAACACAGAATATCAAATTAAGAAAATAATTGAAGCTTAAGACTACATTCTTCTCAAAGTTTAGGAACATTAAAAAAGAGTCTAAATTATTATCATATAGATAATAATAATTCATGGATCAACTAAAGTTGACATATAATTAAATTGAAATTATATAAAAGAACATTAAATCAAATATATTCTCATTAAGTATAAAATAATATACTTTCTATATTGTTATAGATGAACTATATAAATTATTTTAAACAGAAGTTTTTTTTTTATTAATTTCCAAATTAAGAAAATTCTTTTTTTTGAGCTTAATCAACATATATTATTAAGCAAAAAAAAGTACTAAGCAATATTTATTAATTAACTAATACCTTCAACAAAATAATCAAAATAAAAAAAAAGAGTAAAAAAACTTATGAAATTACTTATATAAATTTGATATTATGATATTTGAGGTTATAGATATTAAAAATATTAACTCACTTTTATTGATGATTATTCTTATTGAAATGAATTTATATTTAAAATTAATATTTGGTGGCTCAAAATATTATATTTTATAATCAATATTTGATGGCTTGAACATTAAATATATGTAGATTTTCTTAAATATTTTAAAATATTTGAGCCTTATTTACCTTCTAAATATATATTAAAATGAGAATAGTTTAAAACAGCCGCTATAGTTGGCAAAGTTTATTGATACATAAAATAGTTTATGCAAAGTATCCTTCAAAAATGAGAAGAATAAATCATTAAATAAAAAAATTAAGATAAAAGAAACCGCGAGCAGAGAGGGCAAATCAATCACTGAGACCGAAGCGCCCGTGCCTTGCTGACGTAGAATTTCTTGACATTGCCACTCTGGTGGTTGAGCAGCCTGAGCAAGCTACGCTTGGCGTTATAGTATATATATATATATATATATTATAAAAAAAGTAGAATTTAAATATCTTACAAATATTAAGAGATGAAAAATAAAATACAAAGAAAAAATATATATGATGAATTTAGGAATATTTTTTTGAAATTAAAAACTCGAGAGGTTTATTTTCATGTGTATTTAATAAAGTTTCAATATTAGAAAAGTCGACCAATCATGCATATAATATATTTATAATTCATCATCATTCGTTATAGTATGAAGCTGGAATTCTTGATAAGACAATATGAATGAGTTTGAAACAATTTATAAATGAAGCCAAATTCAATTAATTATGAAAACACCAATTTAATTCATGTTAAATAAATCAGTTTATGGATTAATACAACTATAAAAAGCACAAAGAAAGCTTTCAAATACTAAAAACTCAACAAAATAAAATCATGAGAAGACTTTAGAGCGTTAAAACTAATTAGTCTGATAAACATAGCATAAGTAATCGTTTACTATTGGCAACCATGAGAGAAACATAAAGTGAAACAAGTTGATTTAGCTTGAAAGTGAACCAAAGTGGCTTACCACGTGATTCTCAGACATTAATAAATAAGGGAAAATGCTTTTAACTGTAGGGGGCACACTAAGCTTTCAAACATATTATAGCCAATAGTTCATATAGCGTCCCGTCTCATCGCCGCGCGCAAAAGAGATAATAAATCGGCGGCGGAGCGGCGCGCTACTCGGGGAGGGATTTTGCATCTCCGCGAATAGCTGAGAATAAAACACTGAAGGCTGCATACTCAACTTCAAGAATAGTTGATAGCTAATACTTAAGATAAAAGTAGTTTCGTTACCCAAGAATAAAGCTAATACATACATTGGATTATGATTCTAAGAAAGAGAAGTCCAATAAACGTATAGAAGCATCAATCTTTTCAATATGTCGATCACATCACAATATTAAGTATAAGTAATATAAAGACAGAGTGCGAAATCTAAAGCAAATATTCATAAATATTCATCACTGAAATTGAATAAAATATTCATCTTAGAAAAAAAGAAGAAAACACATCTAGAGTTATTACAAATATTTTAAACGGAGTATAGAAAAGAGTCTAAATACTAAACTGAAAAAAAAAATAACTAGGCAAATCAGTAAGGGCTGGAGAAGGGCCCATTAGTTCTCAACAAACTCCTTATGGATCTCCTGAGTATCCACTGTATATGGCTCCACTAACTGCTCTGGATCTAGCAAATTGCCAAATTTCAAAAGTACTATGTGTTAAACAATAAGTCGAACACATCAAAAACTATTCTATACCATTATAACTATCGAGCTTAACATTTAAGTAATTTAAATAAAATTGTAGAAAAACTGTAAAATAGCTAAAAATTTGAAAATAGTATAAACCAGAAGTAAAATAAAACTAAGCTGTAAATTGAATACTGAATGGAAGTAAAATAGTAAATGATCTGAATCTGAGTAAGTAATACTGTAAAATTATGTTGTATGCCACTGAAATCATGCATCTGAATATGTCACTGTACTGTATGCCACTATACTGTATGCCACTGATATGTAACCAAAATATCACTGAACTGCCATGGATATATAGTCTATTGTCTGCATACATCATGTTATGAAATACAGTTTATTATGATGCCTGAACATCCTAAATTTTTCCTAATGATGTATTCAACATCTCATAATCCATACATAATCAATGATACACATACTCGTACTTATGCTTATGCTCATATTTCTAAGACTATATGTCTTAAATCTAAAAATTTAGAAAAACTGCTTTAAAATTGGATTATGAATCTATTGTCCCCATTATGCTAAATTCATCTAAATGGATTATGACTCATAGCACTAGATCATTAGGTGGTTTTACTTAGTATTTCAGTTAGAATTATCAGCTGAAAAGGTTGTATACATATACTTGGTATGTTTACAAGAATGGTTAATTTAACACTTAGTTTGTTTTAATTTGTGCTTATCGACGCGCACGATGATAGGAAGCAGAACCCGGTCACAGTTTATTCTCTAAAACTGAGTTATTATATACCATAACTACAAGCATACTGAGTGTTATAAGAAGGGTGACTTGAGATACTTAGTTTGTCTTAAATTGTGCTTATCAATACGCACGTCGATAGGAGGCAGAACCCAGTCACAGTTTATCCTCTCAAACTAAAGATTTTATTTCTCTAATCACAATATACTGTTGATGTCCTAAGAAGGGTAACTTGAGATACTTAATTTGTCTTAAATTGTGCTTATCGATGGCATGATGATAGGAGGCAGAACCCAGTTACAATTTATCTCCTCAAACTAAGGATTTCATTTCCCTTAATCACAACACTCTTAAGATAGGAAGATTTATTCTAAGTTATTGCACTTATCCAATCACATAGGATAAGACCTAGACTTTATAATTCTGCTTAGAGTGATTCAACCAGCACTATATACAAACACTATCATATCCAACTAATAATCTGGGTTATAATAATTCTATTTGATAACTAAGAAGTATCAAAATTATGACTCTTTACTCTATTGAAGGGAATCCTATATGAGGTTCCAAGGATGTGACTAAGAGGTCACTAAATATAGGTGTAGTGCTCCGCCTCGTCGCCGTGTGCATAACATAAACTAAATTTGGCGACGGAGCAGCGCACTACTCGGAAAGGCATAACCTATATTCTCGAATAGGCTAACTAAAAAACCAGCCACACTGAAGGTTGCTGACTCAACCCAAGAGAAAGGTCGAGAGACAATACTTAAGATAAGAATAAGTTACTTATCCTAAGTATTGGACTAATACATATATTGGATTAAAAAGGTAAATAAGGAATCCATATATGTTCTCAATATATCAAAATTTTTAGTATGCTGATCATATCACAATTCTAAATCAGATGCATTATTAGAATAATATCAATTAAATTGTTTTATAATCAAGTCATTTGATTAAGCAGTCAAAGGCTTAGATCATAATCAGATAGGTTAAGGTTTAACCCCTACCCTTACCCAATTAAGATCAATTATTAATTTAAAGGTCAATAATTTTAGGGGTGCATTATTGATGATAATCCAAGATCTATATCAAGTATTAATCACTTGATTAAGATCTTAGAATTTCTTAAGTTTAAGAAGTGTAATTATCATTTCATAAATTCAAGAGTTGAAGTTGCATTTATTTACTTTCATGTTACTATTATAAAACCATATTAATAGAAATTTACAGAAAATCAGGAAGTAATTAGTGTTAAGCAAACTCTAGATCAAGATAGATAGATTATCACCTAGCCACAAATCCAACTATTAGAACATTATAAAACTTAGCATTTACATTTCATACATGCAGTTGATTAATCCAAGACTAAGTTTACTAAGATATAGTAATTAGAAACCTTAATTTTCACTAATTATAATTTTACAAGATTAGGACATATTAAAAATATAATGATCAGAAAATTAATTTACCTAGTACATGCATTCTACAATGTATGAGAAACATAATGACACCTTAATAATGCAATTTGGCTAAGTATATATGCTAATCAACCTTAATTAAGTTCTACAATAATTAGGCAAATTCAAAAAATCTAACCATTAAAAGTTCAATATTATTTTATATTCTAATTTCTTATGATTTTCTAATCAATTTGGTATTTAATATTATAAGATTAGATCAGTGGATCAAAAGTTATCATATTAATTTAATTTATATTTTTTCTAATTAAATATTCCTATGATTTGATTAATTAGATTATTTTTCTTAAGGAAAATAAATCCAATTAATCGAATTTAATTAAAATGGGTTTGGCCCGTTCACCAAACCACGCGGGTCGGTTGGGACTTGAAGGACTCGGAACTGTCGCACAGTGCGGGTCACGGGTCAGCCCGAACCGCACAGTAGCTTCGTCCCGCCCCTTCGTCCTGATGGATTGGCCGATTATGGAAAACCTAATTCGTCAATTCCCGTGCATCCAGGCCAGGGCAGAACTGGTTGAGGGTCGCTGCACATTCACCATGGCTAGATGCACCGGTGGAGACCCGAAGCCCCAAGTGAGGTGGTCTGGATCAGCCGGACCTTACTCACCCAATAGCTCCCACTACAGAGCTACTGCAGGAAGATAATTCTCCCCACAGAGGCAACGATTGACCCAGGGCTCGATCCCTACACCTTCAGATAGGTGAGACGGATCAAAGCCCTCTTGTCCGAGGGTCTAAAGTGGGCTGAATTGTTGGGTCCTTACTCGGACCCAGGCCACTTCATGGACTTAGCCTGATCGATCGATTCGGTCGATCGAGGCTAGCTCAAGGCACGATTATGATAGCATTAGGTTTGGTTTGATAATAAGTATTCAAATAAATCAAAAGGAGGGGAGTCTCACCCTCATTGGCTCAGACCGAGAAAACTTGGGTACCTGGTTTGACAGCTGAGCTCGGGGCGATTGACAGAGGGCAAGAGTAGTGCTGGCTGAGCTTCTAGGGAGCACAAAGGGTCCTGAACACCACGAGAGCCTACTATCAGTAGTTCGCACGCCTAGGACACCTGGGAGAGCTCGATCGATCAGCAATGGCAGAAGGGGGCAATCGAGTTTAATTGATTAGCAAGGATCAAAGGATGTAATGCTGGAGCTATTCATAGTTTTAGGAGGGAATGAGGATGCTTCTAGAGATATTGGCTCAAGCTGGGGAGGTCCGAGAGATCAGGCCATGATCGAGCTCTCAAATTTGCAATTTGAGCTCGGCCGGGTCACGGGGTGTAGTGCCCCGCCCCGTCGCCGCACACAAAAGAGACAGTTATAATCAATTTCGGCAGCGGAGCGGCACGCCGCTCGGGGAAGAATATCCTGTCTCCCCAAATAGCTGAAAACCAAATCCCTCTGAAGGGCTACTGACTCAATCTCAAGGAGGGTTGAGAGCTAATACTTAAGATAAGAGTAGTATTCTTATCATAAGTATTAGGCAAATACATATATTATATTTAGAATATAATAAGAATATAATATATGTATAAGATATCAGCATTTTCAGTATACTGATCACATCACAATACTAAGTATAAGTACTGTATAACATAGCGCAAAAGCTTAAAACAAACATCCAAAAATATTTATCACAAAAGTTGTATGAAAATATTCGTCTCCAGAATTATTACAAATATTTACTGAATAACAGACATAGAGCTAAGTACTGGACTGAAATAAACTAAACAAAAAGGTAGTAAAATTGGATGAGAGTCTACTAGTGCTCCATGGGCTCCTTCTGAATCTCTTGGGTGTCCTCATGACCTAGCTCAATATACTGTTCAAAATCTAGCAAATTGTCGGATCCTAAAAGTACCCCGTGTTAGACAATAAGTCTAACACATCGAAATTAGTCTAAATAGTTCTTATTATTCACTTAACATTTATATAATGTGATTAAATTTGCAGAAATATTATAAAGATAATTGAAAGCATAAAACTATATAAAACTGTATAAAATTGAGTAAAGTAAGGTAAAGCTGAACCATAAATTTAAATACTAAAAATAAACCAAAATAGTACTGAATCTGAACTGAATAATCATATGCAAGACTATGATGTATGTCACTGAAACTGTGCATCTGAATATGCCACAACATTGTATGCTATTGATATGCAACCAAAATATCACTGAACTACTATGAGCAGTACGGTCCAATGTATACATACATCCAGTTGGGAATACCGTTTACTGATGATGCCGATGCATCATGAAATTCCCTAGTCAATATATTAACCTTAGTACTTAATTTATTAATTTAAGATCAATACTAAATCAAATGTATTATTAGAACAATGTCAATTAAATTATCTTTCAATCAAGTTAATTAATTAAGTGATTAAGGTTTAGATCATAATCAAGATAAGTTAGGATTTAACCCTTAACCCTTCTACCATTAAGACCAAAGGTTAACTTAAATATCAATGATAAATCAATATATTAATGATATCAAATTTTAGATTTAGATTAAGTATTATCTACTTAATCAAGTTATCAAGATTCTTATGTTTAATTATAGTTTAAGGTCAACTACGCACATTTAAGTGTCCAAATAATATTAAAGTTCTCTAACCTACATCATAATATCATGAAAGCATATAAATGTAAAGATAACATAGGATAAAAAGTAATTAATGATAATCAAATTTTATATCAAACTAAAAGGATTAGCACTTGATCATAAATCTAAAAAGACTTAGGTTTCATTCCATTTGATTATTAAGATATATATATTCAATGCAAGCATTCAAGGGTTATATTATTTAGCATTTGGTGCAAGATATTTAGGATACAAAATAGGTTTTGAGCACTAATTAAAATGACAAAGTTTCAAACTTAATTTCCACATAAAATTTTATGCCATACTCAATTTTAACTAAAATAGATTCAAATTTGATATAATTCAGTCCCACTAGAGTCCTAGGGACCTTAAAATGCAAAAACAGTAAAGTTTTGGTCATTTCAGCCAATTGTGGGCAGTTTTATAAAAATCTTAGCAGTTTTGCAATTTCAGGCGCTGTAGTGTGTTGTGGCTCGCGGTGGCCAACTTGCGAATTACTGTTCAATTAATTCATTTTGTAATTCGCAAGTTGAACAGTATGAAAATTTTGTAATTCGCAAGTTGAACAATTTTAATTTGAACAGTTTGGTGTAACTTGCGAATTACTGTTCAATTAATTCATTTTTCATATTTCCTATAATTTTCTTAAAATACCGCTACAGCCCGCTGCAGCGCACTGTCGCCGTCAAATTTATGATTTACTGTTTAAGTAGGTAATTAACGGATTTTAATATGATTTTTTCCGAAATGCCGCTGTAGCGGTCCATTTCGCAACTTTGGGCTGCAGCGCCAGACGGTGTTTTTTGCCTGGACGAAACCCGTAAGGCCTACTTTCAAGCTCAAATACTCCCAATCTAGAGCATTCCATGAGCGGTGCCATATATCAATGGAAAAGTCTTTCTGATACTTTTCCATTGACACTAAAATCAGCACAAACTGAGCATAATAAATATACGAAAAATGATGATGAATGTAGGGGTGTGCAGAATACAAGAAAAAATAGCAATTTTCTGTGATGCTTTTAAGAGCTTTAATGGATTCCATACATACTTATGGACTTCTAAAGATACATTCAAGCATAATAGCAACATGAAAAAGGAAAATGGGTGCAAGGAAAGTGAGCAAATGAGTACCTTAGCTTTGCAAGGAGGAAGAAAGAACCTTTGTCTTTCTTCAAAGCCTTTAGAGGTGGAGAGCTGAACTTCTTCTTCTTCAGCAAGCACTCAAAGAAGAACGAAGGAGGGAGAGCTGCAGCTTTGCCAAATGGACATGAAGAAGGAGCTTGAGCTTCTTCTTAAAGGAGGAGAAGTAATGAAGAGCCTAGGGAGAGGGAGGAGTAGAGAGCCATCATGAGTATAGGCAAAGCATGGCTAAGGGGAGAGGGGGAGGGATGGCCATCCAAATTTGCATGGGGGCTGTCAGCAATAGAAAATTAGAAGGATAATGGAAATTACAAATTAGGGCCTCAATGATTACTTATTTATTTTCCTTAATTATTTAAAAATTCAGATTTTTGAAACGCGCTTCGAAAAGTCTCAACAATTCACCCCTAACTATTTTGGCGGTGAGGAATTCAACTACAAAGTTAGATTTTAATTCTGACGATTATTTAATTATTCCATTTTTTGGTACATTTAATTATATTAAAATATTCACAAAAATCCGACGACTTCCAAATGCGACCAAAATATCACCCCTAGCTAATTCAAAAATCCGACGACTTCCAAATGCGACCAAAACATCACCCTTAGCTAATTTGGGGGTGACGATCACAACGGTGAAGTCGAATTTCAATTTTGAGGTTAAAATACATATCTCAATTTTCTAATTAATTAAATATTAAAATATTTCAAAATAATTGATTGAGCTCCGAATTACTCCAACCCTTTAGGATTTGACCCTAATGACTAGATAAACTTAATGGAATAATAATTACGATACAATTAGGCTATGATTAAGCTGGGTAACAACCTTGGATTGTTACACGGGGCCCGATCAGGATTTCAAACCATAACGGGAGAGGTCCTAATGACTTACTGAGCTGGAGACACGAATGGGGGGCAGGCCCGACAGTTGGTAGTACGGGGAGGATCTTCTGTCGGGCGCGAGCTAGAGGAAGACGAAGGTCCACAATAACGGGACCTTCGGATGCCGTCTGATCGATTGATCAGATGGCGGAATGGCTCAGATCGCTCAAATTCTAATGGTCGACCGCGGAAGCGATCCGTGCCATAGGATCGATCGAGTGGATCCAATGACAGATCCGTGGTTCCGCGGATCTTAGATCCCAACTATAGGATCCACGGGAAGAACGGCGGGATGAAATGGGATTCCGCTGTCGCGAGACCCGGTGTGGCGGCCCTGCCCCGCCGTGGTCCTGTTAACCCTAAAGTTAATATGATTACGGTGGAGGGGTCACCAAATGACAAAGTTCCCACTTAAGATTAGATTAGACACACATTTTAATCCAATTTAAATAAGGACTTTGCCATTCAATCCAGAATACTATCACTAAATGATCATACATGAACTCAGAGTGCGGAAGCATAAAACATAACATCCATCCAATACAGTATAAATACAATAATACAGAATAAGTAAAGTACTGAAAAAGAAAAATAATCCTGTATTATTACAACATTTAATGAGTTTAACAGAACTGAAAGAAAACTCTCATCCTCACTGAAAATAGAAGCCTAAGCTACAGATCTTCAGGAACGGGCTCCTCCTACAATGGCAAACTCTCCACTGGATCTGCTAAACCAACAAACTCAGAACCTACCATTATCAGTTTCATAATGGTAGGGCCCCAGCCAACAAAAGAAAAACTGGTTAGACAAAAAGTCTAAGCACATTTTAGGGCAGTAATTTTATTAAATTAAGAAGATATCACCATATAAACAGAACTAAGCATAATAGGTGCAGGAAAGTGTATCAAAAGAACAGTATATAGTTATAAACTACAGTTTATAACTAAACAAATAGGAAGTAAAACGTACCTCCTCCAAGCAACTGCAACAATGACAGATAAGTAAAAGTAAAAGAAAAGTAAGAAAAGTACAACCTAAACATGCTCATGATCAAACAGATTATGCTAAGTAAAGTACAAAAGTATAAAGCTGAAACACTATCATCCTAAGTAAACATGTGAAAATAGTAAGTAAAACTAGCATCCTATATATATATATAAAAACACGTGCAAGGAAGCTGTAAGTAAAACAGTGCTAAAATGCAGAATATGCTAGTAAAATAGTAACTGCAAACTGAAACTATAGTAACTGTATAAGTCATCTGAACTGAATACTAAAACAGCAATTCTTAGCCTGATGAGCTAAGAAACTCTGAACTGAAACATCACTGGAACTCTTAGCCTGATGAGCTAAGACAGAACTGAATGTAAGTGTACTTGAATTAGTATATCCATATCAGAATCCTGACTCTGTAGTCAGTAGGGCAAGAGTCTATCCATCCTATCACTCGGACTAGGCATGGCCAATAGACTGTCGGACATTAAACCCTCGAAAGGTTGCCGACCCCGAACGGGTTGATCGAAGAGGTATACTAATCAAGCTACACCTTACAAACCACTTGTGAAATGAACACAATGCTGTTTATAAATAATGATCCAAATTAACATAAGATATTTATCAAAATATCTTATGTACATAATACATGTTCAAGGTATAAGGCTCAAAATTAAGGAATGCGAAGCATCAAAAATCCAAAGTGCAAGAAACTCTATCTAAAAATACAGGTGATATCCTTTGTTATCTACTTTATTCGTTCTATCTACTCTAAGTTACATAAGTTTCAGAATTATCAATTCTTATACATTCTGTAACTTAGAATCACAAATCCTACTTGTTGAAGATAATTAGGACTGGCCAAGTCCTAATTATAACTTAATCAAAAGACGACTATTTGATTAAAATGAATAAATCAGCGACCTAATTTTGTAATTTAATTCATCCCAACCACATCTTGATTAGCCAAATCAAGATGAATAGATTAAGAATTAGACTCCAGATGATGGGGTCTAATTACTTAATCTAAAGGTATAACTAAGGGTCTAAGGTTTAGAACCCAAAACTCACAGATTAGGTTAAGGCAAATCCTAATGATAAATCAAATTCATTAGGATAGATCTCTATTCTTAGTTCTAAAAGTTAAAGATCAAATAATCATTTAATAAACTAAGAAAATCTATAAACTAGAAAACTCAAGGTTTCATCTAATTGAGTAACCCAATTTACTCAATAGATGAATTCTAACTTTAAGATCTATTCCTAATCTTAGAATTAAGGCTCTTAATTACTAAGAGTATCTCTCAAGACACACATCCTAACTAATGTTATAAGACCTAAGGATGGGTCTAAGAATAATTAAGGAAAGAGAACACTCACTTAGGACTTAGGAATTTTCTAAATGAGCAAATTTTGAGATTTTAATTAAAACCTAATTTAGACTTAAATTTGATTAATTTCAGCTATGAATCATTCTATTTACTGATTTTAGTGATTGGAAAATTGAATTTAGGGTTTTAAAAAGACTAAACCCTAAATTTAAGCAAAATGACCATTTTGCCCCTACTTAAGGGTTCAAAAGATCAACTTTTAATCTAGGGCTTAAATTCTGAAATTTTCTTTTGGAAAGTGATTCTTATTGTCTAATATAAGATTAGACAGCAACTAAGTTAATTTTGGGTGATTATTAAGCCATATGAGATCAAATTAGTGAATTTGACTCATAAGAGCAATTTAGTAATTTGATTAAGTGAAAGCTAAATTTTCTTCTAGAGTATTGTTCTTTACTATCTAAGCTTTCCATAGAACCTAAATTTGCTAAAAACTGATAAGTATTGGCCAAGTTATGGCCAATACAAGATCTAGGGTTTAAGGGTTAATTAAGGGATCCTTAATTATAGGTCAAAAATCCTAACTTTTTCAATTAGTATCTAAATCAAGCAAAATCAGTGACTATGAATTACAAATAGTTCACTGATTTTTAATGATATGTGATAGGCTCAATTTGGACCTAATTTGACTAAGTTAAGACCTAATTAGGGTTTAGGGTAATTAGTGAGTGATTAACAAAATTAATCACTCAAAAACTAATCCAACCTTATGGATTGATTCTAAATGGATCTATGAGTCCTCTGAAGTTTAAAACTCTCAATTTGAGTTACTAGATTTGCTATTATTCACTAATCAAGATTTAGAGCAATTAAGGGTGATTAGCAAATCTAACCGTTGGATCTAAAATATTTTTATAGATTACTGTTAATTAGATTCTTTTGATCTAAATTGATATTTGGATTATCAAATTTGGAGCTCAATTGACCAAGTTATGGTCAATTGAAGATCTAGGGTTAATTAACCTAATTAGGGTTTGGTCCTAAAAGTGATTAGGCTCAAACTAATCCAAACAACAAAATAAACACTATTAAATTAATCCTTAGGGTTTCTTGATCACTTTAAGACCCATATTGGGTATGTTTGGATCATTGGGTACAAAGTTATGGTTAAATGAATATTTGAGACATAAATTTGAACTTAATTAAACCCTAAATGATCACTTTATTAAATATTGATCCTACAAAAAATTGAATGGCATCAATAAATTCCTTATATTTTTCTGATTAATTTAATATATTTATTTGTATAGTTTGGACATATATTTATTGAGTTATTTAGGTTTAAAGTTTGGATTTAAATTAATTATTTAATTCTGTTTAATTAAATTAACTTAAATCTGTTATCATATATATATATATATATATATAATTATAATTCGATTATAATTAACTGTTTATTATTATATATTTACATTTTATTATTTAAATTTGCAGGACACGTGGCGGCCTCGGATTGGCGCGGCAGACAGCAGCGGGCCCCACGCGCCAGATGTCTGCAGGTCCAGGCCACGTGGCGCGATCCTACTGGCTACTGGATCGAAGGTGGGACCCACCACGCTTCCACTGCACAGATGAAGAGACCCGAGCGGGTCCCACCGCACTCATCACACGGGACACGCGGCACACTGAGAAGATCCCGGTCCGGCTCAGTCGATCCGGGCGGCCTGCACACGAACAGACCGGTCCGGGTTGGACCAGTCAATGAACTTCGTCCCCGACGGGGTGACGAAACCCTAATTTGAAGATCCCATTATTCTCTTAACCCCCGATCAATCTAGATGACAATCTTTATATCAATCGAAAGCTATGAACGCGATCTATCCATAGAATATAAAAACCCTATCAGAAGCTTAGAGTACATCCTATAAATGTGAAACCCTAATTTTCTATATTTCGGCAATCCCTCGGCTAACGGTAAGTACTGTATGGTTTTGCTGAAATTGGGTTGATCGAACTCGTTAGAGTTCGATCAAACTCGATACATCTTCAATCTAATGGTTGAAATAAGCATTCGAATCGAAAAGGAAGCGTAAGAGTAAGCGATAGAGGGAGGAGAAGTACCTTAAACAGACGGTCCAGAGAACTCGATAGATGCCGAGGATCGATCAATCTTCTTCAGCTCAGATTCTATGCCAGCCCTGAATCTAAGCAGTCTGGGAAACTAAAAGGAATGCCAGAAAGTTCTTCAGCGGCGGTCGACGCGTGCCTCGCGCTCGGCGTGCCGCGCGCAGGCCTCGGTGACACGCGGAGGACGAAAGGCTTCGATCGTTCGATCGGACGGTCGACGCGTACCGTCAGATGAAACGGCGACTTAGACTAATATGGACGGTGTTACTTGGATGCTAACAGCGCCGTTAAATGCATAATTAAATAATAATATTTAAATTACTTTATTCAGTTTTAATTAATTAAATTTAGCCTATTAAATGAATCCCAAAAATTTCCAATAAATCACCCTTAGCTAATTGAAGGGTGAGGAACGCAATGGCGTTCTCGGATTTTTGTTTCGATGAATATTTAATTATTTGATTATTTAGGGTATTTAAATAATATTAAAATATTTGACGAAAAATCAATGACTTCCAAATGCCTCCAAAATTTCACCCCAAGCCAATTTGGGTGTTCTGAATGCAATGACGAAGTCAGATTTTCAATTTGAGGTCTAGATAAAAAGTCAAATTTCCAGGTTTTGGGATTTTCCAGAATTCCTATTTTGACTTTGATGACTTCTTGGTTTGACCTAGGTTTCAAAGATGAATTCCAAATCACTTGATTAATGACTTAGAATCTTAATTAAGACTTAGATTAGTCTTAATTGAGCAAAGTAACAACCTGGGTTGTTACACCCGGGCTCCACAGTCGCTAGCGATCCGCACGGCGAATCCCAACGGATAAATTAGTTGATGGTAGATTTGCAAAATTGAGTTGTTGGAAGCCCTAAAATGCAATTAGACTAATTTAATTTAATTTGAATTATGGCCTAAATGATCTCCAAATTTTATCAAAGTTTCACTCCTAACTAATTTGGTGGTAAGAAATTCAAAAATGCAATCAGATTTTAATTTTGAGATCAAAATATTTTAGGTCTAATATAGGGCATCTAGATTGATCAAAATGCTAACTTGACTTAGATAAGTCCAATTGACTTCAAATTTTTAGTATTAGCTTAACTTGATATTCTAAAAGTAATGGGATCACAATTAATACTTAATTAGGTTATGAATTGAATAGAGTAATAACTTGGGTTTATTATAATATGTTACTACCACATGGGAGAAACCCATTCTATATGTTTTAGGTAATCCCATCACAAGGGTCCAGGATCAAGCATCTAAGGCTAATAAGGAGCATCTAGGTTTCTACCTCAAATTTGAACAACAAGATCTTTCTACCTCAATGTCATATCAATTGATATGACTTAACAATTATTGCATTAATAACCTAAGGCAAAATCATAAAGATCATACACTTCTAATAAGAAAGGATAGTTAAGTCTTATATTTCACTAATTCTTATTCTTTTTAAGTTTGAATTGATCAGATCAGATGAGTAAACCCATCTGATCAACACTTATGCTATAATTATGGGATAAAATCAAAAATATTTTTAGAAGTTAATCATATTACAAATCAAAATATTATATGGTTTATCTCATGATAATTGTCTTATATAGGAGATAATCATGGATCTTAAAGTATATGTCAAGACATTAAATCACATGAGTTCTTTAATAATCTAAGCACTTCTAATTTAATGATTTAAGATCAATATCAAATCCAATGTATTATTGGAATTATGCAAGTTGAATTATCTTTCAATCAAAGTTAATTGATTAAGGTAATTAAGTTTTAGATCTTAATCAAGACAAGTTAAAGTTTAACTCCTAACTTAATCAAATTAAGATCAATTGTTTAGTTTAAGGATCAATGAAAAATTAGTGAATTATTGATGCATTATTAGTGTTCACTTCAAGTTTAAGATCAAGCATTAATTAACTTAATCAATTCTTAAGGTTCCTAGGGTTAAACATTGATTAATATCAAATTAATTAAACTAAGGTGTCCAAATCAAAATTTAAAGTTCTCTAATATATATATAAGCATCACATTGATTAGAATAAGTAATTAAGGCTAATCAAATCTTAAATCAAATCCAAAAGAAATTAGCACTTGATTATAAATGTAAAGTATTTAAGTTCCATACAATTTGGTTATTAACTTCTACTTGGTTGTACAAGCAATCAAAGATTCTAACATTTACATTTGACACAAAAATTTCAAGCAATTTCTTAGGAGATTTAGAACATGCTATTCATGGTAAAATAGTGGATTCCCTATTAAAATTCACATACACATTTATGAAATCCTTAATTTTATTAAATTCATGTTCAAGTTTAATATATTTTGGCCCATTAGGGTCCTAGATGCATTAAAATGCAAAAATCACAAATCCGAGAAATCCTGGGCACTTTAAGACAATTCTTAGCGCTACGGCACGCTGCGATGTGCAGTAACGCCTCCTGACCGAGAGCTAGGAGCTACGGTGTGTTGCAGTGGTGAACTTGCAATTTGAATCCGCTGCAGCGGGCGAGAGCAGATTTAATTTAATTTCATCAAATTTTTATGCCGCTGCGGTATGCTGTGGCGTGCTATGGCGCGTTGTAGTGCCCGACAATGATTTTGCTTGTGTGAAAACTGTAATGGGTCTTCTTTCGTACTCAAATACTCTCAATTTTGGGCACCTCACGTGCGGTGCCATACACCGATGAAAAGGTCTTTCGAGATGTTTCCATTGATACCAAAATTGATACAAAATGGTCATTCTATTGAGCAGAAACTGATGCCCTAGCTGTGGGCATACACAAATTATACAATTTTTTACATAATTTTAATGGAGGAATGAGCTTCAATCGGACTCATTGAGTCCCATTGAGTCTCGACAATCGAACTAAACTTCATACAATAGCTACCAGAAATGTCATTCACAATATTTTGATAAATCAATGGAGAGAGTAGCCAATAAAGAGTATAGTAAAATGGTACCTTGGTCTTGCAAGAATGGAGGAAGAAGACTTGGCTGATTCCTTGGGAACTTGCGGGCTTGAAGGATCCTCCAGTAGCAAGCACAGCAAGTAAAGAGGAGAGGATAAGTTTGGGAAGTGGAGGGAGCTTTTAGATTGAGAGCAAAAAAAGAAAGGAAGGGCTGAGCTTCCATCTTATAAGAGAAGGAGAGCAAGGCTTTAGATGGGATGGGAAGGAGTTATCCCATCCAATGCATGGAGGAGAAGGCTTGAGCAAAATGGGAAGAAGATGGCCTCTGCCCTTTGCGTGTGCCAGAAAGAAGAGAGGTAAGGGCTCTAAATCAGGAGGAAAAGGGGAAGGCAAGGCGGGTCCTAGTGTAGGATGAAAAATGGAGAAAAAGAAAATGGATTTAAATGAATAAATAATTATTCTTTTCTAATATTTAATTTATTAAAAATTCAGATTTGATAAACGTGCTCCAAAAAATCTCAAATATTCACCTATAACTAGTTTGGGGGTGAGGAATTTAATGACAAAGTTGGATTTCGATTTTGATGATTATTAATTATGCTAATTTTTGGGGTATTTAAATACATTAAAATATTTGAGAAAATCTGACGACTTCCAAATACGTCCAAAATATCACCCCTAGCTAATTTGGGGGTGACGATCGCAATGGCGAAGCCGGATTTTAATTCGAGGTCAAATTAAATATCTCAATTTTATAATTAAATAAATATTATTAAAATATTTTAATTATTTGATTGAGCTTTGAATCATTCCAAATCTTCAGAATTTAGTTCTAATGACTAGATCAACTCAATAAAATGATAATTAGGAAGAAATTAAGCTAAAATTAAGTTAAATAACAACCTATGGTTGCTACATCCCAACAATAAGAAAATATCATATGCATTATAATGAGGCTACTAATCAGTGAGATAACAAGAGAAAAGATTCGCCAGCTATTAACAAAGATTATATATTAGAAATAACCCAATTAATAATCACCATTCTAAAGTATTGCACCAAATATATAATAAAATAGCTAATTCCAATTTTAGAAAAGGAGTGATGATTCTCATATTTTTAGTTAAATAATATCATTTAAATGATTTACTTCATAAAAAATCTAATTCTTTATGACTCAAGTATCAATCATTTGCACTTAATCTCAACTAATTTGTAAGAATTTGATTATTTCTCATTTCCCACACAATTAACTAATTATGGCACAAATAATTAAATTAGTCATTTGCATACATTTTTCCATAATTATTTATGCAATATATAATGCTTGAGATAAATTTATAGAGAGAAAAAAGGAGCAATTATTTTCCATTATAGTTTTGAATTTTTAGAATCGTATGAGCAAGAGAAAAGAGATATGCATGAGATTTATCTTACCCATGACAGATAACACATCCTGCCTTGAAGATAAGACATCTAGAATTTATAGCATCACTTATTTTGAAATTGTCACACATCACATGCAAAAGGAAGTAAGAGTATTCCACTTGATGCTTTTTATGCCATATGAGCTTGGCCCAAAGAAACATGTGAGATTTGGAGATAATAAGCTTATGAGTCTAACGAAAAGAAAATTTTGTCCTTTTCTCATAAGTAGATGTTCCCTCTTAAAGGTAATATATGGGTTTATCATATTTATAGCATGCATGTGTTTCTTGTTAAAACGAGAGAGATTCTTTAGAAGATCATGACATTTCTTTTAATCAAATTATCTACTTTCCACCATTCAACTAACTTAGAGATAATGTGTAACAACCCGAGTTGTTACCATAGTTGATTATGATTAATCCTAAGTCTTAAACACAATTATAAGTGCTCATTAGGTCCAATGAAGTCAACCTTGGAGACCTAGTCCAAATCAAGAATCAAACAGATCGAATCTTAATTTCTGTAAAATCCAGAAATCCTAGAAATTAACTTATTTAAATTGATCTCCGATCGAAAAAACTGACACTGCCATTGCGTTCCTTGACCCCAAATTAGCTTGGGGTGAAGTTTTCGTGTCAATCGGAAGTCGTCGAAATTTCGACGAATATTTTAATAATAAAAATATCCCGGAAATCGAGGTATCAAAATACTCGTCGGATCGAAAATCCGATTGCGCCATTGAATTCCTTGACCCCAAATTAGCTAGAAAAAATATGTTCAAAAGTTTTTGGAAAATATTTTTTTTTTAAATATTATTTTAATACTTAACGGCGTGCCATTAAGTATTTAACTTTCCGTCAACTGTAGCTAATGGCGCCATTAGATCGGACGGCGCCATCGCAGCCGTTGGATCTGATCCAGATCCAACGGCTACGGGGCTATCTTCCTCGGCCCCGTCGCCCGCTCGCGACATGCGGCGGCCCGCCGAGGATCCTGGCCAATCCGGCCCCTCCCAGACCTCGGCGAGGTCGCCGATAGGTCTATAAGACCTCGGCCGACCTCTGGGCTCCGGGTTAGTGAAAATCAGAGCCCAGATCGCACCGGAATCAAGCCCCGAAGCCGACCCACGTCCGTCCGAGCCAAACTCCGCCGACCCGCACTTCAGGTACCCAGATCTCCCCCGATTTCTGTTCGATCATTGCAAAAATTGTAGGATAGGTAGGTGAACTTGTCCTCTACCCATCCATCGTTCCGATCGGGCTCATAACCACAACGATCGGGCGCACCGAGGCCCCAAATGCAACTAGGTTCGGTCCATCGAACCCCAGAAGGCGAAGGGTCACGGGCCTCGGGTCGGGTCAGGTCGACCCGAGCCTGACCCGCCCGAGCCGGGTTCGCATCAGCCGCTGTGGGGCCCACCAGGCCACGTGGCAGCCTTCGGGCCTACCACGTGTCACGCGGGGCCCCCACGCCGAGCTGGACGCTTCGGCTTCGACCGTGGGGCCATCCGTGCCACGTGGCAAGCCAGCCGGCACGCCACGTGTCACGTGGGGGCCCACATGTGGGGCCCCCGTACTGACAATAAGGAAGTACGGTGCTCCGAATGTGGCAAATCCCCAACTTAAGTAAAGTTAGGCGAACCCAACTTGCCTTAAGGCAAGGACTTGTCACCAAGTGCTATAACATTCATCAATATAGATATCAAAGTGGCGGAAGCAATATAAAAATAGGGTAACATCCATAAGCATACATAGTACGAAAATAAAATGCAATATAGTAACTCATCACAATACAGCAAGTAAAGTACATCCAGAAAGTTTAATTATTACAAACTGAAATGAATAACTGAAAATGAAAGACTCTCGTCCTCACTGGAATAACAAGACAAAGCTATCTAGACAGCAGCTGGAAGGTTCTCCTCCTGAACTGGCTCCTCTTCAGCGACACTGCCCATGAACACATCTGAATCTGACATTTGTCGGTATCACAAATGCCAGGGCCTCAACCAACAAAATAAAAAGGTTACAATTAGACAATTGTCTAAGTACATTTTAGGCTATTTAAAGTGAACTGAATATTAAAAGATATCACATTTAAATTTAACTATACATGCAATAATAAAGGGGTGCAATAAGCTATGAAAGAACTGGGATACTATAAACTATATATTTATAGCATGCAACATGTATGTAAAGTAACATACAGACTCAAAATAAGTAAGGTAAGGCTAAGAGCAAAAATAACTACAACTACTGAATAAACATGATCCTAACATGATTATGATCGAAGTAAAACATGCTGAGTATAAAAGAACATGAGTACTGAATATAATAAAATTCTAGCATCCTAAATATGTCATTTATATATATATATATCTAAGTCATGAAATATACATACAACATACAGATTAATATGAAAAGAAAGGCCACTGAGACATGTGGCAAAAGCAAAGCAATATATGATAAGTGAAGCCACTGAGACATGTGGCAAAGCGAGCAAATACTGAAAAACAAATAAGTCCACTGAAGCATGTGGCAAAATAAACCAGGAAGCCAAAATAATACAATACTAGTAAAGTAGTAATATGCCTTAGTTCTAGTACTGCCATACCAGCCAATAGGCGATACAGGGCCTCAAATATCAATCAATCAATCAATCCTCAGCCTAGCCATCCAAATATGCTAGGTCTGAGTCCAATCTATACAATACTACTACTGAAGAGGCAGACTAAACTAGGTCATATTCTACTAACTATGACAAAACAAAACTGAATGATATGTAAATTCAATACTAGCTTAGGATACATCATCCTAAGTTTTCCTATTATGCTCAAGGGCTAAAGCTCAAAATCCAAGGTATGCGAAGCAATCTAGTCAAAGTAAGCAAGAGACTCAATCTAGACCAATGTGATATCTATTGTTGTATAATTACCAAATCTAACTATTCTGAGAAGGTACAGCTTAGGATCTCCAATATCCAACTATCGAGTAGAATCTCAGATTTACGTCCTTAAAGTCAAATATTAGAACTTAACAAGTTCTAATCCAAAATTAAGTGACGACTATATAGTTTAAGTAAGCAAATCAACGACCTAATTTTATAAATATTTTACTCTCTTACCCAAATCTTGATCAAATAAATCAAGATTTTAAGGATTTAGAACTTAAACCCTATGTTGAGTTCAAATTCCAAATCCAAAGTGAAATTCTAAATAGGATCTCACTTATTACCCAATTTAAAGATAAAGAATCCTATAAGTTGAAAGATTCAAGAACTAAGATCTTAGTGAAAGGCTATTCTACTAATTATAAGATAAAATAATCAATTAAGAACTTGAGAATATAAGATCTATATTCAATCTTTAAGATAACTCCATTATCTTATTAATTGAATCATCCTATACCCACATGGAAGGTTTTAAAAGATTAAATAATAAATCATTAAAGAATTTTAATTGGAGGTGGTTTGATTTAAATTGAAGATCTAAGTCTAAGATCTAAGATCTAAAGATCTGAAGTTTGTTCACTTTAGACTTTTAATTAGAGTTTTGACTTAAGGGTTTCCATTTGTGATTTTCTTTAGAATCTAATTTCATAATTAACTATAAGGAGCTTATTAATGTTAAGAACTGACAATTTCAAGGTATCAGATTAACACTAAACTCATTTTTAATCTTCTTAGTTTACTTAAGATCTAAGGGTCTGAGTTTTGATCACTTTAGATCTTAAACTAGGTTTTTAACTTAAACATTTCCAATTCCTTATCTTTTGACACTAAGTTCTTAAGTTATCTTTAATTAACTTATCAATGAGATAATTGACTATTTCTATTATTAATTTAAAAGTTAAGTCCAAAGGATCTCTATAAGGAAATACTTAAGATCTAATTATCTTAAGGATTTCAATAAAGATTTTATGGATAAAGGATCACATTAACATTATTTTTGTTCTAAGATCTCAGAGAACATAACTAACCCATTTTATGGTAGTCTACTGATGTGATGACTCACTTAAGTAGTAATAAGTGAAACTTTTAAACATTGAGGCGCTTTTTCAGATAACGGTGGAGTTCCTGATAAGAACTCCAAAGTTAAGCGTGCTCAAGTGGGAGCACTCTCAGGATGGGTGATCTGCTAGGAAGTTATCTTCTGAGGGTAAAATTGTGAGGCCTTTTTGGCCAAAGCGGACAATACCTTGGTGCTTAAGAGTTTGGGCTATTATAAATGGTATCAGAGCAAACCATAGGGTGTCAGATAGGAGCTAAGTGCCATACAGGGCAAAGTACCACTTCATGTGAGCAGCCTCTTGAACTCATGATGGTTAAGGTGCTATATGGTTGTGGGTACCTCTTGGGCCTGTAGAGGTCACTTCTAGTCATATCTACCCAATGAATGGTTCTTGGATCTGTGTGTGGATACTGACGAGGACGTCAGTTATGTAAGTTGGGGAGATTGTGATGACTCACTTAAGTAGTAATAAGTGAAACTCTTAAATATCAAGGTGCTTTTTCAGATAACGGTGGAGTTCCTGATAAGAACTCCAAAGTTAAGCGTGCTTAGGTGGGAGCACTCCCAGGATGGGTGGACCTGCTGGGAAGTTATCTTCTGAGGGCAAAATCATAATGTTTTTTGGCCAAAGCGGACAATACCTTAGTGTTAAGAGTTTGGGCTGTTACAATTGAAATTTCCAATACTCAAAGTACATTAAATCATATTTTGGTTAAAATGACCAAAACGTCCATCTTAAGGCTAAAATTGGAATTTAGGGCTTTATTGTCCAAATTTGTTCTAATCTGTTTTAAAGCATTTCATATGACTAAATGAAGTGGGAAACACCTTTACTTTAGGTTTTGATGACCTAAATGGTCTTAACTAGCATTAATTACTTAATTAAACCACTTAGAGTGATTAGTGAAATTAAGGCACTTTAGGGCAATCCAATCTTACCCTTAGGTTATGCTAGGTTTAATATGATATTAGAAACCATTCCCACCCAAATCAGAGGCTTAATTAGGGTTTAATTCACTAATCCTTGATTAGGGTGATTAGAGAGTGATTAAGAAAATTAATTATCCAAAATTAATTTTAAGGGTCTGGAATTATTCCTTAGGGTACAATAAGTAATCAGAGCTCTTAAACTCATAAAATGGACAACTAAATGCTTTTATATGATTTAATTAAAAATAGAGAAGGTTTGGCAAATATTTTTAAATCCAACCATTAGATCTGAAATTTTATTTTATATTCAGATTCATTGAATTTTTATGATTCAAATGGTATATTGGATCATATAATTTGGATATGAATAACTAAAGTTATTTAATTAATTCATTATGTATTTTTATTTAAATCAGAACTTTAGGTTCAATTAAATTAAATCATAACTATTAAAAATACATTCCAATATATATTTAATTAACCGCGGCCCAAAATTGGAACCGCGCGAATCGGGGCTCTGCCCGGCCCAAAACCTGCGACTTCGTCTTCAACCTCTCGACGGGTCCCGAGCCCGCCGAATTTCAAAGCTGAAATTCTCGGCGCTCCGGCGATGGCAGGGGCTCAAATCAATCCCTACACGATCCTTGAGTCGAGACGCGTCGAATGGACCAAGAACCCCCATCTGGATCCCTCTAGATCGATGGGGTCTTACTCACCCGAGACGTTCTTCGGCGAGACGTCTCAGGTCACCTGTGAGGGAAAAATTCTCCTCACAGGGACCATGATTCGACGGGATTTTGATCCCTACACACTCAGGGGGACTAGACGCATCGAACCCCCAACCTATCTTAACCCGAGACGTAGCCAATCGTTGGGTCCTTACTCGGACTCAGCCATTGGCTCGCTGGCTAGCTCAGTCAATCGATATGATCGACTCGAGCTAGCCTGGCCCCAGGCGACAATCACAGGAGTTTCCTAGGTGGCTAAGGCTGCTTAGACGACATCCAGAGCTCATTCAGAAGGCAGGAACAAAATTGAGCTTAAGGAATTTCAATGGGGAAAAGGCTGTACCTGAAGTCAAGGACTCAGGGCTTGCCGAGGGGAAATGACGGGCTCTGGAGCTTTTTGGAGGTTAAGTGAACATGCACAGGGGGTCTGAACACCAGACGAACCCTCTATCAGCGGTCCTATGTCCTGCAATTGCCGGGAAAATCGTCGAGGGAAGGGGGAGCTCCAGCAGCCTTCCGCAGAGAAATTGGGGATTCACAGTGAGCAAAGGGACTCACTGTGAAGTCCCAGGGGTACTTATAGGCTCTAGGAGGGCTCAAGTATGGAGGCCGGGGCTCGGGTTTGGAGTTTGGCTCGGCCCGGGCACTTCCCGAATTTTCCAGAATTGGGGCGATCCAGGCCACCTGGCTCAGCCGGCTAGGCTCGGCCTCAAATAGGAAGGTACCAACGGTCGAGCTGACTTGGCGCGGGGAGTGGCAGACATGAATTACGTGGCAAATTTTTGCGGATTCTTCCTGTCGGGACGAAGCCTTCTGGGGACGAAGATGAACAGTAACGGGGTCACCAGAGCCGTCTGATGGTTCGTTAGTTGGCGCGGGACGGTCCTGATCACCCGAAATCTAACGGTCGCGCGTGGGATTGGATTGGCCATTGGATCTGATCTGCGGATCGAATGGGCGAGCGGCTTACCTAAGGTGGACGGATTAAGCGCCGTTGGATCAGATCTTAGAACCGCAGAACGGTCTAGATCTACCGGATCCGATTAACGGCGCGAGCCGTTGGATCGAAGCGCGCGGAGATGCGTGCTAACGATCTGACAGGCGCAAAGCCGTGCGCTGCTATCGGGACCCCGCAGCGGATCTGCCGTGGTCCCGACAGCGAATCCTGGGATTAAATTAATTAATTTTAATTTAAATAAATCCCATTAAATAATAATTTAAATATCTAAAATTTCCCAAATTCAATTTAGGATCAAATGAGCTCTAAAAATTTCCAAAAATTCACCCTTAGCTAATTTGGGTGTGAGGAATTCAAAAATGAAATCAGATTTCAATTTGGAAATCAAAATAATTTAGGTATTTTTTCAGGGCTTAAAAATAACCAAAAATATCAAATTTTCTAATTTAGCTCCAATTGATTTCAAATTTCTAGGTTTAGGTTTAAATGACCCATTGAATATAATGGAATCAAAATCAAACCTTGGTTTAGCTTTATTAATCTAGTTTTAGCTAGGGTAATAACTTAGGGTTGTTACACAGCCCGAGCCCGCGCGCCTGTTTGGCTCCCCAGTGGGGCCCACAGCGCCACGTGGCAGCCTCTGGGCCCGCCACATGGCAAGTGGGACCCACTGCCCGGTCAACCGCGGTGGTCCGGCTCCCTGTGGTTCCCACAGTGCCATGTGGCAGCCTCTGGCAGTGCTACGTGGCAGCCTCTGGCGGTGCCACGTGTCAGGTAGGGGCCCATTGCCCAGTCACCCGAGCTAAGTCAGCTTCCTGTGGGGCCCACAGTGCCACGTGGCAGCCTCTGGCAGTGCCACATGTCAGATGGGGGCCCACTGCCCAGTCACCCGAGCTAACTCAGCCCTGGTGGGGCCCATAGTGCCACGTGGCAGCTTCTGGCAGAGCCACGTGTCCAATAGGGCCCACTATCTGTTAATTAATTAATATTTTAATTACGGTTAGTGTTAATTAATTACTGTTTAGCCTTAATTAATTACAGTTAGTAGCTAATTAAATTAGGATTAGTACTAATTACTTTTGAACAGTAACCTTAATTAATTAAGAACAATTAGAGGTTAATTTAGTTAATTAAAGTTTAATTAAACCTTAAATAGTAATTAGGATCATTAATTATTAATGAACAGTAAAATATAATTAAATACTCTTAATTAAACATTAACAGATAATTATTATTAATTAAAAGTAATTAGTGCTAATTACTTTGCTACAGTAAAATATTAATAAATATAATTAAATTAATTAAATAATAGATTAATTAATGTTAATTAGCAAATAAGCCTAATTAATCACAAATTAATTAAAGATTAATGATTTCAAAAAATTTATATAAAAACTTTAGGAATGAACAGTAAAATAATACAATTTGAATAAATGAATAGTAAAATAATTCAAATTGTATTTTTGAATAGTAAATCTTAAAAGTTTAATAACTTTTTGTAGGATGATCCAAACATAGCCAATATAGGTCTTAAAATACTCAGAAAAATGTAAGGATTCAAATAATATAATGTAAAAATTTATTTCGGGGTACGTATAATGAGGTAGCATTTTAGGACCTCTTTAGAGCCTCATAACTTTTTACCCGATTATCGAAATATAGTCAATATGGGTCTTAAAATGCTCAGAAGAGCAGCTCCATTACCGTAGTAGTATTAGTTTTCTCATTCGGACATCAGGATAAAATGTCAACCCTAGAATTTAGAGTTGACTTTGGTGAAAAATGACCAAAATGCCCCTAGAATTCAAACGGCCATAACTTAGTCAAATCAACTCCAAATTGGAAAATTCAAGATGCTAACCAGCCTAGAATTTCAATATAATCATTATAACAAAATAATATTTAGGATCTGAACCCTGGAAATTTAGGTAAATGACCAAATTACCCATAGCCTTATTTTAATCATAACTTGACCGTTTCTCGCCCGATTTAGGCGTACTTACTATCTATTTTCAAGTTATACAGTAAGGAATCAATTGAAACTAAGAGAAATCAATTTTGACCACTAAGTTAAAAGTTAACTTTTTGACCCTTAAAGTAGGGGCAAAATGGTCATTTTACCTTAAGATTGGACTAAGTATCCTTACCTTTGAATAATATCCCAGAATATCAAGACTAATATTATAATCATCTTAGTAATGTTTGAGCAAGTGAAATTAACCCTTAAGTCAGATTCCAATAATTTCTGCTAAGTCTTAAGCATTACACCTTAAGGACCTTCATGAGAATAAGAATAGATCATAGGTTAGAGTTCATTCATTAGGTAAATTGGGTTATCCAACGGGTAAAACCTTGGTTTATTAGTTTCTAAACTTTCTTTTATTTTACAATTTGTTCCGATTATTTTGTCTTTTAACTCTAGATTTAAGGTAGGAGATTCATCATATTAAGTTTGATTACTTAATAGAATTTGTCATAACTAGTAGATCACTTATAGAATAAAACCTAGAACTTAGGTCTTATCGTTTGGATTATGTGATTAAACCTAATTCTTGTAGTATTTAATTCATAATCTATAGGTTTAGAAGATCTTGATCAGATCTTAGTTAGAACGTCTAAATTTACAAAACTAGGACGTATGATTCATTTATTTAACTCATGGTCATCTATCTGATTGAGCTAGATTAGAACCTGATCAGTTCCAATCCTTTTTAACTTATAAGGACGAACTTCTGGGTTACACTTGATAATAGGAAAATGGTGATCCTGAACTTGTGTAATTTGGAATAGTTAGATGGTTAAGTAGGAAACAAATGATATCACCATATTTAGTAGAGTCCCTTACTTTCGTTTGATATTTTGTTGCTACGCATTCCTTGATTGTTGTGCCACATTTCCTTGAGCATATCATACACGATTTTTGATGCTTAAATAAATTGTTAGGAAAATATGGAGACTCCTTAGATTCCTTGTGAAAATATTAAAGTGATTTATGAAAAGATAATGAATTTATGAACTACCTCTCAGTTATATTCTTATTGCCTAGCCTCCTTATGTCACTAGGGGAAGGATCCATTTTGTTGTGTGCCTAGTTTACTAGCCTCCTTATGTCGCTAGGGGCATACAGTTGGGCCTTGACCGTATTGGTGCTGAGACCCTTCGCTTGCTTTGTGTGCTTATATGCATAGCCTCCTTATGTCGCTAGGAGTACACAGTTTTATATCTTAGCTGTGATGGTGCTAAGCTTCTTTGGTATTCGATGGGCTTGAGTAGCTCTTTTCTGTATGGCAGTCGATGCACGTGTGACTTTATATGCAGTTGTTGTTGTTCACTTTTCAGTATTATATTCCGTCCGCTATTTCAAATTTCTAGGTTTAGGTTTAAATGACCCATTGAATATAATGGAATCAAAATCAAACCTTGGTTTAGCTTTATTAATCTAGTTTTAGCTAGGGTAATAACTTAGGGTTGTTACACAGCCCGAGCCCGCGCGCCTGTTTGGCTCCCCAGTGGGGCCCACAGCGCCACGTGGCAGCCTCTGGGCCCGCCACATGGCAAGTGGGACCCACTGCCCCGGTCAACCGCGGTGGTCCGGCTCCCTGTGGTTCCCACAGTGCCATGTGGCAGCCTCTGGCAAGTGCTACGTGGCAGCCTCTGGCGGTGCCACGTGTCAGGTAGGGGCCCATTGCCCAGTCACCCGAGCTAAGTCAGCTTCCTGTGGGGCCCACAGTGCCACGTGGCAGCCTCTGGCAGTGCCACATGTCAGATGGGGCCCACTGCCCAGTCACCCGAGCTAACTCAGCCCTGGTGGGGCCATAGTGCCACGTGGCAGCTTCTGACAGAGCCACGTGTCCAATAGGGCCCACTATCTGTTAATTAATTAATATTTTAATTACGGTTAGTGTTAATTAATTACATTTTAGCCTTAATTAATTACAGTTAATAGCTAATTAAATTAGGATTAGTACTAATTACTTTTGAACAGTAACCTTAATTAATTAAGAACAATTAGAGGTTAATTTAGTTAATTAAAGTTTAATTAAACCTTAAATAGTAATTAGGATCATTAATTATTAATGAATAGTAAAATATAATTAAATACTCTTAATTAAACATTAACAGATAATTATTGTTAATTAAAAGTAATTAGTGCTAATTACTTTGCTACAGTAAAATATTAATAAATATAATTAAATTAATTAAATAATAGATTAATTAATGTTAATTAGCAAATAAGCCTAATTAATCACAAATTAATTAAAGATTAATGATTTCAAAAAATTTATATAAAAACTTTAGGAATGAACAGTAAAATAATACAATTTGAATAAATGAATAGTAAAATAATTCAAATTGTATTTTTGAATAGTAAATCTTAAAAGTTTAATAACTTTTGTAGGATGATCCAAACATAGCCAATATAGGTCTTAAAATACTCAGAAAAATGTAAGGATTCAAATAATATAATGTAAAAATTTATTTCGGGTTACGTATAATGAGGTAGCATTTTAGGACCTCTTTAGAGCCTCATAACTTTTTACCCGATTATCGAAATATAGTCAATATGGGTCTTAAAATGCTCAGAAGAGCAGCTCCATTACCGTAGTAGTATTAGTTTTCTCATTCGGACATCAGGATAAAATGTCAACCCTAGAATTTAGAGTTGACTTTGGTGAAAAATGACCAAAATGCCCCTAGAATTCAAACGACCATAACTTAGTCAAATCAACTTCAAATTGGAAAATTCAAGATGCTAACCAGCCTAGAATTTCAATATCATCATTTTAACAAAATAATATTTAGGATCTGAACCCTGGAAATTTAGGTAAATGACCAAATTACCCATAGCCTTATTTTAATCATAACTTGACCGTTTCTCGCCCGATTTAGGCGTACTTACTATCTATTTTCAAGTTATACAGTAAGGAATCAATTGAAACTAAGAGAAATCAATTTTGACCACTAAGTTAAAAGTTAACTTTTTGACCCTTAAAGTAGGGGCAAAATGGTCATTTTACCTTAAGATTGGACTAAGTATCCTTACCCTTTGAATAATATCCCAGAATATCAAGACTAATATTATAATCATCTTAGTAATGTTTGAGCAAGTGAAATTAACCCTTAAGTCAGATTCCAATAATTTCTGCTAAGTCTTAAGCATTACACCTTAAGGACCTTCATGAGAATAAGAATAGATCATAGGTTAGAGTTCATTCATTAGATAAATTGGGTTATCCAACGGGTAAAACCTTGGTTTATTAGTTTCTAAACTTTCTTTTATTTTACAATTTGTTCCGATTATTTGTCTTTTAACTCTAGATTTAAGGTAGGAGATTCATCATATTAAGTTTGATTACTTAATAGAATTTGTCATAACTAGTAGATCACTTATAGAATAAAACCTAGAACTTAGGTCTTATCGTTTGGATTATGTGATTAAACCTAATTCTTGTAGTATTTAATTCATAATCTATAGGTTTAGAAGATCTTGATCAGATCTTAGTTAGAACGTCTAAATTTACAAAACTAGGACGTATGATTCATTTATTTAACTCATGGTCATCTATCTGATTGAGCTAGATTAGAACCTGATCAGTTCCAATCCTTTTTAACTTATAAGGACGAACTTCTGGGTTACACTTGATAATAGGAAAATGGTGATCCTGAACTTGTGTAATTGGAATAGTTAGATGGTTAAGTAGGAAACAAATGATATCACCATATTTAGTAGAGTCCCTTACTTTCGTTTGATATTTTGTTGCTACGCATTCCTTGATTGTTGTGCCACATTTCCTTGAGCATATCATACACGATTTTTGATGCTTAAATAAATTGTTAGGAAAATATGGAGACTCCTTAGATTCCTTGTGAAAATATTAAAGTGATTTATGAAAAGATAATGAATTTATGAACTACCTCTCAGTTATATTCTTATTGCCTAGCCTCCTTATGTCACTAGGGGAAGGATCCATTTTGTTGTGTGCCTAGTTTACTAGCCTCCTTATGTCGCTAGGGGCATACAGTTGGGCCTTGACCGTATTGGTGCTGAGACCCTTCGCTTGCTTTGTGTGCTTATATGCATAGCCTCCTTATGTCACTAGGAGTACACAGTTTTATATCTTAGCCGTGATGGTGCTAAGCTTCTTTGGTATTCGATGGGCTTGAGTGGCTCTTTTCTGTACGGCAGTCGATGCACGTGTGACTTTATATGCAGTTGTTGTTGTTCACTTTCAGTATTATATTCCGTCCGCTATTTCATTGTACTGCTTTTATATATATATTTAGGATGTTAGATTCTTGCTACTATTTATATGTACCACTATCGAGTTATTTATTTTAATTGACATATTTTCTGTTGATCACCAGTATATTTAGGGTGTAGAATTTTTCTTACTGCACTTGTTTAGTTATGTATATTTATACGCCCTTCCTTGTTTAATTTGTATGCAAGGTATGTCTCAACCTCTTTCCTTTTCTTTGCTTAAGTTATAAATGATGATTTATAGCTTCTCTGTTTCTTTGTATTGCTTGATGCTCCTTTTTATTTATATATGTTGCTTAGATGTTATCAAATTGTGATATTACTTAACACTTACAATAATTCATCAGCTTAAAATGTACTTAGACAATTGTCTAACCAGATTTTTCTTTTTTTTGGCTGGGGCCCTATAATGTGAAACCGACAATGACAGACTCCTTTCAGTTAGACGAGCAGGAGTTAGGTGTGGAGCCTTACCTAGAGGAGGAGCCCGTGGAAGAAGCTGCCGTCTAGTTCACTTATATTTCAAGTGAGGATGAGTGATTTTTATTATATTTAAACATTTTAAATCATGTAATAATACAAGTACTATTGACTGTAATTTTTGGATTGTATACTTATATTCTAAGTTCTATTTTTCTTTCCTATTTGTCTTGTGATACTTGGATGGTTTACATTTCCTTAAATTGCTTTCCGCACTCTGTTTGTTTACTTATACAGTGACTGTTAGTTTGATTCTGTGTTAATCCTTCCCTAATCAAGTGGATTATGGAGTCTATTATAATCTAATGATAAGTGAGGGGTTAGCCAGAGTGACACCCCACCCTTAACCTAATCCTTCGGTGGGATTAAGGGTGCGAGGCGCCACATAATGCAACATATATATCCAGCAAAGAGACAACTTGCAGCTCATGAGTTAAGTGTTAGAATGAATTAGCCAATCCATCTCTTCTTTTTCAATGTAGCAATGGAAACCCACGATAAAATGTGCATTTTCTTAATTTGAAAGTTGTAGCCTAGAAATCAAAAGCATAATTTATTAATAGAGTTTATTACCTTGATAGATATGTGAAGGGACTTTAACCAATTAATTTGAAGAGGCCAGATGGAAAAAGTTGACAGTTGAAGCCTTCCAACCATACATAATAACTTATTTGCTCGATAATCTAACCAGCATTTAAATTTATCAATAAGATTCGTGCAATAAATTATTTGTATTATGAGGCATGATGGCAAACCCAAATTTTTAGATGAAAAAATAATAATTTTGAAACTCAATATATTGGATAGCTCCTCTGTATCAATAATATGATGAGATAAGAAAATAGAGAACTTATCAATATTATAGTTAAGGCTAGAACGAAGTGTGATTTTATTGAGACATTCTCTTACATGTAAAAGATTTTCCTTTGTTGTTTTCCCAAAGATTAAAACAACCGTCAACAAATGAAAGATGCAAACATGAGAAATTGCCTTTCAAGACTAGGATGAATTGCTTATTTTTAATAGCATCTTCACAGAAATATGATAGGATATTCATAGCAGTGCAAAATAATAATGAGAAAATTGAACACCCTTTCCTCAAATCTCTTTTGATTGCAAAATACCCATAATTTGAGCCCTCAAGAGACGTAAGAAACAAATATTCATAGTGTATGCTTGAGCCCAAATAATACATATGGAAGGAAAATTTAATTATTTCAATCTATCGAATATGAAATCTTTATTTATGATATTAAAGGCTTTCTTAAGTTGAGATTAACACAAAACAACTTGTTTTTTATGTTTGGTCTTTAATAATTGAAATATCCAAGTAAGCAAGGATAACATTGTGTGAGAATTGTCTTCTTTTAATATAACCAGCTTGTATTAATTCTAAGGAGTAAAGGAGTGTAAAATATTAGAAATTATTCTCAAATTTGTTTATTAATATTTAAATAATTTTGACCTCAAATTAAAAATTTGACTTCACCATTGCATTCACCACCCCCAAATTAGCTAGGGGTGAAGTTTTGAATGTATTTGGAAGTCATTAAATTTTTGACGAATATTTTAATATTATTTAAATACCTAAAAATTGAATAATTAAATACTCATCGGATCAAAATCCGAGTGCACCGTTGTGTTCAGAAGCCCTCAATTAGCTAGGGGTGATATATTGAAAATATTTGGAACATATTATTAAGTTAAGTGTAATTAATTAAATCTATTAAATTAAATTAATTAATTATATATCTATATATTATATTTTATACTTAACGGCACCGTTTCTTCTTTCTTTGCCGTCACCTTCGTTTCCATCCAATCAAATGGCTCATCCTGACCATTCGATCGCAGATCGAACGGTGAGCACCATCTCTTCCTCTTCGCCTCGTCCGCGTGTCATGCGAGAGCTCCACGTGGCAACCGTTTGTCATTCTCCACCACTCCCAATGGCTTATCCATCGCTTTGAACACATATTAAGATCCCCAATCCTTCCCAAAGCCTTGTTGCTTCATTTTTTTTTTTTTAAACACTGCAAGTGACTAGAGGAATCGACGATGTTGAATCCCAATTTCAGATCGATAAACTGAGGTACGTATCATCCCTTGCTTCCACTCAATCCTTCGTACATCTATTTCGCACTATGGATAGCAATAGGATGGTATCGTATTGATTTATTATTGAATATATTGATCAAATTCAATATTGTGTTCTAAGTAAACGCTCACTTGCATTTCCTTATCCCTGTTAGTAGTTTACTAGGGTTTGAATTTATGTATAATTTCGACCGCCTCTGCTCTTGGTCCAACCATCCTTGTGACGTCATCGCCGTGGTCTGTACTCGGCAGTGCGAATCAGATGCCGACGACGTTGGGAGGCCACCTGATTTCTGTGCCCTAGCAAAGTCGTCGCGGGTCTGGGCAAGCGAAGAAGGAGGACAATTCACAGAGACCGATCTAGCCTGGACCGGTCTGGTGTTTCGCAAACCCATCCGGTCCGTTTGAAACAATCTGAACCATTGAATACCGTCAATCCCACCGTTCGCTTACCGAGTATTAGGATCGTTCCACGTGGCCTCATCTATCATGGCATGTGGGACCCACTTGACGCGTTGTCAAGTGTCTAAGGATGCCGCATGGAGGTGTGGGGCCCACGACACGTAAATATGCACCGTTCAGACTGTGGGCCCCGCAGTCCTTTCTGCTGGCAAGAGTGGGGCCCACACAGGTCCTGCCAGCCAAAGACTCAGCGCCATATGGCCTCATGCTGTTGCTGAGTCAATCGCGGGTCCCACCTGCAGATAAGAAAAATTAAAAAATAATAATAATAATTATAAAATTTATATAATATTATACATAAATTAATTGATTTATAAAAATAGATAAGTATAAATACTTATAAATATATATATATATATATATATATATATCTATATATATATATATATATATATATATATATATATATATACACACAATTAGAAAATAAATATTAGTATATATTTATTTAATTAAAAACAGAAATCAAATAATCCTAAAATATTAAGTATACAGAGAAAATAAAAATAAAAATATAATAAATTAGTACCTATAATTATTATAATACTTATAATTAATATATGTATAGTTATATATATATATATATATATATATATGTATCTAAAATGAAAAGTAATATAATCAATTTAAATATAAATTAATGTACTAAATAACTAATTAACAGAAAAATGATAATTACAATACAATAATATTAATATAGATATATATAAATTCATTTTAATCAATATAATTTAATTTAATTAAGTTAATATCAAAACTTTAAATATGCATAATTCTTAAAATATTTATCCAAATCATACAAATAAGTATATTAAATTAATCAACAAAATTAAGGAATAATCTTAGACTGTCAAATTTAAATTTGGATAGGTATTTAACATTGTGATATTTAGGAGTATTAAATAATTCAAAATTATGTAATAAATATCCAATTAACCATAACTTTACACACACTACCCCAAACATATCTAATATGGATCTCAAAATACTCAGAAAACTCTAAAGAATATTTTAGTAGTATTAACTTTGCAGTTTGGATTAAAAATTAGACTAATCACAATTAGGATCTAATCCTAATTAAGCCTTTAACCCTAGAAATTTCAAATGACCATAAGTTAGTCAATTTAGCTCAAAATTAGGTGATCTAAATATTAATTTAATTCAAAAAAACTTAATTTACAGTAAACTATAAAAATATTTAGGATCCAATGGTTAGATCTCTTAATTAACCCAAATTACTCTAAATCTTAATTAGTGAATATTAGCAAATCTAATGATCCAAATTAAGTAATTTCAGTTTCAGATAACTCATAAAGTAAATTAGAACGTAACTGTATAATTAGTTTAGTAATTTTATGACTAAATTTACTAATCACTCACTAATCATATTAAACCCTAATTATTAACCTTAGAAATTGTATTGGCTATAACTTAGCCAATACATATCAGAATTTGATAATTTTAGATTCTATAAAAACCTTAGAACCTAATCTACAATAAATTAATAGAAATTTTAAATTTTATTAAGGATAAAATTACTAATATGCCCTTATAAGGTCAAATTTCCAATTTGACCTTATAAGGCATAATAATTAAGTAACTTAATAAATAAATCAAATATTCAAATATTCATTAATATTACAAATCATGTTAAAATCATAAAGTATTAAATTAATGACTTAAATTATTTTGGCAGATCAAAGAAATTAAAATTGGTTGATACTTTGTCAAAATAAGTTAGGTACGTAAATCTACTTATAAGTTTTATTTCAGTATTCTTATTTGAGCCATTTTTATTTGAGCATTATTTAAGCTGCTTACTGCTTATAAGCTGCAAAAGAATATTATCAAATTAGCATGTAACAAAAAGATAAAAATTGGTATATATTATTGTGGTGTTTATCTTTGGAGGATGGAAAGCAACATTGGGATCTATACAGATTGGGCCTGCTGGCAGCCCCTAGGAGTTATATGGAGGGATTTAGCCCTTTTAGAAAGTGGGAAAATCCAGAGAAAAGACACACCATCAGTTCCTATTTTGAGTAAGCTACCGACAAGTAGTGAGATAAGCTTCCTACATGTTGTGCCTATGGGTTTACCCATTTGGGCTCAGGAGTCTACGGACTTGACTTATTATTACAAATACTTTTTGATAATATTTATTTATTTCATGCTTTTTATATTGAATTTCACAGCTAATTTGCAGGGCAATAATTCAACTTAAAAATTTTGCTTTTCTATATGCTATGCAAATATTCAGTTATTTTTCAAATATGATTCATACCTATTATAGACTGCTAGAATTATTCTTATAAGAACGATTTGCGTACTCCTACCTGATTGGTAACTTAATTTTTCAGGTTTTGAAAATTAAAAGCTTTGAAGATCTGCTAAATAAAGAGAAGAATTAAAGAAGCGAGAAAATATGAATATTTAATCTTTATTGTAAATATAAAAACTGTTGTAAATTTCATATGTGTATGGCTCTGGATATAAATAAGGATATTCATATATCTCTGATACCAACTGTGGCGCCCCGCACCCTTAATCCGCCAAAGGATTAGGTTAAGGGTGGAGTGTCACTCTAACTAACCCCTCACTTACTATTGGATTAGGATATACTCCACAATCCACTTGATTAGGGAAGAATTAACCCAAAATCAATCTAACAGTCACTATATAAGTAAATGTACAGAGTGCGGAAGCAATACATGACATCCAAGCATCACAATATAATGTAAGTACAAAATATAACTCATAATATAAGCATATAAGTCCAAATGCACAGTCAAGGGTACCTGTGTTATTACAATAATTAAAGTTCAAATATAACGTAAATGCAAAGGCACTCATCCTCACAATAACTCTAAGGACTAGATATGCTCTGGTTCGAGCTGCTGCTCCTCCTCTAGGAATAGCTCCTCCTCATGTATTGGATCTTCTATCTGCTCTATGCCTGCCATTGTCAGTTTCATAATGTAGGGCCCCAGCTAAAAAAAGAGAAAATCTGGTTAGACAATTGTCTAAGTATATTTTAGGCTGATACATTTTTTATATATTTTGTAATATCACCACTTTACACAATTTTCTTAAGCAACAATATATAAAGGAGCGACTAGCAATTCAATAAGAAAGAGGAACAGCTATAAATAATATTTATAATTTAAGCAAAAATAGGCTAAGACATACCTCAAAAGCGAGGTAAAAAAGGTAAGGCATATAATATAAGTAACTAAACATATATTAAAAGAAAATGCTACATCCTAATATATGCTGGTGATTAAATGAAATATGCAAATTACAATAATAAATCTCAGCAATGATACATATAAATAGTAATAAAATCTAACATCCTACTGTATAATAGCTGTACAAAGAAATAGCTGACTAAATAAATAATACCAAAACATAGCCAAATATTACAACTGCAAATCCAAACTCTGTATACTAACTGCCATATCAGAAAATTTAGCCAAACTGGTGCACATATATATATACATCTCAATCTGCAAACATACTGAATATACTGCATGATTGAAGAGACAAACAATACTTATGCAACATATTTTAGTTATTTTACTTTTGTTTCTATGGACAACTGTTAGAAATAACTGAGGAGTCAAGCATGTCTGCAAGACTATACAGGTCCCAAGCCTAATACACTCTCCTCAATGAGAATATTAAGCATCCTTATCTCACCTTACCCCTGTCCATCGGGGCAAATGTGCACCATAATCTCCACAACCGGACCCAAAGGCTACCGTTATCCTATTATTATAAGTTTTCATTTTCATGCACAAAATTACCTTATATGAAATGTCCAAGGAAATAAGCTCAATTATACAAGGAATGCGTAGCACAAAGTATCAAAATAAGCAAGAGACTCTACTAATATGGTGATACCATCTGTTTTCTATTATCCGTTCTAACTATTCCAAATTACACAAGTTCAGGATCACTATTTCCCCACATTTCAAGTATAACTTAGAAATTCATCCTTACAAGTTACAAAATATCAGGACTAGCTAGGTCCTAATATACCAAATCAAAGTCAACTATAGAAATTAAATATAAATCATTACGACATAATTGATAATTTTAGAAGTTCTAACTAAAACTAATAAACTATAGATTATGGATTAAACACTACGAGATTTGGCTTAATCACATAATCCAAAAAGGATAAGACCTAAGGTCTAAGTTTCATTCTAATAGTGATTTAATAGTCAAGGCCAATCCTATTAAATAATCAAACTTAATAGGATGAATCTCCTATCTTGGATCTAAGGTCAAAAGACAAAATAATCAAAAATAAGTTGAAAATTCTAGAAACTAATAAAACAAAGGATTCATTCATTGAAAAATCTCATTTTTCAATGAATGAAATCAACCATATGATCTAGTCCTAGTCTCATGAAGGGTCCTTAAGGTGTAGTGTTAAAGACTTAGGAAAAAATTCTAGAATCTGACCTGACTGTTGATTTTACTTACTTAAATGTCACTAATATAGTTATAAAGTTAGTTTTAGTGATTTAAAAGACTAATTAAAGGTTAAGATTATTTATTCTAAATTTTAACAAAATGACCATTTTGCCCCTATTTAAGGGTCCAAAAGTTAACTTTTGATTTAAATGCCCAAATTAGAGTTTCTCTTTTCCACATGATTTCTTACTATCTAACTTGAGGATAGACAGTAAGTTTGTCCAATTCGGACGAGAAACGGGTTCTATAAGTTCAAACTAATGTTTTTGACTTAAGGGCATTTAAGTGATTTTTACTCTACTGAAAACTAAGTTTTTATGTAGTTTATTGTAGGTTACTATTCAAGGATTCCATAAAGTCCAATAACACTGTATTCTGAGGTCAATTGACTAAGTTCTGAATATTTTAAGTTTGAAGGGCAATTTGGTAATTTCGAGTTGGTCAACGAGTGACAAAAAACTGAACTTTTTTGTTTGAAGTCCAATTTCAGCAAACTTAGTTTCTATAGCTTCCCTATAATATACTGAGTATGTTGGTAGGGAGTAGACCTAATTTGGACCTCAAATGGTCAAGTTATGACCTAACTAAGGTTGGGGTATTTTGGTCATTTTCTAAATTTCTAGAGTTCAGAACCTAAATGTTAATTCAGTTTATTGGTGACATTGAAATTCTAAACTAGTTAGCATCTTGAATTTTTAAATTCAGAGTTAAATTGATCAAGTTATGGTCATTTGAATGCTAGGGGTAAATTGGTCATTTTTCACTAAAGTTAACTCTAAATCATAGGGTTGACTTTTCATTATGTTGTCCAAATAGAAAAACTAATACTACTGTGGTGATGGGGCCGCTCTCCTGAGCATTTTAAGATCCATATTGACTATGTTCTGATAACTGGGTAAAAAGTTATGGAGTCCTAAAGAGGTCTTAAAATGCTACTTCGTTATGCGTGCCTCGAAACTAAATTCTGCATTACGTCATTTGATTATAATTATTTTTCTGAGTATTTTAAGACCTATATTGACTATATTTGGATCATTCTACAAAAAATTATTAAACTTTTAAGTTTTACTATTCAAAAATACAATTTGTATTAATTTATTATTCATTCATTCAAATTAATTTAATTTACTGTTCATTCATAAAGTTATATATATATATTTCTGAAATTATTGATAATTAATTATTCTGTCATTAATTAAAGTTTAATTGTTAATTAATATTAATTATTCCATTAATTAATGTTATTATTATTTTACTGAATTAATTAATCTATGATTAATTAGTATTATTATTTAACAGATTATCTAAATTTAATTTATTCAGGTCAACCTACTTAATATTAATTTAATTATTTAGGATCTAATTAAGTTTAGTTAATTTAACCTAATTAGCTCCCTGTTTATGAATTAATTATTTGTTAATTACTTAATATTAATATTGGTCTTAATTAACTTAAATAAATCAGTAATATAATTTTATCTAACGGGACCTAATAATTAATACCTAATGAAATAATCCTGATTTAATTAGCCACCATAATTAACTCTTAATTAATCTAACTTAATATCTAACTGCTTATATACAAATATAACTATATACATATAAATATATACATATGATAATTATATATATATATATATATATATATATATATATAATTCATTTTATTTTTATTTAAATCTGCAGGTCATCATGGCGATGGGACCTGCCTCGGCCACATGGCGTCCCCGGGTTCGGCGCCGAACCGTGCGTGGGTCCCACGCTTGCTGTCGCCGAGGACAGCGGGCCCCACGGCGTTGCACGGGCGAATGAGAACGCGCCGTGTGGACGAGTGGGCCCCGCGCGCATGCATATGGTTTCGCGCGAAGGCGGGTCGGGCCCGGGTCAACCCGGCCCAACCCGAAAGGGTTTTCGCTCCCCCCCTCGCGTCACCCGCGACGCGGGCGATTAGGGCGCGCAAATACGCCGCTTCCCTGGCGGTGCCAGGCACCAACCCACATACCAGTGGGTTGCCCTTGGCAAAGGCTAGCCGATGGAGGTTAGACTGACGTCTGAGGTGGCCTAACTAGTCATAATTCCTTAACCCTAATATCGATCCTACATTCCTAAGGTCGAACGCTACTTTCGATCGATCGACCCCCATTGCATTCGACGAGGCCGCCGGGTGGACAATCAAACGCAGGCAATACTAACATGCAGCTAGTTAGGACAGTTGCATGAGTAGATTTAGAGAGGGAATTAGGGCGTACTTGGAACGAGCGACGGCTGCGAGGAACGGCGAGGCGATTGGCTCCTAGGGTTTGCAAAGGTGACCTCCAGCTGGCTTCTGATGGGGCGAGATTGCGAGACGCACGCCGAGGGTTCCTAAGGCGGTTTAAGGAGGGCTGGCGTAGCCTCCGAGGCGGCCACCGCGAGTTGCGGGTGGACCGCGGCCGCGGCCAGGCAGCGCGTGCCGCGTGCCCTACGCACAGAGGCAGACGGGAAGGCGGGCTGGCAGCCGTCGGATCGCGCGATCGGACGGCTAAGGATAGCCGTCCGATCTAACGGGGAGGGGCGACGGCACTAACAGGGATAACGGCGCGCGGGATTTTTAAGAATTTAATTAATTTAATAAAATATCTTATTTAATTAAACTATAATATTCATAAATAATAATTAATTTCTGAAAGTCCCCAAATACTCACCCTTAGCTAAATGAGGGGTGAGGAACGCAACGGCGAGGTCGGATTTTTGATCCGACGAGTATTTTATTTTCCCAATTTTCGGGGTATTAAATATTATTAAAATATTCGTCAAATTTTCGACGACTTCCGATTGACACGAAAACTTCACCCCTAGCTAATTTGGGGTCAATAAGCGCAATGGTGAAGTCCGTTTTTCGATTGAAGATCAAATTAAATAGGTCAACTTTTAGGGTTTCTGAATTTTTAGAAATCAGGATTCGATCCATTTGACTCCTGATTTGGACTAGGTCTTAGAGGGTGACTCCAATTGACCTAATTAGCACTTAAGATTAGTTTTAAAACTGAAATTAGTCCTAATTAACTAAAGTAACAACCTTGGTTGTTACATTTATTTTCATAAATAAATATTTTCAGTGTATGAATCATTCTTTAGAGACTCTTGAACTTCGGTCCCCGGTCGCCACAAGAAGTTAGTTGAGTAGTCATAATTTTTTATGATAGTCTTGTAAATAGTATTGCATAAAAATATAGGTCGATAATCTCCAAAAGAGTAGAGATTTTTAATTTTCAGTATTAGAGTGAGAATTGTGTGATTCAACCACATTTTCATTGCATCATGAGTAAAGAAATATAATACCAATAATTCTCACTTTGCTTTATAAAAATATGAAGTAAGACCATCTGACTTAGGGAGGCATTATTATTAATGTTGAAATTAGCATGCTTAATTTTCTTATAAGTGGAAAGTGAGTATAGGCCAGCATGACTATTAGAAGATAGTTTAGATCGATATTGCATATTCAAAAAATTGATCACCATGTGCAAAGTTAAGAAAGTCTGAGATATATTTATGGTCATCACCCTCTAAAGAGTTTGTAGAATTAGATTGAGATAAATGCATCCAATTTTTATTTCTTTATATAGTAATGTGAGAGTAAGAAAATTTAAGATCATCATTGCCTTTTTAACCCGATGAGCTTTTGATCGTTAATTGGCCCATAAAACTTCATGTTGCATAGAAAGGTTGAAATGAAAATCATTTTCGGCAATTTGATATGACAAATTAGAATTTAAATGATCTATAATTTGACTTAATGATGGAGTTAAATTGTTAAATTCTATAAAATTTAAGACAATTTTATCATCGTGTTGCCATTTTGTGGTAACAAGTTTCAAAACCGTTTTGATTAAAGAATATTTTTGAAAAAAATTGAAAAGTTCATGTAAAAATCCTCTTAAATAGTATTGACCATAACTCTTAAATATTGAGATGCATTTTCAGATAATAATGGAATTCTTAATAAGAACTCCAAAGTACTCATAAAATGAGTGATCTGTTGTGAACTTATCATATGAGGACAAAATCGTGAGTCTTTTAAGACCAAAACTGATAATACATTGGTGTCTAAGAGTACAGGCTACAAAAAATGGTATCATAGAAGGCTATTAGGTGTTAGATATGATCAAAGTAACATACAGGACAAAGTACCACTCAATGGGAGCAAGACCTCTTGAACATATGATGGCTGGGAGTACCCCATGAGCCTGCAGGGGCAACCTCTAGTTCTATATACTCAATAGAGGGTTCTTGGACCCGTGTGTCTATATTGATTAGGAGTTTAATTACTTAAGTTGGTAGATTATAAAGACCATAATAAGTAATATTAAATTGAACTATTAAAAATCAAAGCATCTTCTTAGATAATGATTGAGTTTCTGAAGGAACTCACTAACTAATGGGACCAAGACCAAGGTCTAAGTTAGATAAGAACATAAGAATTTTAAAGTTAAACATGCTCAGGTGGGAGTAATCTCATAATGGGTAACCTACTAGAAAATTATCGTATGAGGACAAAACCACAATGCCTTTAAGGCCAAATTGGACAGTACCTCAGTGCTTAAGAATTCAGATAATTAAACATTAATGTATTATCTGCTTTAACCTTAAATGCCTCACGATTTTGCTCTCAGAAGATGATTTTTCAGTATGTCACTCACCTTAAGAGTGCCCCACATAAGCACACTTAATTTTAAAATTCTAATTTAAAATTCTAATATTATCTAAAAATGCTCATCAATGTTTAAAAATTCAATTTAATATTACTTAAGGGGGTCTTGTAATTCATCTCCCTCATGCAACTAATTCACTCTTTAAATGAATGGTGTTTACATCAGAAGTTTTTGAAGCTAAATCGTTGACAATTATGAGTAATTGTGTATTGAGAAAGAACAATGATTAGGAGTGCTTACGAGAGGACTTTGTAGAAGCTAGTGTTATATAAAAACAAAGAATTCTATCCAAATTTGCTATAATGGGATTATCTACCCTTTTGCTAAATCACATATACTAATGATCAGTTGTTGGTTCTATCAGAGCAGCATTGAAGATGAATTCATTAAAGGATTATTGTTTGATAGCAGTAACTGAATTGCCTCCAATATTTTCATTATTGAATATAATACAATTAAAGTCACCCAAGGCAATACATGTGAGAGAAATACCTTTAGCAATGTCCATAAGCTGATGACATAAAAAAATTTCTATGAAATTCATCATTCGGTGCATACGCAAAAGTTAGCCAACAAAAAGATGAATTATTCCATATATATTGGCTATGAATGAAGTTCTTATTCACAATTTATGGAAAAAGAAAAGAATGTTAGCATTCCATTTTACCTAGACCCAATCTGATTGGGTGAGATAAATTGTTGAAGCTACATCCATTATTAAGGAATTGGAATATATACTTTGCATTGAATATCTTTAGAAGATATTTTGGGCTAAGATCCCAATCATTTAGGATAGATAATTTTTGAGGAAAATGCTATTTAAATTCGTTGACGTGGCACTCAAAAAAATACATCAAATGAGATTTGGACATCATTTAATTATAAACTTTAAAAATAATATTTGTATTATTCTAATGTAAATAAATAAATAATAATTAAATGATTTCCAAATTCCATTATTTTGAGTATCACATCAGGTATAAATAGTATTTCTCAAATTTTGATAGAATAAAATTATCCTGCAGAAACAAATAATTCAAATGACAATAAAAAAGTTACAGTCCTACCCTTCTATTTTCATCAAATGACATATATATATTTTTTCCACATATTTAGTCTTAAAAATAAAATTAGAAATGAAATATTGGAACAAACACTTTAATTTCTCATAACTATTCGATAAATACTAAATCCTAATCATAGCATATTATAAATCTAAATACATTTTAAAATTTAAATCTTAATTATCAATAATTATGAAGAACAAAATGAGAGCCAAATAAATTTTATCATCAAAAAATTATATTAAGATATATTAATCTAATTTATTTAAAATTAATTATGAAATATAGAAATAATTCAGTCCTGCTTTTCTAGAATTTAGAAGAGTTCCTATATAAAAAAATAGAGGACGTCCAACTTTGAATTCTTGGCTCAACAAACTCTTCCCTTGGAGCTTCCCTTGACCTTTTCGCTTCTTCCGCTGCCCACCAACTTATGTTCTTCTTTCCATTGCTTCACAAACTTTTCCTTCTCCTAAGAACGGATTTGAGCTCTTCGTCAATCGATTTCACTATTTCAACACTGGTAACTTGAATTTTCTTCTCTCCTCGTTATAATCTGTTACTTTTTTCTCGTTTACTTTTTTTTTTCTCTTCTATTTTCATCAAAAGTGCTATTTTCTCTTTCTTCTTCGCACCTGATATTTGTTTGGACAATTGATTTTGATTTTGATTTCTGTTCACCGATGGACTATGATATGCAAATATTCCAAGCGACGGATCTCTCGGCTTGGAATTAGGATTGCTCTATCTCAATTTGGATATGCTTTTGAAAACTAAACTGTATGTTTATTAGGGCTTAAATCGTGAGACTGAAACCCTTTTTTGATCTTATTCCCAACTCTCAAGCTCTCCCATTACAGCTCATCTGAAAATATGATGAAACTAACCGAATCTATGCAGTCTTACCGCCTCCAAATATCATGTAAGATAACCTATCTTTTTTTCAACTATTATAATTGCTGAAGGAAGCTGTTCCTTGAACTGCTGATTTATTCTTTGGATTCTTAAGCACAAGCAAGTTCTTTATAGATGCACTGCATATTTTATTGATTTTTAATCAAAATTCGAAGTGTATTGATAGTATGGGATTTTTAAAGAGACATTCGATTAATACGAGTGTATTTGGAGGTGCTGCACTTGCAAATTGCACAAGATTCAAACCATAATAAAGATTTATGGGAGAATCTCAGTTAGTGTGAGTATTGTGCTTTTGAAAAAACTGCTTGCACTGTTGTATGAATTCGCTTCATCAGTTCTTACTAGTAGTTTCGATTAATTATTAGGATCTCTCATGTTCTCTCAATACAGCCAAAGTTTGGAATTCTGCAGATAGAAGAAGGAATTTAGATTTATCATTTGTTGTCATATAAAGTTTGGCTGGTTTAAAAGAAAATTATCATTCACGCATTATGATTATTTGCTTTGCAAGTCAGTTTATATTACCATGAAGTCAAAGATTGGGTGCACAAAAAGGAAATTTATATGGATGTTTACCATTTAATCCCAATATGATTTTTGAGGGTGTGCTGGACAACAGGACTTGCCTCCAGAGTGAGATCACGGATCTTGAGCCTCCATATGAGAGTGGGCGATACACCTCCTCCCATATGAGGTAGTGAAAGCTTATTTTTCAATGTTAAATATTTGTTCTTCATGTAAGACTAGGTTTTTGGATTAGAATCATGTTTTGGCTAGTTGTTTGTATGGTAATATATCCTGGGGAGTGGGGGCAATAGGATGGATGTATATGGTGGTTAAGTTTATGGGCTTAAATGCTAATGTTCTTAGGAAATTTGTCTTTGAAGCCTATTTGATGTTGTTGTAGTACCAAATTGATGACAAACCTTGATAATAATCTTCTTGGTCTATTTTTGTTCACTTAATAGTTGTAATACTCTTTGAACTTAAAACTTTAGTTTCAAATGGTGTGAGGGATGAATTGATCTTGTAGGGAGGATCTCGATAGAGTGTTGAGTAGGGATTGAGGATGGTGGGAGTTGAGAGTTGATGTTTCCCTCTCAAGGGCAACAAATTTTGGTTTACAATTTTGGGATAGCAAATTTTGAGATGTGAGTAATGAAAGAGCTAGCTTATATCATATAAGATTTGCGTTTAATTGTAATTAATTATACACACTACTATACATGGCTTTTATCATCATGTGTATATATATGTTTTTATACAATTACATTTATACCAATTTTAAACTAAATCATTATTTTATAATAGATATAAGCCTAAGCCAATTAATCACATTTAATTTTGATGCACATTAGTGCTGCATTATCACATCAAATGTGTATATATTGTTTTTTTGTAGCGTTTATGTTGGGATCACAACAATGTTCTTGAAGATTAATAAATTCCAAAATGGATTGTCGAAGAGAAAAATTAAAATAAAAAAAATCATAGAAATTGCACACCAACTACAAGAGACATAAGAATTTACGTAGTTTGGTGAGAATCACCTACTTCTACTAGAGGAGAGAGAGAATTTCACTATATATGGAAGAAGATTACAAAAATAGTAGAACCTATCTAAATTAATAATCTCGGGACCGCCACTAGTCTATTAATTTATGGAGGTTATTAATTAATAATCTCGGGAAGCTTGTAGGATATCCAAATTAATAATCTCGGGAAGCTTGTAGGATGTCCAAATTAATAATCTCGGGACCGCCACGGTGATACATTTAAAAGTCATCGGAAATTGTCCATTTTTCACATGCCCAACACACCCAGAACCACCGACAAAGATGTCGCTTCAAGGAGCAAAGCACACCACCATGACGGATAGCATCCGCATCGGTCTTTGCTAACATCACAGAGACAACCCAAAGCGGACGCAGACCGAGCTCGTCACCTGGCTTCAGGAAACGCACAACCTAATAGTCAGCCAAGGTACCGTTTCCAACACCCTCAAACGGAAGGCAGATTTGCTCAAGCACGACACGGATGAGGCAAACCTTAACAGCAAGCATCAGCGGGCAGTCAAATATCCGATGATGGAGATTGCACTGGTCGAATGGTTCAAAGGCCACCAAGAGCGCGTCAATCTGAGCAGTGACCTTGTGTGTGAGGCTGCCCAGAAAATTCTCGACCGCCTTTATCCAGGCCATGATCCATTCAAGTTCTCAAATGGCTGGCTGGAAGCGTTCAAGAAGCGACATGTCATCCATTTGTACAGGCGTTTTGGAGAGAGCGGCAGTGTGAACACAGATGTCATTGCGGATAGCCTTCCACGCCTACGCGAAACGATCGACAAGTTCGAATGGAAAGATATTTACAATATGGATGAGACTGGCCTCTTCTTCCGGATGCAGGTAAGTGCATTTGTCCGCACTTGCGCCATTGATGACTAATGCTGACCGCACCGGCAAATGTCAGATGGATAACTCTCTCGCGACTCGGCAACTCGAGGGTCGTAAACAAAATAAGGAACGGATCACCATCGTTGTCTGCTGCAACGGCGATGGTAGCCACAAGCTTCCCCTCTGGATCATCGGAAAGTACGCCAATCCCAGGTGCTTCAAGAACGTCAACCGGGCAAACCTTGGATGTGAGTATCGGTACAACTCCAAAGCTTGGATGACCCATATCATCTTCTTGGAATGGCTGAAGTACTTTGACCGCCGTATGGCCAACCGAAAGGTGCTGCTGATTCTCGACAACTGCAGCGCTCATGTCCCCATCGATGGGCTTTCTGACCGAATCACCTTTCGGAACACAACGGTTTTGTACCTTCCTCCCAACACTACGTCAAAAATTCAGCCGTGCGACCAAGGGATCATCCGCAACTTTAAAGTTTATTAGTGCCGCCGCTTCAACCGCCTCCTTCTTCAGCATCTGGATGACAAGGTTGAGCAACCAGAGAAGATTGACGTCCTGCAAGCCATTCAGATGGCTGTGCCAGCCTGGGCTACAGAAGTCAACCGTGAAACTATCCATAATTGCTTCCGCCATTGCAAGATTCGGTCAGAGCCAGCTAACACAATGCCAGTTCAAGAGGACGAGCTTATGGATAATGGCGTTGTTGAAGAGTTGGTGTCGCAGATTTGCCAGTTTCGCTATCTCAATTCGATGGACATCGGCAACCTGCTGGATTGCCCCGCTGAGCAGGAGGTGGCCTTCGTCCCGGACATCGACGACGTCGTCGAGAATCAGCTGACGACAGGGGAAGCCGACGACGCTGACGATGACAGCCAGGAGCACCCAAAAATATTCCCAGTCGAGGTGCAGAAAATGCTTCAGACACTTGAAAGATTCTGGATGCAGCAGGAGGCGGACTCCCAGGAATTCATCCTTTCTCTCCAGCTCATGAAGGACAAGCTCAGCAAAATCCGTGTAAACCAGATGGTTCAGAAAGATATTCGCCAATTCTTTAACAGTTCCTAGGCTATTTTCATAGTGTTCTTTCATATTGTCATAGTACCTTATGTAGGGAATATAAAATTATGAAATTGTCGGGAACGCTCGTTATAATTAATAATCAAATAATAGAAATTTATTAATTGATGCAAAGGACCGAGCTTAGGACCGACCCATATTGTTAATTAACAGAGGTTATTAATTTATAGAGGATTAATTTAGATAGGTTCTACTGTATCTAACAATTGCCTCCCTTTGAACTTATAGCCTATTTATATAAGAGGGGCATTTAATCTTCATTGATGAGTTTCATACTGCATTTAAGCTCCATAAAATAGTTTGCGGTTTCAAAAAGCTCCATTAAGGAGTTTGGAGTTTAAAAAACTCCTAAAAATTTCCCAAATAAGTTCTTGAAACTCCCAAATAAATTATTGAAACTTCCTGACTTCTTAATTCTTCACCTCGGCTCTCATATGTACCATTTGAGAGATGATTATAACACGCTTCAAGTATGGCGACTGCACCTCAAAGGTTGTATACGTATCATCCTCCCAAAGAAATCAAGCAATACGCAGTTCACCATAAAAATGAGCAAGGCTCACAAATGTTCACCAAATTATTTCAATCAGTGAACTTCAATACTGTCAAAACTTTGGTAAGCATATCTGCAGGATTCACTTTAGCGTCATTCTTCTCCAATAAAATGCCACCTTCTTCAAGTAGATCCCAGACAAATGATACTTAACATCAATATGTTTGGTTTGAGCATGATGAGCTAGATTCGTCGCCAAGCATATAGCATTTTGACTATCACAAAACACGGTCAAATGATCTTGTTGCACACCAAGATCGTTCAATAAACCTTGCATCCATTATGCTTCTTTCATCGCCTTTGTGAGTGCCATAAACTCAACCTCAGTCGTAGACAATGCCCTTGTATATTATATTGTAGACCTCCAACTAAATGGCCCTCATTCCAAAGTGAACATATAGCCAGTCATATGCCGACGCCTGTCGAGATCACCTGCATAATCAGAGTCTACATAACTTACGCAGAAGTCATCAAGAGATGCATGTTTTCAAATCTCAATCTAACATCAACTGTACCCTTTAAGTACCTCAAGATCTACCTCACTTTTTTCCAGTGAGCTCTACCCAGGTCATGCATATTATGGCTTACAATTCCAACATGTGTTAACTAGAGTTACTTGATATGATCTAATTTCTAGTTGGTGATTTTAAAGATTTCATATAATGAGAGATAAATTTTTTCCTTGGCACTTTCTTCAATTTAATATTTATGGGATGATGCATATTATTACAATATTTGGGATGAAATTTTAAATATGAAAGATGAATAGTAGTTATGTGATGTGATTTATTATGTGAATATGTATAATCATGAATATTTTATGTGAATATTTTTATTTTAAGATTATTGTAGGTGAAATTTTAATAACTCAGCCTCAATTATTGATTTTAAATTTGAAAAAAAAAGAAAAAAGAAGCTTAGTAGTATCTTAAAAATAAATGGTGGAATATGAAATAAAAATATTTTCAAGAGAAGAATACAAGGGACATTTAGTTGGAAGCCACTTTATGTGGTAAAGGATTGTTTATTATATTCGGAGGTGGCTAAAATTATTCTTCAAGAATTTGAAAGAAGATAATAGCAAAGATGCTTGGTATTAAAAACAAGATACACAAGATATAGTTCAGAAGATTTATATTAAAGAATGGCTTGAATAAAAGAAAAATGAAAATTTGAATAGATATATACTAGCTTGCCATGAGCCCAAAAACCTATTGATGTGCTGAGACGGTGGCTTTTGAAAAATTATATGAGAAATTATATTATATTGAGGAAGAGGTGTTTTTATAAGCTATCTAAATTATGAGTTAATAAAGCTAAAGATTTATCCCAAATGAAATGTATTAATAATGTTGATTAAAACTATCTTTTATAGATGCTGATATTAAAGATAGATGAATATTTTTTATATCTTTTTATTTTTTTATTATAATTTGATTAATATGAGTGAGCTTGATGGCTCTATGGATAATATTAATCGTTCGATAAATAAAACTAATGGGTGGAATGTTTTATGAAAAATGAAGAGTAGAAAAGCTATACATGTGTATGGCATTCCTATCAATATGCGAAAATATTTGTGTGAAGTAGTTTTTTTTGGTTCATTAGGTTATTTAATATAATTTTAAAAGCTCAAAAAATAATAGATTAGTGGAGGATCATTGTGATATATGTTAGTATATCATGATTCCAATATATTAATAATGATGTTAAGATGGATGGTTTTGAAGTATTATATGAGAAACTAAATTCAATTGATGAAGACATAAAATTGTTAAATTATGAGATAAGAAAATTAAAGATTTGACATTTTAGGATGTTGATTATATAATATTTCTTATTGATGAGTATGTTAAAAATAAATAAATGAATGATTTTTATAATCCTTTTGATGAAGATCATAATAATATGATTAATATGAATGATTTTAGTGCCCTATTGATATAATTTTAATTGCTTCTTTGTTTATTGGGTGATTAAAATTGGTGTGCAAAATGTTTAAAAAAAATGAAGAGTTAATAGTTGTAGGAATGAATGATTTCTCTATTGATGTGTGGAAATGCTTGAACGGGGAAGGAGTTTATTGGCTTATTAAGCAAGGGGTACTGAGTCACCTATTTATTATAACTTAGGTTTAATATGATAAAGTATCAAAAAAAGTTTTTTGGAAAAAAGAACTCAATTTATTGATTTAGAAAAGAAACTAAGTACTTGGGAATTTCTTTATTGCATTTTACAAAAAAAAAATGGGTTTGTGTTGGTTGTATTGATATTATTAAAGGTTCATATATAGTTATATGTGTTCAAACACAATGTGATTTTATAAATGATTTTCCTATTTCAATTGGAGTAGATCAAGTATTAGCTCTAAGTTTGTATCTTGTTGAATTAATTATGAACATTCTTATTAAATGCATTTGAGTGGATGTTCCCTGTGCATGTTATTTGTAGATAATTTTTATTGATAACATTAGTGACTTATTTAAAGTGAGATAGATTCAAGTTTTTGAAAGCTAATCTAGTATTTAAATGGTCTTGTTTAGTAAATCTAAAAAATAGAATATATGGAATATATGTTTAATAATATTAAAAATTATATTATCAAAGATGTGACATTTGAAGATCATGCTATCATGAAGAGTGAAAGATTCAAACATCTTAGTTTAGTCTAACATGATGATGTTGTAGGGGGCAAATGAATTAACATGATCTTGACAAGTTGGATGAAATGGAGGAGCACTTATATTTAAAAATTCTACTCAAAGGAAATTTATATTAAACAATTATCAGACTAGCATGTTATATGTGGCATACGCTGACCTACAATGCAAAAAAATATTATAAAATTAGTGTTATAGAGATGATTGTGAGGATAAATGAGTACATTTGTCGCAAGGTTAGAATAGCTTCAATTAAAGATAAGTTTAAAAAAATCTTCTTAAAATCGTTTGGCTTATCATTGGTAGATTGCTAGATCCCTTGTATGAAAATATTAGTTAATAAATTTTGCTAATGTTAAAAGAAGTGAAAAACCTAAAGAGACTACCAAAAATATTTGGTATGATCTCACATATACAGAGCTTAGGGAGGGGATATTGTTTTATATAGAACAATGGAGACAAATGATTCATGTAGCCAAACCCACTTAATGGGATTAAGGGTTAATTTGTTGCTGTTGTTATTGGGTTAGTGATTAGCTACTAATTTTAGTCGGCTGTTGTGACCTAAAATTGTTATTTTGAACCATAGTTCTCAGATTCGTAAGATTGAAGAAGGAATTTTATATTTAATTTGTACAACTGATATTAGGTTGTTATTGGTGGTGAATTATAAAACCTATTCAATTTTCTTGGCTCGGTATTTTGTTTTTGTTTGAGCAAAAAAAATCTCAGGACCGTTGGCATGTGGAGAAGCCATTGAACCACTTAGATCTCTTGTTTTTGTGTGTTTTATTCGGTCTATATGATTATTTTTGCTCTATTGGAACTCTTTGTTTTCAGATCATTGTAAAAGGTGGCAATCCTTTTCCTGTCTTATACAAACTGAATATTTTTATAGTCATCTTCATGTAATCATTAGTGCTAGTTAGAGATGCCGCTGATTCTACCAAGAAATATCTCTTTTTTAGTTATTTCTCTCGCTAAAGAAAGCAAAAAAAAAAAAATCAAGGAAATTATTGTCAGGTCGTTTATTTGTTTTTTTAAAAACTCATACATGATATTGTTCTTTTATTAGGAAGTTCTTTATACTAACTAATTTTCCAAATAGAACGTTCGTAGTGATTTTGAACTTTCACACTGTTTTTATGAAACATTTATTCCTTATGTGAAACATTGTTTTTTTTTTTTTTTGATGAATACATTGCAAAAATGCAAGCTGGCTTTATTGAGATTCTGCTATCATTCTTATGATTTCATTAATCATGTGCAGCATATTTTGAACTTTAAAGATGATAAGTCTACCTGAGGACTTCAGAAAGAATATTGAAAGTAGTGGGCAACATTCAGAAGAAAATGAATATGCAAGGCTTGTCAAATCCGGCGAGACCAGCGCACATAATAACGATGCCGTACCAATTCCTGAAACAACAAAGAGCAAATCATTTATGTGGTGGACAAAGGCTATATTCTGCTGCTTGATCCTAATAATACTTTGTCTATTTCTTGCTAAATGGAGTGTTCCTTTTGTTTTTGAGAAGGTATTACCAATTTAAGACTTTCATTCAGTCTGTAGTTTGAGAAATCAAAATTTCTTTTTCAATTTATTGCCATCAATTGATTTTGTGATATTGCTTTATTAAATTTTTTGCTTCCTGATATATTAGCATGAACTTTATTCTTTTATAATATATTTAAGGCTTCTTTAAACATAATCAACTTTTTAAGATTAGTTTATTACTGCTAATCAGTCTTCGTGTCATTTAGATACTTGACTAATGGTGGACTCAAGTCCGTGTCATCTATATAATTAAATAGACGTATTTCCATGCCTCTATTTATTCATGCCATGCAATTATATTTCAGGTTCTTATTCCAATAATGCATTGGGAAGCAACTGCATTTGGGCGGCCGATTCTTGCTCTTATCCTTGTTGCCTCCTTAGCTTTTTTCCCACTAGTTTTCCTTCCCTCTGGCCCGTCCATGTGGCTGGCAGGAATGATTTTTGGTTATGGCCTCGGCTTTATAATAATCATGGTTGGAACCACCATTGGTATGGCTTTGCCTTATTTGCTTGGCTCATTATTCCGGGAGCGTCTCCATGTAAGTTTTTTTCTTCAGTCAGTTTCTACCACCCAGCCGCATTTTTTCTGTTAATTACAAGAAAGAAAATGTAACCTCTGTTATATTTTCTCACACAGTTTCTTCTTACTAAATTGAGAAAAGTGCTTTGCAAGTAGGAAAACTAATGAAACCATTGTTGGAATACAGGTATGGCTGATGAGATGGCCTAAGGAGGCATCTGTAATACGGTTAGCAGGACAAGGAAGCTGGTTTAAGCAATTTCGAGTTGTGGCAGTCTTCAGAATCTCTCCTTTTCCATACACAATATTCAACTATGGTGTTGTGGTTACTGATATGAGGTTTGAACCTTATCTTTGTGGTTCCATTGTTGGGATGATACCTGAAGCTTTCATCTACATCTATAGGTGAGTTACTGTTAATTTCTGGTTATTTTCGAGCTCAATTCAGCCAGCTTTTAACCATTATTTCTTCGTCATCGTCAAATTTTCTACAATTAAGTATAGTAATTTTGACAGTCTGTCTCCATTTATTTGAGTACCATTAAAATCTCCAAGAACGCTAGAAAATATCAATCTGTTATTTTAGTTCTTAATGTTTTTATCACTGTTTTGAAACTTGGCCCGCCCCGCTGATCTGACTGGTTGAGCTGTGAACTGGTGGCATATTCAGACCGGTTATACCGGTTCTTGAGATACATTTGGATGATCCTGTCAATGCGGGATAGTAAAATAAACTGGGTGCGTGGCCCAACAACGCGGCTCTTGTTTTCGAGATTCTGCTTTACCTGATTCAGTTAACATCAGTAGATCTTTTTTCTTTTGTTGAAATTTCAATATGTATTAAAAAGGGAAGATTTTGACATGTTATTTGAATTTGATGACTAAAACTTTGCAAAGTTTCTAATACTATACAAGTTGAATAATACAAACCACTTTTAGCACTAATTAAATGAAGGACTTCACCTCTAATCCTTATTTTCTTTTTCTTGATATAGCGGGCGGTTGATTCGAACTCTGGCTGACATGAAATATGGAAGCTATAGGATGACACCTCTGGAGATAGCTTACAATGTATTTTCCTTTGTAATTGCTGTTATCTTAACTGTTGCCTTCACCATTTATGCAAGAAGGGTTCTCAATGAACTTAAGCGTACTGAAGGTGCCGATGGGAAGGAACATATTGAAACTGAGAAGAAACCACAAGAAAAACAGAGGACATATTCATTTCCTCTTGATGATTTTACTACTCCACCGGTATGATGCTTAATTGACAGATAGTTAATTGTACAGATGAAGATACTATTGTGTTGAAATGCAATGATAGGATACCATAAATACTGTATGATTTCTTAGCCAATTTTGACTTTGTAGAAAAATCCGAGCAGAGAAATAGAATGTTCTTATGGACAAGCTTAAGTGACTCAATGATTCTAGTTAAAATGTTGTATTGACCCAATGCAAGACTCTCGACATTGAGCCTATGGCAATAATCAGAATAGCTGCAGAAATTATTTTATTTATGTTCGTGAGCTGTGACTATTAGTAAAGATTATGCTTGGTTTTCTAAGGAAATTAATAAATCTTTTTAATTGTTCAAAAAATGTGATTCTTTAATGTTCGCATCTAAAAATTTAGGCATACATTGTTCTTAGTTCATGAACATTTAGAGCATGATTATGCTCATTTATGAAAATGTATTTGCTCACATGTTCATTTATGGTGTTATTTTTGGTTGCTAAGAAAATTGCCTTCAAACAGAAGCAAAACCATTTGTTTAATTAAGGTATCATTTAAGCTTGTTTAATAGCTCATTTATTAGCCCACTTAAACGATTATTAGTGAGCTCAGATCAAGCTTGATAAAAGCTTTATGATCAGCTTGATAGTGATATACAACATATACGAATAACACACGAGCCAAGCTCAAATCACGTTTGAATATGACAATAAAAACTAACCGTTAACACTTCACCCAATACTTTAATTGAGGTTGAAACGAGCTTGAAATGCATTGTCATAGACGAGCACAAGCTTGAACACATGCAAGCTTGGCTTGACTCGGTTCATTTGCAACCCTAATTTTGGGGTAGCATAGCATTCATTCTTAATTTATTTCTACCACACTATTTCATGCTACAAGTAGAGATTTGTAGTGCACTCAAGTATAAAAAATAACTGGTACCATGTACATTCGTGCAAGTTTTAATAATTCTCTCTTCAACATTTTAGTCTTTTTTATGCATCCAAGTGTGCATTTTTGACATGATTAATATATCATAACATTTTATATTTGGTGGCTATTAGTTAAGATCTTTTGAAAAATATTACTATTTTTAATTATTTTATATCAATCATGTATATGAATTCATACACAAATTCTTCTTTGTATTATGAGCAATTTTTGTTGATGATCTTCGTTCTCCATATTGTCCATGAAACATTGGCATTGCTCTTATATCTCAATAGCTTATTGGAGAAAGTTGTTCCGCTTAAAGCTAGGCAATTATGGAAGCAATCGCTGGAGTCTTTCCCTGCTGTTGCTGTCTTGCAATTTTCTTTATGATTTGCGAACTCTTATCATAGTGTTGAATAATGCCGTAATGATTTTTATTTTGTTTTTTTGTGATGTGTGGAAGCAACGAGGTGGACTCTTTGGTTTTTTTGTGATGTCAGGCAGGTTATATGGTTTTCATTATTTTTTATGATTGTATGTTGTGTTCTTCTGATTTTTGTTATGATTCAATTTTCATTCTACTTTGATTTCATCATGATTCTGATTTTGGGAGCTATTTTTTATAAAATTGTTATTAGTTTTGGCTTATTGTCGGGGGTGTGGATGTTTCAGTGCCTTATGCTCTGATGAATATCTCTCAATGCTTGATTACATACACATTCTAGACACAGTTTGGAAGATTAAGTTGAAAAAAGGAAGAATTATGAGTAATTCCAACATGTTTTAGGTTTGCAGGTTTGGAGGCCTCTGACATTATTATACCATCTGAATGCATACTTAGATTAAAAATTTTCTTCTAAAGTTTTTTATTTTATTAATGTTAGTATTATACCATTTGAATGCTATACTTGGGCATCAGCCTCCAGAAATGCATACTTTGATTATAAGATTTTATGAGACTATAATATTAACATCTTGCAAACATGAAATATCCTATTGTAGATTGATAAATGTGGTTAAAAACTTGAGAAGGGTTGGATCTATACCTCACAGTACAGAATTGAATAAGAGGAGATAAATATGAACCATGACTTTTGAATCTCTACTTGATATTAGTCCATTTAAGAATGGTGGGGAAAGACCTGCATTAAAGAAAGATGCAGAAAAACTCATCAAGGTTTAAAAGTTTAAGGGGGAGATAATACAAAGTCAGAATGATATTTGAGTCAAATATATTCTATTTTATAAACATTTAATTATCACATACTTTATGATATATCTCACAATTCATAGTATTCTCTTTTATTCTTATTTTTATGGGATAAATATGTATATGAAACAAAATATGTGTATTTCTATAGTTATTATCTTAATTTTTTTTTTAACAAGACTAACAAATAATTATACTTTCTTCTATTTTGAATGTTAAATATGTAATTGAGACAAGTTAGCAGAGTATGTATGAATTTTTCCCATTATTTATGCTGCATGATAAATCAACTGCTTTTGACTACTATGCTTTAATTAGGCAAACATTGGAGCAGCTTGCTTTTGTTTTGAGAATGTTCAGACAGACGTGATATGGACGTTAGCTAAATAGGGATTGCAATTTAATCTGAAATTTGAACTCAAAACATGAGTTTGAGTTGAAATGCTTGACTCGAATCTTATTTAGATTTTGAGTTTGAGTTATTTCAAGTCAAATCTGAACTGACCCTATTGGAAGCCAGCCCTAACATTAAACTTAAATATGCTCATTATAGAGTACATTCATGATGAGTAGCATCTTGGGAAATTATCACTTGAAGATAAAACCATAAAGACTCCAACCTGAAATGAGATGAGTCGAGCTAAAATGAACAATATTTTGTTTAGTATATAACTGAAGATGTTATAGCATCCAACCACAAACTAAAATATGTTGAACATGTGTGGCCAACCTTGTAGCCCATTGTAATGCTAGCCATTAATAACTATAAAACCATTTGACTTTCATTTCTGACTTGAGCTTTTTCTCCTCCCTTTTTGAACCACCTTCCGCACATCCTCTCAATTTTCCCTTTACCTTTAATATTAAACCACCAAAAAGTAATCACTAAAGTGAAAGGAAGATGACCGGCGGGGATTCTAGGAGGAGCAAAGTAGTGCTGGAAAGAGCACTGAGGACGGCCGTCGCCCTCGGTGCTCTCTCCCTCTTCCTCTGGAGCTCTTCCGACCTCCATTTCAACCTCCATTCCAGGAAAAATCTTCTCTTCTTCAGTCACCGGAGGTAACTAATTGATTAAAGCTTCGCCACTGCGTCCGATCTGGATTCTCAACCCATCACCATCATCATATTCTACAGCTCAACGATTCGCGGATGGATGCTGGTAAAAGAGGAGTTCACCTTTCAGGTCGGAACCGCCCCTTTCAACAGCTGCCATGCTTCCACCATCTCCGAGGTAAAGCCTCCTTGCTCTATCCCTGCTGATCTTTATTAATGTTCATTTCGTTTTCGCATCAGATCGAGAGGGGCCAGTTTCTGGCGGCTTACTTTGGGGGCAGCGCAGAAGGGGCTCCGGATGTCAAGATTTGGTTGCAGCACTACATAGTGAGAAAAGAGGAGTTCACTTTCCTCCCCGTTACTATCGAACCCTAATTTATATATCGGAGGTTTCTTTTTCAGGATGGTTGGTGGCGTCCTCCGTCCGTAGCGGATGAAGAGGCGGGGGTGCCTTTGTGGAATCCCGTGCTCTATCTGCTTCCATCCCGCGAGCTACTGCTGTTCTATAAGATCGGCCAGGAAACGCAGAAGTCGTTCAGATTCTTCTTTCCTTTCGAGTTTTTTCTCCTCTCCTAAATCTTCTTCTGAACGCATCATTTGTCACGCATCAGATGGAGTGGAGGCTTGAAGAGATCGGTTGATGGAGGGAAGACTTGGACTAGAAGAGAGCAGCTTCCTCCTGGAATAATCGGCCCATCAAAAAACAAGGTGAGGTACATATGTTTTTTCTTACTCGGCAATATATATCGTCTTGATCATTTTCATCGAAACAACAAACAGCCTCTCCTGCTGGAAGATGGCCGATTGCTCTGCGGATCCTCTGTGGAGAGCTGGAACTCTTGGGGAGCTTGGATGGAGGTATAAATTGTTATTTATTATCTGCAGTTTTCACAAATTTCTTCTTCTTCTTCTTCTTCTTCTTCTTCTTCTTCTTCTTCTTCTGGGGCAGGTTACAGCGGATAGCGGCCATTCATGGAAGAAGTATGGCCCCATATATATTGAAAATGAAACACTGGGTGTTATCCAACCTGTGCCATACAAGACTGGTAGGGGTACCTTAAGAGTCCTGCTGAGGTCCTTTGAAAATTTCACTAGGGTTTATATGTCGGAATCATTTGATGGCGGCTTCACGTGGGGCTTTGCTCAACCTACTCAACTTCCAAATCCAAATTCAGGTTTTTTTTAACAAAATTTTCCTGTTTTTCCCACGAAGCAGCCCGTCCCCAAAGAGCAATTTTTAGCGAGCAGTTATCAAAGTGCGGCTGCTTTCTACTTTTTAAGATAAGAAAATGATTGTTTTAGGTATCGATGGAGTGAAACTGAGAGATGGGCGGCTGTTACTGGCATACAATACTAAGTCTAGAGAAGTGCTGAAAGTAGCATGTTCAGAGGATGATGGGGATACATGGGAAGAAGTATTTACACTAGAGGAGACAGACGGGATGGAATTCTCCTATCCTGCACTGATCCAAGCTGCGGATGACCTCATCCATATCACCTATACTTACAACAGGACACAGATTAAGGTAATTAAATCACTAATCAAAAGGGCCTTCGCATTAGGCTTAAAATTTCCTTCTTCATTATATGATGGATGATGTTCTTTCTCTTTTGATGTCTGCACAGCATGTTGTTCTTCAGCCCCCAGTATATGATTTACAGCATGCGCAGAGCAGCAATTTAAAAGCCCATATACATGCATAAATAGAGTATGATCCTTTTGCCGAAATATGTAGAGTTCATTGCAGCAAATTACATTTTTTATAGCACAGTGCATTTTATTTAGAACAAGGTAAAAGAGAAGCTTAAATATCTAGTGCATGTATTTGATTTCTCCATGCTGCAAGGCATCTCTCAGGTTCTTGAGGGCTTTGTCGTAAGATACAAAGCCCATAAACCAAAATTCATGGTTGCCTGAGGTGGCTATCTGTATGTACTTCTCTGCAGGATTCTTGTTGTTGGACGAAGGATTGACCCCAGCGAGCTGGTTTAATTGAATGATTACCTGCAAAGTGCGTGCCTTGTAAAATTCAGGGAAAAGTAATCGAATGAAGCTTTTGTTAACGTAATATGTTACTTTTTCAACATGCTACATCTTGTTTTTGTTTAATGTTATTTTGAGACTGAATTAGTAAGATAGATTTGGTGCCCACATATTAATTGTAGCTGAAAGAGGCTGACAATGCATATGGGTCATGCAGGTGCAATTTTTAAAGATCTGTTCTATGCTTATTAAGTGGCATGCTGAGCATTTAAGAGCGCCCAGCCATGACTCAATAGAGCCACGCCCAGGTGCGCAAAATCTGATAAAGTTAGTATGATTTATTAACTTCCCAAATTTAAACAGGGTTCACATGCATAATCATGCATCCCAGTTCTAATTATGGGGTTCTTCAGCCCTCTTAAGCCACTGAAATTGCTCTTGAGCTATAAATTTTCCAAGCCTATCGCTCCTAAAATACTTGTCTTAATCTTTTAACTCCCTTAATCAAGATGAAGATCTTGGAGACCTCACTTAGGCACTAATTTAATTTAATTTGCTTGTTCATGAAGTTATCAGCGCAGTTCTCTCATCAAGCCTAAACTTAGAAAGAAGTGTGTTCATTGGTTTCTCCACGAACTAGTCCAAAGAAGATGAGCCCAATAAGTGGACATAAAACTGAATTGAATCCAAACCACCATAACATTCCTATTAATTTTGCATTGTCATGCAGCATTCTTATTAAGTGATGTTCATACTTCTTTAATTGCTGGAAAAGAAAATAGAATTCGCACCTTGTAGTATATCCACTCCTGTTGGCCGGAGGGCGAGTGGAAGCAAAGGGGGTTATCGCTGCAGAATGCCAGCCTCAGAGAGGAAAGGTATAACGTCCCTATAACAGGACCAGTGGACGTGGAGAGATAGCAGGCATATCCTTTCTGTAGACGCTCCCCTGCACATATGCCGAAGGTCTGCTGAAACATTTTATCACTGCCCCCATTGGCAAGGACCTTTGTTCCGTGAGCAAGCTTAGCCATTGTAACATCAGAGATGCTTGAACCTGTTTTAACTACATATGAAGAAAAATTCAATGAGCCCGAGAAGTGCAATTTTCAGAAAATTAGTGCATTTGCACTTGCGTTCTCAACTACTACCCAAGTAAAGGATCCCATGAGAATGAATGGTACATATGTTGGAAGATTTTTCTGTTGAAAAGATGTCATTGTGATGGCATGCTATTTGCAGAAGCCAACTTTAACTTATCTAATGTTGTGGCAGAGCTCTTCGATTTTTATTAGGTTATAAGATTGAGTAGGTAGTTACAATTTTTAGAGATAGCGAGATGGTAAGGTATTGTTGGGTAGAGAAAAGAGGCATCTAAAAAAAGTGAGGGCTCGGGTGGTATAGAAAAAATCATGGATAGATGGAAGCTGGGAAGAGGGCATTTTTTCGAAGAGGTGTAATTCAGGCGTCAGGGCAAAATATATCTAAATGAGTAGTAGTGGCTTGCTGTCAATGGGGGAGAGGTAGGATAGTGTGGTTCAAATGGCAGAAGAAGAAACAAGGGAGGAAGGGACATGGAGAAAGAAGGCCAGGAGGTAGAAGGAAGGAGGTTTAGGGTTTTAGGGTTTAGGGAAGGAAAAGAAAATCGGAAAAACAACATTTTCCAAAACGTGATTCGAATACAGGACACATGAGATGAAGGGAATCCCAAAATCATCTCAGATGATCAAAATGAACACAGATTAACAAGGCTTTAAGAGGAGGTATTTGAAATTCAACGATGCGCATAGGATAACCCCATCACTACAATTAAAGAACGATAAAATTTTGCAATTTTCTCCCATCTATGGACAGATTCGCTAAGTTTAAATGTTTAAGAATCTTAAGCAATTGTGTATATACAACTAAGCTCAGGTATGAAAATAATTATAATGATAAGATATCTCAATCCAAGTAAGAAAATGTTTAGCTCCACTTAACAGTTTTAAATTTAAAATATTGAATGTTCATATTGATAAGTAAACAATCCAGGAATATTTAAAGAAGCCAAACAAATTAGGTTAATAAGGGGGGGAAGAAATGCATACGGTGATTCCAGACATTGCCAGCAAGATCACTTGCCTTCCTGGTGTTGTCTTCAAGCTTCTTGCCACACCGATCCAACATTTTCCCAATCGTCTCCATCGTCCCTGCGAAAGCATAATTAATAACTGATTATTCCAATAATCATAATATATTATATCTTTTCAATTTATTAATTTATTTATTTAAGAAAAATATTACTTCCCTAAGTGAGCCAAACGACTCTTAAAAAGGTAAGAATATCAGCTTAACTAATCCCTGGACCCACCCTGCAGTTCTGCGAACTTAAATTTGAGTATTTAAATTAAATGTTAATTACTCAACATTATAATTACACTAATGTAATAACAACATTATAATTTATAAAAACTAAGTCGTAATTTAATTATTTATGTAATTAAGTATTTAATTAATAACATTTTCAATCGTTAATAATAATTATTTATTTATTAAATGTTGATCGATGATCATATTAGTTAAGTAAAGTAATTAATTATTATTCACTATTAGTTATATTAAATAATTAATTAAAAGATATAAGTATTTTTATTTCACGTTAAATAATTATTAATACAATTAGTTATATAAAATTAAAGTTAACATACCTTTCTTAGCAACTAAACTATTAGCTTAAAATATTTATGCTAGGCTAAAACTAAGCCAAATATAGTCCTTTAATTTAAACTAGTTAAAGCTTGACAGATACATAAGTTGAGCTAAACTAACTATTAAACAATTGATATGGAGTTTAAGCTAAACTAAGCTATACAATAACCAACGTGTGGTCATACTGTACATCATTTGGATGTATTTATCCTAGTCGCTAATTCCCTCCACCAAACCATCCTTAATGACTCAAACCTAAAATCTGAACTAATCTCAATCAAGCGAACAATCACTAAGATGTTTTGAATGAACTTTCTTGTATACTGATAGGCGTGAAAAAAGCTTCTCATCGCGATCACAAGCCTTGGCCGCAATCAATCGACAACAGATTTTACCTTAATCATAACTATCTTCATCTCTCCTTCGTCGATCTAGAAGCTTAAATACCTCAATATCTGCTTCCAACGCTCACTTTTTGAACTTAGGTAGGGTTTCTCTTATTGGAGTTTTAGATGAGGATGTAGTCGAGACAAACAAACACAAAATCATTCAAAATGAGCAAGATTGTTCATCAATTTTGTAAAAATTGTTGGCTGTATTTGATATTGTGCATTTTTAGTATTCACAATTATGAAAACACTCACAATTTTGTGAAAATCATGCATAATCCTTGTCAAATGTTGAAAGTTGTCTTTTGAGTATTTTATGCATTTATTCAAACTTAAATGCAGCCCAATCTCAAATATAGCTTTTGAAAACACTCTTCTTGACTTCATCTATTCAACAAATAATCAACTTTCGACAAAAGGTTTTGATTCTTTATCGTGATTTTGTTTTAAGGCACAATTCATGGTGGTTGGCAAACTTTTAGTGGTTATATGGCCATAAAAAAGTATGGATGATTAGTGTAATATTGTGATTTGTGTACGGAATTTTTTGATGGGTTAGATGACTAGAAATAAGTTGTTATAGATAACTTAGGATGTGTAGCTTATATCTGGAGCAGATGACAATGTTTGGTGGGATTTAGATAGGTGTCGAGAGGTAAGGAACAAAATTAGGTCTAACTATTTTCAAGTTTGGGCATGGTAGAGTTTAGAGTGTGTATGAGAGTTTACTTGATGGTTTAAATATTTTAGAGGATTCTTAAGATATAGAAGAAGAAATGTAGATGATTTGAAGTCAAGGGAATAAAATAAGATAATGACTTATAACACATAAAGATAAGTAACAAATTTGACACTACTAAGCACCAAGCAACCAGTACATTACGTTATATTTTAGCTCATTTTATATGTATTACAAGTTTCTTGTCCCAAAAGTTTTAGAGGGAAAATATGGAGGAAATATTTGGAGAGAAAGAGGGGTTAATTGGCAATAAATGGGGGAAATATTCAAATACTAAAACTATTTATTTCTCTCACATTATTATTTCTCAAGCATGTGCTTTGAGTAATAAAAAAATACAAAGTCAATAAATATAAAATACACAAAAAACTTAACATATTAACCGGGCTTTAAATTGAGTCCTAATAATTGGGTCATTATTCCTATCTTTTTTGGGGCTTTTCATGGCTCTTGTTATTGACCTTTAAGAGTATTTTCATAATGTGCTGCATCAGCAATAGTTAATGCATATGAACCATCTGTCAATTTTTTTCCAACACCATTATGATCGACAAATTGCAGGGTGACGTACTAAGCATACTCCAACCTTAAGTACAGTAGAACAGTGCCCTGTTTCTTTATCTCGTTCTCCACCACAAAATTCTGATGCTACATATGTTTGACAATGCCAAATCCAAATAAGGTTGAATGCCATGATGTGGAGGCAGCCCATTTGGCTCTCCTGTGGACAAGTTCAAAGTACTTTTCTGCCAACTTCTTCAAGTGCTCATTTGGTTGTCCTGTTGATGGTACATAGCTCCTATTGTAATCATTCCTCCTCAGCAACTCTCCCTACTTCTGAGATATGGCTAACTTTAGTCAACATTGCTTGACTTGTCGCCGTTACTTTCAGCACACTTGAATTTATCTCAATGGATACAACGGGGATGAAATCTGTAATAAGACCAAGCCTTTGCGCTAAGCTCTCATAGATAAATTCTTCTAACTCACAAAGTCAAAAATAACAAAAACATTCTCCTTTACCTGAATCCTATTGATGAAGAGTTCTTCTCAGCATTCTGGGTCAGCAACCTGATTCAAATCTTTACCCTTTGGCATTACCATCAAAAGAAGTCAAGATTCAAGGATCATTGCCCGGATCACATCCTCATCTTCAACCACGACGGCTACCCTCTTCTTGCCTAACCCTGCTCTCAATGGGGGCTGATCAAGATGCTTCACCCAACATTTTAATTCATTGCGTACCATCTTCTTGCAATGGCTACAAACAAGTACACAGCTCTTCTTGCTGGCCAGGTGACATTTGGGGTTGCTCAAGCACCGTGTTGCGCTTTGTTTTATATGGGTTTCCATGTCCTCCTTAGGTATTTAGTAGCCTTCTTGAAAGGCTTGGCAATATCAGCCTTGCCCTTAAATCTCCTTCTCGATGGCTGGCGCCATTCTGCTAACTTAACTGATTGCGCATACCGATACAGCCCCATATCATTGGTCAGGAGCAATTTCGATTGATAATTGATCAACACATACTTGTCCTCCAATAAGAGCTCCAAGCAATTTGTTTGAACGTGTCCATGTAGTGTTGAACTAACCGGTCTCTTTGTTATCAGAAATTATGCCACCTTTGCCATTGCTTGATCTTATAACCGATTAGATAGGTCTCCCTCATCATCTGCTTAAATCTCTATCAACTATGAGCGTCGATCCCACTCTTTGCCTTGGCATTTACCATACCAAGGCAATTTTTACCATCTTCAGTTAGCAAAAATACTAGCTTTTCCTGATTAGTGAACATGTGAAGTTCAAAATACATCCTTGAGTAATCAAACCGCAAATTTAGTAGTTTGGCATCCCGCTCTCCTTCATAGGCTGCCGAATTGAGCTTTGCCGATCCTACTCTTTGCCTTGGCATTCACCATACCAAGGCAATTTTTACCATCTTCAGTTAGTAAAAAAACTAGCTTTTCCTGATTAGTGAACATGTGAAGTTCAAGTACATCCCTGGTTAATCAAACCACAAATTTAGTTCGGCATCCCACTCACCTTCATAGGCTGACAAATTTAGCTTTGTCTCAACCTTCAAAAAGACCTTGCTCATCAGCTCCTCTCGTTTGACATCAGCGTCTCTCGAGGAAGGGGCTAAGAGCTTATTTGGTCACTAGAAGAATCGAAGCTTCTAGGACAGTCCGTTGTTGCAAATTCAACTCTTTCCCAAATAATTTTTGTTAAAATTGACTGCATCTGCATATGCACTTAAATTGGGAATAGGAACTGTGCATGTGATCAAAGTACAATCTTCATCATCTCCACCAATTTTGTTGTAAATGCTAACATCAGCTCAAACAAACTCCCAACACTTTATGCACTTAGAGAAACGGTCATATGATCCTTTGCACATCTTTCCGACATTAGCTGTCTCCTAAGATCGGGAAATTGAACCTCCTCTGGCCTGTATCATACTCATTTATTTGAATGAGCTCAATTCTAATACCAAAATATGATCCACTACTTCGGCCCATTGCCCTTTGGTGACATGGAATCTCCTCAAATGTCTTAATTACCATAAGTTCAACAACCAAGAATGCCCAGTTAAGTGTGGCAACAACAATCTTGCAAAAGAACCATGTAGAGAGAGTGAGGGGAATCAATAGTTTACAGCTATGCATGTACTGTGTGCAAGAGGGACCAATGAGCAGTGTGATTGCACTACTACAAGTTAGAGTTGGAAACCCAATGGGTGGACAAAACCAAGCTATACTAGTAGAACGCAGACCACAGAGTAGCCCGATGAGGCAGAAACCAAATTAAGATATTGCTAACACTAGGAGTTTACAAGGTACAAGAAATAGAACTCTAGCTGGGAAGCAAATAAACACTCAATTCCTGGTACCCAAGGGATTGAAAATTAAGAAACAAGTTATTAGACAAATGTCCTAAACGCTTAACTATTGCAAGTATTTATACAGACAAAATAATAAACTATTACAAATCTATAACTGACCACATGTAAATTGCTGCACTTTCTCCATCTTCTAATATTGCCACTCAACACAATGCCACATGTAAAGTAATGGTGTACACCTTGCTTGACCCAAGCATGGACTTGGATGATTTTCTTCCTTCTCTATCAAAGATGGGAGCGTCACAGTGATTGTTTGACAGCTTAGGTGAGATGTGTTGGCCCCAATCCCAGACAAGTCACATAGGTGCTCAGGGAATGACTGATTGATCCCACAGATCAAGGGGGGGGGGGGGGGGGGGGGGGGATTGTACAAAATCATCTACGGTTTGATCCAAAACTCACCAATCACTTAAGCATAACTAGAATAAAGTATAAAGCAAATATCAATGGCATGACCAATCAACCAACATGAGAGAAAACATAAAAATGTACTTAAATATTACTAATTGTCTATAGCCCTAAATATTAGTACCAATTCAAGCTTAAGAAGAGTGATCAACTACAATTAACCAGAATGAGGGACACCATCAATTGAATCAATATCTGAGTTTCATCAATTTTAATTGGCTATCACAAATTGACCTAAAAGAACATAAGCAAACTCGTTGAAGAGATGAGTGCACACTTTAAGAAAAAACATCCAAATTGATGCTTGGTGCCTATATCTAAATAAAAAACTGGTGTCCTCGTAAGGAACCGCATAAAAAAACACCTCACCATAATAAACAACTGAGGAGAATACTGAATAATAACTAGTCATTTTGAGAGTTTTAAAAAGACCTGTATGTGATCAAATAAGCTGTCTGACAAAGCTTCAATGAAATAATAATTTTGCAAAAGCTTCCTAATAGCTAGTGCAAGCCATTCATATTCTACAATATGGAAACTTCCTGATAATTGAAACTCAAAGGGTCAACCCATCTCGCTCACCTCCTCCTCAAAGAAATATAAGAGCAGGTTTGCCCTCAATCTCTATTTTGCTAATATCTATTTCTCAAGTATTTGTATATATGTGTATGTATGTATATGTGGGACATATTCATCTGCATCGCATCTTTCTTTTATCGAAGCTGATCGATCACCTTCACCCAATCTTTTTAACCTCTGTATTTATCAAGCATTTGTGCATGTTTGTGCTTTTAACTCTGATTTGTATGCATCATTTATCATCTCGTTTGCTTACCAATCCTAAATTAAACTCCAAATAACACAAGCAAAATATGTATCTATGCATTGACCGACAAAAAAAAAAACATAATGAAAAACAATTTACTCTTGTTACTGGATCCGGAGACAGGGGAGAAATGCAGATAAGGGTTTTGGGCGACGATAGCTGAAGGAACAGGATGGTTGCTGTAGCCATGGTTGTAGAAGGCAAAAGAAGAAACTTGGCTGTAGTCGACGGGGACCCAAGTGGCGGCCTTCTGGTTCTCCGGATGGGATGGGGGCATCATCGGAATGCCCATCACCCATGATCCGCCATGCATATCGCCGTCTTTGGGGTACATCGGAAGAGGGTATCCCGCTTGCGGCGGATGTTTGGCGCTCATTAGGAATGGGGATTGATGGATGATAGGAAATGAAACGCCCTACCCCTTTCTTTCTCTTATTTATTCATGAAATAGAGGAGTAATGGGCGACGAATCGAACCAGAAAAAGAACGGTAGGGTTTTGTTCTTCGATTTGCTTATGGATTTGAAGGGAACATGATTCCATGTCTATGGAGATGTCGAGAGGGCTACTTTCGGCTCCGTCGAGATTGATCGCACAGCCCCGTTCATCGCAAGGCCCACCCGTGCGAACCTTTAAAAGCCCTTAATGATTAGATAGTTTTTGTTTTGTTAGATTAAAATTTTAAAATTTGGTTAGTTATACGATTTAAATTGTTTACAAGTTCAAATTTCAACGGTCAAATTTCAACTGTCTCTAACAAGGGGGTGTTTCATTCGGCAAAAGGGTGAGAGATTAGGCATGTCATGTTATTCGGTTAAGACATATTAGGGGCTAATATTAGTCTTTGTCGAGAGGGGTACTCTTGAACCATAATCCCACAAATATTTAACTTGTAAATTCTATTGATCACTTGATTCATTGAAGCTTTTAACTTTTTCTAAAAATATACCAAGCAATGCGGATATATTTGTGGACAATTTGCACTCATGTCAAATGTTCAAATTCTATTGGCATCATATTTTTCTTATTGAGATTCAACTTTTCTAAGAAAATATAGGCTATGCTTCTATTTTCTAAGAAGCTTAAGTACTAATGCTAGCTCCCCCACTAGTTAATCCCGGGCCAAGAGTTAAGGTTCGAGGTTAGATCTAAATGCATTGCTTAGCAAGTGTTCAAGAGACACTTGTTAAAAAATTGGCTACCATTCGGTAGAGCCTAAGAGGGAAAAGTATTGGGGGGGCTAATGCAGGTGAACAAAGAATGGGAGTAGGTTTAGTGCTTTTGTGTATGTGCTCTTGACAAGTGATAAGAGGGTTGTCATTTTACTAATTATATTGATGTCACTTAATGAACATCATTGTGATTAATAAAATTGTTTATCATGGCATTAAGGGTTGTTTGGTGACAAGTTATTCAGTTAAAAGACGTTACTGATGAATAACAATGTCACAATATTTTGTTATCGATTCTTTTAGCTTAAGAATATTTACAAATTTGCCGCTCTGCAAAGTTGTCAAATCAATTGAATTTGGCTGACCATTTGGATATAACATTCCTAAATGAAACCCTCATTGGCTAACAAATGAAAGTCAATCAATGCCTTATGTATACTCATACAAACCTCATACATCATAGATCGCACATGGCCATCTTCACATGCTACCAAGCAAGCCATTGTGTTCACTTTAAATTCATATACTTTATATATTCATTTTTCATTTCTTTAATATATAAACATGAAAACTTTTTCAAATTACTTGATCCAAAAAATAAAGCCTATTTTAGATCTTTTCGAATCATAATTTATCAATAATATTCATTAAAAGTAGAATTATAAGACAACTTTGGACACCAAAGTTCAAGTATTTACATATGTAAATTATAATGGTTTAAAAGGCAATCCAAATAGAAAGTATAAGTATTAATTATTTTTTGGTATAAATATATTCATGTATTTGTAATTTGAGTCTCTATATTATATACAATATAGTATTAACTAAAGTAATAACACACCTTGAACAAAATAAATATTGTTTAACCATTAGTAATCTAGGAAAATTATTCATAAATGCATTATAGAACATTATGTTAAAATATTTATAAAATAAATTTAAATATTTTGCTTGATCAATACTTTAAAAGGGTACCTAAAATAACTCAAAATAAAGGTTTGTCAATATAGCAAGATTAAAAAGTGCAAGTGATGATTTTTTTTTTTATATAAAACCCTATAAAAAAATTGGGAATATCATAAGCTATAGAGGCAATTTTCACTAAGTATAAAAAATGTAGGCAAATGCACATCCTACGTACATACACACATAATATTCTTTACATACACCACCCAAATCTTATAAATAAACATATCCATTACCCAAATTTTAGCATTTACAGATGAGCACTATCATTTCACTTACATTTGAATGAGGAGAACAAGTTTTTTTCATGTAAATAATAAAGTTTAAACATTAGAGATGTACAATATAAATTTTCAAGTGCAATACAAGCATTAAAGTTTTAGAATGGTTTGTTATTTGATACCAAAAAATATCCAAATATAATATAAAGAAACAAATAGAGTTGACTTAAAAGAGCCTTTCAGGCATGCAGCTGGGCATCTTTACTGGTCAGTGGGACATATCTCACAGATGTTTCAGTCCGAACACTGGTGGACCCATCGAACTTTTTGTCGACCACTTTCAGGTCTTGGAGTGCAGTGCCGACGGGAATGACCATCCGGCCACCCGGTTTCAGCTGCTCAATTAGCGCGTCGGGTATTTCAGGCGCCGCCGCCCCGACGTGTATTGCATCGTACGGCGCCATCTCGGGCCAGCCAAGTCTGCCGTCTGCAAAGAGAAGGCGCGCAGGAATCTAGGGTCAAATTCAAGCATCGAGAATTCTTTTTTTTTTTTTATTTAAATTAAGCGAGCTTTGAATATGCAACAAATGTGTGGCTAATAAGATTTGAACTCAAAAAATAGGATAACAATTATTGAGCCTCAACCACTAGATCACTATCTCTACTAAAATTACATTTTATGTCTTAAGAGTAAACAAAAGGAACAATTTAACCATTCATGCATTACTTGTAAAAAAAGGCAAATAAACTTTCTAATTTCTATAAGATAAATGCTACACTTCCTAAAATTTATCCAAATTTTATCTTAAAAGTACAAAAATCTGAAAAACAGCCGAAAGAGATAAGCAAGCATACTTCAAATATAACATTTATGTCAGATAATTGTCACGTCTAAGATTTCATTTTAATCATTTGACTATTGTTCAAATATAAAAATCAATGACTAAAAAATCAAAGGATCATTTTGACATTTCTCATTTGTACGATTCTTTAGTCTTAACTACTGAATAAAAATACTATAAAGGTTTTAAAATTATTTTTATTATTTGCATATACCCCTTTAATATAAGTTGAACTAAGACAACTTTGAGTTCTTTTATTACATCTTTCATATAAATTCGAAACAAAAAATATATTATTATAAATTATTATTTTATCTAACGACTATTACTTAATCCAAGATAAAATTTAGCTAAAATAATGTTAGTTAAACACAGTATACATTAAATGACTAATTTACACTTAGTTCAGATACTTTCCAAATAGCTCTCATAGATACAAATATTGTGACTCACAAAAAATAGCAATACAAGTAATTTAAATACAAATCCTAGTCCTTCAACCTTTTCAAAAGCTATTAGGGAGCAAGTAACTTTTTTCTTTACTCTCCTAATTAACCATTCAATTAGCCTATTATGCAAACTGGATACTAAAAATACTGCAAAATTTGTACTCGAGAGACCAATTTGGAGGATTTTAAAAGTTGGGAACTAAACTAATCAATTTAAAATTGCGGGACGAGTTTATACCAGATATATGCACGGAAAGCGATCCTTCCAGCAGTGAAGATGCTGAACTTTTTCTTATGTTCTCAACTGAAAAAGAAGCCAACTCGGGAATGTGCTCGACACCCACGGCACAGCCTTGAGGTTCAACCATGATCGCAAAGCAAGCCGTCAGGTAGCCCGTTCCTGTACGTGCAAAAAAGAAACATAAGCTTCTATTAAAAGGCTTGGGTTGAACTAAGGTAGCAATAATAGTTAAATAATGCAATGCATCCAAAAATTCATGTAAAGATTGCAAGAAAATTATGGAGAATAAATTCATTGGTCCACTCTAAATCTTACAGAAGATTGGGAAAATGAATATTTGCGACGGGTCATGTTTCCCAAGTGATGCTCTACTCTCATCAAATTCTGCGGGCCGAGCACCTTGAGCCTGAAGACCCGACCATGCAGAGCATCTGTTAGATAATTCATGTATTTTTTCATGAATTTTAGACATGAAATATATAGCAAATATTTTTTAATATATTATACTCCTCTATTATTGAAGCATATTTGTTCATAAATCTCATTTTGACATAATTCGTATTTTTCACTACGAACAAAAAATGTAATACTCATTTCGTATTCATACCTATTTAATACAAATACCATATTTTAGTAATAGAAGTGCAGAAAAACTACAACGTGAATATTAAAGTTACCTTGATGTCAAAAGGGTCAACATGAAAGTTGACTTTAAAAGTGCTTTAGGGTTTTACAAGGTATACAAAAGGTAGATTGGGCTACTTTCTGTTGTTTAGCTTATAAGAATTATTGTTTGCCCATTGGCCCCACTACAATTTATACCCGCGAACCCACCAATCATCAACAACCATTATTAATGGCGTAAACACAAGTACGACTACAAGGCATCCGACAGCAGTTCCAGAATTTCCATATAACAAATTCACAGCAGTTTTTTTTAAACTGCAGGCGCCCCAAATGAAGTTTTAATATGGACCTCCATGAAATTTAAATTCTTACACTCAAACGTCTTATTTTTAATATAGACTACTCACACCATTCTAATAACATAATTATTATACCGTATATGCTTCGTATTAAACCAGACTCATCTTAGACGTTCTTTCCCACTTAAGAAATCATTGATCTTTTAATGAGCCAGCACTCACTTCCATATAACATAACTAAATTTCTTCGGGGAACACATCTGGAAATTCTCTAGCAATTCTTGTCTCTGCTAAAGAAGTAGCTCCCTCTTCATTTCCCATCATCGTCATTAGATAAGCTTCATAGCCTTTCTATATCAGTTGGGTTGCCTATATGGCATTGATGAGAGACGCGGTGGTGCTTAGCCTCCCCATAAATGCCACTGGTCTCCATGCTCTCATAAGGATGACCTTTTTATGTCGGCAATCAATTATTGCTTGACGGCGGGTTAACCAGTTCATCCCCAAGATAATGTCGAAATTTGCAATAGGGAGGGACTACTAAGGTGACTTCAAATGCTTCGCCACTAATTGGAATGTCGCATCCACAAAATTTTCCTGCTCTCATGATGGCACCGGATGGTAATACCACATTTAGTTTTTCTTCTAACTCAAGGCATGACAATTACAACTTTCCAATGAACAATTCAGAAATAAATGAGTGACTTGCACCCGTATCAAATAGAGTTATGGACGGGTGGTCGCGAAAATGTAAGGTACCTAATATTTAAGATATGGTAATAATACCTTCAAAAATAATTTATTGAGCAAGTAATAAGAAATACCTGTTACAACATTGTGGTCCTCCAGAGCCATAACTGGAGTTAGAGTATAGACCCTTGCAGTGGTGGAAGGTCCTGTAGGTAGCGGCGGGGGTAGATGTTTGGGCATGCCTGTCCCCTGGGGCCGACACACGAGTAGGGAGAATATCCCCATCAACGGTTTTGACGGCTCTGCAGATTTGATAACCATGACCTGGTCGACCACATCAGTAACATCTGTTGCCATCGTGATAACATCTACTGATGGGGTGTGGTCGTTGACACTCGGAGTTTGTTCTCTCCCCAGTTGATTTGATCGTGATCTGGTACACTCTAGCTTAATTACTGAACCGAGATCTCTTGAAAGTCCCATGGGAGTCGGTGGAGGAATGTTGCTTCTTCCCCTGGCGTTCGGCTATCCTCTGTTCATTGTATTCTAGCATGGTTGGTGTGCCTGAGCGGTATTAAACTAGTTCAAATTGAGTCCTTTAACCCATCCAGAAATCGGTTGCACCGGGAGGCTTCGGTGTCCACAAGCTTGTGGGCGTAACGGGATAGCTTGGCGAACTCGGTTTCATAAGCCGCTATACTCCTTTCCCCTTGTATCTTGTATTACTCTGATAAATTAATCTTCTAAGATCTTTCGCACATAGAGGGGTATATGTTGAGCTCAGAACGCCTCAGTAAATTCTTCCCAATTAATGTTTTCCAAGTTCAACCCAGTAAACTAGGTCCTATGGGTGACCATTATGATGACCCATGTTAGGTTGATAGATACCAAACTAACATCGGATACATCTTTCTGCAGGATCATATTGGCAATTAGGTATATTAGCAGTTAAACAAATATCCAAAGCTATTCAAATATAAGAAATAACATTCATTCAATTTAAAGTAAACAATATTTAAAATTTATTACATGACTTTCATTATACATCAAATTATTATTCCTAGAATGGGGGTAGTTATTTTCCCGCGTTATGCCTTTAAATTATATCAACCGCCTCCAGCTGTATCTGATCTGGCATTATAAAAAATAATGCCTTAGTGCACAATCTAAATACAAAAGATATTAAAGAAATACTTAAAGCAAAGCGAAAATCAAAAAATGATAACAATTGCAAGAAAAATATAGTTTATAGCCAAAAAAAATAATCACAATTCCTGTAAAATAAATATCATTTTGTCATATGCCAAATTTTCAAACGGAAAGCAATAATCGCATAAAAGTTCATGTTTATGTTTATGACTTGATATTATGAAGCAATGTTAGCAGTTTTGATGGGCAAAGCCAGAACCATGAGGTTGGGTTCATAAAAATACAATTAAGCATGTCCTTCACCTGAGCCCCCTTAAAGGCTCCAGATGGCACCTTCACCTAGGCCTCTCTCAAGGCTCCAGATGGTAACCTTCACCTGGGCCCCTTTAAAAGCATCCAGATGGAATCATATAACCTTCACTTGGGCCCCTCAAAAGCTCCAGATGGCACCCTTATACCTCCTGATGGACTAGCCCCGTCCCTAACTTAATTCAACCTCCATTTCGGAACTCTTTTGCAACATTCACAATATACATAAATATTGTTTTATCTCTTTTACATAACTAGCAGTAAGAGTAAAACATTAAATAACAGGTTCAAAGTGACGCTTAAGCAGCAAAAAGATAAAAAGCATAAAATTAATATTCAGTGTACCTTTCGTGTTTGACTTAACAAGATGAATTACTGACAACTTGATGTGTCTGCAAAAATTATAATTGAGATTTTATTAAACCTTGAAGGTATTTGCCGGCTCTATGAAAACTAATATTTTTATTTATAAGCTTTTGTGTTAATTATGAATCTTGTGATCCCTCATTCTTCTTAACTGATTTGTTTAAGAGATTGAACGAGCTAATGTAGAGAAAATTAGTATTAAAATTTGTGTATTTAAACCCTAAGTGAGCTTTATCTACGGGTTTGAAATGCAGCATTGGTTGTTCTAAAGTGTTAAATAGCATTGAAATCTTTATTTTTCCCAAATCGCACATCTATTGCAAATTGATTTCAAACGGAGAATTTCTTAATTCTATTATTAATAACTGTACATAAATTTAATGAAACTTTATATTAATTAAAGACCTCTAGCTTACGAATTTTGATTATATGCTAAAATACTTACATCTTATTATGGAACAAACTTTAATTCAAAATAGCTAGTCTTTCGATCAATTAATTATTTAAAAACTCCAAGATTACTTCAGCCTACTAAGTTAGCTGCAATTAAATCTTAATCCCAATAATACTAATATAAAAAATTGTCTGAATTCACTGACAGCTCTCTATAAAATAATAACTGAACTTATCACAATACTCAAAGGAAATTTTCATTTAAAAGTTTAACCTACTATAAAAGATTTGACATAATAAAATAAAGGGTAAAGTGAACTAGTAGGTCAAAGCAAAACCCTAACTTTTAATTTTATTATTATTATTATTATTATTATTATTGCTATTATGGTTTATTATATATATATGTATATATATATATATACACGTATTCTACCCCTTTCTAATTGACAGAAGAGTCTTATCTTTTGATCGAGCGGACGGTCGAGCGACACGCAGATGGGAAATCGGCGCTGGAAGAGGTCGAGCGAAAGGAGGAAATCGGCGTAGAGACGGGAGGGTCTGATCGAATCGACTGTGCTTCGGTCTGCGTCCCTCCGTCGGTCACAGGTAAGGGTCGACGCGTCGTTGCCTGCTCGCCTGCTGCGCGCTTTCGTCGGCTCAGGTACGTACGTCGAGCGGAAAGGAGAGGGAGAGGAGGTTTGCTCAAATGGTGAGAGTCTTCTGTCTCTTCCAGAATAAATAGGACGTGCGTATGTAACGCACGTCCGATTTATTCGGCTCATTAGCCGTAAGTTACGGTTATACTCTTATTTATTCCTTCCTAAAACAAAGGGTATACTCTTAATTACCTTAAGCATTCCTTCCTAAAACAACGATGATTTATCTGTTTTCAGTTTCAGCTAATTTTATTTGCCTTGAATATGAGTCTAAACGAGGGAAGTTACGCCTTACCAATTTAAATGTGTTAATGACGGGCCTTAATTTCGATTTCAGCTTTAAACGAATTTTTAAAACTCTCTAAATTAAGGATTGAAACTGAAAAATCAGATTTTAACGGGAGTTTTAACGAAAAACTGAAATTTGCAGGAGGATTTAACGAGTTTGAATATTGCGGGAACTTAATTCTTACCTTATAAATGACCTAGGGTCATTACACCATTCACCGTCGTTTCACTTCTCCTTTAAACAAGCTCTTGGCCAACCTCACTGCATCGGTGGTCAGGCACCTTATATTTTACAGCTTGCCCTTTACCTCCTGTATCCAGTCTTTTGCCTCCATTGGGGACCGACCTATCATAAGACGGCAATTTTAGCTTCATGAAAGCATTCAGGGTCCCATTAACTTTATGTTGACGCTCTGTATGAGGTACTAACACAGACCTAGGCACATAAACGGTGGTGTTATTTTGATTAGCTAAGACCTATGCCATCATTTCTAATAGCCTCTCTGTTTTGCTTTCTGATAGCCCTGGAGGTAGAGAGACCTTCACTGGAATCTCTGCAGGTAATTCTGGAAAATATTCTTCTGGATTAATCTATCAAGAAAAGAAAATCTTAATTTATAATTATTTAATAATCAAGATAAGAATAGAAAACACTTGCTCATTACTATTTAATGTTCTGCATAAGGAAATTTTGACTGCAACAATAGTAAATAAATAAAAATATAGTTCTTTCATAACATAAATGAATAAATGATTAAGCGCAGTCTATATGCTCTTTTTGAGGTTTTCTGCCCACAGCTTCCGGTACTTGATGGAGGTCATTCTCCTTTTCTTGGCCCCCGATGTAGTGGTCGTATCCATGGTGTGGTGAGGGGGAAGTACAACCTAGTTCTTCCTTCCTCCAAGTTTGTGATACGTTCTTTATGTTATTCTTCCTTTTCCAAAGTAAATTCTGCCAAGTTAGAAAATACTATCCGTAGTGCCTCCTTTAATTCTTGCACCTCCTTTTAAAGACTAGTAATCTTTTCATAGGAGATGCACATGATCCTTGTCAAGTTCTCACAACGTGCCTCCTCCTTGTCTTCTAATTCTCGTATCCAATCTTCAATGGTGTGGGGCTATAATTAGGTTCATGGATGTTTACTTGCCAAGACCTTTCTTGGCTAAAGTCAGCCTCCGAGAGTTTTGTCGAATGATTGAGAAAATCCATCTGTTTAGATCAAAACCTAAACCTATAACTGTTGAATAAAATCATTATTATGTCACTAGGTTCCTACAAAATGTTTTGCTATAGTCTATTTGTACTTTAAATTGAATAATTTCTCAATTATATCTTTTATGTCAAATATTATTTTACTCCAACACCTCCAATCATGCTCTGATACCAACTGTGATGGCCCTAAGTTAGGTTAGGTATCAACCTAACTACCCTTAGGTACATCTCTGCAGGATCATATTGGCAATTAAAAGAAAATAGCATTCAAACATAAATTAAATTATTCAGAATCATACAATATATAAGATTTACCAATCATTCAATTTAAAGAATATAATATCCAAATTATTACAAACTAAAAATGATAAAAGTAAATATTTTCTTTCAAATTTAAAATTTAAATAACAATCAAAACTTTATGTGACAAGTCAGCACCACAATACTTTAGATATCCCTTAAGTTATATCAACTTCCTCCGACTGCACCTGACTTTGCATTATAAGAATAATGTCTTAAATACACATATTAAGTATAAAATATGTTAAATATACTTAGCAAATGCGGAAAGCGAAAACTAATAGTTCTGCAGGAAATCAAAAGTTTAGAGCAAAGTACATATTCCTGCAAATTAAATATTTTCTTGTCATAATATTGTCACCCATCATATTATCAACATATAAGAAGTTTCATGCATGTTTGTATGTCTTGATTTCACGAAGCAATGTTAGCAGTTCTGTTGGGCAAATCCAGAACTATGAGGCTGGGTTCAATAAGAGCAACTCCTTCACCTAGGCTCCCTCAAAAGCTCCAGATAGCACCCTTATAACTCCTGATGGTCTAGCCCCATCCCTAACCCAATCAACCACCATTACGAAACCCTTGTATACATTCACAAGACATAACATATACATTTCATTTATGACATTACTCTGGCATTTAACAAGCATTTCATTTATCCACAGGGATAAAGCTCGAAGCGATGCTAAAGCGGCAATAAAAGTGTTTTAAGTGTAAACAGTAAAATCAATGTACCTAGATATTTGAATATGCTGATTGTAGAACTCAAAAATCTGCGGTATCTGCAAAAGTTACAATTGTAATATTTATTAGTCTTTAAGAATGATGGTTTGTAATAAAGTATGTACTTTTACTCTTAAATTTTGATTTTTAGTTAATTGATTTAGTTTATGAACTTAAATTCTCCTTAGGGTTATCTTACTTAAAATTACAAGATGCTTTCAAAAGAAAAAAAAATTCAAATTCTAATCTATTCAACTATGAAGACTTTTAATTCCTTTGGATTCTTGCTAAAGATTAATTTTAGACTTAACTCACTAACACTTAACATAGTCTGAATCAAATTAGGATATCACCTTTTGCTTTAAATCATTGTATAACAATTGTAAGATATCTGATACATTTGATTCTCCACATCAAAATTAAATCTATCCCTATAGCCCGACTTAATAAAAGGTTACATTATCCACTGCACTCATATAGTGCCCCTATATGGGTGTTGTAGAGCACTTTAACTCACTAAGTTATAATTTAAATTGCAGCATCCTGGTTTTAATCTTTCTGACCACCACTTGAAAATGATTATTTGATTAGAAATGAATTAAACTTAAGAACTTAAAATATAGAAAAATGAGTTCAATATTATAAATATATGGTGATGTGAGCTATCGGGGACCTATTAAACAAAAATATGAACTTAAGAAATTATATTTAACACCACACCTATTTCTGTGGAGAATCAAATAGAGACGATATTAAATAAATGGCACGGGAGTCTAACATTGATTGTTAATAGGACAAACAAAGCACCCATAAATTGTACTCATCATGTGCATTTACTTAATTGTCTCCTTTGTCCTTTCCTCAAAGAAATGAATGAATATACAAAAACTAATTATCTTAAATTTGTTCATCATACAATAACCTTTAAATAGACTGTTGCCTAAAAGAATAAGGAATTAAACTAATTCATTCTAAACAATCTGTTGCATAAGGTTAGGATATTAGATTAGATTAAAATTATTAACAAGGCTCGATTACACATTACTTAGTGTGTGTGTGTGTGACAGGCAAAAAATAAACATTACACGAGAGCCTTTAATACTTAAGCGAGCATATGCCTTGCAGAATCAAGCTCCCTAAACATTACACGAGAGCCTTTAATACTTAAGCGAGCATATGCCTTGCAGAATCAAGCTCCCTAATAAATTCCATACCTTGTAAGATCAGACCCTTCTTTAGCAATTAAGAAATCACGGAGGAGCTGGCTCAAAAATTTGGAGCTGAGCGATTGGAGGCAGGAAATCGGCGGAGCTTCAGCGGATGGAGTCGAGCTGCTTGCCGACGGATGAGACGGCCTCTGCTGCCGAACGAGGATTGGACGAGAGGGGTACCGCAGGCGCCGAGAGTCTTCGTCGAAAGTCGCTTCGTTCCTGGAGAGCAGGGAGCGGCTCGGTCACGGCGTCGGGAGCGGAGAAGGAGACAAAGCGTAAAGATTTTACGGGAGCTGCGATAGCTTAAATGCTCAGGTGTCGTAGGTTCCATTTCCTATATACACTATCGGTCTTCTCTATCGAAATGTCACCCCCTTCCGCAAGCGACATTGTGCCTCATGGAGATAGAGGCATTGTTTCTGGAATGTGGCGGCAATTGGCAGGTAAAATATTACCGGTAAATTTTTTTTTTAAAACTAGAATAATAACAATTATAGGAATAGGTTGGCGGGTTTTAAACGTCAAAACCAAATTTGGAGAGAAAAACTAACGGAAAAGCATAAATTCGTAGGTATTAATAATATAGCGGGTAATTAACGAACATTTAGGATTGGCGGGGATGTTAGCACCTTTCTTAGTAACGACCAAGGGTCGTTACAGACTCCCCCACTTAAGAACGTGTTGTTCTCGACATCATGACAAATATAAATGTGCATGTATATTAAAACTTTATTTATGATTACCTGATCTTTGAAATAGCATGGGATACTATTTCCTCATACCATCCTCACACTCCCAGGTTGCTTCCTTAGCACTATGATTCTTCCATTATACCTTGACCATAGAAATTGTTCTTTTCCTTAGCACTACGATATTACATAAATGGCTAACAGAAGTGTAACGATCAAATGTCGTTACTTTTCAAATTAGGTCAAAACCCGCCTCAGACATCAAAATCCTTGGGATTTCAAATTAGGAAAAATAAAATTTCCTTTAGATAGAAATAATTTTTAGATCAAAGTGCCATAGTTTGGGAGTATTCAAATAACGAAAACTCCCGTTTTATTTTTCTAAATCTAATAAATTGAGAAAATTAAATATGCGTCCGAATTCATCGATTTTCACATCATTATGTTAAGTATTTATTTAAAAGCTAATCGAAAAATTTCATCGATTTTTGAGCACCGGTTCGGCCTCAATTAATTTTTAAAGCTTCTAACTTCAGAAATTAATTAAAAATAAAATATTTGCCCTAATCAAAAAATTTCGGCGCAAGGGTATTCGTTATGTCATAACACACCTCAGTGTCAAGTTTAGTTATGTTTGAACACTAAACGGCAGAAAAATATTTTTTTAAAAATTCCTTCATTCCTTCTTCTCCTCCCTCTCTGCTCCGCATGACCTAAGCCTGCGATCACAGGCTCTGTCTAGCGACAAGCCTGCAGGCAGAAGGTTCCGCGTGCCACTTGCGCCCTTTTTGGCGCAGGTTGGTCTGCCTTCTACCAAACCCCTCCCCTTCCTCTCGCCCATTTAATCCCCTCTCTCCTCCCTCTCCCCACACAGCAGCCCAACAGCTCCCTCACCCACAGCAGCTTTTCTCCTCCCTCCCCCAGCCAGCCTCAAGCCAGCAAGCCAACCCACTTGCCGCTGCCTGCCGCCCTCCTATCGCTACCAGCTAGCCAACTCAGCCGGCCACCTGCCAACCTCCGGCCAGCCACTAGCCAGTCTTCTTAGCCCTCATGCAGCCAGCCAACAGCCAGCGAGCAGCCGTCCGGCCACCCCATTCCGACCAGCCGTCCTAGGTAAGAGGAAAAGTATGTGAGGAAGAAAAATAAAGATGAACTCTTTCTAGTCATTTTAATTCTTTTATTTTCTCTCTATTAGTCATTCATATTATTATTGTTCTCATTAATCAATAATGACAACAATACAAATATTATTTAATGATTATTATTTTCATACTATTAAATTTCAAATTCAAGTATTTTTACAGTCATTTCTATTTTGTTTTCTTTTATTCATATATTATTATTATATTAAAATAATGATAATAATATTATATCAAATATAATTACTACCATCAAAGATTTAAAATGTTGTCTTCTATCAAGATAAAAGAACGAAAGAAAGGCATAATAGAAAAGAAGAAAATAAAAATTCATAAAAATATTATATCACTTTCATTTTAATGTTAGCTAAAAGGCTAATTTAAAAAATCAAAAACCTAAATGCAGATTGAGCAAATTATCACTCATCTGAATTTAAAGAACAAGGTACCAGATGTCTTTTATTACTCTTGTTTAAATGTTTTTTCTGCTCAGCATCGAACAAATTGATAAAAATATTTTTAAAAGTCACATAAAATGATATATGAACAAGTTTAGATAAATGAGTAGCAAGAGTTCCATGTTGATATATTTTTAGTCTGATCAGACAACTGTTAGGGTGTAGTTATCCGACATCCCAACACGTCAAAACCAAATTTGGCAAGAAAAACAAATAGAAAAACATAAATTCGCGGGTATTAATACTATAGCGGGTAATTAACGAACATTTAGGATTGGCGGGAATGTTAGCACCTTTCTTAGTAACGACCAAGGGTCGTTACATTGGAAACAAAATTTCATAGGACTAACTAATCTTTTTGCCGAAAAGGCTAAGGAAAATCTGAGAGACTTAGAGACAAAATCAATCCCTTTTGAATTTTATATATATGGGAAATTAATAAATGCTTCTATTACAGAAGGACTTGCACTCTGTAATAATTTAAAATGACAGTATTATCTCAAAAATAAAAAGTTGAACGAGTGGAAGCTAGGAAAATTTTGCAAACAATTCGCTTATGAAAAATTACTTGTCTCTTTCTAAAGAAATTAGAAGTGAAAAACAAAACAAAAAAAAATCATAAAAGAAAAAAGTATTATAAAACTCATAGATACAAAGAAAATGATGAGAAAAAATATCATATAAAATATAAAAGAATATTAAATGCTTCCGATGAGGAAAAATAGGGCATTATGCTAATAGATGCTCACTAAAAAATTAAATCAGTGAATTAAATATAGATGAAGGATTAAATAAATCCCTCATGAAAATAATGTTAAATTCTGAAAAATTAGAATCTGAAGGCTCAGAAAAAGAATCTTCAAAAAACCATAACAATTACTACAAAAATATTGTTGAGATGAATGGCTTCTACTCTTACTGAATCCTAGAGAGATAAATTAATCAAAATATTATTGTTTAAAAATGAAGAAAAAACAAGTCGAAATATTCTAAAACTTCTAAATGAAGTAATGAAAATGAAGCTTTTTCCAATCTTAGAGTTTAACTGAAGCCCTTAGAAGAGCTTCAAATAACCAAAAGCAAACATCCACAAGAGATCTAAGACAAGAGATCTATGAAATTAAAAAAGAAATTTCGAAAATAAAAAATGAACAGTTCGTGAAAAAAGAACACCTATCCTAAATAGAAATTAATAAAGGAAAAGAAAAAATAGGAACAAAAAAATAGATTCAAAATAAATTTGGAATTGATGTGCTCAACACAATCCAGAAGGCTATAATGCATAAATGGTTTATCTCAATAAAATTCATAATAAATAAAGAATTTATAATTAACAAATTAATGGCTCTAGTAGATAGCAGTGCAGATATAAATTGTATACAGAAAGGGATAATACCCTCCAAGCTCTTTGAAAAAAGTACACAAGAGTCTAATATCTGCCAGCGACAATAAAATGAAAATATAATACAAACTACTGTTGGCCAAAATTTGTAAGAATGAATACTGTATTCCATTTCTACTAGTAAAAAGTTTTATCTTATCATATAATTCTAGGAACTCCATTCCTATTTCAGACTATGCCAATCTCAAAAATAGATGCAACAGGAATATATTCTGATAAATTTGAAAAACATATCACATTTTCAATTTTATCTCAAATCCAAAGAAAATTTTAATCAATCAAATAGAAAAAATTAACCTAAAAGAAAAAAAATTTCTTAAAAGAAGAAATTTATATTAACTCCATAAAAGAAATGATTATATCAGATAGGTCAAAAAAAGAACTGACGAAATAACGAACAAATTCCAAAAGGAAATATGCGGAGAAAATCCAATAGTGTTCTGGGACAGAAAAACATATTGTGTTGCTCTACCATATGAAGATAACGTCAAAGAAAGAATGAATTCGACTAAGGCAAGGCCTTGTTAAAATGAACAAAGAATATCTACAACTCTGTGAAAAAGAAATCACATAATTATTAGGTAAAAAAATAATCCAAAAATCTTACTCTCCATGGAGTTGTACAACAGCATTCTATGTAATGAATACAGGTAAAAAGGAAGAGAAAAAATCGTCCTGTTATTAATTATAAACCTCTTAATATAGTGTAAAGGTGGATTAGATATGAACTACATCATAAAATAGATCTGTTAAATAGATTAACCAAGACAATAATTTTCTCAAAATTCGATTTAAAATCAGGATATTGGCAAATCCAGATTAAGAAAAAAAGACAGATATAAAACCACATTTACAGTCCCCTTTGGACACTATGAATGAAATGTAATGCCATTCGGTTAAAAAAATGCTCCGTCAGAGTTTCTGAATATTATGAATATTATTTTCTTGAAATATTCACAATATATAATTGTTTATATCGATGACGTATTAATATTCTCAAACTCAATAGATGTACACTTTAAATATCTAGAAACATTTAAATAGTTGCATTAAAAAATAAATTAGTTATATCCGCTCCAAAAATGAAACTCTTTGAAACCAAAATATGTTTCTTAGGACACTATAACTAATGAAACAATATTCTCATAATTAGAAGCATCGAATTTGCTTCAAAATAAGCAACTCCAAAGATTCTTAGGAGCCCTTAATTATGTGGCAGATTTTTAAAAAAATCTACATTTAGATACAAAAATACTATACGAAAGAATAAAGAAAAATTTTCCTGAAGGAATCAAAGAACATACCAAAGTGGTTCAGCGAATTAAACAGAAAGTAAAAAATGTCCCATGTTTAAATCTAGCGGAGCCTAATAAATTCAAAATCATTGAAACAGATGCTCAAATTTAGGTTTTGGAGGAATAATAAAAAAGAAACAAAATAATTTATCAAAAGAAGAGTTGGTTCGTTTTCATTCAGAAAAATGGAACGACACCCAACAAAAATACTCTACAATAAAAAAGAATGCTCTCGATTTTAAATTGTATTTCAAAATTTCAGGATGATTTACTTAATAAATTTTTTTTACTCAGGATTGACTGCTCTGCAGTTAAAACCATAATAAAAAATGATGTTAAAAATTTAGTTTCCAAACATATATTTGCAAACTGGCAATCGCAATTATCAATTTTTGATTTATTGTTTTTAGATATTGGTAATAATTTTCAGTATATTCTTTTCTCTGGATTTTAGAGAATATTTTTCCATACCATTTTCTGAAATTTTATATTTTGATTGTTGAAAATTTTGCATTTGCAAATTTTATAATGCTGCTTCATGATTCATAGTCTAAAATTTAGTTTGGATTGGAAAGAAGGACAAGTTTCTCCTTCGTATGTTGGATGTAGAATATTATTATCTGAAACTCTAATATTTTCTATTGGAGGTCCTATATTTTCAGTTTCTATTGGGGGCATCATTGTTTGATGAAGTTTCTGAAGAAATTGTTGTGGATGAGATATTAATTTTATATTGATTAAAATTTATAGGTATTTTACAATTATCAATATATTTACTTTTACAAATATAAATATTATGTTCTTTATGTTCCTTTTGATGTTCTTCAACTAAAAGGAAAGTTAAATTATTATTAAAAAAGAAAGTGTACTGTAAACTCATTATTGAATCTAGATTGAGAATGAGATACTTATATAGAGCATCCCTTTAAAAATATAATATATTTGGATTTGGATATGAAATAGATTTACAATTATTTTTTTCCAAAATAAATCTTTGTTCTTCTGGTAAATATGTTGCATAAAAATCTTTTAGCAAGTAGATAGATTTATGAAAGAAAGGGTTTGATTTATTTGTACTCAACTGAATGGAATGTTAAAAAAAAGAGTGAGATGAGAGTTTTTAGTTTAGCATTTCAGGTCGAGTTAAGGTCAGTTTAGCGAGAGACTGAATCTATTTGGGGTGGGGCCTATCTGGGGTTAGGGTGTGACCTTTGCCTGAATAACCTTACTATGTGGTTGGATTCACTCCCAGTCAAGGAGTCTTCTATTGGAGCTAACCTTTGATTAACGAAGGTTTACAAATGATTGAAAATTTATTCCATAAAGGATTATTTGACTTAATTGTATCGCGTAATATTTTAAAAGGGGTTATTTTTGAATTATTTAAACTCCAAGGATTCTTACCCTTGAATATTGATTCAAAGGAATAATTATAGGATATAGAATTAAGCTTGTATTAGTGTTTACTTTTATCCTTTTTTATTTTTATCCTTGTAGCCTTGTATAAAGTATAATTCTATAATCTTTTTTATTTTATAAATTTTTTACTATATCAAAAGCACATTTGTATTATGTACTCTGTAGGATTTGAACCTATGACATCAAATCTAAATTCTACCAATAAGAGCACCTGTTAATTGTATTAGTCTTTTAAGTATTTTATTCTTTAATATTTTAATATAATACTAATAAAATAATAAAATTAGTGATTTTACAAGATTTCATATATTTTACTCTTATATCTTTATGTATAAAAGAAATAAAGATATAAGAGAATAAAATATAAAGACAAAAGAAGTAAAAAGCAATAAGGAAGAAGGAATTTAATTCTAGGGATCATAATAGATCTTATAGGTGTAAATCTAATTTGTATATCCCCATCATCATTCTGAAATATTTGTTCAATATTTTGGTTTATTATAGGTTTTGGTATAATAGCAGTGGGTAGTGTCCATTGCTTTGGAAAAGTAACCTCATTTCATTTAATAACTCTATTTGTGGCTGTGTGAAGCATAAGATTGGTTTCAATCATTGTGGTTCTATATGACATTAAATTCAGATTTCTTATAATAGGTTTTAAAGTATTCATTACTTTAAAATGCATTCTATATAGTAAAGCTATCGTTTCAAATCCTTCTATGAAATCATAGTCATATAATTCTATAAGAAGTTTGGTTGATTCAAATAAACTAACATCGGATAGATAAACTGAAGATTGGATAAGTATTGAAATATACCGGTCCATGACATAAACTAGTCTCAATTATGCCCATTAGTGATTGAGCCTAGTTCAAGCATCGTCCATCTCTTAGACATATGCTAATATTGAAGCATTTAATCTGAATACTATTTGGATTAATCCGATATGACTAAATTTGAATTTATTCTTATAGTTTTGTATATCATTTTCAAAAAATAAAGTATATTTTCTCATTATTATCTATTCTTATAGTTTGTTCTACCGTTTTGATAGAAGATTTTCCTTTAAAATCAAATGTTCTAATCTTATAGATTGTATTTTTCTCAACATAAGGTATTATCCATCTACTTAGATCATTTTTATTTAATGGAAATTCAACTAATTCAGAATTTTTAATATTTCGATTTCTCATTAAGGAAACTCGGGATATTCCTTTTGAGCTGCTGGCTTCCATGACTATAGACGGTAATAACTACTATTATAATCATTGACAAATAATTCTTTTAATAGTTAAGTTAAGGTTATGTCTTATATTATGTTGTAAGTAGTTATCACAATCAACTATTTACGAGATTTACTACCCTAATCACACGGGATTTACAACTCAAAGCTACAAAATGATCATAATATTTATCATTCCATATGAAATAATCTCAAGGTTGAGTTTTTGGATTAAAATCTTTGAGACAGTCAATCATTTTATTGAAATTGAATTCATTGAGACTTTTCAAGAACCATATTAATCTTAACTCAAATTAAACTAATTATTCATATATGTTTATAATAATAGATCTAATTACCCCTTTAGCTAGACAAGGATTAAAGCTCTGATACCAGATTATATGTAAACTAGGAATAAAAGCAATAATTAACTAAATAGCAAACTTACCAGATGGAAAGTTGAAGAATTTAAGCAAAACGAAGAAATAACACACTTAGCACACAACACAAATAGAGAAGAAGAAGAAGAGGAAGAAGAAGAAATGTTCCTCTTACATACAAATAAGGCTTAGCTCAGGAGAAGAGGGAATGGGTGCCGGGATAAGGTTGTTAGCTCAGGCCTGGCTGGCGAATGATGATACCCTGTCAATTTTCCAGATAGATAAGATTCTTGTCGTCTGGTGTAATAATATATCTCTGTCGATTGTACAGTAATATTTTCTATCGGTTGGTGGAATAATAACCGGCTGGTGGCATAGTGCCTCAAAATACTATCTTTAGTGATGGGGCCTCAAGTGGGTCTGCATGCTTCAAGGAGATGCTTCTCGCCTTGTTGGAATTCCGGGAATGATTTCTTTCCCTTGTTCGTTGAGGCCTCATCTTTCTTGGCTTCAGAGGTGGCTGCTGCTTTCAAATTAGTCGCGTACTGCAATAATTGAACATCCTCCTGATCTTCTTAATCGTTCGCCAATGTTGCGTTGTCGTCTAATCCTACCGAAGAACTTGTATCTAGTTGATTTAACAATTCATTGAACTGTCTATCCCACATTTTTTGGACTCATTCTTTTATATGCAGTTCATTCTCAAGAGAATATTTTCTCTTGAAGTTTTTGAATAATATTTTAAGAGAGAATCTCTGTCTTTCCCATTATTGATATCACGGATTTATTATGACCGATCACAGCCAAAATATATTTGATTTTATCATCTATTAAGACGCTTTACCACCATCGTACCTTATGAGTTCTTGTGATACACAAATTATGTACTTCATCTCGGGAGAATTCTAAATTCCATCCCCAAACTCAAGGAATTTGGCACTGGTACAAGAAAGGATTTCATATTCTATGTTTCTCATATCATTTGTATTTTCTAGGGGCAGGTATGGCTCTACGCAAATTGAATATTCGACTTTGATTTTATCCAGTAATATGGATAGTTCTGATCCATATATTCCCTATCATCTATAGAATCAGGATGAAATTGAGTTTTTTAGAATATCTGCACTCATAATAATAAGCCATGTGTAGATTTTGAAGCTATTCATTATACATTCAATATAATCCCAGAAGTTAATTTCAATTACTTTGTTCTGGGATATAGATACTTTTACTTTTCATGGGAAGAGCTGTTGATCCCATGTATCTATCATTTATGTCCTTTGTTAAGGCCTACATTATTTATTTCGAATAGATACATTTTTTTTTCTTTTGCAGTTCATTTATAATTTTCTTCTACTAAGATGTCTTTTATTGTCTTAGTTTATGCGTCAAATGAGGTTGCCTCGTCTTCTGCTTTTATATCATATAAATATGATCATAAATTGACCATATATTTTTTTTAGGAAGATTGAGGTATAGACCATTTTTCATCCTTTATTTGCCCTGCAAAAGTTCATGAGTTAGAAAATCGGGGAGATAATTTCTCTCGGAAGAAATATATTCAATATCAAAATAAAAAAATTGATAATTGTGATTGTCAGTTTGCAAATATATGTTTGTAAACTTAATTTTTAACATACTTTCTTATTATGGTTTTAATTGCAAAGCAATCAATCCAAAATAAAAATTTTGTATTAAATAAATCACCTAGAATTTTGAAATACATTTTAAAATCGAGAGCATCTCCATTTTTATTGTAGAGTATTTTTGTTGGGTGTCGTTCCATTTCCTGAATGAAATTAATATTCTTCCAAATCCTAAATTTGAAGCATCCGTTCGGTTCCGCTAGATTTAAACGTGGGAGATTTTTTACTCTGTTTAATTTGCTTCACTGAATAGCTTTGGTATGTTCTTTGGACCACTCATGAGGATTTTTCTTTAATCTTTCGTATAGTATTTTCCTATCTAAAAATAATTTTTTGTAAAAAGATGGTACATAATTAAGGGCTCCTAAGAATCTTTGGAGTTGCTTAATATCTAATAATTCGTTAGGAAATATTGAAACAAATTCGATGCTTCTATTTATGGTTCTGTTAGTTATATTATGTCCTAAGAAACGTATTTTGGTTTTAAAGAGTTCATTTTGGAGCAAATATAACTAATCCATTTTTGAATGCTGATCATTTTTGCAGCAATGATTATTATTTTTAGGGAGGAAACACTATCCATGACAACATCTGGTGATATCCTATGGGGCGATATAAGGGAAATCTGTATCTAGAACGTTTTTGTTGATTGATGATAGGCTTTGGTGACCTTTCAAAATAAATTTTTTTCATAAATAATCGTACAATCATCATAATATAATCAATTTCTTTTCTTCACAAGATATAATCAACATAAGTTTTAAAAAGGTTCTTACAAATGATAATATGTTCACTTTTTAAACAATGAACAAGCATAAAATTATAAGTTAAAGCAAACACCAAAATCATTTTTGATCCTCTATTACTCTCAACAAAATATAATCATTGTGAATCCAATTTTACTAATTTTCCTCTTCGCTTCCATGAGTTTACTCTATGTTCTAAAAGGCTTAAGGACACCTTTTTTCACATTCCCTTATAATTGTTTCACACATTTGTAATGGGGTTATAGGATAGGGAAAAACTAGTAATGGTTTTTTCGGAGACTACTTTTACCATTAAATTCTTACATACTCATTAAGATCACATCAAACAAGTAATATTTCTTCTTGACATATTACATTTTTGTTCCAAATTTTTACAAGCATAACCAAAATTATTTATATAGCATAAAACATGTAACACTAAGTCACTCACTAATTAAAATATTTAAAGCTATAATTTTCTCATTATCTTGACTATCACTACCTCATCCACCAAATTTTAATCACTAATAGTATACATGCAATTAAATATATTGATCATTACCCAACTATCAAAGCTTAAAGCTAAGAATATCAGTTTATTTTGTTTTCTTACATAATGAAAAAATATATATCATTCTATTGATCATAGTATTCACTAACTCAATGTGTTTACTTTTTAGAGTACCAATATTATATAATATTATTTTCAACCTAACTTTTTAATTAGTTTTTTGGTTGAACTCGTTCACATTGGAACTCTTGCTTAGCACTGCACCCAAGTACTGATATAGCAACCTTGGTATACTTTTACATACTCAAACATTACAACATGCCACTCCGGACTCTAACAATTTCTCAAATAATTCCTATCATGTTAATTAAACAAACTTTATATTAAATCACAACTACACAACAAAAATCCTATACCTATCTCATCCAACCTTAGGGCCAGTAACAGTGGCGTTCAACCTGTTTCACATTTTCAAATTGCTTCATAAAAATGGTGCATGATTTTATTTAGGTCTTACAAAGGAGTTTTTCTTTTTATGAGAAAAATGCTTGCTTCATTTAGAAAATCTACAAGCTTGAGTATCGTTTCATTTTATGTATGATTTAGAAATTATGTCTGCTTTTGTTCAAGTTTTGAATGATATTAATTATTTATAAGTCAGGTGATGAGTCAACTATTTATACAAATTCTATCGCATAGCGCCAATCTTTTTTACTTAAAATTTTGCTATAAAACCATCGAGATCGACACTTAACTAGCATAATATGTGCATTGACCTCTATATGACAAGCTGCAAAATCATAAAATTCATTGCCATGAAAGGTGATGGAAGTTATGTTCATTTTAACAGTCTAAGTTAAAAACAAAAACTATTATTATTATTATTTTTGCAACACTGTTGAGCATAAAATCCCAAAACAGGTACAAGGGCTATCAATTCGAAGAATTTTTACATGACAAAAATGAGATATCAAACAGTACCGTAGCCACTACGAGCTATGGCCTATTGAGATCCAATCGCCTTGTAATTGTGCAGCTATTTGTTAACCCCCTAATGGAGCAAACTGCCTTGAGTGCTTGTACTGCATTTCCTTACGAGCTTTAGGTCCCTTGAATGAAATTAGTGGCTGCTTCTTCTCTGACATTTGTGCTTATAACAGATTTAGATCCATTTTTTTGCTTCTCTTTTTCTTCCTTTTTGTTTTTCAAGACTCTTCAATACCAGCATATTCATGTTTCGATAGTGAAGAAACCTCCTTGCGTTAGTATCAGAACCCTCCTCAGAAACCCCCATAGGAGAAGCATCCTCATTGGTAGTCTCTTTACATGTGCTAATTGAGTAATACTCTGTGGCGTATAGATTCAGAGTTGGGTGAGCCTCTTCAGACATATCATCATCAAGTCGTTGACTAAGGACAATAGGGATTTTCTCAAAAAATTGTACAAGTGTATCCGAGGGAGCTCCAATTAAGCGTTTAGCATTAGGAGTCGCCTCAAACTCACCCACTTCCCTTCTCTTCAATACATCAATGAAGTTGGCAAGGGCTTTTCGAAGTTTAGTAATAGATAACATATCCTAGGTCAACACCTTTTGAAGTTCTGAATTTTTAGCTAACTTGAACTGATTAGGAAAATGTGGATCCTCGATGTTATGCACAACATCCTGATCACAAACCTCCCCACTTCCAAGGGTCAAAGAGGTGGGTTTAGCCGGGCTACATCCAACCCATCACCAACCACATGATCAACTTCACTTGTATCTGCGTTAATCAATAGGGTGCTATCCATAACATGACATCAATATGGTCTAGGCTCTAGGCATAGGCTTTGGAGCATTAACTATGTTCTTTGGAGTAAAATGTGGGCGTAGCTTATAACAACTTGTGGAATAGTGCCCAATTAAATTGCACCTTGAGTAGAAAGAAAAAAAATCTTCAAACCTCACCTCTTGGTAATAACCATTGAAGTCCTCTCCTATCCAAATTATGTTTTCAAACCCGCTTAGTAAGATCAATTTCAACAAGGACTTGAGCCACTGACGGCCTAAGTAAATTTTTCGTAGCAAAATCTACCTTGAGAGGCTTGCCGAAATATGATCCCAAGGAGTAAAGAATACCATGATTAATTAAATGCACATTGATTAGAAGAAAGTTAATTCATACCAGAACTTAGGGGTTTCACAAATCGGATCAAAAGAGGTCGTTCACTTCAATATTTTCATGTGAAAATTTGATATGAAAGAGGACCCCCTCGAGAAGAGACTTGTGCACTCTTGCTCACACAAAAGTATTATTAGAACATGTGGTGATCAATCAATCCAGCTTTGCGGTCCTCGACATCATCGCAGCAAATTTGCCTCGACATCTTCCTCCCCGCCTTTGTCGTCCCCTACATTTATAGTGAGCCAAATCACAAAAGAGAGGAACCCATTTGCCTCAATCTAGAAATTTAAAGGGTAATCTCACCGCTAAATTATTCAAAGCATCATACTCTGCAAATTACTTTATTCCAAATAAACAATCAAGCAGTTATAAAGTAATAGGATTACATTGCAAACCTAGTATACCAAATAGCCCCTTAAACTACTTCAAAAAGAATTGGAAAATAGGCTTTAGAAATATGAAACGATCATTAAAAGTACTTAAAAAATACAATAATCAGCAATATGATTAATTGTTAATGCTTCAACAAAACAATATTTGATCATTGTTTAGCCAATATTTCTGGTAAAATCTAAGAACTCAAAAATTATGTCAAAAAAATTTAAAACTTCAAGCTTCTAAAGCGTGAAAGAAAATAAAAGAAATATACAAATAACAATAATAATAATAATAACTTGAAGAAAACAAATTTCTACAGATGACTAAGATATAAGCATGGAAACGTCAAAAAACATATGATAAAAAAGTTGTCAGAAGTTCCAACCGCAATTCAATAAAGCAGACCTAAAAAATTTATTGTTCTAAGCAAGTAATTACGTGAATCGTTAAAAGACAAGTATAGCAAACTGAGACATCCAATTTCAACAAGAAACATTACTTTTTTAAATATGTTATTAATGAAAGATCAAAGCATGCAAAACTATTATAAACACAAAAATGCATTCAAAAAGTGTAGTCATTCCTAATACATTACATAAACGAAGAAGAATATATAAAGCACTGAAGTGGAAAGAAGCTTCAACAGCTCAGTACCTGAACCAACATCTAAGGCTCGCATGCCAGGTTGCAAATGCTGTTTTAATAGTTCTAAACAAGTCGCATGCATGTGTGGAGCAGATATAGTTGCATTGTAACCAATTTGCATAGGGCAATCAACATAAGCTGGGGTGCCACTAGGTACAAATAGTCCTCTATCAATTCTTTCCATGACTTCTGCCACTTTATTAGACCTGATTACGCCAAAACGCTGTAAATTCTCCACCATTGCTTTGTTCTTGTCAACTGATCCACTGGTCCAGAAATTCTGACAGTTATCACAGAAAAGAGTATCAGGCTGGTAATTTTAGAAAGGCATACTAGAGAATCAATTTTCTCTTCTTTCATTTCTAGAGGATCACGATTACTATTGTCCGGCCAAAATGGCTTGAAGAATTTGTTTTTTAATTCCATTGCTAAATTCGTAACATGCAATTTTGACCACTCGTCTCTCTAACACTACAAAGTTCGTAACCTCTTAATATTTATCACGATTACTATTGTTCGGCGTATTAAGAATCTTACAACAACAAATTTCTACAAAGAAGTAAATATTAATGCCATGTTGAAAAAGACTCAAAATAAGCATTAAGAGCATTGCTTAAGTATTCAAATAAACCCCAAAAACTAAATATTTTGCCAATTATAAATTTGGGATTAATTGCATGCCCTGAGGTACCTACAAATTTTCTCTTTCCTACTTTTCAATATCATCTATCTTAACTCTTGGGAGACATTGAGGCTGTTTTGAGATATCATAACATTTTCCAAGCATTAACATGAATCAACCTTGAACTGTGTAGTCATCCTGTTCCCGTGAAGACTCATCTACGCCCAAGCCGCCTTTGTCACTATCTGAAATTTTGACTCCGATTTGTCGATTAATCGCAACCCACTTTGTGATAGGTTCAAGTTATCTTTCTTGGCCCGTCTCGACTATTTCGCTCGTAATTCCCTCTTCTCCATCTGCCTCTATGTTCCTAGCTATCTCTGACATCGCTCTGATATCAGACATTTGTCGTCATCCAAATCCTCTGGTGGCCACAAGTGGTGTCGATTTGGGTTGTCTGCTTATGGTCACCGTAGGCGTGGTCAAGGCCTTGAGCGGGGAGGTGACGATCCCCTCTCTATTTTCCCTTACCCCTCCCTCTTCCACCACTTCCTCCAAATCTAATTCATTGGCTACAAGAGGTAGATGTGTTTGTATCTCTGATTTTTTCGACTTCTTCTCCAAACTATATTTGGAGAGAGCTGCCACCCCCCCTTTTGATTGGTGGGGATGGCGACCATGCTGCCTTTGAAGGCAGCAACCCACTTTGTGATAGGTTCAAGTTATCTTTCTTGGCCCCGTCTCAACTATTTCGCTTGTAATTCCCTCTTCTCCATCTGCGTCTATGTTCCTAGCTATCTCTGACATCGCTCTGATATCAGACAATTGTCGTCATTCAAATCCTCTGGTGGCCACAAGTGGTATCAATCTGGGTCGTCTGCTTATGGGTCGCCGTAGGCGTGGTCAAGGCCTTGAGCGGGGAGATGACGATCCCATCTCTATCTTCCCTTACCCCTCCCTCTTCCACCTCTTCCTCCAAATCTGATTCATTGGCTACAAGAGGTAGATGTGTTTGTATCACTGATTTTTTCGACTTCTTCTCCAAACTATATTTTGAGAGAGCTGCCACCCCCCCCCTTTTGATTGGTGGGGATGGTGACCATGTTGCCTTTGAAGGCAGCTACTTCTCAACCAGCTTCTTTACACATCCCAAACAATGTGAAGCTCCTCTCGTGTGGCCTCCGGGTAACCTTAGGTCCCACTTTTATTTGCCCAAATTGTTTCGAGATGCAAGCCCCTTCCCTCCACACCTGTAGTTCAATTTCAAAGCTTTAAAGATAGTAAGCATGCATTTTCTTCACGAAGGAAAAGGTGGTGGATTTAGAACGCTCTTACATCTTTTCAATCTTTAGAAATTACTCACATGAGAAAAAAAAAAGTTTGCATCAAGGATGTTTTGGCTAATTTCTCGTTGAGAGGCTCATAGTCCATTGTTCCATTAATAAGTGTCACATTTTCAAACACTTCAACAACAAAATAAACTACATGCTGATCTTCTCCAAATATCTCAGTCATCAATGGGTTTGCTACACGATTGCCGAAATAGGCTTCAATTTTTTATCTTGCGATGAAATCACCTTTTAAACCTGTATGAATCTCATTCCCTGAGCTTCGAATTCATTTCTATAATAAAGCACTTTGAATTTTGGATTCCTTCTTTAGTTGGCATTAACAAGTAATCGATGTGATTGATACTAGCATTCAGCATCTAGTTGCCAGAGTTCTTGTTATAGATTGTATCTCCGCTCTACACCCTTATGAGGTTAAAATTGTCCGTGGAATATCGGCTTTTGGCAAAAGGCTGTGCCCAAGAACATGCCAAAATATTCTTCTTTCTGTCATGCGATCAGTCACGACTTGTCTTCCGGCTATAGAGCACATCCCTCAAAACTTCGTCTGCTCCGATGACTCCTTCCCCAGCCTTGGCTTCTCTAGCATAGGTTCCTTCAGCACTAGCTCTCCCAGGCCCAAATCTTCAAGACCAGACTCCCCGAGTCGCAGCTTCACCGATCTCTCCATCTCTTGGGTAGAAGGTCAAAGATTGCCCTCGCATCGCTCTTCTCAACAGTTTGGCTAGAGGTGCATGAGACAAGCTATTGGAACACCTAATATAAACTAGCCTTAAAATGCAATGAATTCATCATTCGTTAGAGAGGCTTGGCTAAATCCAAAAGAGCGCAATTTATCAAGTTATCTAAAACAGTTTAAACATTAACGCAGCGAATTTAGGATAATCAAACAATCAATTATTCAGGCATAATACAACTATTCTTTAGAGAGAATCATTATTGGGTTCTTTCATCAAACTTTCATATTTCATAGTAGAAGAGTGGTTAGAATCACTGTTCACTTTCTATTTTGTATAAATGCTAAATGAAACATAAGCTTGAGTTCAGACTGCACTGGGTGTCCTTAAATCTCATTTACTCTAATCTCAAACACCTATTGAGGATCGTTAGGCAGTTTACTTAAAAATGGTGATTTAAATTCAGGGCTCCCACAACTCTATACCTTCTCCTATCGCATGTTGGTCTACAATTCAACTATCTAAACATTTACTTCATAACCTTGTCTCACAAAAGCTTACTCTTCTTTTATAGTCTTTTGACTTCAACTATTGTCTCACATATTGGTATATCTTCTTCTATCGTCTCTCTCAATCGATTAGAACTTAAATAGAAAGTGAACAGATTACCTGCAACTGAGTTAGTTCTTGCATTCATTGGAATAAAACTAAAAAAAATCAAATCAAATCTTCTATATTAAACATAAAACTAAATAGCATATCTAGTGACAAATCCAAGAAGCAAACGTTGGATCTATAGCCCAAGTATGCAATTTCTTATGATAAGTTGTGGCAAACCTCTCAAGTCGAACGTGCACAAGCACATAATCTCCTTTGAATTCTTTTTCTGATCTAGTTGAATTAACTTTACAAGCATATTTATTATTTGTAAGTTCTATTAGTATAAAAATATTCATGCAACTTTTAAAAAGCAAAAGACTATGCAGCAACCGAATAGAGATAATTTGAAATCCCCAAAATGTCAACATGTTTTTAGGATTAAAACCATACACAACCTCAAATGGCATTTTCTTAGTGATCCAATAATTACATGCTAAACTTCAATAAATTTGAAGGGCTTTGATGATCGGATTTCTTTGTTCCTTCACCCCTCACATCGCAGTTATGCATGCTCAGTCTTTTTGTGATGACCCGATGCCAATTCAGCGAGAATTGTCCCGACATCGAGTACTCACATACCGTAAAATCATATTGAGCAATTTGAAAGAAAAAGAACACACATATAAAAGCCAAAATATAATTCTCACTCATTAAATGTCCTGATTTCAAAAATCTCCAACGTTCCTCTTACAAAGTTAATCAAAAATGAAACAAAAGGAAAATAAAAATAAAAGTAAAAGTAAAGTAGCGCCGTAAATTTATCAGCAAGTTTGAAAATGTATGTGTAATGACCCTAGGTCATTGATAAAGAAATTGTTAATGTCCCGCAAATTCCAGTTTCCATTCCGTTGAAATCTTCCGCAAATTTTAGTTTTCATTCCGTTAAAACCTCCCGCTAAAATCTGTCTTTTCAAATCCAATTAATGCCAAATTGAATTAAATTAGAAGAAGAGAAGAAAGGAAACGAAGGTTTAGAAACCGTCGGCATTTAAGACCGACGGTTCAATCTAGAAAGAAACGTGAATCACTCAATTCCTTCAAAACGCGCAATTTCCATAAATGTTCGCTGATTGTCGTAATCCACGCAAAGTAGCCGAAGAAATCGGGTGTGTGTTACGCACGCACACCCTATTTAATCGAGCGCATACCCCTCGATTATTCACTACCTCCTCTCGCCTCTCCCTCTCTTCCACTCAAGCCGTAGAAGCGCACCTGAGCCGACATCCAGCAATAAGAGTCGATCCTCCTTACGCTTGTGCGCCGAGAGACGGAAGTCAGGAGCTCGTAGCGCTCGACCTCTGCTTGCGTGCGGTTGCCTTCACCGAATCAACGCTGCGCCGGCTTCTTCCGCCTCCATTCCGACGCCGATCGCTCGATCCTCTGCGTCTGTGCGCTCGATTCCGCGCTCGACGTAAGGTAAGAGTTCCTCTGTTCGATTCTCCTAAAAGGATAATATATATATGTATATATATATATGTATATATATATATATCTATAATAATAATAATAATAATAAAATTAGAATAGAATAAATTAATTTGACTTTAAGTTTTATGTTACGATTTTCATGAGTAGTATAATTCAGTTAATCTATTGTATGCTGGATCAAACACGAAGCATCTATTTTCGTGCATTAGTAGCAAACCCTAAATATTTAATCTCAGCTTTGGTTTAATCATTAAATCATTCTATTAAAAGATTTATGAAACAGAATTTGATATTAATGTATGCTTAGGTTGAAACTATAAATTGGGTGAGTGCTATGCTATGTCACCTGCAACTAAAATTCTACATGAGAGTGTGTTAGACTAGGAAAATCTATGCAATATACTAACTTCTATTTAATGTAATTTGATACATTTTAACCTATAAATCTTTGGATTCAAATTATGCATGAAATTGGGGACAAAATTAGGAGTTTTAAGAAAGCATTATTTAGCCTAAAATTCTTCCTATGCCATTAAGATTTTAAGTAAATAAATTTAAAATCAAGTTTAGGAATCGGAATGTAAGTTTTAAATCTTATAAATAGGTTGTTACAAAGTTTAATAAGATCTCAATTATAATTTTGCAGATACATCGAAATTGTGAGTGAATCGTCTTGAATAAGTCAAACACAAAAGGTACACTGGATATTATTTTTATGCTTTTTACTATCATTTGCTGCTTAAGCATCGCTTTGAGCCTGTTTTGTACTGCTACTTAATGCGTTATTCTTAGTACTAATGATGTAAAAGAAACAAAATAATGTTTACGTATTTTGTGAATGCTGCAAGAAGGGTTCCGAAACGGAGCATGAATAGGTTAAGGACGGGGCTAGTCCTCGGGAGCTATAAGGGTGCCATCTGGAGCTTTTGAGGGAGGCCCAGGTGAAGGTTATGCTTAAATGTATGTTTATTGCCATCTGAGGCTCTTAAGGGGCCCAGGTGAAGGTTTATACTTAAATGCATATGAACACAGTCTCATGGTTCTGACTTTGCCCACCAGAACTGTTATCATTGCTTCATAATATTATAGACATAAACATAAATATGAACTTTTATGTGATCATTACTTTTCCCTTTGAAACTTGGCATATGACAAGAGAATATTCATTTTTACAGGAGTTATGATTATCTTTTTGCTATACACTATATTTCCTTGTAATTAATATCTTGCCTTCCGTTTTTGCCTAAAATATATTTTTTAATATCATTTGTATTTAAAATATGCACTAAGGCATTATTTTTATAATGACAGATCAGATATAGCTGGAGGAAGCTAATATAGTTTAAAGATATTGCGCAATAAATTAATGGATTCTAACTGCCCCTTCAAAGGATAATTATTTTTGTATAATGAAAGTTATGTAATAAATTATGAATTTTGTTTTATTTTAAATTGAATGAATGCTATTTCTTACACTTGAATAGCTCTGGATGTGTTTAACTACTATTTTACCTAACTGCCAATATGATTCTGTGGAAAGATGTATCCGATGTTAAATTGGTTGTTACCAACCTAACATGGGTCATCACAGTATGAATTAGGGCTCTTGTTTGAATTCTCCCAAAAACACCTGACATGATATTATAAAGAAAACAATACCAGGATTGAAATTCCCAATAATTAGATAATACTCTAAATACCGCAGTAAACAATACAATATTACACTTTTATAAAAGTAGAGTTGTGATTAGCGAAAATAATGGTGTAATAAATATGTACAAAAAATAAGACAATATCGTAAAAGGAATAATCACCTGCAAAAAGTATTATCACAAAATGTAAGTTATTGATATCGTTTTTTTAGTAACTCACCACGAATGTTGCTGATGCCATTTTTCCAATAACTCACGAATATTATTGATGTTATTTTTCCAGTAACCCACGAATGTTGTTGATATCATTTTTTCAGCAACTCACGAATATTACTAATGCCATTTTTCCAGTAACTCACGAATGTTACTGATGTCATTTTTCAAGTAACAACCACGTTATAAAAGGGATATTGGTTCCGAACAATCAACCAAGCTTCAATATGAATTTGGCTCAAAATAAAGCTAATCAGCAATAAAGTGCAAAAAATAATACATGGCATATACTAGGTACCTTTTCCTTTCAGTTCAAAAGTGCGATAATTTGTTCGAATCTGCATTTAGATTTGAAGTTCGATTTTTGAGTTACTGCAATAGCAGTAATATTTATTATATGTTATTATTATCATTATAACGATAATAATAATGTACGAAAGAAAAAGACAGAATAGAAATTACTGAATTGAAATTGATAAAAATGAAAATAATTATCTTATAACATTTTCACTATTATTCATTATTAATTAATGAAAACAATAATAATGTGAATGACGTAATTGAGATTATAAAACTATCATAACAATAAATATTATGAAAAAGAACTAAAGAATAAAGAAGGCAAAATTTCTCCTCATTTTTCCCTCGCCTCTTACCTAGGATAGTGTTGCCAAAAACTGAGGGAGGTCGCATGGCTGAAGGGGGTGGCTGGAGGGGTGGTCGGACGTCTGGCCTGAGTGACTATTGGCCGGCTAGGTTGGCTAGGAGCTAGGTGGCTAGCAACGGTAGGAGGGCTAGATGGCAGGAGGTGGGGGGATTGGCTAGCAGGGAAAGAAGGGGAATTTGCTGTGGGAGAGGAAGGGGTAGGCTGAGAGGTACAAGTAGAGAATGGGAGAGAGAGGGAGAGGGCTGGGCGGGGTCCGGCTCTTGGCCAACCAACCTGCACCAAAAGCGGCGCAGGCGGCTTACCTAGCAGGCGGAACCTTCCGCCTGCGGGCTCTGTCTTGCCGACAGAGCTTGCGATCGTAGGATCCTGCGATCTGAATCAATGGGTGGGGGGAGGGGGAGAAGAAGAAGAAAATTCTTCAAATAATTACTTAAATTTAAATTTCTTGCATTTTTTCGTCGTTTGGAGTTCAAAAATAACGAAACATAACACCGAGGCGTGTTACGGTGTAATGAACACCCTCACGGCAAAATTTTCGATTCAGAGTAATATTTTATTTTAAATTAATTTCTAAAATTTTAAACTTCAAAAATTAATTGAGATCGAACTGACGTTCCAAAATCGATGAAACTTCTCGAGGAGCTTTTAAATAATATACTCAACATAATGACATGAAAATCAATGAATTTGAACACATATTTAATATTTTCAATTTATTGAATTTAAAATGTTCAAAAAAATAAAGCTGGAGTTTTCATTATCAGAATTTCTCCCAAACTATGGCACTTTGATCTAAAAAATATTCTCATCTAAAGGTATTTTTGTTTACCATAATTTGAAGTTCCCCGGGATCCTGACGTTAGAGTCGGAATTTTAATCTAATTTGCAAAATAACGACATTGTGTCGTTACACTTTCTAACGATCTTTTGACTTCTACTTCTAAAGTCTCACAATTACATACTCTTCGCCCTCTAATAGATTATTCAATGGCAAGTTACTTTAGCATTTCCAATTCTAGAATCTGAAGAAGCTATTTTCTCAAGAAATGAATCAGAAAGATCTTTCAAATTCAGATATAGATGACTATAATGTGAACAATTCCCTACTAACTACACACACTCAAGATTTATCTTAGATCTTTAGTTGTACCAGTACAAAATTACTCTCAGTTTCGCACCAAGATGAAAGCTTTATTGACTTTAGAATATAGCTTTCTAAGCCTAAGAGGCTCTTGGAGTTTAATAAAATAAGTTAAAACCACCAAAAGTAAAGTTAAGTTTGAAACTTACTATTTGAACTACAAGTACTTATTAGATTTAAGGTCAAAAGTCAAAACTACTTCTCTCTATACCCTCTACCCTAGTCGTCCCTTAGAAAGAGATATGCCAATTTTATCATTCTATGGGTCAGCATCTCCAACTAAACATCATTATTGAAAATGAAAGCTCCTTGCTACAAGATGATTGCACATCCTTCACAATTGTAAGCCAGCTCACTCATGCTACTACTTAAATGGAAACAAATCCACCACTAGACATTGAATTCAGTATAGAGGCTTAACGCCCCTCAAAGAAAGTGCAGCCAGTTTTTCTCACCGGTTCATGTATTCTTTGGTCTTTTTCTTTTTTGCAAATAGAAAAAAGTTGACTTTATCGAGTAGATGTTCATATCACAACCTTCTTATGAAGAAAGACAAGTAGTCGTTGACTCATGGAAAGGTTAAAGGAAAGCTATAATCAATGACATCAATGAGCTCTCAACTAAGACAGGGCACAGTGATCAAGAAGCATTCAACTACGCATAATCGACAAACCACTGCTATGAGAGTCGTCAAGCAAGAGAATCACAAGGAGGTAAAGAAAGCAAGCTTTTTTTTACTTTCAACATGAAGCCAAACTAGATGCCTCATTCTTTCTTTTTCTTTCTGCTTCCTCCACGAAAAACTAGTATTTTTAATTCTTTATTCAAAAAGCCATGTTATGAAGTGGGGATTGAACTAAAATAAAAGAAGACCATTCACATTACGTGCTAAATAAGAAAGAGAATATTTGTCTACAACTACCGGAATTTTTACTCATAACAAGCATGATGTATTCGCTTAAGCAACATTTTTTGTGTTGTAGCTAGCAAAAGGTAACTCGCTATTGGTTAACCACGTTTTATTTGAATAGATATTTTCCCCACTGATCGTCGAGCACTCATTCAACTATCAAACTAATGATAGACCTTTGGGCAAGAGAAGGTTGTTTAAGAATACAAAGAAACCATAACTCCATATTGGTTATAGTCTCACTTTAGTTAAGTATTAGACAATTTAGAAACTCTTTGGTCCCTTGCCTTAGTTGTGGGGGTGTAAAGCTTTTGGGGCAGTGAAGCAGAAAACATAAAAGGCTCAAGCAAGAGCGAAAAGGGGGATAAAATGCTTTTGTACCAGAGGTTAGGCTTTCACGTTTAGACCTGTGCCGACACCTAGTATCTCAAATGCCTATGGCCCTACATGGCAATCATATGGTAAAGGATCTGAAGGTGAAGCCTTAGAGTATCTACACCGACAGCCTTTCACTAGGTATGGATCACAGCGGTACCTTTGGCCGAGGTTGAGGACATAATAGAACTTATGAATAGTTTGGCTCATCATCAAAAAGAATATTAGACAAAGAAGTAGAATCTTTTGTTTTAAGAAACACTATGCATTAGGATAAACCCATGCCTTCTTAACCAGCCTGACCAAGCATCATAAGAAAAGCATAAAAACAAAACAAAGATCAAGAAATTATTTGCAAAAACTTGTTTGTTCAATCCCACATGCCCCTTAATCTTCGGGGTTTGCTATGTCAAATGAATATTTCAACAAAGAAACATGTGAAAGCCTTGAACTGAGAAGCAGTTTTGTGAATCAATTACGTCAAAGTAAAACAATAAAGCATAACCGATAGTTTGAAGAGTGAATTGCCAAGCAAATACAGGTGAGCCTTTGCCTTATTCGGTGGCGCTTTTCCAATGATGATTCCTATATGCCAACACCAACCATTATTCAACTAACTTACGTTGAGACGCTTCACCTTAATTACTAATTGCACTACACTAGTAAAGAAGAAACTCATTCTATTCCAGAAAAGTAAATAATCAATCGATGATGTTCACTTTTTTTGAAAGTTCAACATTTATGAATCAATTGTAATAATTTTACTTCAATCATAGTATGCTCTTAATAAACTCAGTATTTTCACTCTAAACTACAAGAATAACTAACTCAGTCATGCCTCCGGTGAATATTCTCCAATAGACGGGGAACAGAATGTATGGGTGATGGATAGGCCATAGGGGTACCCCGAGATATACACTAGGGTAAAAAATGTCGAACAAACAATGATGCCCCCCATTTTCATTTCGTGGAAGTCCCCGGCAAAAGAAAAGATTGTATGTGATGGCGTGTTCTGCTGCTTAGTACGCTTAAAGAGTTTGCTCCTATTAAGTTGTGAGTGGCGGTTGTTATAGAAGATGAGACTAATTCAAAAAATTTTAAGTTGGTAATCTTAATCCTTTTATAGTAATATTTCTTTTTTTTTTCAAATAATACATCTAAAACACCCTTTAAATATGCTTTTGGTTTTAACAAATAAATGAAATTACTCCTTTTTCAAATATTCTCACATCTTGAATTAAGATGCTCATTCATCATCATAATCAAGAACTATTTTAAGACTTTGATATTTAATGATATTATGAGCAAAATTAAAACCAATACTTAAAATAAAATATCATTTAATGAGTATCTTATAATAATGCACATTAATCCACCATTAATGGATATTAATAAAGTGCAAGTCAATACTATGTATACGTGTGTATAGATGTACAATCCTTAGAATTTATAGTTAAAGGTTAAAGTTATGTGAATTGAGGAAAATTGTCATTCTATCTTAAGATATATTAATGTATATATGCGTATGGGATGGTACATGAAGCAAATCCTCTAGTTGTACTAGCTGGGAATGTAGACATCGTACAAATAAAAAAGGTTATGAAAATGGGTATGGGAAAAAATTTTAAAAACAATTGAAAAGGGAATGGAAAAGGTTTTGACAGTGTCCCTATAATCAATGAGCTCGTTAACAAAATTGATAAGTATGCTATAATATGTAAACATGGAAACCGTTTAAAAGTCATTGTTAATGCTTTTAAAAAATAATTCGCATGTCTTTATAAGAGTAAAAGAAGTATGAAAAAAGCCAATTTTTTTCATATTAAATAATTATAAAAATTAATATTACAATAGATAACGTCCAAATAAACTTAATAGAGAAATTAACAGCCTACATGCTTATTTTATAATGTCATAAATTGCATGCACTTTGATTTAATTTCCTTCATTAGAGCTGCTAAGATTATACTGACAAAGTTATCATGTAACTCACAACACCCACATTTTGCAAGATACAAGGTTCACGGCAAAAAAAAAAAGCAGACAATGTCTACAACAGCAAAAAGATTCCACTTAACAGGTGTGTTTTTTCGGAAACTGGCGAGGGCACAAAAAGTACAAAAAGGAGGAAAAACGAAACAGAAAACATTTGAAGAACAAGTAACACGATAGAAATATTCTAAGCAAAAAAAAAAAAAATCAAAAGAAGAAAATTTTGAGAGATTTAGGACTCAGCACTACTTTAGGGCCCTAGCGTGGCTCGAAGTGATGCCTTTTATGGAAATACTTTATGGTTGATTAGTGGCTCTTTCACTTTTTGAGGATTATAAGTTGGTTTGATAGAAAAATAACAATGCCAAGAATTCTTATCAGGCGGCATCGTGTCAGTTTTAGCATTAAAAACACACACTCGGTCACTTCAATAAAATCATTTGACAGCCAAAGAACAAAATCTCTTTCTTCTTAGCACAGACGTGTAGCGTAACACACAGACTGTATCCGCCTATCTAAATGCAAAAAAATCGGCAGCAATACATCAAATCTCCAATTAGCTTTCCACAATCCAAACAAGCCATAAGACGCAAAGTTCACAACAAGATGAACAAATCCTAAGAAAGATGATCAGAAAAAATGCAAAGAATGTACAGAACCCTAGCAAGTGCAATCACGATGATAAAAACGGAGAGGGATGAAGGAGTCGTCATTTAAAAATGGAAACAGCGAGCGGAGTACCTCCATTCTAAAGTATTTGCGAACGTCCGAACGGATGATTAAGATCTTAACTGATGAGGAAGAGATGAACTGAGCTAGCGTGAAGGCAGTCTTCTCTCGCAAGGATTTCCACACAGGAATCCCGAAGCGTAGGCTCGACGCAACAGCTTTCATTGCCCTTATTCTTATTATTGTTTGATACCTTTATTCCACTGTCAGTCTTGCATTATGCATTATGCGTTATGCTTTACTCGTGGCAGTCCCTATAATAGGTGGAGGAATGGTTTCTTAGTGTGACTTGAACCCTCTTAGAGTTTTCAAACTTTGAGGTAATGTGCAATATTTAACAAATCTATAATAGATATATGATGAGACTCTTAGGTTCTTTGGTTAGGATAGGTATAGGTGGAGTATTAAAAGCTAAATGAGAGGTGGTGATTATAATCAACTGAAGTTTAGCCTCATTCTTTAACTTTGATGTTATATATTACATTAGTACCATCATTTTGTGATGCAATTGATGGAATTGACATAGGTCACAAAGTGCTACTGAAGTAGTACTAATAGTGTGGAGATTTCTTAATATGTGGGAGTGCTTAATTAGTTGTGAAGTTAATATGGCAATACTTATCACGCAAAATCTTGCGTCTCACAATCCACGACCACTTCTCAATTCATTTTAGAGGTAGTTATTCCAAAATATTTTGCGTGGTTAATCAATTTCATTGAAGATAAACTAACTCGCAAATAATCGTCAAAATCATGTCACTTGAATAATTCTATAAATTGAGTCATCTAATATAAAAATTTGCTAGGGCCATAAGTGTCATCATATATATAAATGAGCCTATGCTTTTTATCTTTCTCATTAGATCTCTCCCCAACCCTCTCTAAGATGCACCTAAATTCATATGTCAATCACTTATTATCTTATCGAATTCTTAGTGTCATATCTTCGAATATGCATCACTAGTCATCCTTTAGGAAGTCTATATATCTTACATTTTAGGTTATATCTAATCTCTTAAGGAAAGTCATCTATTGATTGAAATGAAAGGTATGACATGCCTTAGACATAGTTTGAAGTGTTGGGTGATAATGTAGTGGTCAAGGATATTGATCGCTCATGAAGTGCATTGCTTTGAGGACTTGTACAATTTGGGTTTTTATCCTACGATCGAAGGCTCTAAGCCCTCCATTCGCTGATTTAATTCATTTTTAATTGGTTCTTAGTTAGTTATGTTGTTGTTAATGTTATTAAGAATTTAAATAATGCACAGCACAAAATTTATAAAAAAATATTGAAAATTAGTAGAGAGATGCAACAAGTAGCTGATGCAGCTAGTAGTTGTTTTAAATTTAAATTCAATGTAGCTCAATCACACACTTAAGGGCTATTTGGTGGCACATAAATTCACAATGCAGTCTCTCAAAAATTAGAATAGATTTTGAGATTAATTGAACGATCTTTGTAGGTGGAGTTTCACTTAATTGAGAAAAAATACAATACTTGCACAAAGTTCTTACAATTTATGTCCAAACAATTATAAATAATAATTATAGCAAAATTTAAACTATAGAAAGCTTAAAATGCAAGAAAATAATATGATTTACATCGCTTGAAAACAAACAAATCATCACTCATGTGCTGAAACTTTTTGCCTTTTCTTCTTGAAAGAGTGCTAAGATCCCATTAAAATTATCATTAGAGTGTAATGTCACATTCAGGAATCTAATGATGCAAATGACATTTAAATCAAAACTCTATATGGACCTTTCTGAAGGCTCATCACGTAAAAATGGAATCACTTGGCCCAAATCAGGTCTAATAGGTTTGATCGAGCCTACTGGTGTAATTGGGTGTAATGCCTCGTTATAAAATTTGATATATAAATCCAACAATGGGCATTACATTAGTACTTAATACTGGATTAGAGATTTCTAACCCACTATTGAGTACTACTTTTACTAAATATGCAGAACTACGGGTTGAAGAAAACTCAAACATTCTAATTAAACATACATTATTTATAATAAGAAAATATACAACATGAAAGAATAGTCTGAACATCATATAAAAGTTATTATTATAAATTGAGGAATGAAACACTCATCCTCACATTCTAAAATAAAAGGCAAGTAATTAGAATCTGTAGTACGCAATTATTGACCAGGTTCATCTTTGGGTACATGATCTGCTCCAAGCTAATCTATCATATTTACTTGATAGATGGAATTGTGTAGCCATAATTATGAGTTTCAGATAGAATCTCTAATTGAAGATTTTTAGGAATCCAATTTCTATTTTCTTGATAGAGATAGTTTCATTTTCTATCCTTAATTCAAATCTCTTGATGTTTTCAAAATCAGTTTTCAATTTATCAGAATCTTTATCTTCCTTTTGATCTACCATAATTCTACTTTTTAAGGTTGACTCAGAACTACTTTTAACCAGCAAGGCTCTTAATTTAGATACGCTGATAGGTACGATACTTAGCCCGTCAAAGTCTTATTCTGAGGATTTGCTAATTAAGGAAGATAGGAATGATTTATGCTTAAAGCATTAGCTACCACATTCACCTTTCTAGAGTGATAGAGAATTTTCAAATCATAATCACAAATTAACTCTAACCATCTTCTTTGCCTACAATTTAACTATTTATGAGTAAAGATATATTTGAGGTTGTAATAATCCTAGGTTGTTACTTAACCGAATTTTTAACTTGATCATATCCAAATTGTCATTACATTAAGTTCATCTAGCTATTAGAACCAAACTCTAAAGTTTTAGAGCAATTCGGAGCTCAATCGTATTTTTTAGAATATTTAATTAATTAGAAAATTGAGATATTTAATTTGGCCTCGAAATCAAAATCTGACTTTTCCATTGCGATTATTACCCTCAAATTAGCTATGAGTGATATTTTGGATGTATTTGAAAGTTGTCAGATTTTTACAAATATTTTAATATTTTTAAATACCCTGAAAAAATAGAATAATTAAATAATTGTCGGAATCAAAATCCAACTTCTACATTGAGTTCCTCACCTCCAAATAAACTAGGAGTGAATTTTTTGGGATTTTTGGAGCCCATTTATAAAATTAAATTTTTAGAGATTAATTAATTAATCAAATTAAATTAAAATCAATTTCCTTAATTCTTGTTTTTTTTCCTTCTCATTTTCTTTGGTTGGGACCCGCACCTACTGAAATCAACGCCTCCCCATTCCCTTCTTCCTCTAAGCACGCAAGCCATCCTTCTCCCACTTCATTTTCTACCTAAGCCATCTCCTCCCATGTTGTAATGGGATGAGTCAAGCTCATCCCATCATAAAGGCCATGCTCCCCTCTCCTTTAAAGGCTCTCAACACTTCCTCCATCTCTTGCTATCAAGCTGAAGCTCATCCTCTCTTCTTCCCTCCATTGGTGTATTTGCTGTTGAAGAAGCTCTAGAGCTCAAGCTCCTAAGTTCTTACAGAAAATAAAGCTTTCTTCCTCCATTTGCTTCCATTTTTAGGTCTAAGGTACCTCCCTTTTCTCCCATTGGTTGATCCAATGGCTACTTCATATTATTCTAATACTAATTTCATCTCCTTAAAAACATGTGGTTACGATAAGGAATCCATTAGAGCTCATCAAGGTTTTGAATTTCTAGGTAGAAAATAGACTCTATTTTTCTGATTTTTTTTATACAAAGATCTTTAATCTCCTTATTTGCATCGTTAAAATGATCATTTCTTACCAATTTTAGTATCGATGGAAAGGTCTCGAAAATATATTTCTATCGGTATTTGGCACTGCACGTAAGATGCTTTAAATTGAGAGTATTTGAGTGCGAAAGGAAATACATTTTGGTTTTTGCACAGGCAAAATCACCGTCGGGCGCTACAGCGCGCCGCAGTGCCTGAAAGCGCTGCCGTGCACCGTAGCATTTATCTCTCGGGAAATTAGGCACTGCAGTACCTAAGAGCATTGGTGCGTGCCCCAACGTCGAAATCCGTCGCAGCGCCTAAAAGCGCTGCTGCACACCCCGCGCCTCAAAAAAGTTAGAGCCACAGCGCGTCGTATGGCCTGGCTCTCAGCTAGGGACCGCTGCAGCGCGCCACAGTGCACCGTAGCGCGTGACTCTCTGTCAGGGACCGCTGCAGCGCGACGTAGTGCCTAGAACTGTCCATAATTGCCCATATTTGTGATTTTTCACATTTTAATGACTCTATGACCCTATTAGGATCAAAATATATCAAATTTGAACTTGGTTTTGATAAAATCAAGCATTGGATAAATATATATATATATATATATATATATGATTTGTAAAATTCATGCTTAGCAATTTATTTGATTAGACTTAAACTTGGAATTTCTTGGATTGTAAGATAAAGTACCAATCGCTGAAGTGTATAATTAGTGAATGACAGCATACAATTTCTAATTAACATCATTATAATTATCATGTAATCTGAATTTCTTAAAGCATCATTGATTTTGAACTTAATCAACCTTAATTAGTCTTAAGGGAAAGTTGATCTAAATTGATCTTCTTGATTTAGCATTTAATAATTTGCATGAATTCGATTAGTAATTGCTAATTTAGCATTTGAGTCTAGCATATTAAATCATAAGTTCTAAAGATCTTAAAATAATCTTAGCCCCTTCTCTTCATCTTGATTTATGAAATTTAATAATATATAACTAGTATTAATTACCTTATCAAAATTAATCATAATATTATTCATAAGAAAATGTTTCAATGAAAACCATAAGATTAAAGATAAGTTGGAGTCTTAAGTGATTAAAATCTAAGTCTTAGATCCTTAGTGATATTCCATATAAATCCATTTGAATTGTTCCATCTTATTCTTAAAATTCATATTTGATTGAATCCTTTGGAATCCTTTATGGGTTTAAATTGATTCAATCTATAGAATAATATGATTATTCTATAGAGCGAATTTAGATCTTAGATTCTTAAGTTCTTAATTGATTATTTTCTCTTATAATTATAGATTTATCATTTCTTTAAGATCCTAGTTTCCTAAATCTTTCAGCTTCTAAGGTCCTCTAATTTTAGAATAAGTGTGGGTGTGAACCCTTAGAGCCTTAGAAGTTTAGTACCTAGAATTCAAGTTTAAACCCTAATTTGGAGTTTGAACCCATAATTCTTAGATCTTGATTGGCTTAATCAATATTTGGGTTTGAGTTATCAAAATACAATAATTAAGTTGTTGATTAATTATTTAACCTTTGTAATTATTATTCTGATTATGAATTAGAACTTGTTAAGTTCTAATATTAATTATAAGGTCATAAATTTGAGTTGTACTGGATAGATAGATATTGGAGATCCTATGCTTATATTAGCTCAGAATAGATAGAACGAATTAAATTTAGACAACAACAGATATCATATATATCTAGTTGAGTCTCTTGCTTACTTGATTATTACTACTTCGCATACCTTGTGTTTGAGCCTATTTCCTTGGACATAATAGTTAGACATAGGATATTTGATAAGTACCCTATGTTAGATTTGAATTTGCATAAACATGATTTTACTTCATTTAGTTCATTCAGCTCATTCAGTACAATAGAGTGTGTTATAATTTAGTCTACCTCTTCAGTTCAGTTCTTTATTTGTAGATTAGACTCAAACCTATCTATGTGCTTGGCTAGGGGGATATATGTCTAAGTCTATAAGTTCAACTCGGACCTAGCTCTGCAATTGCCTAAGGAGACAGATGTTGAATTTTCTGTACAGTGGCCCGGTTGGCCATTTTCTATTATGGCAGTACTATGTTAGACTTACTTTTAATTTCAGTTCAGTTCTAGTACAGTGGCTTGTTTAGCCATCTATTTTACTTGCATTTTTGCTATTTTCTGTACTCTTTTGCAGCTCATTTTAGTTCAGTACTTTCAGTTTAGCATTTTATTCAATATTTATATATTTAGGATGCTAATTTTATTTCAATTTTCTTATGATTCAATTCAAATTTATTTATAAAAATCAGCACATATTCATATGATCACAAGCATATTAGGATGAGTTTACTTTCAGTACTTTCATTTATTATATATTTACTGCTTAATCTTATTAGAGTTTTTGGTTGAGATATGTTGCTTTATATACTTTGCTTTGATTAGTTATAAATGTTAATTTATAGCAATCTTATTCCTTGTGGCTTATTGCACCTTAATTACTTGCATGTTTATTAAAGGATGTGATATCTTGAATATTTAGTCTCATGTAATCAGCCTAAAATATACTTAAATAATTTATATAATTGTAAGTTTTTCTCTTTCTTGACTGGGGCCATGGCATTGTGATATTGACAATGTCAGATTCTGAGCTGTTCATTGAGGTTCCTGCTGAAAAAGGGCTTGGCCAAGAGGAGGACCTTCCTGATATTTAGCATAACTAGTTAGCTTTATTTTCAGTTGTGAGGATGAGTGTTCCTTTTCTTTTAAATTCAATCTGTGATAATTTTATATTTTAAATGTATTTACTTTTTGCACTATTATATTGGGCTGAGTTATTGCTATACTTTCCTTACTATGTCATGATGTGGATGTTATAATATTTTCTACTTTTGCTACTTTGATATTTTGATACTTGACCTCCAGTTTCAGGTGGCAAGTCTTTCAGCTAAGGTGGGTTGACTTTATACCTGACTCGACCATAGTTGGGAGAATTGTCACAATTGGAGACTGTACTCTCCGTAATCATGTTGATCTCAGTATTAGCATAACCATGGGAGGTGCAGGTGTAGCGCCCCGCCCCATCACCATGCGCAAAAGATAAGTATAATCAGTTCGGCGGTAAAGTGGCGCGCCACTCGGGGAGGAATAACCCGTCTCCCCGAAATAGCTGAAAACTAAACCCATCTGAATGGGCTGCTGACTCAACCTCAAGGAGGGTTGAGAGCTAATACTTAAGATAAGAGTAGTATCCTTATCCTAATTATTAGATAAATGCATACATTAGATTTAGAATACAATAAGAATACAATATATGTATAAGTTATCAACATTTCTAGTATACTGATCACATCATAATACTAAGTATAAGTAGCATATAAACAGAATGCAGAAGCTAAAGCAGACATTCAAAAATATTCATCACAGAAGCTGTATGAAATATTTATATCAGAAAAGAAAAGAAAATACATCCAGAATTATTACAAATAGTTACTGAATTATAGATATAAAGCTAAGTATTGAACTGAAATAAACTGAGCAAAAAGATAAAGCTGAAGAAGAGTCCACTAGTGCTCATCTGGCTTCTCCTGAATCTCCTGGGTGTCCTCCTGACTGGCTCAATATACTGCTCAAGATCTAGTAAATTGTCGGATCCAAAAAGTACCTCGTGTTAGACAATAAGTCTAACACATTGAAACTAATCTAAACAGTTCTAGTTGTTCATTTAATATTTGCATAATATAAATAAATCTGCAAAAAATTGTAAAGGTAATTGAAGGTATAAAACTGTATAAAACTGAAGTAAAGTAATGTAAAACTGAACTGTAAACAGAATACTGAAGATAAACCAAAATAGTAATGGATATGAAATTGAGTAATAGCATGTAAAATTATACTGTATGCCACTGAAAATGTAATCTGAATATGCCACAATATTGCATGCTACTGATATGCAACCAAAATATTACTGAACTGTTATAAGTCGTATGGTCCAATGTCTACATATATCTAGTTGGGAACTGCGAGACCGATGCATCATGAAATTCCCCAGTCAATGTATGCAGCATTCCGTAACCCATAAATTATCATAAATACTCATACATCTTTATTGATACTCAATATCATGCTTATGTTCAAGCTCATGCTTCTAAGTTACATAAGGTAAACCCAGAAATCCAGAAAAAATACTTTGAAATTCGATAATGAATTCAAGGTCTCCATTATGCAGAGTCCTGCTAAAAGGATTTTGACTCCTACATTCTAGTTTGATACTTGGTTAAAATTAAGAGTTTACTTAAAAATCATTAGATATGATGATTGTATACACATATTTAACATATTTACAAAAAATGTGGTTCTTAACACTTAGTTTGATTAAGCCACCCTAACGAAATGATCTTCGATAGGAGGCATCACTCGATGGCAATTTATATCTCAAGTTAAGTCATTAAGATGCCCAACTCACAATCACACTTAGTGTCCTAAAGAAGGTGACTTAAATTACTTAGTTTGTTTAAGCCACACATATTGAAGTGATCTTTGCTTAGAGACGTCACCCGATGACGATTTGTATTTTAATCAAACTAATAAATGAGTCCCTATTTATAACACTCTTAGTCTTGGAAGATTTACTTTAACGGGACTGTATTCGTCTAATTCCTCGGGATAGCACCTGATCATAAGTTCACATTGGAGTGAATCAACCAATCATGAATACTACTGAAATAATCTAGTACTATGGGTATACCATACTACACCAACCAATAATCTGGATTCAGACAACTCTATTTAATCAATAAGACTTTATCAAAGCTATTAATCATTACTCTAAATGGGTGAGTCCTACATAAGGCTCCAAGGGTATGATCAAAAGATCACTCAATGTAGGTTGCTACCATAAAGAATAAGTCCTATTTTAAGTACTTTAGGTAATCCCTACCACAAGGTATCAAGTTCAGTTTCTAAGTTATGAAGGATCATCTAAATTTCTACCTCAAAAGTTACAAAAGCTCTTCTTACCTCAAGGAATTAATAATTAAGGTCTTTGAATATTTCAAGAACGATCCTAAAGCAAGACCCTTAAGATCTCACTTTTCTACTTCTTAAGTTAACATTCCAGTGACCAGATCAGATAATCAAAATTCATCTGATCCTTTCCTATTCTACAATCATGAGATGAAATCAAAGATCTTATTAGAGTTAAATTATTTCATAAATAATTAAAAATTTATTATCTATCATATGCTAATAGTCTGGTATAAGAGAAAATTAATGATCTAAAGTTTAGATTCAGCTAGTTCAATCACACAGATTTAATATTAATCTTAGCACTTCTAATTCAATGATTTAAGATCAATGTCAAATCATATGCATTATTGGAAATCATGTTGATTGAATTATCTTTCAATTAATATTACTTAATTTAGGTGATTAAGATTTAGATCTTAATCAAGACAAGTTAGGGCCTAACCCCTAACCTTTCTACTATTAAAACCAAATGTTAATTTAAAAGTTAATGACAAATCAATGTATTATTAGTATATTATTGATGACAAATTTCAAGCTTAAATTAAGTATCATCAATTTATTAAGATTCTTATGTTCAAATACAGTTTAATGTCAATTTAAGCAAATTTAAGTATCCAAATAAATATTTTGAGTTCTCTAACATATATTATAATATCATGAAAGCATATAATTATAAAGATACCATAGGGCAAAAAGGTAATTAATGCTAATCAAATTTTAAATCAAACCAAAGGAATTAACATTTAATCACAATCTAAACAGACTTATGTTTCATGTCATTTGGTTAATAAGATTGTAACATCCCAAAGTTGTTACTTGGTCGATTTGACATAAAATTAATGAAATAAGATGAAAATTAAGATCCCGACTTAAGCTGAATAAAAATCAAGTAAAAATATCCTTAAATAAAGTGTATCGAGTAGAATCACTTGCAAAAATTTGAGTGCAATTGGGATTCCGGATCGTCCTGAATTAATTCATAGTGTTTAAACTATAAAAATTAATAACAAATAAAATATAAATTGGAATTTAGAAATAAAGGTACCGCCATAACCCTATCAATGATTCGAATGCTATAAAAATATGTAGTGGACGATATCCTGCAAATTCATCAACTATCTTTTTTTTTTTTTTTTTTTTTTGAATTGAGTCATTCTGTTAAAATGCAAAGAGTGCCACCTGTTCGAACCCTCTTAAGCTACAATATGCTTACAATTAATTTAATTACCTTCTTATGAATGAATAAGTATCTAATATACTTCAATCAAATTTTTTTATTAGTTTCTTCATTCACCTTGCTTGCTCCTATTTGGTCGAGATCAGCGAGTTATTTGGATCTTCACAGGATGATATTTGTTTTCAATTAAAATTGAATTCTAGATGGATTGATATTACTTAAAACTTAGAGTGATTTTTTTTTTTATTATTTTTTTTACTTGCACTTATAAAGAAAACTTAATTTTTAGGTTATTTTTTTCACTTGCTGTTGTCGGGTCCACCTCCATAATAAAATCTGCAGAAAAGGAAGAGTTAATATAAAACATATATAAGTTATAGTCTATAGATAGATATATTAATATATACACGCAATATAATTATAAAGTCAATAACAAGTTAATTATATGCATATAATATATATATTAGTAGATATATAAACCGATATATATATATATATATATATATATATAAACAGTAGAATATTTAATTCTGTAAATTTAATTAAACATTAATTAACAGTTAGTTAAATATATATTATTATATAATTAAATAGTTATATATATATATATGTATGTATATGAAATCTGTTGAAATTAAATAATTAATAAATACATTATGTTAAACCTAATTAAACAGTAAATTAAATATTTAAGCAGTAATATTAAATGTGATAAAATTAAGTTAATTAATTAAAATTTGCAAATTTTAATTATATATATCTCCTAAACCATAGGTCCAATCATAGTGATATTATATCTCATTTTAATCAGAAAAATGAGAGGAATCTAATAGTAGAAATTAGATTTCTCATAGGATGCCTAAATAACATAGTGATATTTAGGACCTTATAATTAACCCACAGTTGACTTTAGGGGAAAAAGACCAAAATACTCTTAGAATTCAAATGATAATAATTTGGTCAATTCAATTCCAAATTCAAAAATTCAAGATGCTAACTATTTTAGAATTTCAATGTCATCAATAAACTAAAATAATATTTAGGATCTGAACCCTAAAAATTTAGGAAAATGACCAAAATACTTCTGGCCTCATTTTGGTCATGACTTGACCGTTGGAGTCCAAATTGGACGTAGTTACTGTCTATCTTCAAGTTAGACAGTAAAGAATTATTTGGAATTAAGAAAATTCAATTTAGACCCTTAAGTCAAAAGTTGATTTTTTGGACCATTAAGTAGGGGCAAAATAGTCATTGTGCCCTAAGATGGATTAAGTACCCTTAACCTTTAATTAATTATTCAAGACTCTAAAACTAATGTTATAATTGTATTAGTGACATTTAAGGACCCTTCATGAGACTAGGACTAGATCATAGGTATAGTTCATTCATTGGGTAAATGAGTTACTCAATGGGTGAAACCTTAGTTTTATTAGTTTTCAGACTTTTCTTTTCTTTTACAACCCATTCTGATTATTTTATCTTTTAACTTTAGTTTTAGAATAGAAGATTCATCCTATTAAGTTTGATTACTTAATAGGGTTACCATAATCAGTAGATCACCATTAGAATGAAACTTAGAACGTAGGTCTTATTCTTTTAGATTATGTGATTACGCCCAATCTCGTGATGTTTAATACATAATTTATAGTTTAAAAGATCTTGATCAGATCTTAGATAGAACATCTAAATTCACAAAATTAGGAAGTATAATTCATTGATTTAACTCATAGTCGTCTATCTGATTGAACTAGATTAGAACCTGATCAGTTCTAATCCTTTTTAATTTATAAGGACGAGTTTCTAAGTTACACTCGATAGTAGGAAAATGGTGATCCTGAACTTATGTAACTTGGAATAGTTAGAATAGTTAAGTAGAAAACAAATTATATCACTATGTTTAGTAGAGTCCCTTGCATCTATCTGATGATTGTTGCTACGCATTCATTGTATTTTTGTGCCTTAATTTCTTGAGCATATCATATAAGATCTTTGATGCATAAATAAAATATTAGAAAAATATGGAGACTCCTTAGATTCTTTGTGAAAATATTAAAGTGATTGATTAAAGATAATAATTGTATGTGTTAAAGATGTCTCTCAGTTATGTCTTCTTTGCCTAGTCTCTTTGTTGACACTAGGAGAAGACCTTGTTTATATCTTCTTTGCCTAGTCTCCTTGTTGACACTAAGAGAAGATCTTATTGATATCTTCTTTGCTTAGTCTCCTCGTTGACATTAAGAGAAGATTGTTGTGTTTTCTTTGCCTAATCTCCTTGATGATGCTAGGAGAAAACCTTATATATCTTGCCTAGTCTCCTTGATGACACTATGGTTATATAATTTTGTGCCTAGTCTCCTTGTTGACACTAGGATCCTTTTGATATTCAGTGGGCTAGATTAGCTATTTTCTATATGGCAGTTAGTATACAGATGTTTACATATATGTTTAGTTTTGATGTTTTGTTATTTTTTAGCATTTTTATTCAGTCAGTTATTTTTTTTGTACTGCTATATATTTTAGGATGTTAGAATTTTGCTGCTATTTATATGTGTCATTACTAAGTTCAGTTATTCTAATTTGCATATTTCTTTTGATCACAAACATATTTAGAATGTAATATTTTCTTCCAGTACTTGTTTAGTTATTTATATTCATACGCCTTACCTTGTTTAGCTTGTATTTGAGGCAAGTCTTAGCCTATTTTTTTGCTTAAGTTATAAATGATTGTTTATAACTTTTTTCTTCCTTATTGTATTGCTAGTTGCTCCCTTATTTAATATAGTTATTGCTTAGAGAATATAAATGGTGATATTACAAAATATATATAAAACTTATCAACTTAAAATGTACTTAGACAATTGTCTAACACAAGATTTTTCTTTTTTGGCTGGGGCCCTATATTGTGAAACCGACAATGGCAGATCCTCTTTCGTTAGATGATCAGGAGCTAGGTGTGGAGCCTTATCCAGAGGAGGAGCCTTTGGAAGAAGTAGTTACTTAGATTTATTATAAGTGAGAATGAGAGTCTTTTCATTCTCTTATTACTTAAACTTTAAATAGATGTAATAATACAAGTACCATTGACTATGTGTTTGGATTACTATGCCTTTTATTCTGAGTCATATTTTATTATATTTATACTGTGATGCTTGAATGTTTCTTATTATAAATCACTTTCGTATTCTGTATGAATTCTTATTAAGTGACTGAATGTTTGATTTTATGCTTACTTCTTCCATTATTAGCTGAATTATGGATTTCATCCTAATCCAATAATAAATGAAGATATAGCTAGAGTGATACACTACCCCTTAGCTTAATTTTATGGATTAAGGAGTGGGGCACCATAAAGATATACCCATTCAATGCAAGCATTCAAGGGTTCTACTATTTAGCATTTGGTGCAAGATATTTAAGATACAAAATAGGTTTTGAGTGCTTATTAAAATGACAAAGTTTCAAACTTAATTTTTACATAAAATTTTATGATATGCTTAATTTTAATTAAAAAAGGTTTAAATTTGATATAATACAGTCCTACTAGGGTCCTAGGGACCTTAAAATCTGAAACCGGAGAATTTCTGGCCATTTCAGCCAATTTTGGGCAAATTCTAAAAATTCTGGTTACAATTTCTGGCACTGGAGCGCGCTGTGGCGCTTTTGGCGCTGCAGCCCACTGTGGCACACTGCAGCGGTCTAACTCGCGAAAATACTGTTCAATTAATTTATTTTTTTGATTTTCTAAAGTTTTCTTACAGTGCCGCTTTAGCGCGCTGCAGCGGTCAAATTTGTGATTTACTGTTTATTTTGGTAATTAACGGATTTTATATGATTTTTCCGAAATGGCATTGCAGCCCACTGCAGCACGCTATCCATTTTGCAACTTTGGGCGCTGCAGCGCCAGACGGTATTTTTCGTCTGGACGAAACCCATAAGGCATACTTTCGAGCTTAAATACTCCAAATCCAGACCATTTCATGAGTGATGCCATATATCAATAGAAAGGTCTTTCCGATACCTTTCCATTGACATCAAAATCTGCACAAACAAAATATCCTAACTATATGAAAAATGATGATAAATGCAAGGCTGTGCATAATAGATGAAAAACAAAGCAGTTTTCTGTGAAGCTTTTAAGAGCCTTAATGTGGCGGCCCTGCCCCGCCGTGGTCCTGTTAACACTTAAGTTAACATGATTACGGTGGAGGGGTCACCAAATGACAAAGTTCCCACTTATAATTGAATTAGACATGTGCTCTAATCCAACTTAAATAAGAACTTTGCCATTCAATCCATAAGAACTATCACTAAATGACTATACATGAACTCAGAGTGCGGAAGCATAAAATATAACATCCATCCAATACAGTATAAATACAATAATACAGAATAAGTAAAGTGCTGAAAGAGAAATATAAATCTGTATTATTACAATAATTAATAAGTTTAAAAGAACTGCAAGAAACTCTCAATCTCACTGAAAGAAAGAAAACTAAAGCTATAAATCTTTAAGAACGGGCTCCTCTCCCAATGGCAAGCTCTCCACTGAATCTGCTGCACCAACAAACTCGGAACCTACCATTATCAGTTTCATAATGGTTGGGCCCGAGCCAATAAAAGAAAAACTGGTTAGACAATATGCCTAAGCATATTTTAGGGTAAATAATTTTATTAAGTTAAATAGATATCACCATAAAAATAGAACTGAGCAAATTAGGTGCAGAAAAGTGTACAAAAGAACTGTGATAAGTAAACTACAGTTTATAACTAAGCAATAATAGGAAGTAATACATACCTCCTTCAATACAACTGCAACAAAGACATGTAAGTAAAAGAAAAGTAAAACTGTAAGAAAAATACAACCTAAATATGCATATGATCAAACAAAAATATGTTAAGTGACATACAACATTTAACAGTGTGGAACTAAAACAAACTAACATCCTGAAGCATGAGAAAACAGCAAGTAGAACTAGCATCCTATATAGCGCAGGAAAACTATAAGTAAAACAGTGCTACAATGCAGAATATATAAGTAAAACAGTAACTGAAAACTAAAAACTGCAGTGACTGTTCAAGCCACTCAACTGAAAACATCCTTAACAATTCTTAGCCTGATAAGCTAAGACAGAACTGAATATAAGTGTACTTGAATTAGTATAACCATATCAAAATCCTGACTCTATAGTCAGTAGGGCAAGAGTCTATCCATCCTATCCCATGGACTAAGCATGGCATAGACTATCGGACTGAAACCCCCAACAAGAAGCTGACCCCGAATGAGTTGATCGAAGAGGTATACTAATCAAGCTACACCTTACAAACCACTTACGAAACACAATGCTATTTATGAATATTCAAAATTGATATAAGATATTTTACATGTTCAAGGTATAAAACTCAAAGTCAAGGAATGCGAAGCATCAATATCAAAGTGAGCAGGAAACTCTATCTAAAACACAGGTGATACCCATTGTTGTCTACTTTATTCATTCTATCTACTCTAAGTTACATAAGTTTCAGAATCATCGATTCTTACATATTCTGTAACTTAGAATTATGAATCCTATTAGTTGAAGATAATTAGGACTGGCCAAGTCCTAATTAGAACTTAATCAAAAGACGACTATTTGGTTTGAATGAATAAATCATCGACCTGGTTTTGTAATTTAATTCATCCCAACCTCATCTTGATTAGCCAAATCAAGATGAAAAGATTAAGAATTAAACTTCAAATGATGGGGTCTAATCACTTAATCTAAAAGTATAATCTAAGGGTCTAAGTTTAGAACCCAAATCTCACAGATTAGGTTAAGGCAAGTCCTTAATAATAAATCAATTTCATTAGGATAGATTTTTATTCTTAGTTCTAAAGTTTAAAGATCAAATAATCATTTAAATAAACTAAGAAAATCTAGAAACTAGTAAACTCAAGGTTTCATCTAATTGAGTAACACAATTTACTCAATAGATGAATTCTAACATAAGATCTATTCCTAATCTTAGGAATTAAAGCTCTTAATTACTAAGAGTAACTCTCAAGACACACATCCTAACTAATGTTATAAGGACCTAAGGAAAGATCTAAGAATGATTTAAGAAGAGAAATCACTCACATTAAGACTTAAGAATTTTCTTAAGGAGCAAATTTTGAGATTTTAATCAAAATCTAATTTAAACTTGGATTTGATTAATTTCAGTTCTAAATCATTCTATTTACTGATTTTAGTGATTAGAAACTGAATTTAGGGCTTTTAAAGACTAAACCCTAAATTTGGGCAAAATGACCATTTTGCCCCTAATTAAGGGTTCAAAAGATCAAATTTTGATCTAAGGCTTAAATTCTGAAATTTTCTTTTGGAAAGTGATTTTTACTGTTTAATGTAAGATTAGATAGCAACTAAATTAATTTTAGATTATTATTAAGCCATATGAGAAAAAATTAGTGAATTTGACTCATAAGGGCAAATTAGGAATTTGACTAAGTAAAAGTTAGATTTTCTTTCAGATTATTGTTCTTTACTGCTTAAGCTTTCCATAGAATATAAATTTGCTAAATTTTGAAAAGTATTGGCCAAGTTATGACCAATATAAGATTTAGGGTTAAAATGGTGATAAGGAATTCTTAATTATGGGTTAAAAATCCTAACTTTGTTAATTAGTGTCCAAATTGAGCAAAATTAGTGGCTATGATTTACAATTAGTCCACTGATCATAATAACATATGGTAGGCTCAATTTGGATCTAATTTGACTAAGTTAAGACCTAATTAGAGTTAAGAGTGATTAGTGAGTGATTAGCAAAATTAATCACTTAAACACTAATCCAACCTTACAGATTGATTCTAAATGGTTCTATGAGTTCTCTGAAACTTAAATCACTCAATTTGGATTACTAGATTTGCTAAAATTCACTAATCAATATTTAGGGTAATTAAGGGTGATTAGCAAATCTAACCATTAGATCTAAAATATTTTTACAGATTACTGTTAATTAGGTTTTTTTGATCTAAATTGATATTTGGATCATTCTATTTGGAGCTCAATTGACCAAGTTATGGTCAATTGAAGTTCTAGGTCTAATTAGGGTAATTAGGGTTAGGACCTAAAAGTGATTAGTCTAAAACTAATCCAAACAGTAAGATGAATACTACCAAAATAATTCTTAGGGTTTTCTGGTCACTTTAAGACTCATATTGGGTATGTTTAGATTAACATACACAAAGATATGAGCTAAATAAAATTTGCAACATTTAATTTAACTTAAATTAAACCCTAAAAATCACTTTGCTAAATATAAGTCCAAATGCAAAATTAATAGTGCCATAATATTCCTCTATTTTTGCTGAATCCAATGATATATAATTTTGCATAATTTGGATGTGTATTTTAGGAGTTATTAAGGTTTAAAGTTTAGATTTAAATTAATTTAAATAAATTCTGTTTAAATATATTAATAATTCTGATGTTATTATTAATATAATTATCATTTATTAATTTAACATTATAATTATATAAATGCTTTTATAATCCTTCTGCAGGTACACGCGGCGCGCAATTATTGGCGAGGCGGAACGTCGCGGGCCCCACTGGTTCAGTCGACCGCAGAGACAGGCCACGTGGCGCAATCCCGCTGGCCAGCACGTCCTGAGCGGGCCCCACAGAACCGAGCGACGAGACCAGTGGGTCCCGCCACTGCAGACGCAATCAGAGGTGCGACGTGGCTTGCCCCGATTGGTGCCAGCTGTGCTGCTACAGGACTTCGCCTGCCACTCGAACACTACGTGGCAGAGCGACGGGTCGGGCCCGATGCCTCGGCCCGACCTGGGAGACTCCCTCGTCTCCCAAGGGTTCGCACAGCCGGCGAACCTTAAAAATTTCGTAGAGGCGAAATACAGTGAATCGGGGGTTCTTAGTAATACAAATTCATTCAATAATTGCATATCGAAGGATAATGTAAGATTATGAGAAGATTTGGGGAAGAAGGAGTACCTCGGATGAACAAGGAAGATTCTTAGGGTTTCAATTTTTTTCTCTTGTCGGCTTCTTTTCGATCAGAGTAACTTGCAAAATAAGTCCCACTGACCTAATACTCTACTTTAAGATACTCTTAAGCGGTGGATGACCTCTGGCATCGCAAGATGAACTACACGCGTCTCAAACCCTAGCACGCGTCGTCCTGCGGAGGGGATGACGGTTCGACCGTTCGATCCCTGATCGAACGGTCGAAAATGACCGTCAATTCAAACGGCATACAGGTAACGGAGATTAACTGCAGACGGCGCCGTTAATACCAAAAATTAATATTATTATTTAATTTATAATTTAGAGACTTGATTAATTAAATTTACCCTATTAAATAAATCCCAAAAATTCTCAATAAATCGCCCTTAGCTAATTGAAGGGTGAGGAACGCAACGACGCGCTCGGATTTTCATTTCGACGAGTATTTATTTATTTAAATTTCCAGGTATTTAAATAATATTAAAATATTCGGCAAAAATCCAACGACTTCCAAATGCCTCCAAAACTTCACCCATAGCTAATTTGGGTGTTCTGAATGCAATGGCGAAGTCAGATTTTCAATCTGAGGTCTAGATAAAAAGTCAATTTTCTAGGGTTTGGGATTTTCTAGAATTCTAGATTTGACTTTGTTGACTTCTGGTTTGACCTAGGTTTCAGATGCGAGTTCTAAATTACTTAATTAGTGACTTAGAACTTTAATTAAGACTTAGATTAGTCTTAATTGAGCAAGGTAATAATCTGGGTTGTTACAAACTCCCCCACTTAAGAATGATGTCGTCCTCGACATCACTCAAGTGAGGAAAAGAAATTAAGCAGATATAAAGAAATGAATTGAAATAAGATAGAGTTGAAGAATCACCTTGATTAAAAAGGTTTGGGTACTTTTGACGCATATCCACCTCTTTCTCCCAGGTGGATTCATTACAAGACCGGTTCTTCCACTGAATCTTTATCATTGGAATAGATCGATTACTTAATTTTTTCAGATCATGATCTAGGATTTTAATTGGTTCTTCAGTGTAGGAAAGATCAGGTTGAATTTCAATTGCAGGATGTTCAATAAGATGAGAAGGATCTCGAAGACACTTCCTTAGTGATGAAACGTGAAATACATTATGAACAACAGCAAAACCTTCTGGTAGCTCTAATTTATAAGCTGCTGAACCAATCTTATGCAAAATTTTAAAAGGTCCAATGTACCTTGGACTGAGCTTTCCTAAAACTCCAAAATGATAGATCCCTTTCATCGGGCTCACTTTTAAATATACAAAATCTCCTTCTTTGAATTCTAGAGGACGATGACGGTTATTATGATATTTACTCTGCCTATCTTGAGCTGTTCTGATTCTTTGCTGAATGAGTTTGACTTTCTTATTTGTTTCTTCCACTAGCTCAGATCCATATAATTGGGTATCTCCTGTCTCAGACCATGCTAGTGGGGATGAACATTTTCTCCCATATAATGCTTCATATGGTGCCATCTTAATACTCGACTGAAAACTATTATTGTATGCAAATTCCACTAAAGGAACATGCTCTTCCCAGGATCCTGAAAAATCCAACATACATAAACGTAGGAGATCTTCTAAAACTTGATTTACTCGTTCTGTTTGCCCATCTATTTGGGGATGGAATGCTGTACTCATAGCTAGAGTTGTGCCTAAATCTTGATGAACAGCCTGCCAAAACTTAGAAGTAAAACGACTATCTCTATCGGATACAATTGTTTTAAGAATTCCGTGCAATCTGACTATTTCCTTAATATATAGTTTAGCCAATTTCTCCACTGAGTCAGTTTGACGGATTGGAATGAAATGAGCAGATTTTGTAAGGCGATCTACTATAACCCATATTGAATCAGCTCCAGATCTTGATCGAGGCAAACCCATGACAAAATCCATGGATACATCAGTCCATTTCTATTCTGGGATTTCTAGTGGGTGCAATAAGCCACCAGGCTTTTGATGCTCTGCTTTTATTAAGCAATAAGCATGGCATTTTGCAACAAATTCTGCAATACTTTTCTTCATCCATGGCCACCAGAATGATTGTTTAAGTTTTGATACATCTTAGAACTTCCTGGATGAATTTGATATCCTGAATTGTGACTTTCAATCAAGATCTCTTTCTGCATGGATTTAGGAATCCAGAGACGATTATCCATGTAAATAGTACCATTCTTAAACTGCAATTCTGGTCGACGACCACTTTCTATTGCCACTTTAAGGTTTAAATATTCATCATCCTTGCTTTGAGAGATTGAAACATCTCTATGGAATGTGGGTTCTATATTATTCATGGATATCATGGTACTGACTGAATTTCCCTTAGCAAGAGAAATTTCCATTTTATGAAACTCATTCACCAACGGACTTTCTGAAATTAAGCTGTTAAGAATAGTGTGACGGCTTAACGCATTAGCTACCACATTAGCTTTTCCTGGATGGTACTGGATATCTAAGTCATAATCACTAATTAATTCCAGCCATCTTCTTTGCCTACAGTTCAATTCTCTTTAGGTAAAGATGTACTTCAGACTTTGGTGGTCTGTGAATATAGAGCATTGAACTATGTACAAATAATGGCGCCAGATTTTTAATGCAAAAACTAATGCTGCCAATTCTAAATCATGTACAACATAATTCCTTTCATGAGTTTTAAGCTGGCGAGATGCGTATGCTATAACTTTGCCTTCTTGCATTAATACGTGTCCTAACCCAATTCCAGATGCATTTGTATACACCTGATAATTGACTCCTTCTTTTGGAAGAACTAGAACTGGAGCAGAAGTTAATGCATCCTTTATAGACTGAAATGCAGTTTCACATTCTTCTGACCAAACAAATGGAACTGCCTTCTGGGTTAATTTTGTAAGAGGTGCGGCAAGCTGGGAGAAGCCTTTAACAAACCTTCTGTAGTATCCGGCTAGACCCAGAAAACTACGAATTTCAGTAACTATCTTGGGTTGAACCCAATCCTGAATAGCACTAATCTTACTCTGGTCTACTTGGATTCCACGAGCATCAACCACATGTCCAAGAAATGATACAGAATCCAGCCAAAATTCACACTTAGAGTATTTAGCATATAACTCATGCTCTCTAAGCTTCTCCAGAACCAATCTCAAGTGCTCTTCATGATCCTTTACTGTCTTGAAATAAATTAAGATATCATCAATAAATACTATAACAAATTTATCTAGATAAGGTTTCAGAACTCTCTGCATTAAGTCCATGAACAGAGATGGGGCATTAGTGAGACCAAATGACATTACAAGAAACTCAAAATGCCCATATCGCGTTCTGAACACTGTCTTCTCTACATCGGAGTCCTTTACCTTCACTTGATGATACCCTGACCTTAAATCAATTTTAGAGAACACTACTGCACCGGCAAGTTGATCGAACAGATCATCGATACGAGGAAGTGGGTATCTATTTTTAATAGTGACTTTATTCAGCTCCCTGTAGTCTATGCACATTCTCATAGACCCATCTTTCTTCTTTACAAATAATACTAAAGCTCCCCACGGGGACATACTTAGTTTAATAAACCCCTTATTTAGCAGTTCGTGTAATTGCTCATTTAACTCTTACAGTTCTTTTGGGGCCATTCTATATGGTGCTTTTGATAGAGGTTGTGTCATCGGAGCTATATTTATTTCAAATTCTACTTCTCTGGTTGGTGGTAAACCAGGCAGATCTTTAGGGAAAACATCTTCAAAATTTCTAACAACTTTTATTTTAGAGATTGGGGTTACTTCTTTGCTACTACCCATCATCACCATCTGAATACAACTATAGCCTTTGCACACCATTTTCTCTGCTTGAATTGCGTTGATTAAGGAGCTACTAGTGCTGAACTTCCCAATAAACGTTGTTGAAGCTCCTGGAGTTTGCAAAATAATCTTCTTCTTTTGACAGTTAATAGTATCGTTATGCATACTAAGCCAATTCATGCCTAGTATGATATCGAAATTTATTATAGGTAGCATAATTAACTTGGCTTGGAAGGTATGGTTATTGATTGGTATTTGAACATCACAGAATTTGTTTGCACTAAGTTGGGCTCCAGATGGAAGTCCAACACTCAAGATTTTTGCAAGTTTGTAACATGATAGTCCTAATCTCTTAGCAAAATTTTCAGAGATAAATGAATGACTAGCCCCAGTATCAAACAATATACTGCATGGCTCATCTTTAAAGCATAGGGTGCCTAATAAAAATACAAATTTTAAGAAGTTCTAATTCAGTAAGAAAAGCAAAAGTTGCGAATTGTAACTGAGACTACGTTGTTGTCTTCTGCTGCTTCTACAGGAGTGAGATTGTACACTCTTGCCTTTCCAGCAGGTCTGCTGTCAGATGTCTGGGCTGTTGATCGATTTGGATTTGAAGGCTTTGCAGCATATTGAACCTTTGCAAGGGTTTGCTCTTGAGCAGGAGGTGGCATAAGAGTCCTCTGAGGTTCTCTGAAATTGATGGGAGTGGCATGGAATACTTTATTCGTACGATTCCGTTCAATAGTTACTCCGTCAATCATTTTATTTGATCGACAGTCCCTATACGCATGACCTTGCCTTCCACAAGTAAAACATACTCTGCCAAAATGATAACATTTTCCATAAGGATGTGGCCTATTACAGGTGGCAGTTTGGCTTGATGTTTCAGTAGTCTCCATCTGATATACCCTTCCTTGGTTTGTTCTTTGTTGCTTGAAGTTCTGAGGGTATTTGTTCACGTTGAAAGCCTTTCTCTTCATGTTCTTGACTGATTGATGATGCTCTATAACTCATGCTGTTTCAACCAATTTCTCGAACTGGGTGTGTTGTAGGGGAATTACGTGATCTTTAATGGATTCTCGAAGTCCATTCTCGAATCTAAAACATCTATCTGCTTCAGTAGGAACCAAGTGAGGTGAAAATCATATGAGCTTTCTAAATTCTGAGGTAGATTCAGCTACTAATCGATTTCCTTGGGTTAATCTCAATAATGATTCGCCAATGATGTTCTTAGTGGATGGTGGAATAAATGATTCCTTAAATGCTTGGACAAACCAGCTCCATTCTATTTCATCTAATTCGAATTCCTCAAAACCTGTGTTCCTTTTTTGTTCCCACCAATGTTCTGCCTCTCCTTGCAGAAGATGAGTAGCTAGTCTTACAGATTGGTTGCTTGAACAACCAAGACTAGTGATGTTTTTCTCTATAGATTTCAGCCATGCTAAAGTATCCATAGGGGATTTAGATCCTTCAAAGGTAGGAGGCCTTAGTTTTAGGAAACTGTGAAGTATCCCATCTGCAGACTGTCGAAAGGTATTGGGAACTTGTGGAGCGGGAGATACTGAAGAGGTGCTGGCATTAGTGGCGGGTATTACTGATACTAACTTTTGAATGGCTAGAGCCTGCTGATTTTGATTCTCTAGCATTGCAGTAACCATATTTCTCAGAGAGGTTATTTTATCAATAGTATTAGAAGCAGCCACGGTATTGTTTGGAGCGTTGCTCACAGATGGTTGAGGGTTGAGGGGAGTATTATTTGGAGAAGTAGCATGATTCATTTTCCTGAAATCAAAACATATATACTTAGCTTACTTAAAATGAATCATATGACAAAAATTAAATTCCTTATTTATTCATCATTAAACTTTTATTATAATAGTGACATATATCATACTTATTACATCATGAATTACATAGTATTCCCACACTATATACTTAGTGAAAATGCTCTACGAAAGTCTTCATAAGTTACTTCACGATGCTCCTCTTGTGCTTTACGAAATAATTCTCCGTATGACATAATCCACCATTCTTTTGCTTGTATACGCAGAAGACATAGCACCACTTCTAGTTTGATGTGACTAGGCCACTCCATAACACCAAATATATGGTCAACTCTTGCGAGCCACTCCTTTGCTAGTACTGGAAAATCAAGGCCTCTATAGATGCCTTCTTTTAATAATTTATTTATTACTTGTGATCCTTGTTCTGATACTCCTTCAATCGTTCTTCCCTGATTTTTACCTAATTTATGTTCATATTTCCAAATAGTCTCGAACTCCTTTAAGTATGTTATGAATGTTATTCTTAGATGATCTTTTATTCCTACAATTATAACATTCTATTTAGATTTGTTGAGCATATATATATACACATAATTTGATTTTTATGGTTTATCATCTTTTATAGTTATTTAATAACTTAACTTATTATAAGTTATACTCATAATGTGATGGATGTCAATTCAAGTATTCATTTAGTGATCAAGTGGCAGAAGAACAGTCCATTAGGTAGAAAGGAATGCAAATTCCTATCTGACACCTTATGGAATTCTCTGATACCAACTGTGAGGGCCCTGCCCCATCGTGGTCCTGTTAACCCTTAAGTTAACATGATTATGGTGGAGGGGTCACCAAATGACAAAGTTCCCACTTATAATTGAATTAGACATGTGCTCTAATCCAACTTAAATAAGAACTTTGCCATTCAATCCATAAGAACTATTACTAAATGACTATACATGAACTCAGAGTGCGGAAGTATAAAATATAACATCCATCCAATACAGTATAAATACAATAATACAGAATAAGTAAAGTGCTGAAAGAGAAATATAAATCTGTATTATTACAACAATTAATAAGTTTAAAAGAACTGAAAGAAACTCTCAATCTCACTGAAAGAAAGAAAACTAAAGTTATAAATCTTCAAGAATGGGCTCCTCTCCCAATGGCAAGCTCTCCACTGGATCTGCTGCACCAACAAACTCAGAACCTACCAGTATCAGTTTCATAATGGTAGGGCCCCAGCCAACAAAAGAAAAACTAGTTAGACAATATGCCTAAGCACATGTTAGGGCAAATAATTTTATTAAGTTAAATAGATATCACCATAAAAATAGAACTGAGCAAATTAGGTGCAGAAAAGCTTACAAAAGAACTGTGATAAGTAAACTACAGTTTATAACTAAGCAATAATAGGAAGTAATACATACTTCCTTCAATGCAACTGCAACAAAGACAGGTAAGTAAAAGAAAAGTAAAACTGTAAGAAAAATACAACCTAAATATGTATATGATCAAACAAAAATATGCTAAGTGACATACAACATTTAACAGTGTGGAACTGAAACAAACTAACATCCTGAAAGCATGAGAAAACAGCAAGTAGAACTAGCATCCTATATAGTGCAGGAAAACTATAAGTAAAATAGTGCTACAATGCAGAATATATAAGTAAAACAGTAACTGAAAACTAAAAACTGCAGTGACTGTTCAAGCCACTCAACTGAAAACATCTTTAACAATTCTTAGCCTGATGAGCTAAGATAGAACTGAATATAAGTGTACTTGAATTAGTATAACCATATCAAAATCTTGACTCTATAATCAGTAGGGCAAGAGTCTATCCATCCTATCCCACGGACTAGGCATGGCATAGACTATCAGACTGAAACCCCCAACAAGAAGCCGACCCCGAACGAGTTGATCGAAGAGGTATACTAATCAAGCTACACCTTACAAACCACTTGCGAAACACAATGCTATTTATGAATATTCAAAATTGATATAAGATATTTTACATGTTCAAGGTATAAAACTCAAAGTCAAGGAATGCAAAGCATCAATATCAAAGTGAGCAGGAAACTCTATCTAAAATACAGGTGATACCCATTGTTGTCTACTTTATTCATTCTATCTACTCTAAGTTACATAAGTTTTAGAATCATCAATTCTTACACATTCTGTAACTTAGAATCATGAATCATATTAGTTGAAGATAATTAGGACGGGCCAAGTCCTAATTATAACTTAATCAAAAGATGACTATTTGGTTTGAATGAATAAATCATTGACCTGGTTTTGTAATTTAATTCATCCCAACCTCATCTTGATTAGCCAAATCAAGATGAAAAGATTAAGAATTAGACTTCAGATGATGGGGTCTAATCACTTAATCTAAAGGTATAATCTAAGGGTCTAAGTTTAGAACCTAAATCTCACAAATTAGGTTAAGGCAAGTCCTAATGATAAATCAATTTCATTAGGATAGATTTCTATTCTTAGTTCTAAAGTTTAAAGATCAAATAATCATTTAAATAAACTAAGAAAATCTAAAAACTAGTAAACTCAAGGTTTCATCTAATTGAGTAACCCAATTTACTCAATAGATGAATTCTAACCTAAGATCTATTCCTAATCTTAGGAATTAAAGCTCTTAATTACTAAGAGTAACTCTTAAGACACACATCCTAACTAATGTTATAAGAACCTAAGGAAAGATCTAAGAATGATTTAAGAAGAGAAATCACTCACATTAAGACTTAAGAATTTTCTTAAGGAGCAAATTTTGAGATTTTAATCAAAATCTAATTTAAACTTGGATTTGATTAATTTCAGTTCTAAATCATTCTATTTACTGATTTTAATGATTAGAAACTGAATTTAGGGCTTTTAAAGACTAAACCCTAAATTTGGGCAAAATGACCATTTTGCCCCTAATTAAGGGTTCAAAGATCAAATTTTGATCTAAGGCTTAAATTCTGAATTTTTCTTTTGGAAAGTGATTCTTACTATCTAATGTAAGATTAGACAGCAACTAAATTAATTTTAGATTATTATTAAGCCATATGAGATCAAATTAGTGAATTTGACTCATAAGGGCAAATTAAGAATTTTACTAAGTAAAAGTTAGATTTTCTTTCAGATTATTGTTTTTTACTGCCTAAGCTTTCCATAGAATATAAATTTGCTAAATTCTGATAAGTATTGGCCAAGTTATGACCAATACAAGATTTAGGGTTAAAAGGGTGATAAGGAATTCTTAATTATGGGTTAAAAATCTTAACTTTGTTAATTAGTGTCCAAATTGAGCAAAATCAGTGGCTATGGTTTACAATTAGTCCACTGATCATAATAACATATGGTAGGCTCAATTTGGATCTAATTTGACTAAGTTAAGACCTAATTAGGGTTAAGAGTGATTAGTGAGTGATTAGCAAAATTAATCACTTAAACACTAATCCAACCTTACAGATTGATTCTAAATGGTTCTATGAGTTCTCTAAAACTTAAATCACTCAATTTGGATTACTAGATTTGCTAAAATTTACTAATCAATATTTAGGGTAATTAAGGGTGATTAGCAAATCTAACCATTAGATCTAAAATATTTTTACAGATTACTGTTAATTAGGTTTTTTTGATCTAAATTGATATTTGGATCATTCTATTTGGAGCTCAATTGACCAAGTTATGGTCAATTGAAGTTCTAGGTCTAATTAGGGTAATTAGGGTTAGGACCTAAAAGTGATTAGTCTAAAACTAATCCAAACAGCAAGATGAATACTACCAAAATAATTCTTAGGGTTTTTTGGTCACTTTAAGACCCATATTGGGTATGTTTGGATTAACATACACAAAGATATGAGCTAAATAAAATTTGCAACATTTAATTTAACTTAAATTAAACCCTAAAAATCACTTTGCTAAATATAAGTCCAAATGCAAAATTAATAGTGCCATAATATTCCTCTATTTTTGCTGAATCCAATGATATATAATTTTACATAATTTGGATGTGTATTTTAGGAGTTATTAAGGTTTAAAGTTTAGAATTAAATTAATTTAAAAAAATTATGTTTAATTATATTAATAATTCTGATGTTATTATTAATATAATTATCATTTATTAATTTAACATTATAATTATATAAATGCTTTTATAATCCTTCTGCAGGTACACGCGGCGCGCAATTATTGGCGAGGCGGAACGTCGCGGGCCCCACCGGTTCAGTCGGCCGCAGAGACAGGCCACGTGGCGCAATCCCGCTGGCCGGCACATCCTGAGCGGGCACCACAGAACCGAGCGACGAGACCAGTGGGTCCCACCGCTGCAGATGCAATCAGAGGTGCGACGTGGCTTGCCCCAATTGGTGCCAGCTGTGCTGCTACAGGACTTCGCCTGCCACGCAAACGCTACGTGGCAGAGCGACGGGTCGGGCCCGATGCCTTAGCCCGACCCGGGAGACTCTTAGTCTCCCGGGGGTTCGCACAGCTGGCGAACCCTAAAAATTTCGTAGAGGCGAAACACAGTGAATCGGGGGTTCTTAGTAATACAAATTCATTCAATAATTGCATATCGAAGGATAATGTAAGATTATGAGAAGATTTGGGGAAGAAGGAGTACCTCGGATGAACAGGGAAGATTCTTAGGGTTTCGATTTTTTTCTCTTGTCGACTTCTTTTCGATCAGAGTAACTTGCAAAATAAGTCCCACTGACCTAATACTCTACTTTAAGATACTCTTAAGCGGTGGATGACCTCTGGCATCGCAAGATGAACTACACGCGTCTCAAACCCTAGCACGCGTCGTCCTGCGGAGGGGATGACGGTTCGACCGTTCGATCCCTGATCGAACGGTCGAAAATGATCGTCAATTCAAACGGCATACAGGTAACGGAGATTAACTGCAGACGGCACTGTTAATACCAAAAATTAATATTATTATTTAATTTATAATTTAGAGACTTGATTAATTAAATTTACCCTATTAAATAAATCCCAAAAATTCTCAATAAATCACCCTTAGCTAATTGAAGGGTGAGGAACGCAACGGCGCACTCAGATTTTCGTTTCGATGAGTATTTATTTATTTGAATTTCCAGGTATTTAAATAATATTAAAATATTCGGCGAAAATCCAACGACTTCCAAATGCCTCCAAAACTTCACCCATAGCTAATTTGGGTGTTCTGAATGCAATGGCAAAGTCAGATTTTCAATCTGAGGTCTAGATAAAAAGTCAATTTTCTAGGGTTTGGGATTTTCCCGAATTCCAGATTTGACTTTATTGACTTCTGGTTTGACCTAGGTTTCAGAGGCGAGTTATAAATTACTTAATTAGTGACTTAAAACCTTAATTAAGACTTAGATTAGTCTTAATTGAGCAAGGTAACAACCTGGGTTGTTACACTTAATGACTTCCATACATGCTTATGGATTTACAAAGATACATCCAAACATTGTAGCAACATGAAGGAGACAAGGAGAGTAAACAAAAGGGTGCCATAGCTTTGCAAGGGGTGGAGAAAGAAGGAACATTTATCTTTATCCAAAGCCTTAGAGGTGAGCTGAACTTCTTCTTCTTCAACACTAGAACATCAATGGAGGAGGAGATGAGAAAATTTTAGCAAGAAGAAGAAGAGGGTTATGCTTCTCCTTAATAAAGGAGAAGGAGAAGGATGGAGTAAGGGGAGTAGGGAGCTATCATGAGCCTAGGGAGAGATGTCATCATGATTGAGCCTAAGAGGGCATGGGAGCGCTGGCTATGGAGAGGGAGCTGATAGGTAAGCAATAGAAAAATAGGAGGATAGGAAAAATTGCAATTTAGGGACTGAATAATTATTTATTTATTTTCCTTAAGAAAATTCAGATTTTTGAAATGCACTTCAAAAATTCCCAAAAATTCACCCCTAGCTAATTTGGGGGTGAGGAATTCAACGGTGAAGTTGGATTTCGATTTTGATGATTATTTAATTATTCTATTTTTCGGTGCATTTAATTATATTAAAATTTCGCGAAAATCCGATGACTTCCAAACGCGACCAAAACATCACCCATAGCTAATTTGGGAGTGATGATCGTAACAACGAAGTCGGATTTTTGATTTCAAGGTCAAAATAAATACCTTATTTCTAATTAATTAAATATTAAAATATTCTAAAATAATCGATTGAGCTCCGAATTGCTCAAAACCTTCATGATTTAGTTCTAATGACTAGATGAACTTAATGGGATGATAATTATAATATGGTTAGGCTAAAATTAAGCTGTATAATAACTTTGGGTTGTTATAGCAGGGCCCCACAGAGGCTCTGGTGATCAGTTAATATTTCATACTTCACTCATTATTAGTAATGCCTCTAAATTTTTAGAGCAAAAACTATAAGTGTCATTTCTAAATCATGGACATAATAATTCTTTTCATTAAGTCATAATTGCCTTGAAGCAAAAGTTACAACTCTTCTTTTTAGCATTAAGACATAGCCCAATCCCACTTTAAGGGCATCAGTAAAGACTTGAAAGTCCTTTCCCTCTTGAGTCAGAACTAAAACTGGTATAAGCGTTAACACATGTTTAAGTTTCTGAAAGGCTTCTTCACAATTTGAGTTCCAAATGAATTGAGTATCTTTCTTAGTTAACTGAGTTAATGCTAAAGAAATTTAAGAAAATCCTAGCACAAACCTCCTGTAATAATCAGTAAGACCCAGAAAACTTGTATCATTTAATCAACCTAAAATGTGCTTAGACAATTTGTTTAATTGTAAGTATTTCTCTTTATTGGCTGGAGCCCTGACATTGTGATACCAATAATATCAGATTCGGAGCTGTTCATTGAGGTTGTTGCTTAAAAGGGGTTTAACTTCGCTAGTTAGCTTTATTTTCAGTTGTGATGACGAGTGTTCATTTTCTTTTAAATTTAGTCTATAATAATTTCATATTCTGTAGTATTTACTTTCTGCATTATTATATTGAGCTGAGTTATTACTATACTTTCCTTACTATACTGTGATGTGCATGCTATACTCTTTTTTGCTTCCACTACTTTAATATTTTGATGCTCGATGTTCAGTTTCAGGTGACAAGTCTTTTAGTTAAGGCGGGTCGGATTTATACTTGACTCGACTATAGTTGGGAGATTTGCCACAATTGGAGACCATACTCTCCATAATCATGTTGATCTCAATATTAGCATGACCACGGGGGGGGGGGGGGGGTGTGCGGGGCCCCACAAAAACACTCACACTCACATTCCAAAATAAAAGGCAAGTAATTATAATTTTCAGTGCACTGCTACTGTTCATGTTCACTTTTGAGTACACAATTTGCTCCAAGCTTCTGATCTACTGTATTTAGTTTGTAATTTAGTAGGGCACAACTGATAAAAGAAAAAGTAATTAGACTTTTAAAATTTAAGTATAATTTAAAGGTAAAGCAAATACATTGTTATGCAGATATTACGTTAGCCATTTACAACTTTTTTTAGGTGAAGCAATTTGCATGGACTGAATAAAAATGTAATAATTACTAAAACTTGTAAGCTAAGAAAGGCTCACATAGCTCAAATGATTTATTCATCCCTACATCAAATATGTTAGCAAGATATTTTATATAATATGCCTTTAAAGAAATAAGAATATGCCTAATGAATTCATATGCTAAGTAAGAAGACAATGTAAATAATTAAACATTTTGTATTGAAGGAAATTATACTACATGAAATTGTAAGTAAAATTAATATATTGAAATATTATAAGGCAATAAGTAAAGTAATTTCAGTCTAAAATATTAAATAAATGCAATCATAATACTATAATAATAATTCAAATAATTTATGATTTATTTATCTTATATTTGGTTCTATAAGTGCTATACACGTGATGAATTGAGTACGTCTACTCAACTATAAGTAAGTGGGGTCAACTGTAAACACACAGATTCCCCCTTATAGGAATTATATGGTCTTTTGATACTTTAATAGACTGGCCAGGCTTAATGACAGCTGTACTACAAACTACCAAATAAAAACTCCTCTGAAGTAAGGTTAAATATTTATTATATGCTCAAAATCATAATGTATGATTCAAGGATTAATCTTAATGCATTGCAGTATTTCAAGGATTTATCAATTTTATTGTAAACCACGTGATATATATTATTTTCTATTTTTAATTAACTATCATAATGGTTTGGACTAATGAAGCCCCTCAATTAATTTAGATGATATAGATCTCTGAGTTAATTGATATAATAGTTTAAAAGTAGTTTTAGAAAATCATAGATTAATTAGGCTTTCATGTAGTGACAATATAATTTATAAAATATTATTTTAATGTGAGATAAAATAATATTTATTAAACGAAGGCCTTAGTCTCAAGCTACTAATGTTTACAAACAGTTGGGAGATATTCATTTAATAATTCATTTGTATTTAATTATATCGATAACTTCAGCTTATCATTATACTAAGTTTATGAGATGCTTTTAGGAACATAATCTACAGTTCACTTAACTCTAATAAGTAAAAATCTTAAGAAATTAAGTGATTTTAGCTCTAAAGATTCTTATTTAATCTTCAACTAATGATACATAAAATGATTAATCCAATTATAATCATAAATTTTATATATTTAATAATTCTATCTATTAGATGAACCTTAATTTGAATCAATTGTTGATTTTTATCACCATTCTGATTTTAAGATGCTAAATTTATTTTCTTATAATTTGATGTGGCGGCCGCCCCTTCTAATCATAAGTCTTAAGGAGTGATCGTCATTAAGCGCATCTTATACTTAACATTAGGTTGAAATTTAAGGACTCCAATCCAATCTTAAAGAAAAGATGTACTTTTCATAATAAGGTAAAGATTAATAATCACTTAATGAGTATCAGAGTGCGGAAGAAAAGAATCAACTGAAGTAATTATCCATATTATAAAGTAAAGACATCCAACTCAAAATATATACAATGCAGGAAAAGTAAAGTACAATTAGTTATGTATTATTATAAATATTTAAAGTTAAGAACTAAAATGAAAAGAGTCTCTCATCCTCACAATATAAAAGTAAAGTAAACCAATCTAGTAAGTAGACTAAGGTCCCTCAGTAGTCTGGACCTCCTCCTAGATCTGCTCCTCTGTAGGCTCAATCTCTTCAAAAAGCTCATAATCTATCATTATCAGTTTTATAATGGTAGGGCCCCATCCAACAAAAGAAAAATTTTATTAGACAAAATGTCTTAGTACATTTTAAGATAATGAATTTTAATATATTTTAATGATATCACAACTGGAATTAAGCATAGCATAGCAGTAAAGTGACAAGAAAGGAAGAACAAATTATGAAGTAGAAATATACCTCAACTCAGGCTGCAATACAAGGTAAGTAAAGCATAACTGTAATCTACTAAGTACAAAGAAAAGTCATAAGGAATATGATCAAACTAACATGCCAGTTATAGTATAAGTAAAAGTATTGTACTAAAAATATAAAGACTAGCATCCTAACATGCTCTCAAGTAAGTAAAATGGCTGATATACAGAAAGTTCTGAAATGTAAAGGAATTGTAGAAAATGAAAAATATGAAAGAAAAATATGCTGAGACGGTAAAATAAAGTAAGTATGAAGTATAAAGAAAACACATAAAGTAAATGTAAAGATGACTGAAAAGTAAATGTAAGTAGTGTAGATTAAAGTACTATACATGTGAGATACTCTTACTTAGTCTGCCAAAAAGTAAAGTTCATCTAATAATCTAGGAGAAACATCCCGGATCAAAGTAATGTCCACCAAAGAGGCATTTATGAGAAACATCCCAGATCCTAAAGTAAAATCCACAAAGTATCTAAAGAGCATATAGGAGAAACATCCAAATGCCAAAGTAAAGTACCATAGGGGAAATTCCCTAGGCAAAAGCTGTCATAACGTAAAGTTATACTAAGTGGCAGGCTAAGTAAAACATAAACCACAAGTATAATATTATTTATTAATGTTTCTTTTAAAATTATACATATGACATGTGAATGAAATTTAAAGTATATCATAAAATATTTAGCAAGTGATTCTAAAATATGTCCGACAGTATAAAAGGCTCAAATGATAAGGAAAGCATGACAATTTCAAATTCAAAGTAATAAATAGCACTATACAAACTTTGTAATATCACATGTTTTCTAAATTAAACATTCTAACTACTCTAAGTTACATAAGATTCAGAATTATAAATTCTTACACTGTCTGTAACTTAGAATCACGAACCTATAAGTTGAACATAATTAGGATTAGCTACGTCCTAATTATAAATGAATCAATGCTGCCTAAAAGGTTAAAATAATTAAATCAATCATCCTAAGTTATTATTTTATAAATTTCAAATAAACCTTGATTAGCCAAATCAAGATTTAAAGGATTAAGAATCAAACTAAAAGAATGAAGTTTAATTCTTAATCACAAGGCTATCCTAACGGACTAAGGTTTAATCCCATCTCACAGATTAAATGTTAAGGCAAATCTTATTGAATTAAGTCATATTTAATAGAATATATATATAATCCTAATTCTAATGTTAAAAAATCAAATAACCAATTAATAAACTATAAAAAATCTAATAAACTAGTAAAATTAAGGTTTTGCCTTAATGAGTAAACCACTTTACTCATTAGATGAATTCTAACCTAAGATCTATTCATAATCTTAGGAATTAAAACTCTTAAGTGCTAAGAGTATCACTCAGACACACATCCTAACTAAGGTTATAAAACCTAAAGATTGATCTAAAAAATTCAGAGGAAAGAAAAGTTTCTCATAATTCACTTAAGTTTTGCTTAAGACTTAACTTAGGGTTTTCGTCAAATTTCTAATTTGAGATTTAGAATTATTTGAATAAGGTCTAAATTATTTTAATTACTATATATTATGATTTAGAGATGAAATCAGGTCTTAAATTCATTAAACTCTAATTTTGGACAAAAAGACCATTTTGCCCCTTACTTAAGGGTCTAAATTTCATCTTTGTGAATTAGGGCTATATTCTGGATTTTAATAATATGTAATGATTACTTACTGTCTAATATGAGTTTAGACAGTAAGTTCATTAATTTTGATTAATAATTAAGCCTTATAAGGTTAATTTAAGGAATTTGACCTATAAGGGTATGTTGGTAATTTTACCTTAATGACACCTAATTTTTTTGTTAGTTTACTATAATTTATGTCCTAATATTTCCATAGAACTTTAAATTATTAAATTCTGATGTGTATTGGCTAAGTTATAGCCAATACAAGTTCTAGGATTTAAAGGGTAATTAAGGATTCTTAATTAAGGGTCAAAATATTAACTTTGTCATTTGATGTCCAAATTGAATAATTTCAGTGGCTGTATGTCACAATTGATTCACTGATTCTAATGACTAGTGGTAGGCTTAATTTGGACTCCATTTGGCTAAGTTATGGCCTAATTAAAGTTTAAGGTAATTAGTGAGTGATTAGTAAAATCAATCACCTATTTACTAATCCACCCCTACAGTTAGGTTCTAATAGGTTCTAGGGGTTATTTGAAACTTTATTTGTACTATTTGAATAATTAGATTTGCTAATATTCACTAATCAATTTTTTTTGGGTAATTAAGGGTGATTAGCAAATCTAACTGTTGGATCCTAAATATTTTTATAGATTACTGAAATTTAGATTTTTTTGATCTAAATTGATATTTGGATCACCTAATTTGAAGCTAAATTGATTAACTTATGGTCAATTGAAGTTCTAGGGTTAATTAGGGTAATTAGGATTAGGTCCTAAATATGATTAGGCTCAAACTAATCCAGACAGCAAAATAAACATTCTTAGATTAATCCTTAGAGTTTTTTTGAGTATTTTAAGACCTATTTTGAGTATGTTTGGGTTAACACACACAAAGTTATGATTAAATGAAAATTTGGGACAATTAGGGCTTAACTAGGGATCCTAAATATCCTAATGTTAAATATTAATCCAATTAGAAATCTGATAGTGTCATATTATTCTACTAATTTTACTGATTAATTTGACATATGATTTTAATACATTTGGAGTTCAGGATTAAAAGTTATTAATGAATGAAATTTATTAATTAATGTGATTAATTAAATCTTAATTAACTGCTGGTTTAAACTAAATTTTATTTAAGTTTTATTTTGATTACAGCGGTAGGACTGCGATGAGTGGACCCCACGGGCATAGATGGCAGCGAGGCGAGGACCGGCTCAGCCCAGTTCGGCCCGTCCCAAAGAGCTCCCTTCGTCCTCTTCAGCAAATCGACGGACTGAAGCTGAGCTAGGGCATCAACTAGCTCGGCCTTCAGAGCACCTCAGAGCTCAAACTATGCTCCAATGGGTAGCTTATGATTAGATCATCCTTTAGAGTTTGAGAACTCAATCAGGGATTGACCATGTTGACGGTAAAAGGTAACCCTAGGAGGCTATATACGAAAACATAAAGGATAAAATTGGGTGCGATTGCATACACATTATGAAATTTATCGATTGACATTCATCTAATTGACCTCAATCAATTGCTAAAGGCTCAAACAACATACAGATTAATGATATAACTAAAAGATTTTGAGAATCGTATTAAGGGAAATAGGAATTAAAGGGGTACCTTACTTTAGGGTTTTGGCGGTGGATTTAGAGTACTTTTAGGATCCATTGAAGGATGCGATCACTAGCCCTTCCCGATCTAAGCGAGTCCTAATCTTAAATGAAAAATATAGCTAGGAGAAGAGGCGTTCGGCGGTGGAGGACACACGTGAGCAGCTGTGTTTGCCGCGTGCAGGTGCCTTCGACATGCGTCATGCATTTTCGAACCGATGGAGGAGATGATTCAAAGACCGTTCGATCGGATCTACGGATCCGATCAGACGACTCTCTGAAGATGGATGCCCGTGTGACAGCGTCAAATATTAATGAACGATGCTTAATAATGTTGTTAACTACTTAATATTAATTTATTACTTAAATATTATTAACCTATCTCATTAATTAAAATTAATCGATTAAATGCGTACCAAAAGTTCTCAGTAAATCACTTCTAGCTAAATGAGGGGTGAGGAATACAATGGCGTGATCAAATTTTAGATTCGACGAGTATTTAATTATCTTATTTTTAAAAGTATTTAAATAATAATAAAATATTTATTGAAAGTCTAATGATTTCCAAATGCATCCAAAACTTCACCCCTAGCTAATTTGGGGGTGATGAATGCAATAGTGAAGTCAGATTTTGAATTTGAGATCAAAATAAAAAGTCAATTTCTAAGGTTTTGGAATTTTCCAAAATTCTAGATTTGATTCAATTTGACCTCAGGTTTGACCTATATTTTTAAGGTGAGTCCTAAATGACATGGTTAGTGTACTAGAAGCTCAATTAAGACTTAAATTAGTCTTAAGTAATTTAAGTAACAACCTGGGTTGTTACATTTGAAGTCTCTAATTTTCAATATTTAAATAAATATCTAAGGATCAATCTTCTATTTATTGCCTTAAGAAGTTCTTAAGTGTTATAATTACTTAGGTATTTAACTCTAACTTCAACTTATTCTAAAATTTATTTACCTTACCTATGCAATTATAAAGTTCTACTACATTTTGATATGGCTTATGTTGATTCTAAGGTTTGCTTGAATCATCACAATCTATGTAATTCATTAACTTAGTTCAGTCACTATAATATTTAATAATTATGTATATTCTATTGATGATTAAGGATAAATAAACCTCAATCTATAAGAGTGGTGTATTACTTTTATATCTTAAAGTGAATGATCCTTCCTTATGGTAACCTTATATTCTCATTAATGAAACTATCTTCGTTAAGTATTATTGTAAAGTAATGTGCTTATTAATACCTTATTAAAGTATTTGAATTAAAATATAAGTTATCATACTTAGTTAGTTCTATCTTCATGTGAGGGCTTAACCTTCACTGAGTAGATCACTTAGAGATTTAAAGATAACTTAATGAAACTTATACTAAGTTTAATTATCTAAACTCCCAAAATATTATAATTAAATCTAATGTGACTTTAGTGGAGAATGTAATCAATTAAATTCCTAAGTAGTAGATTTAAATGTAATCCCAAGTTCCTTTTTCAATATCCTAATCTCACCCGTAAGGTCTAAGATTTTCTCTAAGGAAATCCATAATTCTTCAAATACAATGTTTTTAGGGTTTAGCTAGTTATACAATCATGATGTCCTAAATTATAAGAAGTAAATAAATCAATATTCCAAATATAGGATTTTACTTTATAAAAGAGGTATCTAAAATGTGATTTTACCAATTAACATCCATATGACAATCAATTCAGTGTTTGAATGATACCTATATCACAAGGATCACAAGGACAATAAGCATGTTCAATTTGGATGTCAATTGATCTAATCAAGGCTTAATCAACATTAATGATCATCAAAAGGTGATTAGTAAAAATAATTATCAAAATATAAATTTGACCTCATATTAATATTTATTATATTTTCTAATCATTTTGAGACATACTTTCAAGATATTTGAACTTGTATTTTTAGAGTTATGATACTTAATTATTTTGCAATTATTCACTTTATTAATTAATTGTTGATTTCCATGTTCATAAGAAATCTAGCACACGTGCATGCGGTTCAACCTGAGCTATGTGTGTGAGGCTCATTGCTTACGGATCACGCGGGTCAGGCCAGACCCGACCCGACTCGCTCGGCAATTCGGCGAAACTCAGAATGGCCCGAACTAAGGCACCCAATTACTCCCCGCTCCAGCCACCTCACGAGTTAGGTATCGATCGATCAGGAATCGCCACCTAAGTCCATCTCTAACACTTCATACATTGATGCCCTAATTCTCTAATTTCGGAACGGTACAATTGAATACTGTAGACTATACGACAAATTAAACCTTAATCGGGCTAGGTCAAGCCCAATTTTGATCGATACAGACCGCAAAACTTTGACATAGAAATTGCAATAAAATATAAGAGTAAATAGAGGTGATTGAAGGAGTACCTTGCTTCAGGTTTTAGGGTTACGATGAGGAAGATGGACGCAGGTAAAGCCTTTAATCTTCTGAGGCTCCAGGTTTCGAATAGTTTAAGATCGATAATATCAAAGTTTGTCCTTTGATTAGAACTCTTAATGGGGTCGGTAAGGGCTCCTGAGCATGTAGAGCTATGCTGGGCAGCCAACGATTGGCGCAGCCCATCGTGCATGCAGCGTGCCGAGCATACATAGCATCCACGGGACGAAAAGATCTGAGCCGTCCGATTGGACGACTGAGCTGATCCGATAGCTTAGATAGTTCTCCATCTAATTAGATGGTGATCCACTGCAGACGACAACGCCGTCTGGATTAATAATAATAATAATTTATTTATTTAATTCCCTTAAAAAGCAATCAAAATTAAATATCCAAATGAGCTCTAAAAAGTCTAAAAAATTCACCCCTGGTTAAATTGGAGGTGATGAACTAAAAAATGAAGTCAAATTTTTAATCGAACATCTATTTAATTATTTTAATTTTTGGGTATTTAAAATATTTTAAAATATTCGTGGAATTTCGACAACTCCAAAAAATTCCCAAATTTTCACCGATAACTAATTTGGCGGTGAAGAGTTCAATAGTGAACTCTAATTTGGATTTAGAGATTAAATTAATTATCAAAAAAATTTAATTTGATAAATATATTAAAATAATCAGAATATTCAATTGAGCTTTGAATGGCTCCAAATTTACATGATTTGCTCTAAACATATTTTGGAGACAGATGGAGATGATTCCAAAGTGATTTGATTGCTAAATACATATTAACAACATTAGGTTGTTGCATGGGGCTGTTGAAAATGACGGAGGGTCGGGTCGAAAGGGGTGGTTCAGGTTGAGTTGGGCTGATGAACTGTGGATCAGGCTGGAGTGAGTAGGCAAACAAAGATCGGGTCCACACTTGTAGGTGGTTGAGTATCGTCTAGTGGACCGCCAAGCGAGGTTGTGGACTTTTTTTTTTTGCGTCAGCATAAACTTCAAGCATATAGGCCTTTAAATCTTAATCATCATCATATCAAAAACATATCTCAAAATGATCTAATTTACCCTAAATCCAATCATATATAATGCTCAAATAATGAAGAAAAGAAAAATGTATGTGTTCAATTTTAGGGTTAGCTTCGAGTCGAGTTCTAGTCAAGTCAGTCCATACTCAAACTCAAATCAAACGTGTTCGAGTTCCAGTCGAGTTAGAGTCATTTCGAGTCATTTTAAATAGAGTTCGAGTCAAGATATATGACTTGAATTCGACTCAAAAAGTTTGGAGTCGAGTTCAGGTCTAGTCAAAATGTCTCGAATTCGAATTTCAAATTTCTGGTCAAATTGACAGCTCTTCAACTTCAATACAAGCAATTTAAAATAACATAATTTAGTGAATTGAAATAAAATTTAAATTGAGTGAAGAAAAATGATATACATCCCCTATTTAACTCCTAAAGTTTCTTGATGACTAGGATGCCACATAAGCTAACATCATTTAGTATATTAGGAATTTGTTTAGGGTTTGCATTTTACATTTCACTTCACTGTAGCTTCCTCGCGAACGAGTGAAGCAGATAGTGCACGAAGGCGAAATCCCTTGCTCGAAGCCGATAGCGATCGGGGTCTCCGCATATCAGCGATCGGGGTCTCCGCAGCGAACGACTCCAACAGCGAAGGACTCCTTCGTCTTCGTCCGACATCGAAGGACTTCGACAGCGAAGGACTCCTTCGTCTTCGTCCGATAGAGATCGGAGCGAACAAAGCAGCACCGTCTGACAGCGAACAACTCCTCCGTCCGATAGTGATCGGCAACAGCGATCGGCGCCTCCGTCCGACAACAATCGAAGCTTTCGCCTGACCGACGAGGTACTTCATTTTCCCCTTCACCTATACATATTTTCTAAGTGGCGTATATTAGCTTTAAAGATCAGAAACCAATAAGATAAAATAGAAAGAGTTTAGGATAGGGCTCATATCAAGTGTATCTTTAAAGAGCCATCATTGTGCCCGAGTGTCATCCATCATGAACGATACATGAAAGAAATAAAATCAGAGAACAGAGAGACACAAAGACAAAGATCTTAGGGCAACATCTCCTTTAATTTCTACTAAAAAATGCTCATCCATAATAGATTAAGAACACTGCGATTCCACGAATCAGCCCTCTCTCTTTCTAATCACAGCACCTACTATTTCAATAAAAAAAACCACGAAAATAGCAAAAGAGAATAAATTGCAAAGACACAAGCTTCAACCTATAAAAATTGAACAAAAAATTCATATAAACCCAGAGGTGCTGCATAAATGTGAGAAATGAAGAACATTTGTGATTCGATGTTGTTTAAAATGAATTAAAAATATATGGAACATGAACTTTCTTGCTATTACAAGAATAAACTATTTAACAAAATAGAATTAACTGTATTAACAAATAACAATCAAAGATTACCAATAAAGAAGTTCATCTGAAGAGAAATAGAAATCATCACCAAAAATGAATGAATTGCCATGTTAATCCTGCTACACATGTGCCAGCCAATTAATAAGTCAGTCATCATTTTGAACAACGGTTCCTTGCTAAGATTAAGGATGAAATCATGTAATTCTTACCTGTCTAACATATTTTTTATCAACCACCTTGGGATATTTGCTTTCATATGTTTCATGTTTTATAGTTATAGTATCATCTTCGAGAAAGGGTTTAACTTATTTATAGCAACAACAACCCCATAAACCAGTTTTGGATTCACTCAAACGATTTGTTGATGTGCAGTCACAAGAAACAGAATCCTGCAGTTAAAAATTATCTGTCGTGCAATACAATGATTAATATATAAGTATTAGAAGCCTATTATATCCAGCGAGTCTCGTTGGACAACGAATTACACAAAAACTAGAAAGACTTGTGTTTGCTCCAACCCTTATGAATATTGTTGAAGATCAAGGCCCTTGATAACTTTTATAAGCTTATTAAGCTTTAATTAAGAAGTTTATATGCTTAATTTCTAGTTAGAGCTTTTATTAGTTTATTAAAGTAACTTATTATAACTACTAAGTGTAGACTTCTTTAATACATTTACAGTTGATATTAACATATTTGGAGAGCCAATGGAAAGAAATATGGCCTTAAAATTTCACTCTTAAGAGCTTGCAACATACCTAGAAACCTAGCCTAAAATGATTGTGGAAAAATCTAAGCACATGCCAAATATATTTGTGTGTCGGGTATATTTTAATTGATTTAGAGAAGAGTTAGGGATAAAAAAGGAAAAAAATCAAAATCAGATATAATTTTTGGTACTTTTCTTATATTGATAAATTGAATACTAATGGGTAGTGATACATTGCATTAATTTGTTATAGTATTTTCAAGACACAATCCAGAATACTAATGGGTCTTGCTATTATTACGGATCAAACAAATTCAAATGCAGAACTTACATCTGTAAGTGCATGCTAAAATTTCCTTGATTCTTAAACTTTGTAATGAACTTTTGTTTACACTTTATTTATTTATTTAGGATATTCAAATTGAGGATATGGAAACATAAAGGTTAAATCAATCTTCTGATAATAATATTGTTGAAAATATTCCAACATTGCCCCAACCTGAAATCGGCATGAATTTTGATTCGATTGATGATGCATTTAAGTTTTACAAAACTTTTGAATATTTAGTTGGATTTGGAATAAAAAAAAGATCAGGTCATAATTTTTATGGCGTCAGATATCGTTGTTGCTTTATATGTTGCAAAGAAGAGGAGAATATTGCTAGTAGCTCCTGTGCCAAGTCACGTCGCAAACCTATTGTAAAGACAGGTTGTAGGGCAAGAATGGTTATTAAAGATCTATGTTTAAATAGAAAATGGGTTGTGTGTAATATTGAATTAGAAAATAATCATCCATTGGATCCACAAATGGTTAGATTTATGAGATGCCATCGAGAATTACCTTTATCTATCAAAAAATAGCTTGAAATTAATGATATTGCTGGGGTGCCACTTAATAAATCTGTAAATACCATGATTACTCATGGAGGTGGACATGAGAAATTTTCTTTCACAGAAAAAGATTGCAGGAATTTTGTTGCAAATAATAGGCAAACATTGTTAGGTCATTGTGATGCATCTGCATTGATAAAATATTTTGAGATGATGCAAAAGGATAATATTAATTTTGTTTACAATATTGAGCTATCAGAGAGTAATCAATTGTAAAATGTTTTCTGGGCAGATGCTAGATCAAGAGTTCCATATCAGTACTTTGGTGATGTTGTCACATTTGACACAACATATCTCACAAATCGTTATGCAATGCCTTTTGCCCCATTTGTTGGTGTGAATCATCATGGTCAATCTGTGTTACTAGGGTGTGCTATTCTTGCTGATGAAATAACAGACACATTCAAATGACTTTTTTGTAGATGGCTAAATTGTATACATAGAAAAGCTCCATCTGCAATTATAACTGATCAATGCCAAGCAATGAGCTTGGCAATTTCAGAAATATTTCCTCAAACACATCACAGATTCTGTCTATGGCACATTATGAGGAAACTCCCTGAACAGTTAGGTAATAGGCACGATCGTGATATTATCTCATCAAAGTTGAGTCGAGCAGTGTATGATGTACTTTCCATACATGAGTTTGAGATTACATGGGCTAACATGGTGTCCGAGCACTCGCTATCAGAACATGAGTGGTTCAATTCACTATACAATATTAAAAAAAAATGGGTTCCTGTATTCTTGAAAGATATATTTTGGGCTGACATGTCTACAACACAAAGGAGTGAAAGTATGAACGCATTCTTTGATGGATATGTGTCATCAAAGACAATATTGACAATGTTTGTACAAAATTATGCAAACGCCTTAAGAGCCAAGTTTGAAAATGAGGCATATGCGGATTTTCGATCTTTCCATATACAACCACAACTGATATCTGCTTTTCCATTTGAGGAACAACTATCTAAATTATACACATTAAATATGTTTTATAAATTTCAGGATCAGCTGAAGAAGCTAATGAATTGTATGTACACAAGTGTTGAGATATATGAACATGTTAAGTCCTACACAGTTAGTGAGCTTGATAATGGTAATAACAAAGAGTATCATGTCACTTACAACCATATGCAGAATGAGACATGGTGCATGTGGCGACCCTGCCCCACCATGGTCCTGTTAACCCTTAAGTTAACATGATTACGGTGAAGGGGTCACCAGATGACAAGGTTCCCACTTAAGATTGGATTAGTCACACATCCTAATCCAATTTAAATAAGGACTTTGCCATTCAATCCAGAACTACTATCACTAAATGATCATACATGAACTCAGAGTGCGGAAGCATAAAACATAACATCCATCCAATACTGTATAAATACAACCATACAGAATAAGTAAAGTACTGAAAAAGAAATAAAATCCTGTATTATTACAACATTTAATGAGCTTAAAAGTACTGAAAGAAAAACTCTCAATCTCACTAAACCTACGGATCTTCAGGAACGGGCTCCTCCTCCAATGGCAAACTCTCCACTGGATCTGCTAAACCAACGAACTCAGAACCTACCATTATCAGTTTCATAATGGTAGGGCCCCAGCCAATAAAAGAAAAACTGGTTAGACAATAAGTCTAAGTACATTTTAGGGTAAACAATTAAATTAAGAAGATATCACCATAAAAACAGAACTGAGCAAAATAGGTGCAGAAATGCGTATCAAAAGGACAGTAATAAGTTATAAACTTCAATTTATAACTAAACAAATAGGAAGTAAAACATACCTCCTCCAAGAAACTGCAACAATGACAGATAAGTAAAAGTAAAAGAAAAGTAAGAAAAGTACAACCTAAACATGCTCATGATCAAACAGATTATGCTAAGTGAACTACAAAAGTATAAAGCTAAAACACTATCATCCTAAGTAAGCATATGAAAACAGTAAGTAAAACTAGCATCCTATATATAAACACGTGCAGGAAAGCTGTAAGTAAAACAGTGCTATAACGCATAATATGCAAGTAAAACAGTAACTGCAAACTGAAACTATAGTAACTATATAAGTCAACTAAACTGAACATAAACTCAGCAATTCTTAGCCTGATGAGCTAAGAAACTCTGAACTGAACATCACTGAAACTCTTAGCCTGATGAGCTAAGACATAACTGAATGTATGTGTACTTGAATTAGTATATCCATATCAGAATCCTGACTCTGTAGTCAGTAGGGCGAGAGTCTATCCATCCTATCACTCGGACTAGGCATGGCCAATAGACTGTCGGACATTAAACCCTCGAAAGGTTGCCGACCCCAAACGGGTTGATCGAAGAGGTATACTAATCAAGCTACACCTTACAAACCACTTGTGAAACGAACATAATGCTATTTATGAATGTTCAAAATTGACATAAGATATTTACCAAATATCTTAAGTACATAATATATGTTCAAGGTATAAGGCTCAAAATCAAGGAATGCAAAGCATCAAAATCAAAGTGCAAGAAACTCTATCTAAAACACAGGTGATATCCTTTGTTATCTACTTTATTCATTCTATCTACTCTAAGTTACATAAGTTTCAGAATTATTACTTCTTACACATTCTGTAACTTAGAATCATGAATTCTACTTGTTGAAGATAATTAGGACTGGCCAAGTCCTAATTATAACTTAATCAAAAGACGACTATTTATTTAAAATGAATAAATCAGCGACCTAATTTTGTAATTTAATTCATCCCAACCACATCTTGATTAGCCAAATCAAGATGAATAGATTAAGAATTAGACTCCAGATGATGGGGTCTAATCACTTAATCTAAAGGTATAATCTAAGGGTCTAAGGTTTAGAACCCAAATCTCACTGATTAGGTTAAGGCAAATCCTAATGATAAATCAAATTCATTAGGATAGATCTCTATTCTTAGTTCTAAAGTTTAAAGATCAAATAATCATTTAATAAACTAAGAAAATCTATAAACTAGAAAACTTAAGGTTTCACCTAATTGAGTAACCCAATTTACTCAATAGATGAATACTAACTTAAGATACATTCATAATCTTAATAATTAAGGCTCTTAATTACTAAGAGTATCTCTCAAGATACACATCCTAACTAATATTATAAGACCTAAAGATGATCTAAGAGTAATTAAGGAAAGAGAACTTTTCTTAAGACTTAGGAATTTTCTAAATGAGCAAAATCTGAGATTTTAACCAAAACCTAATTTAGACTTAAATTTGATTAATTTTAGTTCTAAGTCATTCTATTTACAGATTTTTAGTGATTAAAAACTGAATTTAGGGCTTTTAAAGCCTAAACCCTAAATTTGGGCAAAATGACCATTTTGCCCCTACTTAAGGGTTCAAAAGATCAAAATTTGATGTAGGGCTTAAATTCTAAAATTTTCTTTTGGAAAGTGTTTCTTACTGTCTAATATAAGATTTGACAGCAACTAAGTTAATTTTGGGCAATTATTAAGCCATATGAGATCAAATTGGTGAATTTGACTCATAAGGGCAATTTTAATAATTTTGATTAAGTGAAAGTTAAATTTTCTTTTAGTTTAGTGTTCTTTACTGCCTAAGCTTCCCATAGAATCTAAATTTGCTGAAATCTGATAAGTATTGGCCAAGTTATGGTCAATACATGATCTAAGGTTTTTAGGTTAATTAAGGAATTGTTAACTATAGGTCAAAAATTCTAATTTTGCCAATTAGAGTCCAAATTAAGCAAAATTAGTGGCTATGATTTACAAATAGCTCACTGATCATAATAACATGTGGTAGGCTCAATTTGAACCTAGTTTGACAAAGTTAAGACCTAATTAAGGTTTAGGGTGATTAATGAATGATTAGCAAATCTAACCATTGGATCTAAAATATTTTTACATATTATTAAAAATTAAGTTCTTATGATCTAAATGGACCTTTGGATCATCAAATTTGGAGCTCAATTGACCAAGTTATGGTCAATTGAAGTTCTAGGGTTAATTAACCTAATTAGGGTTTGGTCCTAAATGTGATTAGGCAAACACTAATCCAAACAGCTAGATAAATACTATCAAATTAATCCTTAGGGTTTTCTGATCACTTTAAGACCCATATTGGGTATATTTGGATCAATCTACACAAAGTTATGAGCTAAATAAGATTTGTGACATTTAATTTAAATTAAATTAAACCTAAATAATCACTTTGCAAAATATTGATCCTACAGCAAAAATTTTGGCATCAATAAATTCCTCATATTTTTCTGATTAATTTAATATATTTATTTGTATAATTTGGATAAATATTTTAGGAGTTATTTAGGTTTAAAGTTTGGTATTATATTAATTATTTAATACTGTTTAATTAAATTAAATTAAATCTATTTATTATACATTTAAATATAATTATAAATCAATTATCATTATCTATCTAATTATAATTATTTAAATTTTATTATTTAAAAACTGCAGGACACGCGGCAGCTGCTTATTGGCGCGGCAGACAGCGGCGGGCCCCACGGGTCAGACCACTGACGCGCAGGCCACGCGTCGCGCCAGGATTGGCTGGCGCGTTGCGCAGTGGGTCTCGCCATGGCAGCTGAAGCGCCGTGGGCACGGGCCACGGGCTGGCCCGACCGGCCCGAAAACGCCTTCGTCTTCACGCGATCGCCCCGACGCTCGGAACCTAGGGCTTGGAAAACGACGGCGAAGACGGCGGTGTCAAATGGCGAGCCATACACCGATCGAAAGGTCTCGGAGAGACCTTTCATTCGCTACCCTAAACGCCACCGGAGAAGGCATACAACTCCGGCAAACGTAAACCCTAAATTCCCTGAGTTCGGCTAACGGTTTGTACTGTTTAGGACTTTGCAAATCTGAGCTAACCCAACCTGATCGACTCAATCGGAACCGTTAGATGAACAATCAAGCATATGAAATTGAGAAACGAAACTTTAGATGCAGACTTTGATGAATATTAGAGGTGTTGTGCATACCTTTAGACGAACGGTTGAAAAAAAGGTCGAAGCTTGATCTTAGGTTTTTGGACCTCTGGTTTGAAACCGGGCAAAAACTGAGGTCTTAGGGTCTTTAAGGAAGCTCTAAGGCGGTGGCTGGAGGTGGTGGAGAGGCTGGGAGGCGACGCGCGGAGGGTCCTCTGCGCGATACGTGTCGCTTCTCGCGACACGCGGAAGCCGCAAGAACGAAGGGCACGGACCGTTCGATCTTCGATCGAACGGTCAGGGATCACCGTCAGATCCAGACGGCGCTGCTTTAATTGAACAGTAACGGTGCTTCTTAATACGGACGGCGCCGTTAACTGTTATAATTAAATAATAATATTTAAAATTAAATTATTCAGATTTAATTAATTAATTTTAGCCTATTAAATAAATTCCAAAAATTTCCAATAAATCACCCTTAGCTAAATGAAGGGTGAGGAACGCAATGGCGCACTCGGATTTTTGTTTCGACGAGTATTTAATTATTTGATTATTCCGGGTATTTAAATGATATTAAAATATTTGACGAAAAATCAACGACTTCCAAATGCCTCCAAAATTTCACCCTTAGCTAATTTGGGTGTTCTGAACGCAATGGTGAAGTCAGATTTTCATTCTGAGGTCTAGATAAAAAGTCAAATTTCCAAGATTTGGGATTTTCCAGAATTCTTGATTTTAACTTTGTTGACTTCTTGGTTTGACCTAGGTTTGACCTAGGTTTCAAAGATGAATTCCAAATCACTTGATTAGTGACTTAGAATCTTAATTAAGACTTAGATTAGTCTTAATTGAGTAAAGTAACAACCTGGGTTGTTACAAACTCCCCCACTTAAGAATGATGTCGTCCTCGACATCACTCAAGTGAGAAAAAGAATTTAAGCAGATATAAAGAAACGAATTGAAATAAGATAAAGTTGAAGAATCACCTTGATTAAAAAGGTTTGGGTACTTTTGGCGCATATTCACCTCTTTCTCCTAGGTGGCTTCATTACAAGACTGATTCTTCCACTGAATCTTTATCATTGGAATGGATCGATTTCTTAATTTCTTCAGATCATGATCTAGGATTTTTATTGGTTCTTCAGTATAAGAAAGATCAGGTTGAATTTCAATTGCAGGATGTTCAATAAGATGGGAAGGATCTCGGAGACACTTCCTTAGAGATGAGACGTGGAATACATTATGTACAGCAGCGAAGTCTTCTGGAAGTTCTAATTTATAAGCTGCTGAACCAATCTTCTGCAAAATTTTGAAAGGTCCAATATACCTTGGACTGAGTTTTCCTGAAACTCCAAAACGATAGATTCCTTTCATCGGGCTCACTTTTAAGTACACAAAATCTCCTTCGCTGAATTCTAGAGGACGATGACGATTATCATGATATTTACTTTGCCTGTCTTGAGCTGTTCTAATTCTTTGCTGAATGAGTTTAACCTTCTTATTTGTTTCTTCTACTAACTCAGATCCATATAATTGAGTATCTCTTGACTCAGACCATGCTAGTGGGGATGAACATTTTCTTCCATATAGGGCTTCATATGGTGCCATCTTAATACTTGACTGAAAACTGTTGTTATATGCAAATTCCACTAAAGGAATGTGCTCTTCCCAGGATCCTGAAAAATCCAATATACATAAACGCAGAAGATCTTCTAAGACTTGATTTACTCACTCTGTTTGGCCATCTGTTTGGGGATGGAATGCTGTACTCATGGCCAAAGTTGTGCCCAAATCTTGATGGACAGCCTGCCAAAATTTAGAAGTAAAACGACTGTCTCTATCAGATACAATTATTTTAGGAATTCCGTGCAATCTGACTATTTCTTTAATGTATAATTTAGCCAATTTCTCCACTGAGTCAGTTTGACGGATTGGAATAAAATGGGCAGATTTTGTGAGACGATCCACTATAACCCATATTGAATCAGCTCCAAATTTTGATCGAGGCAAACCCATAACAAAATCCATGGATATATCAGTCCATTTCCATTCTGGGATTTCTAGTGGGTGCAATAAACCACCAGGCTTTTGATGCTCTGCTTTTATTAAGCAACAAGCGTGGCATTTTGCAACAAATTCTGCAATACTTTTCTTCATTCCTAGCCACCAGAATGATTGTTTTAGATCTTGGTACATCTTAGAATTTCCTGGATGAATTTGATATCCTGAATTGTGACTTTCAATTAGGATCTCTTTCTGCATGGATTTAGGAATCCAGAGACGATTATTCATGTAAATAGCACCTTTCTTAAAATTCAATTCTGGACGACGACCACTTTCTATTGCCACTTTAAGGTTTAAATATTCATCATCCTTACTTTGAGAAATTGAAACATCTCTATGAAAAGTGGGTTCTATATTATTCATGGATATCATGATACTGACTGAATTTCCCTTAGCAAGAGAAATTTCCATTTTATGAAACTCATTCGCCAACGGACTTTCTGAAATTAAGCTGTTAAGGACAGTGTGACGGCTTAACGCATCAGCTACTACATTAGATTTGCCTGGATGGTACTGGATATCTAAATCATAATCACTTATTAATTCCAGCCATCTTCTTTGCCTACAGTTCAATTCTCTCTGAGTAAAGATGTACTTCAGACTTTGGTGGTCTGTGAATATGGAACATTGAACTCCGTACAAATAATGGTGCCAGATTTTTAATGCAAAAACTAATGCTGCCAATTCTAAATCATGTACGACATAGTTTCTCTCATGGGTTTTAAGCTGGCGAGATGCGTATGCTATAACCTTGCCTTCTTGCATTAATACGCATCCTAACCCAATTCCAGATGCATCTGTATACACCTGATAGTTAACTCCTTCTTTTGGAAGAACTAAAACTGGAGCAGAAGTTAACGCGTCCTTTATAGACTGAAATGCAGTTTCACATTCTTCTGTCCAAACAAATGGAACTGCCTTCTGAGTTAATTTTGTAAGAGGTGCGGCAAGCTGAGAGAAGCCTTTAACAAACCTTCTGTAGTATCCGGCTAAACCCAGAAAACTATGAATTTCAGTAACTGTCTTGGGCTGAACCCAATCATGAATAGCACTAATTTTACTTTGGTCTACTTGGATTCCTCGAGCATCAACCACATGTCCAAGAAATGATACATAATCCAGCCAAAATTCACACTTAGAGAATTTAGCATATAACTCATGTTCTCTAAGCTTTTCCAGAACCAATCTCAAGTGTTCTTCATGATCCTTTACTGTCTTGGAGTAAATTAAGATATCATCAATGAATACTATAACAAATTTATCTAGATAAGGTTTCAGAACTCTCTGCATTAAGTCCATGAACAGAGATGGGGCATTAGTGAGACCAAATGACATTACAAGAAACTCGAAATGCCCATATCGTGTTCTGAACGCTATCTTTTCTACATCGGAATCCTTTACCTTCACTTGATGATATCCTGATCTTAAATCAATTTTAGAGAATACTACAGCACCGACAAGTTGATCGAACAGATCATCAATACGAGGAAGTGGGTATCTATTTTTAATCGTGACTTTATTCAGCTCTCTGTAGTCTATGCACATTCTCATAGACCCATCTTTCTTCTTAACAAAAAGCACCGGGGCTCCCCATGGGGACATACTTGGTTTAATAAACCCCTTATTTAATAGTTCTTGTAATTGCTCATTTAATTCTTGCAATTCTTTTGGAGCCATTCTATATGGTGCTTTTGATAGAGGTTGAGTTCCTGGCACTATATTTATTTCAAATTCTACTTCTCTGGTTGGAGGTAAACCAGGCAGATCTTCAAGGAAAACATCTTCAAAATCTCTAACAACTTTTATTTTTGAGATTAGGGTTACTTCTTTGCTACTACCCATCATCACCATCAAAATACAACTATAACCTTTGCACACCATTTTCTCTGCTTGAATTGCATTGATTAAGGAGCTACTAGTGCTGATCTTCCCAATAAACGTTATTGAAACTCCTGGAGTTTGCAACACAACCTTCTTCTTTTGATAATTGATAGTAGCGCTATGCATACTAAGCCAATTCATGCCTAGTATGATATCAAAATTTACTATAGGTAACACAACTAACTTGGCTTGGAAGGTATGTTTATTAATTGGTATTTGAATGTCACAGAATTTGTTCGCACTAAGTTGGGTTCCAGATGGAAGTCTAACACTCAAGATCTTCGCAAGTTTGTAATATGATAGTCCTAATCTTTTAGCAAAATTTTCAGAGATGAATGAATAACTAGCCCCAGTATCAAATAATATACTGCAGGGCTTATCTTTAAAGTATAAGGTGCCTGAGACTACATTGTTGTCTTCTGCTGCTTCTACAGGAGTGAGATTATACACTCTTGCCTTTCCAGCAGGTCTGCTGTCAGATATTTGTGCTGTTGACTGATTTGGATTTGAAGGCTTTGCTGCATATGGAACCTTTGTAAGAGTTCGCTCTTGAGCAGGAGGTGGCATAAGAGTTTTCTGAGGTTCTCTGAAATTGATAGGAGTGGCACGGAATACTTTATTTGTACGATTCCGATCAATAGTTACTCCATCAATTGTTTTATTTGATCGACAGTCTCTATATGCGTGACCTTGTTTTCCACACGTAAAACATACTCGGCCAAAATGATAACATTTCCCATAAGGATGTGGCCTATTACATGTGGCAGTTTGACTTGATGTTTCAGTGGTTTTCATTTGATATACCCTTCCTTGATTTGTTCGTTGTTGTTTGAAGTTCTGAGGGTATTTATTCATATTGAAAGCCTTTCTCTTCATGTCTTTAGTATTTTGATGATGCTCTACTACCCGAGCTGTCTCAACTAGCTTCTCGAATTTGGTATGTTGTAAAGGAATTACATGATCTTTGATAGACTCTCTGAGTCCATTCTCATATTTGAAACATCTATCTTCTTCAGTTGGAACCAGATGAGGTGAAAATCGGATGAGCTTTCAAAATTCTGAAGTATATTCTGCTACTATTCGGCTTCCTTGGGTTAACCTTAATAAAGACTCACCAATGATGTTCTTGGTGGAGGGTGGAATAAATAATTCTTTGAAGGCTTGGACAAACCAGCTCCATTCTATTTCATCTAACTCAAATTCTTCAAATCGTGTGTTCCTTTCTTGTTCCCACCAATGTTCTACCTCTCCTTGCAGAAGATGAGTGGCTAGTCTTATAGATTGGTTGCTTGAACAACCAAGACTAGTGATATTTTTCTCTATAGTTTTTAGCCATGCTAAGGTATCCATTGGGGATTCAGATCCTTCAAAGGTTGGCGGTCTTAATCTTAGGAAACTGTGAAGTATCCCATCTGCAGACTGCCGATAGATATTGGGAACTTGAGGAGCGGGGGATGCTGAAGAGGTGCTGGCATTAGTAACAGGTATTATAGATACTAACTTTTGAATAGCTAGAGCCTGCTGATTTTGATTCTCTAGCATTACAGTAACCATATTTCTTAAAGAAGTTATTTCATCAACAGTATTGGACGCAGCCACGGTATTATTTGGAGCATTGCTTGCGGATGGTTGAAGGTTGAGTGGAGTATTGTTGGGAAAAGTAGTAGGATTCATTTTCCTGAAATCAAAACAACTATCTTGAGTTCTTTATTTTAACAAGACATAATATAACTACTGCTTTTCTCGTTTATTTAAACTTTTATTGAAATAACAAAATACATCATCATAGACTTATAAAACTATTCTCATCCTATATATTTAATGAAGAATGCTCTACGAAAGTCTTCATAAATCACTTCACGATGCTCCTCTTGTGCTTCACGAAACAGTTCTGCGTATGTCATAATCCACCATTCTTTTGCTTGCATTCGCAAAAGACATAGCACCACTTCTAATCTGATGTGACTAGGCCATTCCATAACACCAAATATGTGGTCAACTCTCGCAAGCCATTCCCTTGCTAGTACTGGAAAATCAAGGCCTCTATAGACGCCTTCTTTCAGTAATTTGTTTATCACTTGCGATCCTTGTTCTGATACTCCTTCAATCACTCTTCCTTGCTTCTTTCCTAATTTATGTTCATATTTCCAAATAATCTCGAACTCCTTTAGGTAAGCCATGAATGCCATTTCTAGATGATCTTATATTCATACAATTATAACATTCTACTTAGATTTGTTGAGCATATATATATATATATGTATTTTGATAATTATCATCTTTTATGGTTATCTAATAACTTAACTTATTCTGAGTTATACTCATAATGTGATGGATGTCAATTCAAGTATTCATTTAGTGATCAAGTGGCAGAAGAACAATCCATTAGGTAGAAAGGAATGAATTCCAATCTGACACCTTATGGAATTCTCTGATACCAACTATGGCGGCCCTGCCCCACCGTGGTCCTGTTAACCCTTAAGTTAACATGATTACGGTGAAGGGGTCACCAGATGACAAGGTCCCCACTTAAGATTGGATTAGTCACACATCCTAATCCAATTTAAATAAGGACTTTGCCATTCAATCCAGAACTACTATCACTAAATGATCATACATGAACTCAGAGTGCGGAAGCATAAAACATAACATCCATCCAATACTGTATAAATACAACCATACAGAATAAGTAAAGTACTGAAAAAGAAATAAAATCCTGTATTATTACAACATTTAATGAGCTTAAAAGTACTGAAAGAAAAACTCTCAATCTCACTAAACCTACGGATCTTCAGGAACGGGCTCCTCCTCCAATGGCAAACTCTCCACTGGATCTGCTAAACCAACGAACTCAGAACCTACCATTATCAGTTTCATAATGGTAGGGCCCCAGCCAATAAAAGAAAAACTGGTTAGACAATAAGTCTAAGTACATTTTAGGGTAAACAATTAAATTAAGAAGATATCACCATAAAAATAGAACTGAGCAAAATAGGTGCAGAAACACGTATCAAAAGGACAGTAATAAGTTATAAACTTCAATTTAAACCTGCCCCACCGTGGTCCTATTAACCCTTAAGTTAACATGATTACGGTGAAGGGGTCACCAGATGACAAGGTCCCCACTTAAGATTGGATTAGTCACACATCCTAATCCAATTTAAATAAGGACTTTGCCATTCAATCCAGAACTACTATCACTAAATGATCATACATGAACTCAGAGTGCGGAAGCATAAAACATAACATCCATCCAATACTGTATAAATACAACCATACAGAATAAGTAAAGTACTGAAAAAGAAATAAAATCCTGTATTATTACAACATTTAATGAGCTTAAAAGTACTGAAAGAAAAACTCTCAATCTCACTAAACCTACGGATCTTCAGGAACGGGCTCCTCCTCCAATGGAAAACTCTCCACTGGATCTGCTAAACCAACGAACTCAGAACCTACCATTATCAGTTTCATAATGGTAGGGCTCCAGCCAATAAAAGAAAAACTGGTTAGACAATAAGTCTAAGTACATTTTAGGGTAAACAATTAAATTAAGAAGATATCACCATAAAAACAGAACTGAGCAAAATAGGTGCAGAAATGCGTATCAAAAGGACAGTAATAAGTTATAAACTTCAATTTAAACCTGCCCCATCATGGTCCTGTTAACCCTTAAGTTAACATGATTACGGTGAAGGGGTCACCAGATGACAAGGTCCCCACTTAAGATTGGATTAGTCACACATCCTAATCCAATTTAAATAAGGACTTTTCCATTCAATCCAGAACTACTATCACTAAATGATCATACATGAACTCAGAGTGCGGAAGCATAAAACATAACATCCATCCAATACTATATAAATACAACCATACAGAATAAGTAAAGTACTGAAAAAGAAATAAAATCCTGTATTATTACAACATTTAATGAGCTTAAAAGTACTAAAAGAAAAACTCTCAATCTCACTAAACCTACGGATCTTCAAGAACGGGCTCCTCCTCCAATGGCAAACTCTCCACTGGATCTGCTAAACCAACGAACTCAGAACCTACCATTATCAGTTTCATAATGGTAGGGCCCCAGCCAATCAAAGAAAAACTGGTTAGACAATAAGTCTAAGTACATTTTAGGGTAAACAATTAAATTAAGAAGATATCACCATAAAAACAGAACTGAGCAAAATAGGTGCAGAAACGCGTATCAAAAGGACAGTAATAAGTTATAAACTTCAATTTATAACTAAACAAATAGGAAGTAAAACATACCTCCTCCAAGCAACTGCAATAAGGACAAATAAGTAAAAGTAAAAGAAAAGTAAGAAAAGTACAACCTAAACATGCTCATGATCAAACAGATTATGCTAAGTGAAGTACAAAAGTATAAAGCTGAAACACTATCATCCTAAGTAAGCATATGAAAACAGTAAGTAAAACTAGCATCCTATATATAAACACGTGCAGGAAAGCTGTAAGTAAAACAGTGCTATAACGCAGAATATGCAAGTAAAACAGTAACTGCAAATTGAAAATATAGTAACTATATAAGTCAACTGAACTGAACATGAACTCAGCAATTCTTAGCCTGATGAGCTAAGAAACTCTGAACTGAACATCACTGAAACTCTTAGCCTGATGAGCTAAGACAGAACTGAATGTATGTGTACTTGAATTAGTATATCCATATCAGAATCCTGACTCTGTAGTCAGTAGGGCGAGAGTCTATCCATCCTATCACTCGGACTTGGCATGGCCAATAGACTGTCGGACATTAAACCCTCGAAAGGTTGCCGACCCCGAACGGGTTGATCGAAGAGGTATACTAATCAAGCTACACCTTACAAACCACTTGTGAAACGAACACAATGCTATTTATGAATGTTCAAAATTGACATAAGATATTTACCAAATATCTTAAGTACATAATATATGTTCAAGGTATAAGGCTCAAAATCAAGGAATGCAAAGCATCAAAATCAAAGTGCAAGAAACTCTATCTAAAACACAGGTGATATCCTTTGTTATCTACTTTATTCGTTCTATCTACTCTAAGTTACATAAGTTTCAGAATTATTACTTCTTACACATTCTGTAACTTAGAATCACGAATTCTACTTGTTGAAGATAATTAGGACTGGCCAAGTCCTAATTATAACTTAATCAAAAGACGACTATTTAGTTAAAATGAATAAATCAGCGACCTAATTTTGTAATTTAATTCATCCCAACCACATCTTGATTAGCCAAATCAAGATGAATAGATTAAGAATTAGACTCCAGATGATGGGGTATAATCACTTAATCTAAAGGTATAATCTAAGGGTCTAAGGTTTAGAACCCAAATCTCACTGATTAGGTTAAGGCAAATCCTAATGATAAATCAAATTCATTAGGATATATCTCTATTCTTAGTTCTAAAGTTTAAAGATCAAATAATCATTTAATAAACTAAGAAAATCTATAAACTAGAAAACTCAAGGTTTCACCTAATTGAGTAACCCAATTTACTCAATAGATGAATACTAACTTAAGATCTATTCCTAATCTTAAGAATTAAGGCTCTTAATTACTAAGAGTATCTCTCAAGACACACATTCTAACTAATGTTATAAGACCTAAAGATGATCTAAGAGTAATTAAGGAAAGAGAACTTTTCTTAAGACTTAGGAATTTTCTAAATGAGCAAAATCTGAGATTTTAACCAAAACCTAATTTAGACTTAAATTTGATTAATTTCAGTTCTAAGTCATTCTATTTACTGATTTTTAGTGATTAGAAACTGAATTTAGGGCTTTTAAAGGCTAAACCCTAAATTTGGGCAAAATGACCATTTTGCCCCTACTTAAGGGTTCAAAAGATCAAAATTTGATCTAGGGCTTAAATTCTGAAATTTTCTTTTGGAAAGTGTTTCTTACTGTCTAATATAAGATTTGACAGCAACTAAGTTAATTTTGGGCAATTATTAAGCCATATGAGATCAAATTGGTGAATTTGACTCATAAGGGCAATTTTAATAATTTTGATTAAGTGAAAGTTAAATTTTCTTTTAGTTTAGTGTTCTTTACTGCCTAAGCTTCCCATAGAACCTAAATTTGCTGAAATCTGATAAGTATTGGCCAAGTTATGGTCAATACATGATCTAAGGTTTTTAGGTTAATTAAGGAATTGTTAACTATAGGTCAAAAATTCTAATTTTGCCAATTAGAGTCCAAATTAAGCAAAATTAGTGGCTATGGTTTACAAATAGCTCACTGATCATAATAACATGTGGTAGGCTCAATTTGAACCTAGTTTGACAAAGTTAAGACCTAATTAAGGTTTAGGGTGATTAATGAATGATTAGCAAATCTAACCATTGGATCTAAAATATTTTTACATATTATTGAAAATTAAGTTCTTCTGATCTAAATGAACCTTTGGATCATCAAATTTGGAGCTCAATTGACCAAGTTATGGTCAATTGAAGTTCTAGGGTTAATTAACCTAATTAGGGTTTGGTCCTAAATGTGATTAGGCAAACACTAATTCAAACAGCTAGATAAATACTATCAAATTAATCCTTAGGGTTTTCTGATCACTTTAAGACCCATATTGGGTATATTTGGATCAATCTACACAAAGTTATGAGCTAAATAAGATTTGTGACATTTAATTTAAATTAAATTAAACCTAAATAATCACTTTACAAAATATTGATCCTACAGCAAAAATTTTGGCATCAATAAATTCCTCATATTTTTCTGATTAATTTAATATATTTATTTGTATAATTTGGATAAATATTTTAGGAGTTATTTAGGTTTAAAGTTTGGTATTATATTAATTATTTAATACTGTTTAATTAAATTAAATTAAATCTGTTTATTATACATTTAAATATAATTATAAATCAATTATCATTATCTATCTAATTATAATTATTTAAATTTTATTATTTAAAAACTGCAGGACACGCGGCAGCTGCTTATTGGCGCGGCAGACAGCGGCGGGCCCCACGGGTCAGACCACTGACGCGCAGGCCACGCGTCGCGCTAGGATTGGCTGGCACGCTGCGCAGTGGGTCTCGCCATGGCAGCTGAAGCGCCGTGGGCACGGGCCACGGGCCGGCCCGACCGGCCCGAAAACGCCTTCGTCTTCACGCGATCGCCCCGACGCTCGGAACCTAGGGCTTGGAAAACGACGGCGAAGACGGCGGTGTCAAATGGCGAGCCATACACCGATCAAAAGGTCTCGGAGAGACCTTTCATTCGCTACCCTAAACGCCACCGGAGAAGGCATACAACTCCGGCAAACGTAAACCCTAAATTCCCTGAGTTCGGCTAACGGTTTGTACTGTTTAGGACTTTGCAAATCTGAGCTAACCCAACCTGATCGACTCAATCGGAACTGTTAGATGAACAATCAAGCATATGAAATTGAGAAACGAAACTTTAGATGCAGACTTTGATGAATATTAGAGGTGTTGTGCATACCTTTAGACGAACGGCTGAAAAAAGGTCGAAGCTTGATCTTAGGTTTTTGGACCTCTGGTTTGAAACCGGGCAAAAACTGAGGTCTTAGGGTCTTTAAGGAAGCTCTAAGGCAGTGGCTGGAGGCGGTGGAGAGGCTGGGAGGCGACGCGCGGAGGGTCCTCTGCGCGATACGTGTCGCTTCTCGCGACACGCGGAAGCCGCGAGAACGAAGGGCACGGACCGTTCGATCTTCGATCGAACGGTCAGGGATCACCGTCAGATCCAGACGGCGCTGCTTTAATTGAACAGTAACGGTGCTTCTTAATACGGACGGCGCCGTTAACTGTTATAATTAAATAATAATATTTAAAATTAAATTATTCAGATTTAATTAATTAATTTTAGCCTATTAAATAAATTCCAAAAATTTCCAATAAATCACCCTTAGCTAAATGAAGGGTGAGGAACGCAACGGCGCACTCGGATTTTTGTTTCGACGAGTATTTAATTATTTGATTATTCCGAGTATTTAAATAATATTAAAATATTCGACGAAAAATCAACGACTTCCAAATGCCTCCAAAATTTCACCCTTAGCTAATTTGGGTGTTCTGAACGCAATGGTGAAGTCAGATTTTCATTCTGAAGTCTAGATAAAAAGTCAAATTTCCAAGTTTTTGGATTTTCCAGAATTCTTGATTTTGACTTTGTTGATTTCTTGGTTTGACCTAGGTTTCAAAGATGAATTCCAAATCACTTGATTAGTGACTTAGAATCTTAATTAAGACTTAGATTAGTCTTAATTGAGCAAAGTAACAACCTGGGTTGTTACAGTGCATTTGCAAACTTTTACAATCAAAAGGCATAATATGTTGCCATATTTTGTGTGTCTGGCGTCAAGAACATATAACAGTCATCCCAAATTATTACATTATAAATCGTTGGAGAAAAGATTTTAAGAGATTACATGCATCTATGTCTATGTCGTCAATCTATCAGGGTAGAATTTTATCATCATACGATACTTTGTACAACACTGCCCATCATTTCTTCAGTGATATTATTGAGCTTGGTTCAGTAACAGCCCATCATTCGGAATATGCTTTAAAGCTTTTAACCGAGACTCGGCAAAAACTTGTTAACTTTGATGCCATTAATCGGTTCGACAATGAAGACGGGTGTTCAAGTGCACAAGATAATGCAATACAAAATCCTTTGCCTGCTCATCATAAAGGGAGACCTCCAAGCAAAATAAAGTTAAGCCACCTCGAGAAGGGACCAACTCGAAAATGTACAAAGAAGATGTGATGAAATAATTATTGCATTGTAGATATTAAATTCTCCAAAGAGATATGAATTTTTCTTTTTTATGTTCTTATCTTATATTAATTCAGTTCCCTTTTGAAATTATAAAAATCTTATGATTTGTAGTTCTCTTTTTATATTGTAGAAATCATATTGTTTTTTATCATTTTATTCAAAATCTGCTACTACTTTATTTATTCCACACAGCTCAAATTTTTATTTGCATATCCACCAAGCAAGGAGTATGATGTTAGACTTCGAGATGAGGAAGCTAGAAGGTATGCATTTGGCTAAATTTTGATAAAAAAACAGCTAGTAAATGGTCTCTATATTTTGCTTAATCATTTTGTATTTATCCAGCATTAGAGGATGCAATTTGAGGTTAATGGCTCTCATGTCGCATTACTGCACGACTGTTGAAATTCTCATTAATGTAGTTTTAAGAAAAAAATTCTAATTTTTTGTTAGCAGTCTCAAGTCTCTTTGTGCTGTGATTTTAAAAATTGAAATTGATTGTCACTTAAGTATCTATCAGCTAGTGAATTATGTACTTATTTAATAGTTGCCTTTCCTTTTTTGTTTTTTTTTTCAATTCACTGCTTTTTAGTGCAATGTAGTTAGCATGATAATAAGCTGCATTTTCTGTAAATTTCTGTTTTTGGATCTTTTGTAGTTGATGACATAATATTTGCAGTCTGTTGGTTTACCAGCTGCATTTTCTGTAAATTTAAAAGGACTATTACTTATATAATATGTCAACAAATGTAGTTACATTTTTAATATCTATTTGTACCCTTTTTCCTATTTGCAGTGACTCAAAAAGGTTATATGGGATGATAGGTTTGATGTTATTAAAAATATTTGTGTTGTATTTTAGTAATATTTAAATTATGAGAGCTATATATGTAAATAAAAAAGATTTATGTAGGATCTATGAAAATTCCCCCTCATAGTAACTTTCAGACAAGATAATAAATGCAATTTGTAGAAACTTTAATGTTTTAGTTACCTATATGGAGTTATTCAGTTTCATTTTCTTGCATTATCTTTTGTAGGCTGTCTTGGTTTGAGAATGCAGAATTTAAACATATCTTGATGGGTGGAGGGGGTGCGCTGATGTATATCGCCTGGGTCATTGATTTAGTGGATGCTTGTGATCCGACAGCGATCGACTCCGACAGTGAACAACTCCGGCAGCGAACGACTCCGACAGCTAACAACTCCTCCACGGCGAACGACTTCTTCGTCTTCGTCCGAATATTCATTCAAATTATTATGATGGTTGTGTTTTTTGTCTTTAATTTGATGAGTATGTTTGTTTTTGTGTCTTTATTGAATATTTGTTGTAAAAATGATATTCATTCAAACTATATGAGATTTTTTGTGCTGTAAAATTTTTAATTATTATGCTGTAAGCTATTGTTTTAATTATTATACACTTCCTTTTGTGAACTATATTTGCTATATATATAAGAATTTAAGAGTCGTAGCAGCACATCCTTTAATGCTGTGTGATCTCCATTACCTGATTTGATTACTTTAAAAATATCTTTAGCAAGCATCTCTATGCTGGACATAAAAAAATGAACTTAATAATTGAGAGTTGATGTGATCTCATTTCATAGAAAACAACTCTCCACTCTATAACTACTTCTAAAGCATTTTATAGCCAAATTATGTATGCATTTTATTGCTGAAGACTATTCTCAACATTACGAGCCTGAAAAAAAGCATTTCCTTAATAATATAAAAAATCAGGTGATGTGACTTGGATCTAATGAGAAGACCAATCAAAGTGATACATGCAGACCTCTCCAATTTGCAGCCAACTTTTACAGCACAGTGAAATACAAGCAATGCACAGGAAGGCCTTGGATTCCCAACCATTTCCGGCTTAATTCCCGCGTCTTGCATTTCATTAATAATTTCAAAAGCATCTTTAAATAAACCTAACATGATTGAGTGTTAGAAAAGTTAAAAAAGCAACTCAAGTAACTATGATTATAGAATAAATGAGATGCTCTAAGAATTGAATGGTAAGATCAATGGATTTTGCGGCTAAACAGGCTTCTCAAAGACAAACCAACATAAGTCTGCAAGAAAAAATGATCCCTATAAGAAGCCTGCCTTTATCATTCAGCAAAAGAAAGAAGATTGAAAGTGACCCATATGCTTCAAATTTTACAAAAAAAAAACACTTGGTGATGCCGATTGTCTGTCATTGGCCATTGTTAATTTTGTACACAACAGCTTCCAAAATGAAGCAACAACAAAAGCTTCCTTTGCAATAGATTTGCTATTATTTTCAAACTTTATAGCAGATTTTTTGAACAGTTGTTGTTACCCAAATGGAGCAGGCGTTGCGCTTGCTTCAAAGAGGAGGAGCTTTCTCAGCCAGGCTTGGATGTATACAATGGCTGTGATTTTCTATCTAAATCTTGTACAGTTTGAATTTCAGTATTACGAAAAATCTCTATAATTAACATATTCAGCACTCATAGTTTAATAGAATACTACACTAATCTTTATGTTTTTATCAAAACTAAAACTTTAACCCTTTTCTTAGCTTTAAGTGGAGATGATATTTAATATAGTTCAAGTTCTGTATCAAAATGTTGTGTTGAAATACATGCAGGCTGGGTTTTTTGCTCTAAAATCTTATGTAAGCTGTATAGTAGTTGTCAGTTTAAAGTTTTGAAGAGCTTTTTGAGGGCAGATATAGCTAGGTGCTGAAAATTTTCACAGATTGGGTAATATTGACAGAAGTTTTGAACAAAATAACAATCACAAATGAAACTCCTAATGTAAAATGGAGCACTTGAAGTGTAAAGGACTAAAACAAATTAGTTGGCGATGCAGGGAGTCGAACCCTGAACCTCTCGCATACAATATGAGTGCTCTTCCATTTGAGCTACATCACAATCAAGACAACCACATAATTGGCCATTTGAATCCTTGTATTCTAAACTCAACGGAGCCATCAGAATTGGCCCATAATTGTTGTCAAGGCAGCAGTTTTCTTGATGATACTCTGATTTAACACACAATACTTCCAAGCATTAGAAGCTGAATGTTGTCAAGGCTTTAAGCCTCAACTTTATTACAGAATCTCTGTGACTAGTTTCATTTCTCAAATGCAGTTCAGATAATCTCTGCTAACGCTTTGGCATTGATTGATAAAAAGAGCATATTACAGTACTAAGTAATTAATATTCCAGACAGACAGTAAAGCAGCACGATGTTTGGGAGAAGAAAAAAATGCAACTTCATTAACATATTGATGCAACTTCATCAGTGAAACAACAAATCAAACTCTCATTTTAATGTGACAGAGAAAACTACCAGCACTTTGTTGAGACCAATAAGCTTCCCCGCTTGAATGTTTAGAATGCTGTCATCCAAAAACATCTGACAAGAAAAGAATCAAAACAAAATTAATCGAAAAGTTCATAGAGCAATGAGAGTCAATTTAGAATCGAGTGAATAAGAACACTCATTGTTTTATGGGGATCTGCTTCAGCGATCTTGAGAGCTTGAATCATGGCAGATTCAGATGGTTAAGTGTTTCAAAGCATATCACTCCATCAAAGCAGTCTTCAAGCCCCAATCTACTCAGAACTTTTGCAGCATGAACTTTGTCAGCATTTGTGAAAATCTATTTCAGATTATGCAAGCATGGATTAACTTCAAATAATCATAAACAAATGCATATATTGAAATGAAAAACAGTTTCTTATGTTACTCCAAAAACTCATGAAAGATAGCCTGAGGACAGGGTCTCGCTTGAGCTTATCATAAGGCACTCTTCCATGAACAAAGCTGTTTAACAAGAAAAGGTAAGACTTGTTTGGTGTATGAAAATTCAAAATAAAGAGATTTTGAACATGTTTTGAGGATGGAAATAAAGAGGGAACAAATACATGTGGTAGTTATCATAATCAAATGCATAGCCAATTGCCTACAACAAAGATTGTAAAAATAAATTCAAACACAAAAAGTTGCAGAAAAAAAAGAAAAGAGATAAAATAGCAATAGCCTAAGCCCAGCCGTAGTGGTGCCGTAATTCTTGTAAAGAAAACTAGCCATTTAAGAGGCCTTGCTCTCATCGATGCCAAGCTTTTCAACCATGTAATCTGATTCAGATAAAAGAAATGAGAAATCATGCAATCAAGAGAATGCAAACAAGAGCTTCAATTGATGTGAGAGTGATAAGTAGCAGAGTGAATTGAGGGTCTTGAAGCTGCTTGGAATTTCACCTTCCAAGTTGTTCTTCGCAAGATTTAAGGATTTTAGATTCAAACATTGCGTGAGACTACTGGGAATAATGCCGTGAGCCTCGGGCTTCGTCCTCCTCTTTCCAAAAAATTTCTTTTTGGAAACTAACCTCGAAATACTTTCGGCTCAGTGTCACTGTTCTGCAGCAGCTTGTGCCGCTGCCGCCGCCGCATCCCTCGCCGGCCGTTGATCCATTCATTCCTCGCCATATCCACGACCTCCCTCCAACACATGCTCACTGTCTATTTTATTTCTCGCAGCTATTGAGCTCGTTTTGGATTTTCTCCTTCTAACCCTAGACGAGAGATGAGAGAATCGGCTAAAGCCAAAAAAAAAAAATTTCCACGTATGCATCATAGTCATCAATAATAATTTATGAGAGCAAATTGGAAGCCATGTATTGCACTCTTGAGTGAATGGTTGTTTCGGCATTGAGTTGTGTTTCCAAGCTGAAAAAAGCTTAACAGCCAATTCCAAAACTGCGGTTTGTAAATAAAGTAAGAAAATCGGTTTTGCTGTTAAGTTTGTTTTTATTAATTTAAGCAAATCTTATAAAAAACTGTTTGCTTTTAGGCTTATGTTATAATTTTAAAATGTTAATACTTAATTAATATAAGTTATAATCATTATCAATAAATTAGAAAAAATAATAATTATAACAGCCCTTTAATTTTACAAAGAAACATAATTAACAATTAATTAAAACTTATAAATTTATAATGAATTAACCATTTAATTGAAATGAGCGTAATTTTATTTAGAAAAATATTACATAGCACTCAAATATCTCTCAAAAAATATAGATGATTAGGATTTAAGATTTAAAAATTTATTTTTATGAGCCCCACAAATAAAAATGAATTTAATAAAAAAATTTTATTCCACTTAACTTCCTAAATTCTAATCATTCATAATTTTTAAAAGTTATTTAAGAACTATGTAGCAACACTATTTTATTTATTATTAATGGTATCAAATTAGTTGTCATTTAAATATTTATAATTAACTTATAATAATCAGCAAACTATAACCGTAAGTAACATAAACATATTTAAATTAAAATAATTAATATTAAATTTATCTTAATTAATTCATAAATGTATTTAACAAACTATGAGTAGTGCAATTAACTAATTGATATAATAGTTTTGAATAATGTATTATAACATATTATATGCATATAATTAATAAATATAATCAAAGCACTTATTTAATTAAATACTTAATATATAACAAATTAATTCAAAACAATAATATAAAGCTATCTAAGAGAAATATTATTTAATCCGATGATATGGTATCTAAAAAAAGATTTGTATATTATTTCAATATAAAATTTAAATATAATATTTATATTATTTTAATATAATAAATAAATATAAATAAAATAATATTCAAATCTCAAAATATTATTATTTTTTTTTTCTAACAATCTAAAGGACATTAATGACACCCACTCCTTATAAATACGTTCGTTTCCTTCCACGCAAACAATCGCGGTCCCTGTCTAGAAGAAAATGGCCAAAATCCCGGCATTCTTCGTTGTTTTCGCGGTAGCAATGATCGCCGCAATCGCCGTCGAATCCCCGGCCAGCTCGCCTGCGATGCCCGGACTCCTCACGCCCTACGCAGCCGTGCCACCGATTGCCTATGATCTCGATGCCGAGTCCCCTTCCTCCGACATATTTCGCGATGGCGACGCCGCTCCCATCGGCTCCCCGTCGGCCGGCTATCCTCCCGCCGAAGGTGAATCTGAGCCCTCCAGCTCTGCTTCGCTTCTTCGATTGGGCGCTGCGGCCGCTGCCTCAGTTGCCGGAGCCATTGGGTGCTTCCTTTTTTAATCAATAATAGAGTTTGTTCTTTTTGACAGTGATTCAATCCTTACGGATCACATAATTATTTATTTATTTGAATTTCTTTAAGAAAATAAAAGATTTTGATAATTCAGCAATTAAAAAAAAAACACAATTTAAATCTAAAAATTAGAAAAATAATCTTTTATTTCAGTATCATGAACAACATAAATATTGGTGTTGCGAATAATTTATATTATTGTGATGGTACATATGTATATATTTATATATATATTTATATATTAGTTTAATATAATTTGAATGATTTGAAATTAAATCGAGTCGAGTCGCGCACAGTAAGTCACATTCAAGTCTAAGCTTTGGAAACTGAAAGATTTCACTCTCTTTTTTTGCTCATTTGTGAGGAAAATGTCATATGATTCTTCTTGAAAGCTGGACGGACCTTTGTGTATGTATAGTAAATTTAAAGTTATGCAATTAGCCTAGATAAAGTTTCACGGTATCATTAGCTATGAAGTTCAAAAGTCTGCTTGAGAGCAGATCTCGTTATGTTAGGCCAAAGAAGAAGAAATCTCTGCCACACCGTTGAAATCGTGCATGCGATGTACGGAAACATTACGATGGAGATCCAGTATGAATGTCAGATGAGTTGTATCTCTCTCTGAGCTATGGGTCTTCTGAGTCCATTCTCAAGTATGTCCAAGTCTACGCAAGGTGTCATAGCAGTCATTCTTAATAATGATACTATCGAACTCAAAGGCTATGTTATTCTTCAAATGTCTTTTTGAGTAAAACAATGTACACATGATTTCCTGCCCTCTAGCTCAATCTTCTCATTTGTTTAAAATTTCTTGATTTTCCCTTTTAAGTGTGGACGGACTTGGGTATCCCTAAAATCACGATTGGGTACCGCTGGTGGTGGATCACCTAATGTCCAACAAATCTTGACTTTCTTTTGTACTAGTATGTATTGAAATCAAACCGAAGTCTCCTATCTGCAAAACAATGACACCATAGTTGAATGGAAGAAGTTCATCAAAAAGCCTTATATGATTGGGTGCAAAGATAAGTGATTCATGTTCGGATCTTTATATTTATTGAGGCGGAGGCGATACGCAGTTTCGTAAGAAAGTTGGGTTGGGCTAGGTCGGGTCATTTTTATTCACCGAAGACCTGAGACATGGTCTAATGATTCATCGGACCTTGTTTGAGCCATTTCGCTTAAGCTGTTGGGTCTATTTCTTATGCCCATGCCCAGATTGTTGTTGGGCCGGCCCGTCCGGTCTAGGCAGAGCCTTGCGCCCATAAGCCGAGTATAACTTCAATATTGAAGAGAAAAAAAAGAAAAAAAAAGTAAAGATAACAATTTTTATTAGATTATGTTATTTAATTATAAATGAGTTTTTGAATTTTTTTTTTGAGGCTTGTTTGTATACATATATGAGAAGAATTTTGCTCCATGTAAAAAAAAAATCAAGAAAATGTAAAAACATGTTTTCGTGCAAAAACGTGTCAGGGTGATGCACTAGCGTGTGGCCCTCGCTCATGGTGGGGTGAGGGGAATGACACTCGCGGAATTTTGTTTGATTGTCATTTTGGTAGCTACATGTAAAATCGAATTATAACAATCAAGAAAAAAAATACACCATTACGCAAAAAATTACGTGCGTGTGGTGCACTTTGGTAGCGCATGGGCTGCGGCTAGGGTTAGGGGCGTCGGTCTATACTGGGAGAGGGGAGATGGAGGTGAGAGAAAAAAAAAACTAAATTATTTAATTTAAATTAAATTTTGCACATTTTTTCTTCAATTAATCTCTAATATTAACTATACTTGACCTTGAGGTGTATCTCGACGAGAAGGACACACATATACAAAAATTTCTCAATTTAGATTTAGATTTTATTTTATATTAAATTTTGAAAATAAAAATTTCAAAATTAATTACGGTCAATCAGTAACTAAAAATTAACGAAACTTTTTGTGTAACATAATTATAATATTCTTAATTCAACGACAATAAAATCACATAATTTATATTTGTATTTAATTTTCTAAATTTTCTAAATTTTAAATATCCATAAATTAATTTAGGAGTATCCATTATCTAGATTGCTCCCAAATAAAGGCATTACAATTACAAAAATATACTCTGTCCAATGGTATATCTGGCTTGGCCTAATTTTTAATTTGCTTGGGATCCTAACTTTTGAGTCAAATTTAACTATAATTGTCATAATAATGACTTGGGTCATTACAATTCCGATCCCCCCACTAACATCATGCTCTCACCGATCCAAGAATCAATGACTCCTTTTACCCTACGTTCCTGAACTTGACAAAATATCCACTTTGCCAAATCTGAACGCCTCTCCTTCATCCTCTACAAATCCCCCCAAACAATTAGATCTAGGTCCTCAAGATCGTGATAAGCTAACTTGGAAATCTCATTATGAACCTCACTCTCCAACTTCTTCCTCCAATCCTCATTTCAAAAAGCGTTATTAGAAGAAGTGGCATTAGGCCACACACCAAAAATAAGTTGCGCAAAGTCACTTGCATGCCAACATGAAATTTCTCCATTAGCTCCCATCGAGAAATACACACATTTCTCACTTATTTCAACAAGACCACTTATACCAAATTCTCCAGCCCCTTCGGTCACATCTTCGAAGACAAATGACATTGAAAAAAATACTAGACCAAGAAGAAGTTATTCCAAAAACCTCTAGGTGTTTATATTCCACATGTCACATTAGAGTGGTACAAACTTTTTTTCTGTTTATTATGTCACAACATATAGTTGCATGGAACGTGAGAGGACTCCACTTTATACTCAAGTAAAGGATCTTATAAATTTTGTTAACATTTTAAGGTTAAGGTCCTAGCAATTCTTGAACCAAAAATAAAAATGGAGGAGCTATCGAATCCTTATCTCTTTCACAAATTTTAAATGATGTCTTCAGAGGAATACTTCCACAATTTTTCTCTAGTAAACGTGTGGAGAATCTGGCTGAAATGGAATTTAAACTTGTTCAACTTCATCTCGGTCTCCTTCACTACATAATATCTTCATGGCAAACTTCTCAAGGGCCCTAAGGTTGTATGAATAACTGTTGTATTTGCTTCAAACTCGGAAAATGAGTGTTCTACTTTATGGCATGATTTAAATAGTATTGCTTCAACTATTACTGAACTGTGGATTATTTTTGGATACTTCAAATGTATCAGATTAGTCAAAGAAAAAGAGGAGGAACCAACTATTCAGCTTCTAAATATGAAGAATTCAATAATTATATCTTTTATACAAGGCTTTTTGATCTCCAAGCTCACGATCCTAACTTTACTTGGTCTAACCAACAAGTTAAATACCCTATTTTTGCAAAGTAAGACAGATTTTGTTTTAAAAATCATTGGGCTCTTTACCCTCATTATAATTCACATCTTGATAATCGTTGGATTTCAAATCTTCAAGGAGATCACATGTTCAACTTCTTTTGTACTTGCAAAAATATAAAAAAGGATCTCAAACTTATGGGGATACATTGGGATCATAGGTCTATTAGTCTTTCTATTCTTCAAGAGAAGCATAAACCTCTTATCTTTCAATTATAATTGTTGCCATCTCAAAGCATTTTGGTTGATCTTATGAAAATTAATCATCAGCTACAACTTGCTACAAAAAAGGAGGTATTATGGGCCAAACAAAGAGCAAAAATTCATTGGCTCACTCAAAGGGAAAATGACTAGAAATTTATTTACTCCCATATGAATGTTAGGCACAAAAAAAAACATATGTTTTGATATGTTTACATCATTGCACCCTCAAGCAATTTCTTATTTTCAAAGGCTTTATAACTCTCAAATTGTTTGGAGCATGGATGATGGGTCCTACTCTGTTACACAGGTCTCCACTGAAGCTGCTATAATAAATCACATTCCTTCCAAGATAGAGATTAGAAAAGCTTTGTTCAGCATTAAAAAGTGTGTGTTTCTTGGTTCGAATGGTCTCAAACCTTTCTTCTTTCAGGTTGGCTAGAATATTGGGGTCCGTTAACTTGTCAAACTATTTACTCTTTCTTCTCCACGAGCTTTCATCCAAGATGACTCTCTCACACTATTATCATCTTGATCCCCAAAAATAAAACCCCCAACAGTTTTCAAGATTTTAGGCCAGTAGTACTTTGAAACACATTGTATAAAAGCATTGCAAAAATTATGTTATGCATATTAAACCCTACCTTCCAAAGCTTATAAACCGAGCACAAGCAGGTTTTATTCCTAGGTGTACTATTGTGGACTGCATTCTTCTTGCTAATATTTTGCTTAATGGCTTTAATTGCTCCTCCAAAAAAGTTTTATTTTGATTAAAAATTAATCTTCAAAGGGCCTTCAATTGCTTAAATAGAATCTACATTCTTCAGTGTATGATAAAGATGGCTTTCCTATGATAGATTATTGAATGGATCAATGCTTGTATGAATAATGTTCATTTTTTCATTATTCTAAATGGTAGCATGGATGGTTATTTCTTGTCCTCTAATGGCACTCGCCGAGGATGCTCGCTTTCTCCGTTACATTCTGCAATTACTTTAAATGGGTTTTTTAACATGCTTGCTGAAGCTTGTAGGCCCTAACAAGTTGCTTGAATATTAATACAAATTATATTCCTTTAAAATACCTCAGTCTTCTGATTCATTTTCAAAAGCTATATGTTAGCTGCTGTTCGATAGGGTGTCTCACACTCTCTCAGGTTGGACTCAACATTCCCTCTCCTATGTTGGTCAGCTTCAATTCTTAAAATTTATTATTTGGAATATTTTATTTATTGATTCAAATCTCTTAATATTCTTAAAGTTGTTTAAAATAAAATAAACTCCTCCTGTATGGGATTTTTATCCAATGGTGTGGCGCCCCACCCCTTAATCTACAAGATTAAGCTAAGGGGTGGTGTGTCACTCTGACTAACTCTTCACTTATTATTGGATTGGGATGAAATTCACAATCCACCTAATAAGGGAAGGAGTAAGCATAGAATCAAATAATCAGTCACTATATAAGAATTCATACAAAGTGCGGAAGCAATTTAAATAGAAAACATCCAAGCATTACAATAGAAATAACATGGAATATAACTCAGAATAAATAGTATAGTAATCTAAAACATACAGTCATGAATACATGTATTATTATATCACATTAAATTTAAATAATTAAAAGCATAATTCTCTCATCCTCACTTTCAAGAAACTAAGCAGCAGCTTCCTCTAAAGGCTCCTCCTCTGGATAAGGCTCCTCCTCTAGATAAGGTTCCACCTCTAGCACCTGATCTTTTAACTGATATGAATCTGCCATTATCGGTTTCACAATATAGGGCCTCAGCCAAAAAGAGAAAATCTTGTTAGATAAATTGTCTAAGTACATTTTAAGCTGATAAATTTTATATATTTTGTAATATCACCATTGAACATATTCTAAACAATAATCAAACCAAGTAAGGGAGCAATTAGCACATCATGATAAGGAAAAAAGCTATAAACAACATTTATAACTTAAGCAAAAAGGAGGCTAAGACATGCCTCAAATCTAAGATAAACAAGAACGGGCATATAAGTATAAGTAACTGAACAAATACTGAAAAAAAGTACTATATCCTAAACATGCTGGTGATCATAAGAAGTATGCAAGTTAAATAAATAAACTCAATAATGATACATATAAATAGCAGTAATAAATCTAATATCCTAAAATGTATATATATAAGCAAAATAAGAAAATAGCTGACTAAATGAAAATACTGAAGCGTATACAAAACATTAATACTATGTAAGAATATTTGTGTACTAGGTGCCATACCGAAAAAGGCTAATCCAGCCTACTAAATATCAAAAGGATCTTAACATCAACAAGGATGCTAAGGCACAAAGCTATATTCTCCTAACATCATCAAGGAGGCATAGGCAGAATATAGAGTTTTTTCCTAGCATCATCAAGGATGCATAGGCAGAAAACACAATTAATTTTCTCCTAGCATCAACAAGGAGGCATAGGCAGAAAATATAAGCAAAGTCTTCTCCTAACATCAACAAGGAGGCATATGTGAAGACATAATTGAGAGGCAGCTCTAACACATACAATTTTATCTTTAATCATTTACATTAATATTTTCATAAGGAATCTAAGGAGTCTTCATAATTTCCTAAAATTTTATTTATGCATCAAAGTATTATATGATATATCAAAGGAAATATGGCATAAACAATCAAGGAATGTGTAGCACAATAATTAAATAGTAAGCAAGGGACTCTACTAAGCATAGTGATATCATTTATTTTCTAATTTAACCATTCTAATTATTCCAAGTTACACAAGTTCAGGATTTCTAATTCTTACTATCGAGTGTAACTTAGAAGCTCGACCTTATAAGTTAAAAAGGATTATAACTGATCAGGTTCTAATCTAATTCAACCAATTATGACTACAAGTTCAATCAATGAATCTTACATCCTATTTTTATGAATTTAGACATTCTATTTAAGATCTGATCAAGATCTACTAAGCTATAGATTATAGATTAAATACAATGAGATTGGGCTTAATCACATAATCTAAAAGGCTAAAACATAAGATCTAGGTTTTATTCTAAAAATGATCTACTGATTAAGGCAGATCCTATTAAATAAATTAAACTTAATAGAATGAATCTCCTAAACTAAATCTGGGTTGAAAGACAAAATAATCAAAATAAGTTGTAAACTCTATAAACTAATAAAACCAAGATAAGACTAAAGATTCATTCATTAAAAAATCCCATTTTTCAATGAATGAAATCTAACATATGATATATTCCTAATCTCAGGAATAGTCCTAATGTGAGGTGAAAGATCCTAAGGAAAAAGAACTAATAGAGATTTTTATGGATTTTATCATTTTGACATAATTGGTGATTTAAACATTTAGAATGATTATATTATAGTTCTAATACTAGTTGTAGTGCTTTAAAAGACAATTAAGAAGTTAAGGACGCTTAACCTAAATTTTGGGCAAAATGATTATTTTGCCCCTACTTAAGGGTCCAAAAAGTCAACTTTTGATTTAAGGGCCCAAATTAAAGTTTCTTATTATCAAATGATTCCTTACTGTCTAACTTGAAGATAGACAGTAAGTACGCTCAATTTGGACTAGAAACAGGTCTTACAGGTCCAAACTAAGGTTTTTGACCCAATGGGCAAACCTATAATTTACGCCTAATGGAATCTAAATTTTTATGCATTTTATTGTTGGTTACTGTTCAAGGATTCCATAAAATCTAAGAATACTTTATTTTGAGGTCAGATGACTAAGTTATGGCTGTTTTAATTTCTAAGGGTAATTCGGTAATTTTGGTTGGTCAACGGGTGACAAAAATCGAACTCTTCTGTTTAAAGTTCAATTTCAGCAAACTCAATTTTTATAGCATTCATATAATATACTGAGTGTATTGACAGGGAGTAAACTTAAGTTGGACTTCAAATGATCAAGTTATGGCCTAACTAATGTTAGGGGTATTTTGGTCATTCTTTAATTTTTATGGTTCAGATCCTAAATATTATTTTAGTTTATTGATAACATTAAAATTCTAAGCTAGTTATCACTTTGAATTTATGAATTTGAAGTTAAATTGACTAAGTTATGATCATTTGAAGCCTAGGAGAATTTTGGTCATTTTTTCTAAAATCAATTGTGGTGTCAAAGAGTTGATTTTTCATCCTGATATACAAATGAAAAAACTAATACTCTTATAGTGTTGGGGCTATTCTTCTGAGTATTTTAAGACCCATATTGCCTATGTTTGAATAACTAGGTTAAAAGTTGTGATGATTTGATTAGATCATAAAATGTCACTATATTATATGTACCCCGAAACTAATTTTTGAATTACGTCATTTGATTCTTTTTATTTTTTTGAGTAAAATGAGATCTATATTGACAATATTTGTATCATTGTATAAAAAGTTATTAAACTTTAAAGATTTTGGATTAAATAATTTAAATTAAATATATTTTACTATTTATTTATTCAATTTGAATTAATTTACTGTTTATATTTATAAGTTATAAATAAACTTACTATTTATATTTAAATAAATTTGATATTCTTAATTATTTAACAATTTAATTTATTTATTGTCTAATTAATTAATTTACTTAATTAATATTAATGTAATTAACATTAATTATTAATTAATAGATTCTAATTATATGTCTAATTAAATTAATTAATAGATTCTAATATTAACTATTTTACTTAATTAATATTAATCAAATAAACATAAATTAAGATATCCTAATACTTAATTAATATTAATTATAAATTACTAATTCTAAATATATATATATATATATATATTAAATAAGTTTATTCAAATAATTATCTTTTCTGCAAGTTTTCAGACGGCGGGCCCCACCATGCCACGTGGCAGGTGCTGGTTGGCTGGGCATCTGCGGGCGGGCCCCACAGGGACTTGCGGAAGGCCAGCATACGTGGCGGACCGCGGGATGGGCCCCACAGTTGCGGTCAAAAAGACCGTAGCGGGTCCCACAGCTGACGCCTGCAGCTACGGAGTGGGCCCCACCACGGGACACGCGGACGAGTTAGAACCCGCTGCGCGTGCATGCGGGCCCCCCGCACACTGACGCGGACTCGCAACGAAGCGGGTCGGGCCCGAGTCAGCTCGGCCCGACCCGAGGGCTTTTCCCTTTTCCCCGAGGGCACCCGAGGGGCCGACGCCGAGGGCACGACATTTGCGGCCCTCGTGGCGGCGCCGGGGCTCGACCCGCACGGCCACGGGTAGGCTGGAGAGAGGCCTTCCCGATGAGGGTCGAACCTCGCCGAGAGGAGCTCGGAGCCGCCGACTAGAGCTAACCTTAGCTCATTGGGCTCGGGCATACCGAGCTATAACAGAATCCACTATGGATCCCGGTGCGAATTGGTTCAATCGAACGGCTCGGATTGCGCGATCGAGCTAACGGGAAGCGGAGACGGCGGCAGGCGCGGGGAAAGGCGCGAGGGAAGGAGCAGACGACGCCGTTTAACATTTAATTAATAAATAAATTAATTTTCTATTTAAATAAATTCTAAAAATATTTAATTGACTTCCAAAAATTTCTAAATATTCACTCCTAGCTAATTGTGGGTGAGAAACGCATCGATGAGGTTGGATTTTTGATTCGATGAGTATTTTAGTTTTTCAAATTTTAGGGTATTTAAATATTATTAAAATATTCGCCAAAATTTTTGACGACCTCCGATTGACACGAAAACATCACCCTAGCTAATTTGAGGGCAATGAGCGAAATGGAGAACTTCGTTTCTTGATCTAAGATCTATTTAAATATGTCAAATTTTTTGGGTTTTTTTTTTATTTTTTTGGATTTTCCAGAATTTTGATTTTTGATCCAATTAACTTCTGATCTGGACTGGATCTAGAGGTGAGCTCCTAATGACTCAACTATACCATCTAACCCACAATTAAGACTTGGAATAACCTTAAATAACTAAGGTAACAACTTGAGATTTTACAAATAGCTCTTTGGATAAAAAATTACAAATCCTCTCCTAGAGTTCCATATCAGCTCTGCGCATTAAGGGTAGTCTCAGTCTCTATCACCAAAATTGTAATGACCTGAAGACCAGAGTTGAGAGATTTCAAGTAATTATTTGAGAATAAATATTCATCACAAAAATTACTACATAAAATAATAATAATACACCACAGAGTCATAAAGTTAAATTAAAGTTATACAAATTGTCTTAACTTAAATAAATATAAAATGATATAAAATTTAAATAACTAGTCTCCATCTCACACTTGATAATAGAATCCTTTCTAGCTCTTGAAATCAAATTAGCTTTCGCTTCTAATTCACATGACCTGTATTAATTATCAACATTGCAAATCAAGCAGGAGTACATAGAGTATCTAAAAGTGTTAATTTCTAGCATCCTATATATGTTACAAAATTAATGTAATAAAATATGAATAAAATATCATCATTATAATTTAAGGGTTATGCCAATTTTAACAATAAGTAATTGATAATGCTCAAGCGGCTCAAATAATTTCAAAGCAAAAATATAAATTGGCATGAATAGAAATAACTTATCATATATATAAATTGGCATAAATCTAAAGAACTTAGCATAAATTACTATGTGAAATCAATATATTATTTTGGGCATAGAACCCCAAGCTTCATTGGGAAACCCTTATATTAACATCAAAATTATTCTAGTAAGGTATATAATTACCCGTTAATAATTATTCATATAAATATTATTTTGGTGAGTCTTTCCTCTGAATCTTCTGTCACTTTCTAGTAAACTAGATCTCTCTTTATTTTTTCATGAGTTACTAACAAACCCTACATGTACATGTTCAATTTTATTCTATTTCAATGACTTTCACCATATATATTTGTCACAAGCATTTATGGAAAGTAAGAATATAATTTAACTTGCATAATATTGGGGTACATGCAACGATTGTATACATTCAAATGAAGTAAGCTCACATAATGAAAAAAATAATAGAATTAGAATAACTCTACGTACTTGATCCATTTATTTACTCCGCAAATTTTTCATTATATATGCTAACGATTAATTCTTATACATTAATATACTAATTAAAAACAACAATAATGAAGGATGTGCCTCGGTAACCACTCCATTGTAATCATATTATTTTATTAGTGTTAACATGACCACGATGAGGATGGTGCTCCACAGTACTGACGGGAGCTCAAGCTGCAGCACACCAGGTTCAACTGGAAGGGCAGGGAGGAGCAACTAAGCTTGCAAAGCTTGCTAGACAAAATGGCCAATCGATAGGAGAGCATTGGTAAGCAAATAGCTCACTATTCAAATCCCCAGGCTATTTATAGTCCTGGAGAGCAAGAAGGGAGCTCGGGCTGTGTAACAACTCAGGTTGTTACTTAAGTTAATTAGAACTAAACCAAGTCCTGATTGTAGTTCTAGTACTTTAATTAAGTTATTAGGAGTTCACCACATAGACCTAGTTCAAATGAGGAGTCAAACAGATGAAACCCTGATTTTGGGAATTTTAGGAACCCTGAAAATTGACATATTTAAATTGACTTCAAATAGAAAATTTGACTTCGCCATTGTGCTCATCACCCCAAATTAACTAGGGGTGATATTTTGGATACATTTGGAAGACGTTGGATTTTAGGCGAATATTTTAATATAGTTTAAATACCCCGAAAATTTGAATAATTAAATACTCGTCAGAATCAAAATTCGTCTTCGTCGCTGCATTCCTCACATCTCAATTAGCTAGGGGTGATTTATTGGAAATTTTTGGGGTGCAATTAATTGATTAAATTTAATTTATAAAATTGTATTGAATTATTTAAATAATATTTTAAATAAAAAACAAACAGCATCAGCCACGCCGTCCGTCATTCTTTTAAGCGTCATCAAGGTTGCCATTTGATCAGACAGATCTCCTTGAGCCGTCCGATCGTGTGATCGAAAGGCCTCGACATTGTCTCCTTCGCCGCGACTCTCGTGAAACGAGTGGCGCGCACGCGGCGAAAGCCGCCACGTGCAAAGCTTTCTCCACCACTTTAAGAGATGGTTAAGGACTTGTGCTAATCTTCTAAGTCAGGATTTTTTGAAAAGCCACCTTGTCCGAGAATTATGCGTCTTTGTCGAGCTGTTTGTGCCCTAGAATCCTCCTGGACCGCTCATCTAAAGGTACTTCTACCATTTGATCCACCAAATTAATTGTTGATTTTCAATTATACAAGTCAATTTCCTACTTCCGATTAGCGATTGAATGTATCTGATTAGATTATATTGAATCAAATGTTGCAAATTTTAAGGATAGTATACAGTGGTATACAGTAGTTTGACCCCGTCATCGTAGCATAGGAATTAGGGTTAGCAACTGCGTGCGATCCCCCCGCAGCCGCTGTTTTACCCACTGTTGGGAAGCTCTGGTCGCACTCCAGTCGTTGCCATGTGGATTGGATCAAGCCATCGTTGGATGGGTCGACTTTTCTCGTGCCCTAGATTTCTCGTCGACCCGACCCACATTTCCTCGTGCGATGCTGGGGTCAAAGCGGGGAAGTCCTGCGTCCACGCGTCGCACGGTTTTTCACCGTGATGTAGTGGTGGGGCCCATGATACGTTTGTGAGCGGGTCCCGCTTCTGCCAAAATCACTGCTGGTGGGTATATATTGCATAGTGACATTTAGGACACTTAAAAAATTACAAAAATACCCAAAATATTCAAAAGACTATAACTTTGCGCACACTCATCCAAACATGGGATGCTGGATATGTTTCTAGGTTGCTTATTTTATGATTCATTATGTTATGTAAAAATCAGCATAAGTTTCCTTCGATCATATGCATATTTAGGATGAGATTCATTTCAATTATTAGTATTTATTTTTCTTTTAGTACCTAACCTTGGTGTATTGCTGGCTTGGAGGTATGTGCTTACTTCCATTTTGGTTTAAGTTATAAACTTATTATTTATAGCTTCCTTTTTATTTTCATATGCTTTTCTGTGCCTATATTTCATTGTATGTTGAGTTCTAATAGTGATCTAAATAACTTAATAATAGATCCGCTTAAAATGTATTTGGACTTTTTGTCTAATAAGATTTTTTTTTTTGGCTGGGGCCTTATCATCTTGAAACCAATAATGATAAATTCTAAGCTATTTGAAGTTATAGAGCCTTCTAAAAACCGGATTCAGGAAGAGGATCGAACTGCTCAAGATTCTTAATTCTTTTACTTCTATTGCTTGTGAGGACGATCGTTTATTTCATTTCAACTCTTATCATTAAATATGTTGTAATAATACATGTTTACTTTGTATTTTTTTTACTGCGCTTATTCTGAGTTGTATATTCCTTTTTTACTGTATTGTGATGGAATAAATGTTATAATTTGCTTCTAACTCTATTTATATTTCTTGTATTTATTATTCGGTGAACTTTTCTTGTAAATGATTAATTCTTTAATTATATTGGATTAGAATAAATATATAATCTAGTTATAAGTGAGAAACTTGTCATTTGACGACATCTTCATCATAATCATATTAACTTAAAAGTTAACATGACCACGGTGGGGCTGGGGTGCCACAGGATGCCTCGCATGGTTGGCCCAAGAATTAGGCATTTGAGTTGGGCTAGGCTAGGGTAGACCCGGGATTATGGATGCAGGATTATAATAATCGGAGCAGTAGTGTAACAACACTAGGTTATTACTTAGTCAAATCTTATCTCAATTGTAGCATAATTATCATTTTATTAATTTTATTTAGTCATTAGAATTAATCATCAAAGATTTGGAGTAATTCAGAGCTCAATCGAATATTTGGAATATTTGAATATATTTAATTAATTAAAAAATGAGATATTTAATTTGACATCGAAATTCGACTTTGCCATTGCGCTTGTCACCCCCAAATTAGCTAGGAGTGATGTTTTGGAAGTATTTGGAAGTCGTCGGATTTTCACGAATATTTTAATGTATTTAAATACCCTCAAAAAATAGAATAATTATTTAATCATTGGAATCAAAATCTGACTTCACAATTGAGTTTCTCACCCTTGAATTAACTAGGGGTAAATTTTTTTAATTTTTCGGAGCCCATTTATTCACCCATTTTTAATTAGAAATTTTGGGTTAATTAGAATTAGAAATAATTAATTATTTCTATTAAATTTTCATTTTTCCATTATTTATATTTCCTTCTTGCGCATAGCCTCGCCTCCTTATGCCTGTATTTGGTGCCCCTTACTCCTCTATGGCGCACGCAAGGGAAGCCTTCTCCTTCTCCATTTTTCTGCTCAAGCCTCTCCTCCATGCCTTGGATGGGATGATTCATTCTCATCCCATCCCATGGCTCAAAGCTGAAGCCATCATCTTCTGCTCCCTCAAAAAGGAGCCTCAGCCCTCCCTCCATCCTTTGTTGTCAAGCTGAAGCTCCTCCTCCCTTCCCCTTCACTTGTTGTGCTTGCTGTCGAAGGAGCCCTCAAGCTCCCAAGGAGCCAGCAAAGATCGACCTCCATTCTTCCAGGGCCAAGGTACATATTGCTGCCATCTTTCTTGTGTTTCTTCTTTCTCCATTTTTGCGAGACTAAGGTACTTCTTCGGCACCTTGTTTCTCATCAAATTAATTATAAAATCATCTTGCATATCTATTTCATACACTTTAGAACTTGTGTTTGAGATGTGGAGCTCATTAAAGCTCATTAAGATTGTTGATTTTAGAGAAGATGAATCGTTCTGTAAATAAGATTCCTGTATACCTATTTCTTTAGCTCCATTATTTTCATTGTTAAAATAATCATTTTGTGTCAATTTGGGCAATAATGGAAAGGTCTCGGAAAGACATTTCCATCGGTATATAGCACCACTTGCGATGTGATATAAATTGAGAGTATTTGAGTGCGAAAGGAGACCCGTTACGGTTTTCGCACACGTGAAATCACCGTTGGGCGCTACTGCGCGCCATAGCGCCCGAGTAGCAGGTTGAATCTGCCGCAATACGCTACAGCGCGCCGAAGCACCTGACTCTCGGCCAAGGCGCACTACGGCGCGCCATAGCATCCAGCTCTTGAAAAATTGGGCGTCGTAGCGTGCTGTAGCACCAGAAAGCACTGTCATGTGCCATTGCGCTGAAAATCGTCGCAGCCCCTAAAAGCGCTGCGGCACGCTGCAGCACCCAGATCTTGGGAAGTTATGGTGCCGTAACACACCGAAGCGCCTGAAAGCGCTGCTGCACCTCACAGCGCTAAAATTCGCCACAGTGCCTGAAAGAGCTGTAGCGCTCGCGCCTCAGGAAAACTAGTGCCATAGCGCGTTGCAACGCCTGACTCTCGGCCAGAATGCGCTACGGTGCGTCAAAGCGCTCAGAATTGCCCGAAAGTACCCAGAACTTTCCGGAATTGCCCATATTTGTAATTTTTTGCATTTTAATGCCTCTAAGACCATAATGGGTTCAAAATATATCAAAACTAAACATGAATTTAGTAAAATTAAACATTATATGAATGTGTTAGTGAATTTCAATGCAAAAACTACCATTTTACCATGAATAGCATATTATAAATCTCCTAAAGAATTGATTGAATGTTTTATGCCAAATAGAAATGTTAGAATCTTTGATTGCATGATCGACCAAGTATAATTTAATAACCAAATTGTATGAAATTTAATTGTTTTACATTTGTAATCAAGTGATAATTCTTTTTGGATTTGATTTAAGATTTAATTAGCCTTAATTACTCAGTGTTTTAATCGAAGTGATGCTTATATTAGTAAACTTTCATATTTATCTTGGAACCTTGGATTTGATTGATTTGATACTAACCTATAATTAAACTTAAGAACCTTAAGAATTGATTAAATAATTAAAATTTAATCTAAATCTTGGAATGAACATCAATAATACATCAATAATATATTAATTTTTAAATCAAACCATTGATCTTAATTGGATTGAGTTAGGAGTTCAACCTTAGCTTGTCTGATTAAGGTCTAAACCCTTAATCACCTAAATTAAGCTATCTCGATTGAAAGATTAGAAAATATGAAAATTTTGAGTATAAAATAATTTAATTAAAGTATAATCTGATTTATTTTATTATTGTTGATAATTTTTTAAAAAATTTTAAATTTTTTTTATTTATAATTAAGTAATATGAGAGCAATATTTTGAGTAAAATCAATCCCTTTAAATTTTTATTATTTTTATTTCTTATGATTTTGTTTCAAAGAGTAATCAAAAGATTTTGAAATTGAGCGCAGTCGAATTGCTCGTTTAACACTTGGACGAAGCCGTGGCCTGTGGACGAAGATCGATTGATTCGAACAAAGATCTATCGAAGGCATGGACGAAGCCTCTCCACCTTCATGTAAAAAATGATTTCGGTCGATTTGGCCGACAAATTTTTATGTGACGGGCTTTATTGTGGCATAAAACAGTATTACATTGTAAAATTTTTCACCATTTACTGCATGCCAATAACTTGTATTCCTTAATTTCCCAAAAAAGGTTTTACTTCACACCCTTTTTTGAGCAATCCAAAATACTCAAGAAATAATAGGAATGGCAACACATCATTAGAAATTATTAACTCTAAATATTAAGAATAACTTAGTGTGTATATATATATATATATATATACATACATAATTGTATTGTTATATAAATCTTAGAAAATTGCGTGGAGGTAAGCAAATAAAACAACACAAAGCCTTAATCCAATTAAGTAGGGTGAGCTATATGAACCATTTGTGTACATTGTGCATGATCAAATAGAATCCAATCCCTAAGTTCCAAATAAAAGTCCTTCATACTCTCAAGTATTTTTTGAACTACCATTTAGATTACTAACTCTTGAGTTTGAGTCCTCTCTTAATTCTGTTTTTGCTTCTTGTTAAGCTCCTAACCTGACACGGAAAAAGTGCTCTGATATTTGATTCCAGTTAAATTATTCTAAGTACTTCAATACTACATTTACACTAAAGTTTCATTTGCGGTAAGCATCAAGAAATAGGAAATATTCAAAAATTTAAACAGCCACGATAAGAATAATAATATTTAGCTTTCAATAGTAAATTTGCTTCAAGCTTAGAGGCTCAATATTGACATATTTTTCCCCTACAAATAAGCATTTAAATAAGAATATAAGATAAAATTTTATTTAGCAATCTCCAATTCACATTTTTTCTAGTACTTTCTTGCTCATCTCACCTGTCGCAAAAGATTTTGCATATTTTTAGTCACAACCATTTTGTTACAATGATAGAATAGAAGCATATCTAAGCTGAAAAATATTATTCTCACTAGGCAAGCATGGAACATAAGGCTTTCAAACATTTTTGTTTAACAATGGTTTGTGATACATCACACAATTACTAACCTCTCATAAGCATATTCTAAAGACTTATTATTGGTTTGTAAACTAAACTAGCATTAAGTTATCTAACCGTATGATCCTATCGATTTTTAAATGAAATAGTATGAAATTATAAAAATACTTCACAAAGCCATAAAAATAAAAAATTTATAGTCATCAGTTCATTTAATTCATCATTCCAAAAACATAAGATTTCATTCCAAAATAAAATAAAAACAAAAGAGAAAAAATTGATAGACAAATAAAATGAAAATACATGAATTCCAAATGCCGTTAACAAATTATCTGTTCCTCAACTTGCTCATGACATGACATCAAAGTGCTAGAAGAAATTGCAGGTAATAATTATCGAATAAAAATATTTAACAGCTGCAAAACATGTTTGTTAGGCTGCATGAGATTATGAATCAATTTAAGCAATTTCTGCAAATTATGAGCAATACTATTTTTGTCAGAACAAATAGTAGTTCTTGAAAACTGAAAATCTAGGAATCGAATCTTTAAAGAAGCTTTTGCTCAGCTAATAAAACTAAACAAGTCAGAACTCTAAGAAAAACCTAAATTCTTTTAGCTATGATTCTCGGATTACAGGTCTGAACCACCATCAGGTGTGTTACGAACGACCGACGGTTAACTTGAGAGAATTGCAGGACACCACTAAAAAATATGAAGCCATTTTTACGCTCAAAAGTAGTCCGAGTTAGCCGGCAACAACATTAGGGCGGACTTTAGCCGCCATTCATTATGTTGTTCAAGTGAGCCTAACGGTACCATAAAAAAATATAGCCATTTTTACAGCTGCTTCCCTCATCTCCTTCCCTGAAATAAAAAGGGTTCAGGCATATTAAGTTTTGCAAGTTCAAAGAAGATATACATAGATAAAAGAGGAAAGGGATTCGTTTGAAACAATAAATTAAGAGTCATGGCTTTGCTAGACCTCAAAAGTGTAATGGAGAAACACAGGCCTTAGTGTTATTGGATGCATTGAACAATCAACAAAGAAAAAGAACTGACTAAATTGAATAAATGAACAATTTTGATAATTTTCTCTATGATTTTACATGGAAAACTTTTGACAAGAGAAATCAACGAAGAAGCAAATACAGTAACTAGCAGCTCTAATCTCCTCAAGTCTCATACATATAAAGGTGGAAAGAAAGCAAAACAAATATGCTCCACAAATTTATTTAAGTTTCGAGTGCAGCACACAAACCCCGAAAGGTAAAAAAAAGCCGTATGCACAATAAAGGAAGAAGAGTATAAACAAAATTATACGTAGAAGCTTTGGTAGATAGCTGTATAGAAAGTGATTGACATTGTATGAATTAAGAAGCTAATTAGAAGCTCATGTTAAATATGTAAAAATCCCTTGGAAAAATGAAGTGGCTACAAAAGAGATATCAAAGTAGTTACAATTGATTTAAAAATTATTAACGGTAAAAGTTCAAAGCCAAGTCATAACTCAAAAAATCCAATAGTAGACTTTTAAAATATGAATGATGAAATATTGAATAGGAAGGTAATTGTACACAATAAATGATTAATAGTTGTGTATGTAAAATCGTTAAAAATATATATAGATAATCTACAAGAAGATTCCCTAACATTAAATATATTTAAGAATCGAGAGAACTAAAGTAAAATTCAATAAGAAAAAATTGTTATAAAAAGGCTTAAATACAAAAAAATAATAAAACATGTTGAAAAATAATAAAACTTGATGCAAGTACAAATAGCAGTTAAAAGTGCTACTACTATGGCTTATGAATATGCATATTATGAAAATTGGACACTGGAAAAGAAAAAATAGACACATGCTTGCCAAGTTAAGAAAATCACCTTGCAATTAATTTATTAAGTGTCATGATGCATTATGCTATGACTAAATTAATTTATTAAGTGTCATGATGCATTATGCTATTACTAAACACATTCATCAACTGCTTAGGTGCATGTTTGCAAATGATATATATCTTTAAAAGACAAAATATGAAAGAGAAACTAGAACTACATGGATCGACTTCAGTATCTAATCCAAAGGGTTTCACCATAATGAACCAAAAAGCACATATATGGTATGCAAGTTTAATCCTATAAAAACTTACAATATTAAGGTAATACAATAAAAGAGCATGTTCTCTCATGAGCTGCTATACATTCAAATATTTTGATTATATAGCACAAAGTTATGAAAAAATAAAAATTACATAATTAACAGGATTCAGACTGAATAAAATTGAGAAGCTCTAGGGTGATATGCAATCAAAAAATTATACCAAGACTTGTGGATGTGCATACAAGAAAAGATGTAATGAGTAAATGAGTATATCAATGGCAAGTTTAAAGAAGCTCCATTGAGAGTAAGCTCATGGAAAGTCATTATATAGATCCAGCATTATAAGATCCAATCATTAGATGCTTCAGTCGCATAGCTGACTTTGTGAAACTTTCACATAAAAAAAGAGAAAAAAACAGAAAAAGAAATGGCAATGAATTAATAGAATAATTTAGCATACTTAAAGCTTATGGAGTGTTCTATTTGACAAAGTGCAATGAAAACAAAAGAATCATGCAGCAGGTTCCCCTTTGAATGCTAATGCTCGGTAGTGATGTACAGAGATAAAATTTAAAAATATTCTCAAAATTATTGAAGAAAAAACGAGTAAGAAGTAAAGAACATATAATTGGTCATCAAAAGTCTATTTAATATTTCCAGCAGTAGCTGGCAACTTTTAGTTTCCATTGAAACAAATGCTAACAAGCATAGGAAAAAAAAGGTGACCATAGAAGAGCTAAATATCAAATCAAGTGAATCAAATTCAATTAATTTGAAGGGTCTATTTTTAATGAGAGCTGCTATGATACTCCCAAATATACCCCATCTAGTACCCCATCATCATTAAAGCATTTAAAATTAGAATAACTCATAATAATTGAGATTCACTAGTCAAAATAATAATTAAAAATCTTAAAAATCAATAATTACCTATAAAATATATATGGGATATTTTAGAGGGTATTGAAATATATTTTTTTTCTTTTCATTCAATTATTTTCACAGCATAGAAACAAGCAATATTTGCAACCATCTAAATTTTAAATAAAAAATTTTCACAAGAAATTTAAATTCAACTTAAAAAGAAAGAATAGCCACTTATCCAAATAAAGTATATGATAGAACAAATTCTTCACAAAATGCCTAACCAGAGATATCCCATGGTGTTATTTTATTTGATTTTTGACAGAGAAAAACGAAAATTGCGAATGTTTCATGATGGCTTATTTTAATTAAAAACAAAGGTTAATTATTATTTGACCACATTTAAACTAAGGAAAATATAGAAATTTACATTGAATATTATGTGCATGTGCGTGTGCTAGAATTTGAAATGTTTTATGTTTTCTAATTTCAACAAACCAATACGACCACGAGGAAAGCCAAAACAAATGGCCCAAATTAAAGATTGGACTAGGCATGGGGCTTATGCAAACACATGGAATGTCTACCCAAACCCACTCATACCCCAGCACATACCAAGTCTAACATGAAATAATCTTATAACTTTAAAAATTATGTCCAGTTTGACCATCGAATTAAATTTCCATTAGCTTTTAAATTTAAAATATTTTTATAAATAAAAAATACTTAAAAAATAAATCAAAACAAGGACAAGCTATTTTAGAAAAATAGTTATCTGATTTAAAACTTTTCTCATTTTAAATATAAAATAATAAATATGTTAATTTGTTAATAATATGCCAAATTTTAATACTCATGCTTCGTCAACTTTTTTTATCAAACATTAATTTTATTTGAATAAAACTTGGAAAAGAAAAACTAAACATATTACCATATAAAAAATTGAAAACGCTTTTTTATGGCATGTAACGAACATAGATTCTATAGAATACACTATTTATTTGATAAAATACCTTATACGCTCATTTTTATTAATTTAAATTTTGTTATCATAAAGATTAAAGGGAAAATATTTTTTTAGTCCCCTATAATTTTGTATTTGTATCAAAATAGTCCTTAAAATTTTATTTTTATAAATTAGGTCCTTTAAATTATTAAAATGCATTAAATAGGTCCCTATACTTTTATTTAAATATCAAATTGATACATAATTTTTTATCAAATTGATCCTTTGGGACATTGGAACGGCAAGAGTGCAGAAATAAGATTTAAAGAGGGCCAATGATCTGGTGTAGAGAAACAAGCAGGAGGCATTAGCAATGAGAACTAGTACGACGGGAGCTTCAGCACTGCTGGTTCAATCCTCCATCGACCACTCTCGGCAATGCATCTCTGTCCACAGAGATCCCCTTCCCTTCCGTCATCGTCGAATTCCCTCTGCCCTGATTTCTGCTGCGATAAGGCTCTCCTCCGCGTCCTCGGAGAATCCGTCCTGACTGCGTCGTCACGGCCAGGTTCATGCCCTGGATGTGTGCCCTTGCTCAAGCACGCGCCAGCCCTCGCCTCCTCTTCGATAGCACTAGCAGCGCCCAAAGACGCCATTGATGGCCTCCTCTAGCTCAACATCTCATCATCCTCCTCTTTCACCTTCCCGCGCCTCCCTCACCGCATCGATATGCTTTTCTCCCATACACTCGAGGGAGGAGCATTAGAGGAGCTCGGATTTCGCCGCCCTCTCCAAGGAAATGAAAGAAGCCTATCCCAACAGCTACGGCGTGCTAGTCAACCATTTCTACGAGCTCACGCCGAATAACGTCGAGCATTACAGAAAGCAGTGAGGAAGGGCTGACTTACCAGCCCCATTTCGCTCTGCAACTTTTATTTGGTTGACAAGGCGCTGAGGGGGTCCAACCGGAATGGGGCTGCAGAAGTCAAGGGAGAGAGGGTCTTGGAATGGCTGGATAAGCAGAGGCCGGTCGGAGCTCAAGGGAGAGGGGATTTGCACAGGGATTAATTTGATACAATTTAATAATTTTAAGAACTTATTTGATAAAAATAAAATTTTATGAACTATTTTGATGCAAATACAAAATTATAGGGACTAAAAAAATATTTTCCCAAGATTAAAATATCTCAAATGCCATTCAAAGCTAATGAAAGGCTAACAAAAGAATAGAAAAACAAAGAAAAAATTTGAAGTATAACATTTAAAAAGTTTCAACAAGCATAAAAGAAAAATTCTACATTTTATCTGTGAAATCTTAGTATATACAAAAACAATTAACATTGTGCGTTTTATCCTAACTATTCAACGTAATTCTCATTTTTCATACATTCAATATTGCTAAAAGTGATCAACAAATTCTTCAAAAAACTGTTCAAGCAACTAGCTACGAATTTGTGGTTTTTTCTTTTCAAATCCTTTAACCTAATTATATCTACATATTAGATAGCATATATATCATTTAAAAATGAAAATTTGCTTTAAAAGTTACATTTTAGGTAAAATGCTCCTAGATATAATTGCCCAATTACATTAAGCTGCAAATCTAGAACAAAGCAGTCTTTCAAATCAAGAGTGGAGGATGTTATCTTACCGAACCAAGATAGTCATCCATAACTGATTGCTTTCGCCTCTTGAAAGAGCCCAAAGCAGGGATCTCTGCAGCAGGTGGCTTCATCATGGACCTCTTAGTTGGCGTTGGCTTCTAGAAATAAAAAATAAAAAATTAGCAAAACAATTTTTAGAAAAGAACAAAGGGATGATAGCTAATATTCTGTAGCCTACCTTAACAAAGGCATCAATGTTACCACTAAAATTTAGTAAGAAACATGAAATCTAAAGCTCTAAACCAGTCACAAGTGATAAGAATTTTAATTGTTAAGTATCTTCCCAAAGAATTTTAATTTTACTTTCCAATTTATTAGTAATGACTGATGTTATCGTAATGGTCAAGTAGAGTTCCCACGTAGCATAACTCAATTTCAACCCATAATTAAATTAATTACATTGACAAATTATTTATTTTAACTATTGAATACTAATTAATTAACATAAGAGCATGATCTCAAAAGCTCGCACTTTGTAACATTATAAAAACAACGTTGAATCATCACCCAAGTAAAATTGAAAATCTGCCAGAAAAAAGATTGAACACATTTTGACATAATGTTATGAATTCAGTATGGCAGAACGTTGACCCACCACTGTTAAATGTGCGCATGGCAAGAAAGAGATAAAACATTGTAATTACACGATCAGATACTTTTAGATATTTAATTGATAGGAATGGCTAGCATTGCATAAACTGAGTTATGAAAGAAAACCTTAGCAAGCTTTTTATCTTTCCGAGCTTGCCTCTCTCTCTCATCAAGTTCTTGATTTTCTTTCTCCACTAAACGAATTAGAGTATCACATCGCCTAGCAAGTTCCTGAGTTGTTCGGGACTTCACAAACCAGTCAAATCGAAACAATGGTGATGTGCGAAAAGCTGTTTTCAATTCATCCCAGTTTCCATAACCAAGTTTGTGCACCATGCACAGCTGAAATAAACAAGTTATCTTATATATTTAAGCCGCTAGAAAAACGATAAATGGAAGTATCTTGTGAACTAAATATGACAGTACCATGAAACGATCGCACTCTTCATTGTACAATTTTCCTTTGTTCTGGCCATACTGTATTTTCAATTCCAACCATGGGTTCTTGTAGCGGTCCATCTTCTTCCCAATTGCTCTCATAATTTCATCCTTACGAGAAATTCTTGCCTCACCTCTTTCAATATTCTTAATTATTCGATCATAATCTACAGATACAATGTTTAAAATAAGTGAAAAAGTGTATCATGAGTTACCAGAGCTCCTTGAAAACATAAAATGAGAAAAAGTCAAATGCATTTACCATTCAATTCCTTGTATCTTTCTTTGAAGATTTTAGAATATCTTTCAACCTCCTCTTCTGTTTTACCCTCCATTTCTGAAGCAATACCTTTGATGTCATTTCGACCATATTTTTCACAAGCTCGAGTAAATGCATTGAAATCTCTCCTTGTCCATGTCGAGAAGCCCTTGAAAACCATAGTAATTTATCAAGTAAATGCATGCATTAATAGCATTTTCAAGGTTTTATTGCCACAACTCACCTCCTCTAGCAATTGTTCTTTTTCTTCTTGTTCCTCAGCAGTCAATGGCTCGCCAACCTCTAAAATAAAGTAAAAATTACAAAGCCTATATCATAAACAGAAACACATCCTGCAAAAAAAAAGTTCATACCCTCGAACTCATCGCCATCAGCAATCACATCTTTTGACTGATTTTTTTGATGAGTCTGCCAATTGATTTAATCCAAATAAAATCAAAATTGAAAGAACAGTTAAAACAAGCTATGCATCACATTTTATACTGAAAACAAAGAATTTAAGTATGATGATTGGCTTAAATGGATACAGGTTTGTGGAAACAAGGTTTAGAAGCCCATCTCTTACAGACAGTTTACCTGTGGCAGCAATTAAGTTGAAAATCCTCTCAACAAAAAAGGGGTAATGACTTGTAATTCTCAAATCAACTCTCCTTACATTCAAATGCCCAAAATAAATTTTTTTACAAAACTAACATCCAACCTTTATCAATATCTGCACTTGTATTAAATAGTGTCAATCTATGTGGAGTTATTTTTATACAAAATTAAAATTGAGATAGTTGTATGTAAATAAAAAGATTTGAGTGCTAGACATGTACGCTAAGAGTTGGCTTTTGTATTATGTTGAAATTGCTCTATTAAGAAAAACTCTAAAGAGAAACTTCTCAACTGACCAACTTAATATCTAGGATTATTTTCCACATATATTAAGAGCTAAGGTGACAGGGAAAAGATGCAAGAGAACTAATATTTACAGATGCCATCTAGTTAGTAAATGCTTGGTTCTGATGCAGAATATGAAGCACATCTGGCCAGCAATGACTAGTTGGGATTGCTTGTAAAATGGTAGTCTTCAAATTAAAGCCCAAATAATAAAGAAACTTTGATACGTTAGCTGACTGTTTAAATTGATCAACTTTTACTAGTTACAAGACTCAATATTAAGAATTGCACTCACCATAAGGTACCGAACTTCCTTTTCATAAAGCTCACTTAGCCTCTGCGTATTAAAGAACTGAAAATCATGCCTGAAAATTATACCACAAATAAATTTGAGTTAAAGTATCTTCTTACCATGCAGGCACATGGAAAACCGTAAGAAAAAGAAATAGACTTACAACTGTGGCATGCGTGGAATACGTGGTTCTCTAGGTTTTGTTGAGCCTCCCGGTCGCATTGCTTGCTTGAAGTAGTCTGTGTCTGAGTAACTGGAGAAGAAAAAAAACATGGATAAATGAGGCATCCCAAAACAAATTAAGATAGAAAAGATAAATGACAAGATGCCAATAGTTGTGAAACAAAATAGAAAACAACAATATACATATGTATGTATGTATGTATATGTCTATGTAGAGAATGGGTATATTTTTACTTGCGCTTGCGTTCTCTCTTGGGAGGTTCAATCCAATTTTCAGTAGCAAGCTTTTTGAAGTCAACTCTGTTGTCCTCCTGCTTGATATTAAGTGCGGTTAGTTTGGAAGTTACACAACCACAAAGCTAAAGAGCAGAAGTACCGTTAAAACATTAGAAAATTTAAATTAAGTCAATGCAGATGTTAAAAATAAATATCAAGACAGTACCTTCTCATCATCAAATACAAATAACTCAGCATCTGTTAACATAAATAATGATGTCAGAATTATAAATCAAGAAACTAGTGAAAAACAGTAAAAGCATTTCCATACTGTCATCCATTTTAAACTTGATTGCATCCTCAGTAAATTTTTTCATCTTTGCATCAAGTTCAGCAGTGGTCTCTTCTCCTTTAGCTATAATCCGATCAATGTCCTCATCTGTTATCGTACTGTCCTTGGAACTAAATACCATCTCAGCACCAAATCGCACCATTTGGAGTAATTCATCTTTATTAACAGCTGTATCAGAAAAACAAATAAAAAACCATGACCTAGAATATTACAAAGGCATAAAAGTTGATACAAAAAAAGTACGCAAAATACAAGCAGTTCAATACTTACCCTTCTGCTCTGCTAATCTGCCTTGTTGAATCACTAAAGCATCCAAAGCAAGTTTCTTGTAAGCCCTTTCAATAACCTTTTCCTCAATAGTGTACTACACATCGTATATGCTTAAAATGAATAATCATTATAATGCTTTCCAATAAATAGCATCAGTAGGTGAAAATAAAGACATTGAACTTTGTAAAAATGTGGATTTGGTAAGAAAAGTTGAACCTCTGTGCAAAAGCGGAACACTTGAACTTCTTTCTTTTGACCAATTCTATGAGCGCGATCTTGAGCTTGTAAATCAACTTGTGGATTCCTATACAGGTAATAAAGCAATTCAACAAGGGTACAGATCACAGGATAATATAAATAATGGCTCAAAAAATACCAATCACTATCATAAAGAATGACAACATCAGCAGTAGCAAGGTTGATTCCAAGGCCACCAGCTCTTGTTGAAAGCAAGAAAACAAATTTCTCACTTCCTGGACTATTGAAAGCCTCAATTGAAGCATCCCGTTCTTCACCACCAGTATTTCCATCAATACGACAGTATTTATAACCTTGAAATATTAAATAGTCCTCCAAGATATCCAGAAGTCTAGTCATCTGGATTTTCAAAAATTATTGCATAAATTTGGCATAATCAAATAATTAAACAAAAAATTAAATAACATGTAAAAAGAAGCATCACGAATGACATAACAATCGAGACTACCAAGGAAAATCAATAACATAAATCTCTTTTTCTTCAACTAGTAAAATCAAGCAGTTTATAATGAAAAAAATAAAGATGGAAAAAATGAAAAGGCAACAAACAGACAGATATTTCTCTTTTTCAATAATTTGAGTCAACTTTGGAGTCATCTAATACTTCTTAGTTCCAATGTCAAATATTGATGAGTGTTAACCTGTGAAAATATCAGGACTCTCGAATCTCGCTCCTTTAGTTTGGGTAATAGTTTGTCAAGAAGCACCATTTTTCCTGCATTTAAATAAATTATTAACATATATACAAAGAAAGAGAACAGACAACTAAACATTAGTGAATCCAACCTGCATTAGTAATAAGATGCTCTCCGGTAGAATAAGGTGGGCCAGGTTCTGCACCTTGGAATAGATATGGATGATTACAGCATTTACGTAACTGCATGGCAATGTTCAGAAGACGCTTTCGCTCCCCGCCAGCATTAATAACTTCCAAATCTTTCTGAAGCAGAGCACGATAATACTGTTTCTGCATCTGGGACATCCCTACTTTAAGTATAGTTTCCTTCTTAGGTGGAAGGCCTTTTTCCACGTCAGATTTCAACCTTCTAAGTAAGAATGGTCGTAAGACCTTCACAATGATAACAAACTTAATTTCTTGTCAAGCAAAACTGAATAGTACAAGAATTTTCATCAAATAAACGGCTTCCGCGGTTACCTTATGAAGTTGTTGAACAACCTCTTGTTGATCATTTTCTCCAGATATTTGGAACCATTGATCAAATGTTTCAGCTGAACTAAATATCTCGGGAAGTAGGAAATTTAGAAGAGCCCACAGCTCATGAAGATTGTTCTGAGCAAGTCATGTACAGCAACAAACATTTCATGAACAGTTATTTTGAATGATCAATGCTACACATTGATAGAATTCAAAAAAGAAAATAGAGATTACTTACCTGGAGAGGAGTGCCTGTGATGAGAAGCCTATAATTTGTATTGTAAATTCTCATTGTTTTGGAAAGTAGAGAATTCTCATTCTTTATGCGATGGGCCTCATCAATGATAATGTAGCGCCAACTAAAGCGTTTTAAGGCACCTTTTTCTTTGATGGCCATCTCAAAACTAGTAACACATACATCAAATTTCCCAGCCACTAGCAAGTTATTCCTTATATGAGCCTATAACATTGAAAAGAAAAAAGAATTATAAACAGGCCTATAAATGGTCATGGCTGCAACAAAAAAAATCATAAAAGAAGAAAAATAGAACATAGAAGTGTCAAAAAGCAGTTACAGTAATCTGACCCTTTCATCAGGATTCCCAAGAAACTTTACAGCACGTAGAATAGGACAGAAGCGTCTGATCTCCCTCATCCAATTGCCAAGAGTAGACTTCGGAGCAACCACCATATGAGGTCCTGTTATTCCTCTAAATTCATACAGATAACCCAAAAGTGAAATAGTTTGCAGAGTTTTCCCAAGACCCTAAAAAAAGAGTCAAGAGAAATACTTAGCATTAGAGGAAGCTTAATTCAATCAAAAATAAAAATTGCATTATCTATAGTACAAATCTCAAGTCAATTGTGCAACAGAAGAAAAATATACTGAAAAAGCAATTTCCAGTCCATAAACAAGCCAAATTTAAATAAGATTTTGTTAATCTTCTATACCCAAAGCATATAATAATTACAAGGTCCACTCTATTTCATTGAACCACACAAATTGTCAGCACTATAGAAAAAATACTAGTGCATATCCAAAAATATGTAGTGTAACTCGCCTAGAGAAAAGCTAACTTTGTGATTTATGAGCTAAGCTGTAATGATCCTAGGTCATTTCTAGCAAAAAGTTTGACTTTCTCACAAAATTTCATGTATTCCTTAATGCTGTTCTCATTTTATTTCCAATTTCTTGCAAAATCTCATCCCTTTGTTAATTTTCTCGCTAAATGTTGCTTTCTGTTAATTTCCCACTCAAATTCATTTTGTGGTAGCTACCCGCTAATTTTTTATTACCTGCAAAACTTGATTTTTTGAGGATTTTTCGTTTTATTTCCGATGTAAACGACTCAGGTTAAGAATTATTATGTGATGTTCTACTTTATTAATTATTAATTGATGTATAAATATATATATATATATATGTATAATTAAATAAGAAGTTGTTTCTTTTTGTAAATGTTACAATGCTCTTTGAAATCAAATTAATTTGATCTCAAAACCGTCAATTGCCTTAATAAATGTAGTTTCCTTTCTTCTCCTTCTGTTGAAAATGCAAAACGACGCTTCTTTCCTTCCTAAGGCGATCGATTCCTAAAGCGCCGATCATGTGATTAGCGCCGAATGCTTCAGCTTCTCTTCTAAAATCGCCGAATTGAATACGGCGGTTTCTAGAAAGCCATATTTAGGCTATCAAACACCCACGACACCGTCACAATACCGCAAGCTCTATCTCGATTCCCTTGCCCTCTCTCTTCTCAAGCAAGGAGCAACTCTTAGAAAGCGGGAGTCTTGATACCTCAAAGCTTACCGATCCTTCTTCGATCAACCCCCGTATCTGCGATCAACAAACCTCAGTCGGCAAGAAGATCTAACCGGATTCCTTTATCGTCTGACCCTGTTTCGTCGGCAAGCAAAATCATCTTGACCCCATCAACTGATTTTTGTATCCTCAAAGAGAAATTGTATTGATTCCCTTCGATTGAGGTCCTAATCGTCGCATCCAAGCTGTTGTTCCTTATCCTTCCGCTTCTTAATCGTCCAAAGACCCCAATAACTCGATTGCAATGTACGAGACCGTCTCCTTGATAATTTTCTGATTTGGTAAATGGAGTTTCCCTTCAATGATATAATGCAGTCAAAATTTTAAGTCTGAATAAAATTGGAAGTCTTCCTTCTACAAAGTGTTTTGAAATTGCTAATTAGGTTTAGTATAACATAGTTGTCTTGATTAAAGAACATTAGGGGCGAATAATTGTGTAAGCGCTGAGAGTTGATCGGATCATCAGCATGAACCCATAATGTTGCAACAGATAAATCATGTTAACTCACTGCTCAATATATCAATAATTGATTAGCATATCTTTCTTTATCAGCTTACAGGATGATTCAATGAGTTCTTAGACTTACCAGATGGGTATGTAGAGTATTAGTCCTGTAAAGCACCGTGATGCAATTAGTGGGTTATTATAAATTTGAGTCTTTAAGAAAGTCTCAGCCTGAATACATCCAAGTTCTAGATCTAATTTGAGAGGTTTCGAGTAAAATCTTCTTAAAGAGAGACTAGGTTGGTGAATTAAAATTTGGCTTAGAAATAAGAGTATATGTTTGCAAATGTTAATAGAATTACAAAACATCTTTTGTAGACACATCAAATCTCTGAGTGCTACATCAAATTTTGAGTATTTCTTTTGGATTGTCAAACACAAAAAATACACTAGATATTATTTTTTTATACTTTTATTTGCTTTTATTGCTACTTTAGCATCACTTTGAGCCTATTTCATGTTGATATTAAATACGTTATTTTTACTACCAAATGATGTAAATAAATAAAATGATGTTTATGTATCTTGTGAATGCATGCAAGGGTTCCAAAATGATGATTGAATTAGGCTAGGGATAGGGATAGTCCATTAAGAGCTATAAGGGTGCCATCTTGAGCCTTCGAGGGGGTCCAGATGATGAACATATTTTTATTGAACCCAACCTCAAAGTTCTGGCTTTGCTGATCAGAACTGCTAACATTGCATCATGATACCAAGACAAACACAAATGTGAATTTTTATACGATTATCTTTTAAATTTGGCATGTGTTAACTATGGCAAGGAGGTGCAATTTGCAAGAATTATGATTATTTAATTTGCATTAATTCATATTTTTCTTGTAATTATTATTACATATTTTTGCTTTTCGTTTTCATTTAAAATGGAACATTTAATATCTTTTGTACTTAGAACATGCACTTAAGCATTATTTTTATAATGTCAAATCAAATACAGCTAAACGATGCTCAAATAGCTTGAGAATATTTTTAAAAAATTGTGGTGCAGATTGGAAGAAAAAAACTTTAGCTTTTATTTTTTTATAAGAGACAAACTTCTATTTTTATATATTAATATATTTATCAATTCTGTAATATTCCGAATGATGTTATTTTAAATTGAATGAATGAATGATATTTTTGTATGGCTCTGAATGTTTTAAATATTGTTTAAATGATATTTTACTTAACCATCAATATGATCTTGCAGAAATGTACCCAATATTAGATTGGCTATTATTAACCTAACACTGGTTATCACATAAGCTTAATACTTTTTCCATGATTTTTCATCTCAAAAGAATGAGCCTCACAACACATTTATTAGACAAAGCAAATTCATTGAGCAACAAGGCTACCTATGAATGAAACACATAGTAAAGACTAAAAAATCCTGAAACAAACTAATTCTGAATAAGAATTATATAAGAATCACAGCCTTTGACAACCAGCCTAACAAGAAAAATCATGAACAACAATAGCGGACAACTTTTAAAAAAATGATGACTAATTGAAAGATACCAAATTGTCTATGTTTTGCATGGGCAACCTTCTTAAAGATTTTTTATTGATAAGAAAAAATTTCATGCAACTTTATTCTAGAAGAATTTTGTCCACAAAAAACTCATTTGAGCTTCTTATCTTAACGTAGGAAACTTCATAAAATTTTCATCTTAAATATTAAATGAAAAGAAAGTTCTCAAGAAGCTCATTTCAAATAACCAAGAAAATTTCTACAAAAATGCCTTTATAACACATCCTAAGCAAAACCATTTTCTACTTAATAATTTTCTCAAGCAATATTTTTTCATATTGTTTCCATGTAAGTAACAAAAGAAAAATACCATGTGCGTGTGCTCGCTTGCTATTACCGTTTATTCGCTTGAAGTTTCTTTTTTGTGAGCTAGTGTGGTGTGAAGAGTTGCTCACTTCAATAAATATCCCAACAACTAGTATTGGACTGTTCGGTTAAAGAAAATAATTGCAGGCAATTGTAAGGAATAAAAAGGTAAGGTTTAGCAACTTCTATGAGGAATTCAAGTTCTGAAGATTGCAACTAGAAGAAGTTACATCTACAATGGCTGAAATATAGCTAGAAAAGAAAAAGCAAACAAAATAAAATATAATATATAAGATTTACAAGCATTCGTAGTTGCTCCCTTAACCTTAGGGTGAAATGAGGCCTTTAACATTGTCATAGAGAAAATAACGACCAATTTGATAAAAATGATTTTAAACATGTATGATTATACATTGCTTTTTAAAATTGAAATATTAAAGCATTGATTACGTTTGATCGCATGAATAAGCTTGGAGTGATCTTGTACCAATTAAGATATGCAAAGAATAGATCAATGTAGTGATTCAATTATTTTTCTTACTAGAGAGATGGTCTGTGACAATTAATTTTGTGAGAAATTATCAAGGAGCGCCAAGTGAGGATATATGCGAAGGAGAATCGAGTTATCTAATTCTACCATAAGCATTGAGGACAGAATGAGGGTCAACTACAGTGGTTAAGAACATTATCATTACAAATCAAGTCAAGAGAGACATAATAGCCAATAATATCTCATAAATAGAATGTGCTATAACTGCAATCAAAAGGGCATTTAAAACAAGAGCAAAGCACCAAAGAAAATCATGAACAGAAGGATTATAATTCAAAAGCTCAATCTTTATATTAAATTTTAAAAGTTGTAATATTAAACCCGTGGCTCTAAATATGAATATTGTGAAACTTTTTATTTTGTTTCATTGATATTAAAATTGTTAACTTGGTATCAAACTGTTACAGTAAAAGATTGTCTCATCAAATTTAATATTATCAAGATAAGATTCCATTGGAATTGTGGAGAGATTGGCTAGAATATCCATGAAAGTAGATTGCATTTGAATTAAAGATCTCAGATCTATGAGCATCTATCTAGTATCTAAATGGATCAAACAAACTATTCATTTTATTTTAGATCTCTTACTAGTTCAATCTTTTTTAAAATGTCTTCAAAAACAGCTTACAGGATTCACCTTTCATTAAGATCGTCAAGGAATATCTACCTTTCTTGATTTGAGTATTTTGCAAGGTTCAAAATAGGAAAATTACAGAATTCTTTAAAATTTCTAGATATTGTAGCTTCCCCTTCCTTAGCCTTGCAATATCAGCAGTTTCATTCACACGCAATAACACTAACTACCAAGTTAAATCTCTATATCATTCATCCACCGGCTAGGACATTTGCTGACAATGCACTACCAATCATTTGCTGAGATATGCTAAACCTAAACACAAACTTGTTTAGCATGACCAAAGTTCGGACATCCATTTGTGCAACATTGTTCCTAATAACAAATTCTTCGTTCCTCTTTGTGTTTTCTTTTTGCACTTTTTTCTCTTTGAATCATCACCTCCACTCTTAATTCAATTTAGAAAGCTCAGAGCCCCTCAGAGTTGCCTGCCTCTTTTGAATCAAAGGCGCTCATGCCAAAATTACAAAGTAATGTTGTATCCCCTCGTGTAATGTCCAACTCTTTTAAAATGACAATACCCACGTCATTTCAATGAAAACTTCTATTTTACTAAATGGAAAAATTAATCATATTTTTTGATATCTGGCAGTGCTATTCTATTTAGATATATTTTTAAAGACAGCTTCAATGGTGTACAAAACAATTTTCTTCTCTTGGCTCAGGCACATTGTTTTGAGAAAAAAGAAGTTTTTTTTCAATGCCCACAACATGCCCAAGATAAGAACTTGCTGGGATGCAAATTTCAAATATAAACATGAAGCTCATAAAAATTATTTCTCAAAATCTCTACCATTTTCTAGCAAATCCTAATTATCAAACTTTGGCATTGAGCCAAAATGAGGGATCATATAATTTAAAAAACAATGTGTGCTTCTCAAATGTTATACAATTCAGCATTTTCATAGAAACATCTGGATGGACACAGATCAATGAAATAGCATATAGACATTATATCTAAAGAGCAAGAATTTATTCACGTCCAATACTCTAATTAGTAGTTTTTAGGATTGTTTTCATTAGCAATATTTTTTTAGTTGCAAGGAGAACTGTACTCCTCATTATTGTTGTGCTTGATTTTAGATTTTTTATCAACAACTAGAAGAGAACATCCACAACTTTTTTTCTCAAAAAGTAAAAGCATGGGAATCATGTCATGTTTACCATCTCATCAGCCAAAATTCCATTAATTCCATTCTCATATAATCTGATAAGCCAATTCAGTCCTGCTAGTTGATAGTCCCTCATTTTTCCTTGTATACCTACAAGCAATCAATTAAAAAGTTGAAATAAAAATGTATAAAAAATATTAGCTAGCATGTTTGAATCCACATTGTAAACACTGAAGATCAATATAATAGCATTACAAATAGAAATTGAGATTATAATGAAAGAATTAACATATCATTCCTAAGCATTTTGAATGCATACAAATTCTCATTTTAGGGCCTCTTCTCTTCAATAGGATTATCATTACTATTATTTTTGTTGAGAAGACTTCAAATTATATCTACAAAAGTTACATGATAGATCAGGTACTTAAATCAAAGTTTCATTTGTAATTTGGGCAAGCAGTTTTCAAAATCTAAAGCTAGTATAGAAAGCAGTTTTCAAAATCTAAAGCTAGTATAGAAAGCCGCATTGCATTTGAAAATCTTGGCTGCAGTTTTTGAAATATAAAACTTTTTAATTTTTCATTCCTGAAATCAAATCTTAATTAAATGAATTCAAATGGCATAAAATTCCTTTTAGCTCTAACCTCAAGAATTAATTTAGATGCACCATAAAGAAGTAAATTTTCTTTATTCTAATTTTCCACAAAAAGTAACAAATTTACATGGCACTACATCACCATGAAAAATGAAACCATATCAAGCTAAGTATTGTATGCATTAAATAATATTTTTTACGTATATATATGCAAGACTACCAACTATTTCTTTGACTACTTAGCAGTATCCATAATGGAAATATATTAATTAGGACCTAGAGGTGTGACAATCATAAATCAAGCCTACTTGTAACATGTGAAATTGCAAAAGATATAACAAACGAAATTTTACTATAATTACCAAAAAGGGTTTCTATGGCATTATTTAAATATTAACTAGTAAGTTAATTACATGAAGGTTGTGATACCAAACGAGTCCCTCCTGCACCACCAAAACCATCTTCTTCCTCCTTAAGGCACTCTTCATCTTCTTCCTCCTCCGTGAGTTTTGAAGCGTGACGCCCTCTACAAATTTGTTTCCATGAGTTGAAAAAATAAGAACAAAATAGTTTAGCTGTATGAAGAAAGAAAAATCAACTTCATTAAAAAAAAATTTAACTTATTATTAGAAGATTACTGATTGGCACAGACAAGTAAGATTCAGTTAGCAACAATATAGAATATAAGTAGCAGATATCGCTTAGCATGAAAAATAATATTAACACAACAATAAGAAAGGTGATTCATTTGAATTATTATTGAGGAAATGGTAGCTTCCTATGTTAAAATTGTCTCAACAATTTGACCAGACTGTTCAAATAAACCTTAGCAAGTATTGTTAAGAGTAATGCTTGTTTCATTAATATATACACCACCACAAGTTCAAAAATGGTACGCTGAAGTAAAAAGAGCAATAGAATTCATAAAATTCTTCAATTGTAGTACAAGACAGCATTATCTTGCCCTTTGAATATAGATGATCCTAGTATTGGACAAACAAAATAAATTCACACTTCGCAAGTTAGCATGTAGGTAACAAAAAAGATGGCTAATTTGAGTATGAAAGATAGAAGAAGAGTTTTGAATGTTTCTTATATGATCTGCAAAAATTGTAAAATATAAAAGGTTAGTGCCATCATAATACTTTCCTCTGATATTCCACTTGTTATTACAGTGTCAGATACATCAATCTTAAAAACTAAAAATATAATAGACAACATGTTAACAAGAATTTTTTTTTAAGGTGCATTTCCAGTCAAAGAACTTGATTTTAATGTTTTTAGAATGCATGGATGAGATATAAAAAAGTTAACAGGGAAGAGATAAGGACATAATATGATTATATCAAATATCTTGAAATTTAAAAGTAAATCAATCTAGATTTAGATTTTGGGAAGCCATATAGCATCCGATAAATGACCTTGTTTATTGTGTTTCACAGTTGTTTATTTGCATGTTCAATATCTCCTCGATAAACAAAAAATTAAGGCATTGCACAAAAAAATAATGGAGAACAGAGAATCTTAAAACAAACACCAAGTAATGGAAATAAGGCTAATGACAATGATGGTGAGTTCCATGGTAATCAAAAATGAAAAAACTAGCACAAAAATCAAATAAAATCAGAAACTTCTAGTGTTTGAACAAATATGAAGCACTTGGGTTCACAATACAAAGCATTACCTTCCTCTAGGCTTTTTATCAACTGCAGATTGAGACCCCTTTGCAAAATGAGAAAAAATCTCTGTCTGTTGTAGGAGATACTTCAGTCGACCCTTCCCCTTGTTATTCTGACAAAGCAAAGATAATCAGGAGTAACTATTAATACTAATTTTACTAATACATGCTTAAGAAAATATCAGAATAAAAAACAAGGAGAATCAATAAATTAGGATAATCACAGACCATGTCAGCTTCAATGGCAGCATTCTGAGCATCCAAAATCTCTTGAATCTTTTGCTTCTTTATTCTTTGCATCTCTCTCAATCTGGCCCTTTCACGCTTCCCAATTTCAGCCTCCCCGGATGTTTCCTGTAGCTGAAAAACACAGTCAAGTTAACTTCCCAGTATAAAGACCGACAAGCATGAACATGCACACAGAAACAGTAAAGCGCACTTAAAAATAGACATTTATAATTACATAACACAAAACATTATTATATGCAACACAATTATTAAAAAATATAGCCCATTTAGACTTCCTGTATTCCATTCAATGATTCCATAAAAATTGATCGACAACGCGATCATTAAATCAATCATTACACGCAAAAAATGACTACATTCAAAAAATGTAAGCAGAAATAACGCTAGTAGACGCAACTTCATAGCATTCAAGTCGAGCATATATCCTTTTTACATTAAACAAATGTAAACATATAAAACTAACAAATTCCAGGAGCAAATAACAAAATGATAGCCTAAAAGCCGTAACAGAAAATCAAGCCAAGCGAAGCGAAGTTACTATGACTACTCATTCCAAACTCATCACCTCCTCATCCTCATCGTCGTCCATCTTCACATCCCCCATGGTTCGATCGTCCTCAGTTGATTGTGAGTCGTCATCCGGGATCGTCATCCCAGCGACTGCCTCGAGCTCCTCCTCGTCCTCCAGATTCTCCGAGATCTCGTTCTTTGGCTCCAAATCTTCGGAAGAGGAGGAGATCGATCCACTTGAGGGTGTATCTTCCGGCTGTTCCTCCAAACTAGCACGCTTCGCCATGGAGGATTCGAGGGTTTCCTGAGGCGAGGAATACAGAAAACACCAAGCGTGGCCGATAAAGAGAATAAATAAGCTCGCTCGTGTGGGAGATCCTTTAGCGTGCGAGGCAGGTTGCCATTCACCTTTTCCCGCCAAAAGATGTGCACTCCGGTTAAAAAAAAGAGCCGGTCGTTTGCGGCAATCGGCCGGATCGGTCCAGTATGACCCAATAAAAACTTGTGTACAAGATAATAATCAACCTTAAACATATATTTTAATTTATTTATAATCACACTATTACCTTTAATCGTATTCAATAACAAACAGTTTAAATTGTATTAATATATATTTAGGCATTTTCTTATTGCAATTTTTTTCTATTTATATATAGTTTCTCTTCTTATATAAATATTTTGTAAGATTTTATTAATAAAAGCATATATATCTTTCCATAAGTACTGTTTTTTTAGATGATATAATTTCAAGTTAAATAATATATTAGATTTAATGCATTATAATTTAGATGAAATTATATAAATATAAAATTTTATTTGTATAGTTTTTCTTTCCTTTTTAAAATCAGAATATTTGTTTTCATTTAGTATATATATATATATATATATATATATTATTTATAATATATTAGTTCATAATTTGTAAAAATATATCCATAGTTTTGTCAATAATTTATAAATTAATGTTATTAAAATACTTTAGAATATGTGAATTAATATATTAGATTTAATGCATCAAAATTTTGATAAAATTATATAAATATAAAAGTTACTTATATCTTTTCCTTTTTATATCAAATCATTTGATTTTATTAATTATTTAAGCATTTATTATTTTGGATTTATATTAGTTCTTGATTTATGTATACATAACTCCACTATTATCAATTTTCTTATAAATTGATGTTATCAAATTAGTTGTATATTTGTTTTTTGATCTTTCTTGTACATAAACTTTATGATCATCTTCATTTCATAGGATATCTCCAATCAACAAATACTTTGGAGGCTAAATGAGATATTGTATAAATTTATCTCTTAGATGATAATTATTCTAGTCAACATATATGCACTATTATATAGATTAAGAATTTTTCTTAACATACTGGGTTTCATCATCAATCAGCTCATTAATGTGATGATATCACAGTTAGCTATATGTTGTTCTTATATGAAATTGGATATTTTGTTAAATGAATAGCATTTTTATTGTCAAAAAAAATTGTGTTGTTCCCTTGTTATTGACCTAATTTATTTGAGAAATTCTTTAGCCATGCCATTTATTGTCTTGACTCTGATATTGCATATATATTTAACTTCAATGATTGAAAGATAAATATTATTCTAAATCCATAACATATAGTTAATAAATATTCATCTAATCATAGACACATATCAACACATGTTAGTTTGGCTATCGAGATCTCCACCCAAATCAATCTTTAAAGAGCTATACGCAATCAAATTACATCCTTAAAACAAAGAGCCATACTTAAAATTATTTCTTAACATTACATGATCCACTTGATAACTTCATAATATGACTCTCTTCTACCATAAAACCATCCACAAGTCCCTACACAAACAAATATATATCTATATCTATATATATATATATATATATATATATATATATATATATATATATATATAGTTTGTAGTATACTTCAGATAATAACTATGCAGAAGGAACCTTAAATAATTGCTTCCTTTATTTTTCGATCATTAATGACTTCTCCTTCGCTAACTTGAAATATGCTCATAAATGAGTCTTTCAGGGCACTGACTTTCCAATAATGAACTGTCTCAACATCTTGTTGATGTAATTTTTATAGATAATTTAGACTTCCTTTAGATATTTATTTAAAAAATTTCATGTTAAAGATTTACTTAGAAGTTATTTTATTTGAGGTAAAAAAATGATTGGAATAAAAATATTACAATATAAATAATTTTCATGTAAATTAAATACAATGTAATTCAGATAATGATATTTGGACTTCAATAAACAGTTTCCCGAGATTTACAATTTGACGTTTTGTTTGGTGTATTTTGAGCTCATTATAATGTATTTAAGAATAAAAAAACACAAAAAGTCAATCTTCTTTGTGAGGACCGATAATGGTTGACTAGAGGAGTCGGCGAGCTCCATCGTCGGTGAGCTCTTACTCTTCTTTGCACCGGTGTTAGCGAGCTCCATTGATATCATCATGATCACCAAAGTACATAGAGTTATTGCATGGACAATGACGAAGCGGGAACGAAGCGCCCGACACTGTAGGTGATCGACGAAGTGGTGTCGACGACGAACTAGCATTAAAACCAATGTGCATACAAGAAACACAAAAATAAAACCTTCAAATGAGAATATGCACCTCTTTTCCTAAACATTTTTCTTCATAGATCGTCAATTGCAATAAAAGTGGCAGTACTCTATTGTTTAAATAGAATACAATATTGATTGTGTATAAACCCAATATATTTTGGGCAGCCTAGAGTGCGATTGGATGCGCTCTTCATTTAATGTTCTATTCATCTCTCTATAAAATCATATTGCTTCAATACTTGAGTATTCTTTTCAGCATACAAATCTCATGTACTTACCAATATATTTCAAATTTTTTACTGTTATATTCTCTATCATCATCAAATTTCATGCACTTAATTTTTATTTTCCACTCTAGCCTTCCATGACTTGAAAGTAGCAAACATACTACATTTAGGTTTCCAAAAAGAAGCATATAAATTCATTATCGAGTCATTAGTGAGGCTAAACTAATAATACGGACCTCCAAAGACTAAACTAATCTAATCCCCATATATTTTAATGTATCTAGTTTAGTTTATCTTATTTGATCATTCTGAAGCCTCTTCGTGAATCAATTTATTTTTTGCTTATAATATAATCTTTGTTTAGCTCCGAATTAACAAAATTGGGATTTGCAATGTTTATTTACTTCACATACTATAAATTTTCATTTACTTTCCACTTCTACCACCAAATCTCTATCATCTTCAGTTATATATAATGTTGCCACCTTCTTGCGTCTCCTTACTGTCACAACTCCTTTGATACTTTCTAGCATCCACTAATTTATATTACTTTTTCATTATTTACTAATCAAGCTGAGGCGTGCAAAATCAGCACTATATTTGCTTTCATGTATTTTTAAATTTTCTTACTACTAAGTTGGAGAACGGTGGAATAAATGTTCCTCTATGGTGGATAACATTTTATTCTACGTAGATTCAGGGAAGAAAAATTAGTTGTACAGCAAAAACCGATGATCACAATGAAAGATTAAATGGCCAAAGAAATCAAAAGTTTTCTAACATAATAAATTAAGAAATGATCATTAACATAAATCACAAAAGGACACTATATTAGAAGATATAAATACAGTAATGAGCGTACAATTTTATTCTTGAATATCAATATTTCAGAAGATCATCCATCGTAACAGCACACTATATTAGAAGATATAAATACAGTAATTTGCAAAGAAAATATTCATTAACATAAAAAGGAAAGCTCGCTGAGACCTTTAATATCACATAACCAAATAATGCATGTATGTTCCATCCACAGAAGGTTCCTTTCATATAAATACAATTACTTTGAAGTTTCAGTAAAATTGGAGAAGAGATGCTACAAGCCTTTCCTCAAGGCAATGCAGCACAGCTTAGCATAGCTGAACTTATTCCAGCAGGGAACGCTGGCGGAGTATAAGTAATATGAACAAGACAATCGTTATAATTTGGTTCAACAAGATTAAGAATGCAGCTGGTCAGGAAATCTCACAGCAAATTTTGGTCAGGACATCCTGAGTTCTGGTTCAAATTTGATTAAAAAGTCTCAAAATTTATCCGGTTTTGCTCCTCAGCCTGAGCTTGATATCTCACCACCTTGAGCGTTGGTGCTGCTGCACCTTCCAGCAGTCACTTGAGAAGGGGGTGGTATAATTGAACGGGCAAAGCCACTGGGTGGATCATTAGAGGACATTATTTTGGTGGAAAAAGAAACACTGCTGGGATGGAAATTGGGCCTCAGCTCCATTGGGAATGGATCTAAAGTTGGAAGAAAAATCCTAAATGGATAAGGAGCAGCAGGGATTCCAATTGAGGATGCTGGATCATAACCCATTAAATCCAATGTACTAATTGGATGATCAAATTTGCATGTTTGACCATATTTGCACACTCCATGCTGAGTATAATACGTGCAAATCTGTATTCCCTGTAACCAAATATTTGAGTTAAGCAGATTGATACAAAACAATTACAATAAGCTATTGATAGTTTGAAAGGAGATTAAAATTGCTAAGAATATGCATTACAAAAAGAGAAACGCATTGCAAAGGAAAAGCTATAAAAAAGAATTAGGATATAGCAATTTGTCTCTTTTACCGTTCTTTACTATGTGCAGGCAGTGTTATAATTTGTTCGCTATTTACACATCTAGGTTATATATAACCACGAGTCATTTATTATTATCAAGGACATGGAATAATTCCAAAATCATAAGTTCTTCTCACAAGATTTTTTGGTATGCTGATTTCTGAGTTTTATTACGGCATTCAAGCCATTCCGTTCTGACATCCCTTTAATCCCGCGCCTCTTACAAGAATCCATCTGATGATTGCTGCAAGAAGTTCGAGATTTTTGTTTGTTTCTGTTCCTCTCTTATCCCAATTTTCCTGAATCAAGTTTTCTCGTTCATCCTCAATGAGATTATCAAGAACTTCGTTCTTATCTGTCTCTAATTTCCAGCCTGCATCAAGATTGAGCTTAATCTTCTCTGTTCTGTCACCTCAAAATTTACATGGTAAGAATGGCAACCTCATCTACATTAGATGTTCAACAACAAAATTGAAAATCTTCAACCATAGAGGATCCCTTAAGTTCATTCTTACCTCAGCAGTCAGACAGTCCAAGTCTCGTTCATGTATCTCAGCCACTTACTGGAGACAATTATGCATCATGGAGTAGACCCAAGGAGATTGCTTTATTTGTGAAAAACAAACTTGGATTCATCAATAGAGAAATTGAACAACCAAATGGTATGCATTCCATCACAACTAATTCTTGGATTCGCAAAAGTAATATTAATGTTTTTGGATTATTAATTCTGTATCCGGGAAACATCGATCAGCATTTTATTCTCCAATTCTGCCAAATAAATCTGGAATGATTTGCGCTACAGCTTTCATCAAAATAATAGCCCAGAAATTATCATCCTAGGCATGAATTGGGTAATTTAAAAAAAAAACAGTAAATCATAGAAATTTATTTTCCAAAATTAAAAGAACTTTGGGATGAACATAACAGTTTTAATCCAAACGGAAATTGTGGGAAATGCACACTTGGGGGAGTTGAAGATCTTTGGGGATATTTTCAAACAGAATATGTGATGAATTTCCTCATGGGCCTAAATAATTCATATTCTCAAATAAGAAGTCATACTTTACTTTTAGGTCCTCTTCACCTAATCAATAAAGTGCACTCTTTGGGGTTCTACAAAAAATGCAGCTTTAAATCAACAAGCTGAAAACAAAAACAATAGTTTGCATTTGCTATAAACACCACAAGAGTAACTACTCATGATTTTGGAAATAATAAAGAACAGAGAGATAGACCTTTTTGTACACATTGCAATCTTTCTGAACATACAATCGAGAAGTACTATAAAATTCATGATCATCTCTAGTTTACAAAAACAGACAACAAAAAACTGTTAATGCTTTCATGCATAACAGATATAGAACTTATTGTTAGCAGAAATTCCGAGGGTTATACTAAACCTGCAGTCAAAATAAGTCCGGAAAAAGCTCTGGCTTCAGGCAATAGAAGCAGTATCTCCGTGAATCAAGTCACAAAACATAATCAACTTCTCTTGGCACTTTCAGTTCACTTAATTGCTACTGCCCACATACTATTCCTCCTCAGCCAGTTGAAACTGCGCAAACTGAAAGTGAGCAATGTAACATCCAACTGAAAGTGAACAATGCACATATTACCTTTATTTATATATGAATTATCCAAATACCAATAATACATAAATATCTTGATTTTGGGCATCAAGATTTGTTGAATGCAAAACTGTTCATTTCTTTGAAACATACACGCTAGGTCATGGCTGTTGGGATGTAAAAGACTGATTAGATCAACACGGGAGGTGCCGACGGAGTTCTGGCGGGTTTACAGGAGGTCTCGGGGTGTTTCGGGACAGGTCAAGGGCATTTCGAGGGCTCCAGCACGCCCTGCAGTCACTAAACTTAAGGGTCAGGAGCCACGGTGCACCGTCGCGCCTGGGATTCAAGAGCCAGGCATTACGGTGCGCCATGATGCTGGGGCGCCCAGGCACACCTTGGCACCCGTGGAAACCCTATCACGGGTTTGGCGGAGCCCTAAGCATTTTTAGGACATTTTAGGGTTTGATTTATAGTCTATTTAAAAGCCTAAATAGTTGTGTTGATTGTAAGAAGTTAATGAGAGATTTCAGGAGGAGAAATCTTGTGGCGGCTAGGGTTTGAGTTAGAGAGCCAAAGGAAGAGCATAGAAGAATTGAGTTTCTAGGGTTGTATTTCCCTTGCATGTGAGCAGTTCTTTTTTCAAGAGTTAGGGCTTCTCGAGTACTCTGTAAAACTCTGTTATCTTCATAGTGGAATTTTCTTGGGTGTGTGGACATGGTTTTTCCCATTCTTAAGTTTTTCACGTAATTTTTTCTGTTTTTAATTTGCCTTTGTATGTTCTCATATTCGCTCGATATTGCTCAAACGACAAACCCTAAAGGGGGTTTAGAATCCTAACAATGGTTACTTTACCAAACGGTTGCAACATAGCTGTGTCTATGATTGGAGAAATTCATCTAAATGGTAAGAGAAAATTATTAAAATGTTCCATTGACTCCTGCAAATATTTCAAATAATTATTAACTCTTGTAAATGTTATTTTGGTCATTTGACATTTATTTAAATATTTTTTGGCCCCTCTTCACTGGTCCCCTTTAGTTATATTTGAGTTTTTTAGCCAAAATCAGCTTCCAACGGGATTTCGCGGCCGATTACAGTGGGAATTGACAACTCGAATCAGCGGCCGATTTGGGAATTGGCCGCTGAATCGAGAGGCGATTCCAGCCATTGGAATTTGCCGCTGAAAAGTCGGTTTCAACTGAAAAAGTCAAATTTAACGGAAGTGGACGGTTAGTTAACGAGTGAGAAAAAAAATACTTAATCAAAAGTTAATAGATCAAAAAGAACATTTACAAGAGTAAAGGACTAATTTGAACATTTTACAAGAATTAAGGAACCATTTTGCTAATTTTTTCAAATGATAATATGGCTCTTAAGAAAGTATTACATTCACCACAAAGTATTTCACCCTTATTTCAATTAGTCACACTTTGAAAAATATTTTATCTACAATTTTAAAAAGGACCCCTTGTGTCACTTGTTATGGTATTTCTTTTATAGATCTCATTCCACTGCAAGTTTCCTATGAATGTTTTGATCATTCTCAACAATATCACCCACAGTTTTGAGGCTTTAAAAGCGCTTGTTCTCAAGATACAATCCAGTAATTAGGTAATTTATACTTGTGAATTATGGTTCATTATGTGTAATGTTTCGAATTGTCATACTATGCTTAAGTAATAGCTATAATGATTGTAGAATTCCATCATCTTCCTCCTAATCGATCTCTCTCAAAGTCAAACACATAATAAAATCTTTTATAATTTGTATTGTTAGTTCGGTTTGGTTTTCTATCCAATGACCAAACAGGTTTCAATTGCATCTTCTTGCTATCACATAATGAACAAAAAACAATCATCTCAATAAGAAATAATGGTCTCAGGTACATTGCATTGAGGGACAATTGTACTAGTATATAACTTCAATAGTGTGAACTCTTCATCAACGTGTATACTATCACTCAAATAGCATATTGGCCCTAAGGAAACATGGATAATTCAACAACAAAATCTACCATGATGTCATCACACTTTCCAAATTGGATTACGTAAGAAATTAACTTTCCTTTAATCTTTAAGTGTCAACCATGACTATTTAAAGCGTCATGCACCAACCAATAAACTCGCTAACATTCATCAAATATGGATACCAAAATCAAAATTTCAAATCTTGACTCATCTTGTGAATTTGAAAATGAACAGTTTAATTAGACCTGGGTGCATATGGTATATTGAAGTCATATAGGAGCGCACTATTCATTATACAATGTCAGTCTCCAACGGCAATTTAAAATTTAGTAAAGCAACCTTCATTTACACTCCACATCCTCTCAATCAATGCAAAATATATTTTGCTTGAGGTTTAATAACAATATCTATCTATTGGCTCAATTAAAGAGTTACCCCACTTAGATTCCTTTTTGATGGTGGTAAATAAAACATTCTGTTATGGTGTGAAGACTAATTAGATCATCAATGGGAGAGAAAACGGTGTTCCGGTGGATTCCAGGACTGATCTATAGAAGCCAACAACAAAATCGGCGCCCAGGCGCCAAGCAGGCATAGGGTCTAACGCCCAGGCACATAGCAGACAGAAAGTTTAGCGCCTGGGCGCGCCCAAGCACCCCAGTAGACAGAAAGTTTGGCAACCAAAAACGCCCAGGCGTACCCGGCGTACCCAAGCGCTCGTGAAAATTCCAACTTGAGGGTGACGTGTCCAAAACTATTTAGGGAATTTTGAGGGTTGGTTTGAGAGTCCATATAAAAGTTAACATTATAGGTTAGGGTTGTGAGGATGTGTTATTTTTTGTGAGAGCTCATGGAGGCTTTGAAGCTTGAAACCCTAGAGTGAGAACAAGAAGAAATTTGGGAGTGAAGAAGAAGAAAAAACTTGAGCGGTGAATCTCTACTCCTTCAAAAATACTGATAAGCTCTCTGTAACTCTGTAATCATTTCATCTATAGTGGATTTTCTTGTGGTGGTGTGACTCCATAATTTTACTCATTCTTGAGTTTTTCACGTATATCTTTGTGTTCGTATTCTTGTGTGCTTGTGAATGTTTGTGATGTGATTTTCAATTTTTGTGTAGGTATACTTTTCATAGCAAAGTTTTATAGCTCATTCAAATATCATAAAAAGCACATTCGTAAATTGCTCAATATACGATCAGGATAATTTGTTCGTGAAATCAAAGAAAGCAATGTGACATTTGTCAAATTGAATGATATTTAAGTGCTCATGATTTCGGAGTGCAAAAAGCCATTGTTATTGTTAAATTTTTAGAATTCATATCAACTGTCTAGTTGTCATGAAGCCAAAGAAGTCTCAATTCGACAAGTAGGCAATGGCAGCCTAATGACGCTTGCCGAGAGTCTCTCAAAGAATTAAACTAGTCGCGCACCAGAAAACTGTCTACAAAAAGATGGAAGACATAAGAGATATACCAAGAGCCTCAAGATCGCCATTAGATGATGCCAACTTTCTGCGGAATGATGCCATCTTTTCTCCATGCCAGCCAAGCTCTGATTGCCAAATGCCAATGCACCTATGACTCGAAGCAAAAACTAGCTGTTCTAACACCTCGAGTCACACGCTATTGATGCACATGCGGTGCAGCCTTCTCCCAAGCCCAAAACCGTAAGCCAATTCGCAAAAGTTCCTCCTTATTGGGCCATGCGAGCCAACAACCATCATGATAAATGGAATAAAGGATGGTGGGAAAAAGGATTGATTCCTACCATTGTGCGCAACCCTGTGACAAAAGGACTTGCAAAAGCAACATCACTCACCCTTTGCTTTCCATAGTAAGATTCCTAAGCAGGTTTAAGACTCCTAAACAGGCTTAAGACTCCTAAACAGGCTTTTGTAATACTTCAATGCTTGGTAATTTTGGTGGTATTATAATGATCACATGAAGGAAAACCCTAATACAGTGAACACAGCACGTACAAAGCGGACCAAACCAAAATAAATAATGTGGTTTTGTTTGCCTATTCATCTTGGCTAAGCATTGTCGCCCAGTTTTACCATTGGCAGATCACAACCAGTATCAATCATCCACGGAAACCCAATGTTAACAGCCATCTTCTTCACATATTGTTCATGATTTCAATTTAGAACACCATTGTTTATTTTTGTTAGCTGAGCAAGTAATTGACTATTAAAGTAGGACAATTATTCCTAAACGTTTCCTTGTACAGTTCTTGATAGTCAACAACAATTGTAACCTTCCACCTTTCTTCTTCATGAGCAAATAAAAATATCCAAAAGGCAAAGTGCTTAGTTAATTAAACTCTTTACTCGATAAGTAGTGCAATTGTTTCTTTAAATTTTTCAACTAAGCTGTTCACTTCGAATAAAGCATTTTAAAAATAATAATCTCCCAAACAGCATTCGTTTATGAACTCTACTTTTTGGTTAGCAGGAAGGCTAACCAATTCTGTCACATAGTCATCTAAATAATCCTGGACAGTAAGAACAACCTCAAGAAAAATTACTTTTCCCTGGATGCCATAAATATAAACTAAGTATGAATGTATCCTTAGGAATCAACAAACATACTTACAAAACAGATCATATGGGCAGTAGTACTTTTCTTTCGTCAAAAATGGTAGAGTTGACAATATGAAAAATAAATAATTTCATATTTTCTCAACAGTCTACTAACTAAGAGTTTGAATAGCAAATCATTCCAAGAATTGAATCAAGTTAGCCATGGAGAAAATACACAGAGATGAGACAAATGTTGGAAGCTAAGCACTCAATCTTTCATGCACACAAACAAGATCTCTACACTATCTACTATCAACATCTTAACAGAACACTACGTGCTCACTAGAAAAATTCAAAGTTTCTTAGCAAATTCAAGAAACAATTCAATCTTAAATACAACAAAAAATTCAGGTTTATCTCAAATATCATCATGCCTTTCACATGGTTCAGTTCTCTCTCAACCTCCTACTAAATCTGTGCGAGGAGGATTTTGCGTTTGATCAGCTTCTCACCATGAGCTACTTGGATTCCCAATTTCTTTGATCGAGTATTTAAACATTTTACTTCACACTTGTTCCCCAATCACTTGAACGAGATTTATTGCGTCAAGTGATGCAAAAAACAATCTCTTTCAAGCTTACGATAGTCTATGTAATCAAGCAGTATTGCAATTCTTTGCAGCACTTCTGTCTTGATCTAAGTCATTATTTCCACCAATCTTGTAATTAGTTAATTTAATAATATTGGTAGCTGTCAAATCGATTTTCCAATCATTTTTAAAAGAGAAAACAATGCTCTTCAAAACTAACAATTTATGATGCATATCTTGATCTCTAAAATGTTTCATAAGAACCGAGATAACATTTAGTATATAGTGCTAAAAGACGGATCATGTTGAACTCTAAGAAAATTCCCAAATAAGAATAATCGATATAACATAGAATGCATCAAAGACAGCAGTAATAGTAGCCTTTTCCACTACAGCGTCCTATCCACTCATAAGAACATAAGTAGCCATCAAATAGAATCTCTTGAATGATTTTCAAATAAGAAAACATGCATGCGCTTAATAATGAACAATCTATAATACATATGTTGACTTCTAAATAATTTCTAAATAAGAATAACGGCGTGAGATCTAATATAAACTGCTGTGTTATATGTGGGTTCAATTTGACGCCGCCAAGAAAGACAATGGCCAAAAAAAGATCTTAAGTGTGCCCCAGGCCAATTCTTTGCAAACACAGTTAAACCATTGAATTGATTTGATTATTAGGACGCAAATTAGTTGATTTAATTAGTTTAATCGGCCTCATGAATTGATTTTCAAAATGTGAACATGGCTTCAAACTATATTTAATTTTCTAAGATACAAACATTTTAGATAAGCATTTAAGCAATAAAACATACTAATGAATTAAGAGAAACTTCCAATTTATTGGGATATATTGTTGAGGATCGAGGTCATCATAACAAAATAAAAAAATATACATAAAAATGTCACACCCGAGAACACAGAATTTTATGTAGAAAATCATAAATCACAGAAAAATCACGGAGCTGGCACCACAAAAAATATCACTATGTATGTCAAGAGGAGAGGGATTACATAACTTACAATTTTACATCGCCACTTTCAACAGCCCAAATGCACACTTACATAACTTTTGCCACGGATTGTCTGGACGCGGGTCTACCTACACATGGGTGTGTGGCAATAATAGCCCCGCATGCGTTCTGAGTTAATCTGCAAACACATGTGCCATGCTTGCGCATCCGGGAGTGAGCCTTTTACTTTGTCATTAATATCTGCACACTGCACATCCAATCTGGTCCGTCCATATGAGCATGGGTGCGAGCCTTTGTCACTCTTGACCATGAGCCAACTGTCCCATTAATTAATGAGCACACAAATGCGTCCACATATGATGGTCTTCGCCACTGAATATAGAGAGCACGATGCTTGAATGTGCTCGAGCATTGAGCACTCGGAAATTTCTGAAGTCCCTTGGCATCTGGGCATGCCTCAAATGACACTCGCTCCGCCTAGCACCTGGGTGTGACTCCCACTCCTTGGGCTTGGCTCGACCCCTAAACGCACTTCACCATAGTGCCCACAATCTGGCACGCCTGGGCACACCAATATATAACAGGTGGACTGAACTAAACATTTACAACATCCTAAATACTTTTCTAATCTAAGATAATCATCTGGCAATGTCGACACACGTTGATCTCAATGTGTCTTAATCAAGAATAGAATGTTTTATTCTTTGACAAATGTACAATACTTTGACTATTGCTATCTGCTTATCCAGTTCCTCTAAAAAACTCTCCATCCATAGGAGCTCTTTGTAACTTTCAGTTATTACAATATACTCAGCCTCTATAGTTGATTAGGAAACACTTCTGAAGCTTAAACTGCCACAACACTGCTCTGCCTGCAAAGGTAATCAGAAAGGTTGAAATTGACTTCTTAGTGTCTACATCATCAGCCATATTTGAATCTATGCACCCAATCAGTATTAGATCACTATATCCAAAATAGTCCCATGTCATATGTAACTTTCAAGTAATGCAAAATTCACTTAACTACTTCTCAATGAGCATTTCCATAACTACACAAAAATCTGCTCACTAATCCATTAATATGCGTTATGTTTTGGCATCGTACAAGCCATAGCATATATCAAGCTACTAACAGCTAAGCATATGAAATGTATTCCATCCTTGCCATCTCCCATTCACTTGAAGAACATTACATCATTATCAGTTTGAGATGTCCACCTAAAGGTGTGTTTATTGTTTTGGCTTTACTCAATGTTGAATCTGCTAAGTACTTTCTGATGGGGTATGGTGGTAGGATTGCAAATATTATTTTAATGAGTTTGGAAAGGATTTTGGTGGACTAAATGATGTCGAATTGACATGAAACTTTAGGAGGATGTTGTGGTAGATGTTAGAAATCTGTTGGATATTCTTTTAATAGATTTGATGGCTCTTTTGGAAAGTTATAGGCAACAAAGTGAGATGACGTCCGATTGCGCATAGGTTTCGTATGAGGGACATTTGAAGGCCGAAACGGGAGTAGATTTAAGCGAAACAAAGTGGAAATGAAAGCTAACAGAGAATACTATAATTCCAAATAGAAAATAAGAAAATAAAAGAAAGATAACTCCAAGATTATCCATACCTTGGATTTTTGAAGGTTATGCACACCTTCAAGGCCTCCGGTTATGCACACCGAAAAAATTTCCCTTATTTATCCATATCAAGCAAGCTTTCTAGCCAAAATTATGTATTTTCATTCAACTCCCCAAAATTAGAATTTACATGATGTATATATAGTAACCATCCCCTAATTCTACCCAGCAATTATATTAATGATAATAAGATCCCGTTACATTTTCTAGAGAGACTTTTTACATTCCCAACACACAAAAATAAAGCATCATAAAAACATAAATGTTAAAATAACATAAAAGCAAACATAAGCTAATAAAATATATAAATATGACGAATCCACAAAAACATCTCGTCATGACCCAATAGCCTCATTCAAGCTTCTTGAGTATGCCCTTGTCACCACACGCTCTCGTGTAAACTTTCATACTGCATAAAATTCTCCCCCTCCACGAGAACTCTACTCCGCAGAGTTAAAGTCAACATAGTCATCCAAAAGATCAGGATCAAGCTTCTGCAGCTCCTCATAAGTCAGTCAAATATCTTCTGAAAGTAGCTTATCTTTCCATCTAACCAAAAACCTATGCTCTCCATTTTCACCTATAATCACATTATAACATCAATATCAAAGAAAGAGGATTTAGGATATTCATGTAAAGGTTTACTATTCAGCTTCTGAGAAGTAGCATGTACATTTTTTTGCATGAGTTTATTAATATATGGAATTAAATCATCAATATTAAATACATGACTAATTAACATATCTGCTAAAAATCAATCAAATATGCATTCAACCCGATCTTCCTAAGGACCTTAAATGATCTCGTCGCTCAGGCATGCAATTTCTTATTTTTTGTGCTGGAATAATGTTCCGAGTGAATGTGAATGAGCACAAAATCACCTGCATTAAATATTCTACTTATCTAGTAACATTAGCCTTAGTTGCATATTTTCCATTTGATTCCTCCATTTGACTACTTATTTCATGACGGCGCATTTTATGAAAATATTTTGCAAATGTAAAGGCGGCATCTGAATAAGCATGGCTTGGTAAGCTAACAAGATCTATTATAAGGGCGACGTTGCTTTCCCGCAATATTTAAATTCTGTTGATTTCTCGCAAATTTTAGTTTTCGGTTACATCTCCCGCTAACATCCGTTTTCGTAAAAAAATTCAATTACTATTCTTGATTGAGAAAGTTTTCAAACTCAATTAATGCTGAAATATAAATTAAAATTTTATCATTAATCAATACTTAAATCATTAAAGCATAAAATTACCTCAAAAAGGCAGAACCGGCTATCCTTGTAGAAACCGTCAGCGACAATTAAACTATTCCCAAATTTTATCTCCGTAACTTAGGTGTTGATCGACTTCCCAACCGGACTAAACGGGTGTGCGTTACGCACGCACACCCTATTTAACCCAGCGTATGATGTTCGAATTTTCCTCACTCAATCGCTCCTTTGCTCTCGACTCCTCGCGCTCCTTCTGAACCGACCGAGCCCTCCTGCTCGACTGTTCCGCAAGAAGGAACAACCCTAGAAGCTTGCGCGAGAGGCGCAAACAAGCGACGCCTAACTCGACGGCAGAGACGCATCGATCGACTGAAGTGATCCTAGCAGCCAGCGACGAAAGCCGACGGAAGTAGGGACGAACCCTTTCGTCGACGTCTTAGCGCACTGCATAAGAGATTCGCACGATCCTTCTTCTTCCGCATGATTCCTTCCGCTCGGTCTCTACCTGCGCTCGACTGAGCTATAAGGTACGAACCTTTCTGATTGTTGAGTATTAAGGATAACTCTTGTGATGGCCCGATGCCGACTCGGCGAAAATTGTCCCGGCATTCGGGTGTCACATACCGCATGATCATATTGAGCAAATTGAGAGAAAAGGAAATACACATACAAAAGCTAAGAGATTTCTAAATCATTAAATATTTCATATTACAAAAAATTTCAACGTTCATCTTTACAAAGTTTATAAAAGATGAATTGAAACAAAAAGAAAAATAAAAATAAAAATAAAATTAGAATAGTCCCGTAGATCCATTGGCAGTTTGATAATTTAAGTTTTAAAGTTCTTCTTCAAGCTCCCCCAAAAGTACCCGACCTGGTATTGTTCAAAAAACAGTACTAGGATTGGAATTCCCATTAATTAGAGAATGCTCTAAGTACCACAGTAAACAAAATATATTACATTTTTATAAAAGCAGAAATGCGATTAGCAGATATAAGGATGTAATAAAATGCAGGAAGAATAAGGAAATAGCGCAAAAGAAATAAAAATTTCCTGCAACAAGTGTTGTTGCAAAATGTAGGTTACCGATGTCATTTTTTCAGTAACCCACTAAAAATGTTACTGATATCATTTTTTCAGTAACAACCACGTTATGAAAGGGATGTTGGTTTCAAACAACCAACTAAGCTTTAATGTTACTGATGTCATTTTCTAGTAACAACCACATTATGAAAGGGATGTTGGTTTCAAACAATTAACCAAGCTTTAATGTTACTTATATTATTTTTCAATAACAACCACGTTATAAAAGGAATATTGATTTCAACAACCAACTAAGCTTTAATACGAATTTGGCTCAAATGGAAGCTAAACAGCAATAAAGTGTAAAATATAAAAAAAGTAATACATACTATATACTGGGTACCTTTGTTCATTAATATCCAAAGTTTGACAGTTCAATTTTGGATCTGCATTTAGATTTGGATATTTAACTTTTAGCCAATATTCTTAGGAGTAAATTATTATCTTCATTTCCATTCTATTTTTCTTTCGCTTTTACATTAGGTTAGCGTTATTATTATCTTCATTTAATGATAATAATAATAATATATAAAAGTAAAGACAGAATGAAAATGATAGAAATTAAATTACAGAAAGTAATAATAATAATAAAAAAACATTAGAATGAAAAATATGCCTAAATGTAAATAATAGTCATTTTATAACATATGCATCGTTTATCATTATTGATTAATAACAACAATATTAATGTGATGACATAATCTTATCTTCATAAAGATTATTAAGTATATATAATAATAATATTAGCGAAATCTCTCCTCCAAATCCCGCCTCCTTTTTCTTCTCCTCTTACCTCGGTTAGAGTTGCCACAAAAAATGAGGGAGGTTGAACGTAGTTGAGGGAAACCGGAGGGGTTGTCGAAGTGGGAGGCCGGAGCGGGGGCTGGTTGGTTTGGAGGGTCTGAAAGGGTGGCTGGGGTGGCTGCCGAGGCTGGTAGTTGGCTGGGAGAGGGGGCTGGCTGGAAAGGGGGGAGGGCTGAGGGAAAAGTGGGGGAGTTTAAGTAGAGGAAGGGTGGGAGAGGGAGAGTCGGATGGGGTGTGGGGCCCTCCTGGCGCTAATGACAACAATATTAATGTGATGACATAATCTTATCTCCATAAAGATTATTAAGTATATATAATAATAATATTAGTTAAATCTCTGCTCCAAATCCCTCGTCCTTTTCCTTCTCCTCTTACCTCGGTTGGAGTTGTCGCAAAAAAGGAAGGAGGTCAAACGTAATTGAGGGAAACCGGAGGGGTTGTTAAAGTGGGGAGACCGTAGAGGGGGCTGGCTGGTTTGGAGGGTCCAAAAGGGTGGCCGGGGTGGTTATCGAGGTAGCTGCTGGGGCTGGTGGCTGGCTGGGAGAGGGGGTTGGCTGGAAAGGGGGGTGGGGTTGCTGCTAACGAGGGGAAAGTGGGGGAGTTTAAGTAGAGGAAGGGGGGAAGAGGGAGAGTCGGAACCTTCCGTCTATTGGCGATTAGAAAATCGGGGGGGGGGGGGGGGGGGGGGGAGAGAAGAAATTCTTAAGAAAAATATTTAAAATTTACTTAAAAGTTAAATTTTTCGTATTTTTTCGCCGTTTGACGTCCAAAATAACGAAACCTAACACCAATCGATGTGTGTTACAATGTAATGAACACCCTCGCGCCAAAAATTTTCGATTCGGAGCAATAATTTATTTTTAATTAATTTCTGAAGTTTTAAACTTCGAAAATTAATTGAGATCAAACCGGGGCTCCGAAATTTATGAAACTTCTCGAGCAGTCTTCAAATAATATTCTTAACATAATGACATGAAAATTGATGAATTTGGACACGTTTTTTGATGTTCTTGATTTATTGAATTTAAAAAGCTCAGAAAATAAAGCATGAGTTTCTGTTATCTGAATTTTTCCCAAACTAGGATACTTTGATCTAAAATTTATTCTCATCTAAAAGTATTTTTGTTTGCCCTAATTTGAAGTTCCCCATGATCCTGATGCTAGAGTCTGGATTTTGACCTAATTAATAAAGTAATGATATTAGGTCGTTACAACTGTGTTTATAAATAGAATGATTATTTCAATACTTTTAACCTGATTTCCTGCAATCAACCACAAATTTTTATATCATAAGCCGAGTTATATGATTAAGATTAAGAATTTCACTGCCCGCTAGGAGAAATTGGGGTTCAGCACTAGTCCAACCTTGCACTATTGAATTAATTATCATTTTCAACTCTTAATTAAAGAAATTAAAATTTTAAAATATTTGAACCTAGCGTTCGTCATAGTTAATCACTTGACTTAAGACTAGGTTGTTCAATTTAAAATATTATTATTATTATTAGTATTAATATTATTTTAGAACAGGAGTCTCATCAATAAACATTCTCACACACTCAACCACATGATTTATGAGGTATTAAAATGATTATTGATAAAGAAATAGTTTTTATATCTTTATGAGGCTTTTGAGAATTTATTTAGAACATAGAATCTCTTGAAAATGAATCTTAATAATAATCAAGTCAATCTATTCAAAACTACTTACTATTAATGAAAACTATTTCACCGATGAGAATTATTAAATTATAAATGTTAGGGTCACTTATTGGATCTAACAAAAGAGTATTTATGTTCTACAACAATGTTTTCTTTGTACGACTATTAATAACTAAAGCCACCAAAGATCTGATGTGATTCTAGTATCCATGAAATTTATGAATGTTTTCTAAAAAAAAACCTTGACATCTTTTGTTATGATTCTCACTTATAATTCAACCCATACAAGCTCACTTAAGGTTTAAGAATACATGGACTTTAATATTATTCTAAATTAACACATATAATCTCTTAACCAAAGTTAGTTTATATGCATTATAAATCAAGAGGAACAAAGAATCACAAGTTCATAATCAACCAAAAGCTTATAAATAAAAATATTAGTTTTCATAAAGCAAGCAAATACTTTCAAAATTTAATAGAATTTCAATTATAACTTTTGCAGACATGTCAAGTTTGTGAATGATTCATCTTGTTAAGTCAAATACAAAAAGTACACTAGATATTACTTTTTATGCTTTTTACTTTCATTTGCTGCTTAAGCATCGCTTTGAGCCCATTTTATATTGTTACTTAATGCTTTATTCTTACTACTGATGATGTAAGAGAAACAAAATGATATTTATGTATCTTGTGAATGTTGCTAAGGGTTCCGAAACGAAGCATTAATAGGTTAGGAACGGGGCTAGTCCTCGGGAGACATAAGGGTGTCATTTGGAGCCTTTAAAGGGAACCAGACGAAGGTTATGCTTTTATGCATTTATTGAACTCAGCCTCAAAGTTCTGGCTTTGCCCATCGGAACTATTACTGTCGCTTCATAATATCAAGTCATACGCATAAACATGAATTTTTATATGATCATCATTTAAAAATTGGCATATGACAAAGAAATATTTATTTGCAAGAGTCTTTTATTTGCATTTTTCCATACTTCCATGCAATGATTAATATCTCATTTTTGCCTTCCACTTTTGCTTAAAAGTATATTATTTAATATCCTTAGTACTTTGAATATGCATTAAAGTATTATTTTTATAATACCAGACCAGATTATGCTGGAGGAGACTGATGTAGTCTATAGATGTATTAAAGAATCATGGCATGGAATATATTTTTAGATTTTATTTTCATTACAAGAGGCAAACATTTATATTATGTAATTTGTCAATTTATGTAATAATCTGGATGATATTTATTTTAAATTGAATGAATGAAATTTCCTTAATTCTTCTGTGGCTCTGGATGTTGTTTAGCTGCTATTTTACTTAACTGTCAATATAATCCTGTGAAAAAATGCACCCAATGTTAGAATGATTGTTATCAATCTAACATGAGCCATCACAGTTAGTATCAGAGCAGAATTGGAGGTGTTAAGTAAAATATTGCATAAAAATAGAGCCAAAGAAAGGAATTCATTCAGTTTAATTTAAAATTATCAATTGATGAAAACCATAGTTACAAAACTTAGAAGAACACTAGAGTTGAACATCTTTTATATTTAGATTCAGTGACACCCTAGAAATCAAACAAACTGAGAGTGTGTGTTTTGTAGATGAACTCTCCAAATCATTTTGAGGTTAACTCCAATCAAGAAGGTTTTTGGCAATTGGAGGTTCTCGAGCCCAACTATTATCCTCCCACCCTTGAAGATCGAATGAGAATTCTGGAGAATAAAGAAGAGGATCAGTTTGAAACGGTCACAGGATTTATGAATGCGGCTTATGAAAGGACCACCAACCTGGAGAGGGAAGTGCGTGAGTTAAAAGAAACATTACGAAACCTTCTTCCCATGCTCGCTGAACTAGAAATGGAAAAAAAAGATGAATATGAAGAATGCATTTCTGAGCTTGAAGGGAAGGTGCATCAAGAGACCCGCCAAGCTGGGGATGCAGCCTCAACCTCCAAAAAGAGGAAAACTGTCAACAAGTATAGGAAGCTTTGGGTGGAAAGCTTGAAGAAAATCATATAGATTAACACCTTTATTAGAATAAAACTGTGTAACTTGTGAGAAAACAATTGTATCTTTAATTTCTTTTTGCATGGAACATAGAATTGCTTTCAATAAATTGCATTCCAACCTTTATTTATCGCAATCAATCTCTTTATAGATGAATACGGAAGAGTACTCTCTTGAGTTGCCGATGGAGACTCCGGTGAAGGCACCTATGCCTTCAATACAAACGGAGAGTAAAACAGATAGAATCTTGGAGCTAATGGCTCAAATATTGGCCAATCAACACAAAGTCCATGTGTCTCCTCTTGAACTGAGGCACAAAATCGATGGGGCACTATAGGCCTTCATGAAATTGAATCCACCAACTTACAACGGGTCAGCCCGACCAATGGAAGCAGATGATTGGATTCAGGAGATAGAAAGTAAACTAGAGAATATGGAATGCCCAGCCATGGATGCAGTAAGATTAGCTAAAAGCCTATTCGAGGCTGAAGCCGAGAGATGGTGGGGAGTCACCCACAAAACTCATTTCATGGGCATGGATTTAGAAGGCATTTCTTGGGACGAGTTCACAGAAGCATTCAGAGGCCGTTATATTCCTCATTCTGCACAAAAAATCCTAGAGAACCAATTCATCAAGCTGACTCAGGGGAATAAGTTCATTGCGTCTTATGAGTCGGAGTTCACGAGGCTCTCCAGGTATGCGCATAAACTAGTCGATACAGAGGCCTCAAGATGCAGCAGATTCTTGAATGGCTTGAAGGATTCCATCCGAACAAGCCTACTTACGCTTAAGCACACTAAATTTGCTGAACTACTGGACTGCGCAACAATGCTGGAACACAATGAACAAGTAATCGCCGAGCGAAAAGAGAAGCGAAGTTTCCTGTAATGATCCTAGGTCATTTTGAAAAGGACATTAAAATCCCGCTAAAATCAAATTATGTTGTTTTCCCACAAATCTCAGTTTCGGTTGCATCTCCCGCTACTGTTTTTGTCAAGATTTTCTGTTACACGTTGATTAAATTTTTGATTGAAGAGATTTCTCAAATTCGATTAATGCTAAATTGAAATTTACGCTTGTCATTAAGCACTTACTCAATTAGAAAAAGGGAAGACAGGAATCGAAGGTTTAGAAACCGTCGGCAATTAAGACCGACAGTTCTATCAGGAAGGAAATGTGAACCGCTCAATTCCTTCAATCGCGCCATTTTCGTTTTTATTCGCTAATTACCGTAATCCACGCAAAGCAGCCGAAGGAATCGGGTGTACGTTACGCACGCACACCCTATTTAATCGAGCGCATACCGCTCGATTCCTTACTACCTCCTCTTGACTCTTTGCTCTTCTCTTTCGCTCAAGCCGTAGGAGCGCACCTGAGCCGACGACCAGCAGCAATAGCCGATCGTCTCCCCCTGCGCTCGATCCTCCTTCAGCTCGTAGTACCGTGCGCCGAGAGACGGCAGTCAGAAATTCATAGCGCACGACCTCTGCTTCCGTGCGCTCGACTCCACACTCGATCCTCCTTCCGCTCGTAGTTCCGTGCGCCGACCTTTGCTTCCGTGCGACTTTCTTCACTGCTCGACTCCCTCTGTGCCGACTTCTCCACTCGCCTGCACCCGATATTTGCCAGCGCCTAAGCCTTCTCTGCGCCCAATTCTTCGGCAGGTAAAAATTTCTTCTATTTTTATAAATACAGTAGGATAGAATAATAAATAAATGTTTAAGATAATTGGCTTTAAGAGTAGTGTTTCGATTATTTTTTTTAAATGAATAGAATAGTCATTCAATTAATCTAATATATGCGGGATCGAAAAACTAACATCTATTTCCGTGCATTAGCAGCAAACCCTAGATGTCTAAATCTCAGCTTTAGTCTAATAATTAAATTATTCTGTTATAAGATTCAGCGAACAGAAATTAATGTGGTTAGCTCTTATTATAGATCTTTGGGGTACCCAAAAATACTTAAAAAGTATCAAATCACCTTTCCCTCATTTAAGGATTAAAATAAAACTTATATTTGAATGATAAATTTGGATGAGTTAAATGTGAATTATGTAATTATGATAACATAGAAATACTGAATTTGGTGTAAAGATAAGTAATATGTAACTTCTTAACCTATAGTTGGGTCACCGATTATTCCCTTTCCTAAAAAATTTAACCATCATGCACCCCGCGGAAATATTATTTCTTAATTATAGGAATTGAAACTTCAAGAGTTATAAGTAAATATTGATTCAACAATTCAATACATGCTTACCATGCTCTAGCATAATTTAAGGTTGAGAAACTATTGTGCAGGGCTATATTAAATTGATATTGACATATTGCGCCAAATTATTGTCATAAACCTCTACATCACCGGTTTTAGAACTCTTAGCTAAAATGGTTGTAATGCACATTCTATTTATGAGATTTAAATTAAGCTTTGGGAAGGATATGAGAACGAAAAAATAAGTGGTATATCAAGTAAATAGGATTCGTTGAAAATATCACTTTCAAAATTTAATAAAATTCCAATTATAATTTTTGCAGATACATCAAGGTTGTGAGTAAATCGTCTTGTTAAGTCAAAACACAAAAAGGTACACTGGATATTATTTTTATGCTTTTTACTATCTTTGCTGCTTAAGCACCGCTTTGAGCCTATTTTTTATTGCTACTTAATGCGTTATTCTTACTACTAATGATATAAGAGAAACAAAATGATATTTATGTATCTTGTGAATGTTACAAGAAGGGTTTCGAAACGGAGCATGAATAGGTTAGGGACGGGACTAGTCCTCGGGAGCTATAAGGGTGCTATCTGGAGCCTTTGAGGGGGCCCAGGTGAAGGTTATGCATAAATGCATGTTTATTGCCATCTGGAGTTTTTAAGGGGGCTCAGGTGAAGATTTATGCTTAAATACATATGAATCCAGCCTCATGGTTCTGGCTTTGCCCATCATAATTGCTATCATTGCTTCATAATATCATAGACATAAACATAAACATGAACTTTTATGCGCTTATTGCTTTTTCATTTGGAAATTTGGCATATGACACGATAATATTTATTTTGCATGAGTTATGATTATTTTTTTGCTATAAATTATATTTCCCTTCAATTAATATCATTTTTACCTTCCGCTTTTGCTTAACATATATTTTTAATATCCTTTGTATTTAGAATGTGCACTAAGGCATTACTTTTATAATGCCAGATCAGATACAGCTGGAGAAAGCTGATATAGTTTAAAGTCATGGTGCGACAAATTAACGGATTCTAACTGCCCCTTCAAGGGATAATTATTTTCTGTATAATGAAAGTTATGTAATAAATTCTGAATATTATTTTACTTTAAATTGAATGAATATTATTTCTTATACTTGAATGGCTCTGGATGTGTTTAACTGCTATTTTACCTAACTGCCAATATGATCCTGCGAAAAGATGCATCCGATGTTAGATTGGTTGTTACCAACCTAACATGGGTCATCACATTTCCATTCCCACGATAGTCAAGAAACCTTTATAAGGTCTCGACCTAGTCGTCAAGTCAAAGTATATCAGATCACCTCTGGGCCTGTCAGGGAAAACACAGAATGCCGATGACCGCACCCTATGGGCAGGTGCTATCACACGGGCAACAGGTGTTACCAGTGTGGCCGGACGGGACATAGTTACCGACTTTGCAGATCTTCTAAAACTATAGATGGGGACATTATTTAGAGACCCAATATGAATGCAATATCTACACCCCCCGTACTCCAGTTCCGACAATTGCACCAGCCCCAACAACATCCCCTGCAATCCTGTCAGCACAAAGGAGAGAACCGGCCCTGGGACGACCCACTGTCACAAGGGTTACACACTTACCTGATTATGGCTCCCAAAGATCATGATGTCGTGTCAGGTATTTTTAAATTAGTTTGACTAACATTTCTTAATTTAAATTTTAAGAACTAAATCTTTAGCATGCATTTGATATTAGGTACTTTATACTTTTTTGAAAGTGCATATATAACATTGTTTGACACGGGTGCGAGTCACTCATTTATATCTGAAACATTCGTAAAGAAGCTACAACTATCGTTTTTAGAGCTAAAGGAAAAATTAAATGTGGGGCTATCATCCGGTGCTCTCATGAGCACTAGGGAGTATTGCAAATGCGATATCCCAATTAATGGTGTGGTGTTTAAAGCTAGCTTGATAGTTCTTCCCATTGCTGGCTATCCTGTTATCAATTTAGGTATATACTGGCTATCCTGTTATCAAGCAGTCATCGACTGTCAGTGTAAAAAGGTCACCCTCATGGGTGCAGGAAGACCAGTGATATTTATAGGAAGGCTAGGCACTGCTGCATCTCTCATCAATGCCATATAAGCAACCAAGCTAATACAGAAGGGGTGCAAAGCCTACTTGGTAACAATGTTGGGAAGCAGAGAAGAGGTGACTCCCTTAGCAGATACAAGGGTCGCCAATGAATTTCTGGATGTATTTCTCAATGATCTGTCAGGAATACCTCCGGTACGAGAAATAGATTTTACTATTAATTTAATTCTCGGTACGCAACCGTTATCAAAGGCACCATATCAAATGACACCAAAAGAACTACAAGAATTGAATGAGAAATTAAAAAAATTGTTAGATGAAAGTCTTATTCGTCCCAGCATGTCACCTTAGGGAGCTCCTGTGCTTTTTGTTAAGAAGAGGATGCGACGATGAAGATGTGTATCAACTACAGAGAACTAAACAAGATGACAATTAAGAATAAATACCTTCTTCCCCGAATAGATGATTTATTTGATCAACTAGCCAGAGCTATTGTTTTCTCCAAGATCGACCTTCAATCTAGATATCATCAAGTAAGAATAAGGTAAGAAGATATTCCAAAAACAGCTTTTAGGACGAGGTATGGCCATTTTGAATTTCTAGTTAAGTCATTTGGACTAACCATGCCCCGTCACTTTTTATGGATTTGATGCAGAGGGTTCTGAAATCATATTGGACAAATTTGTGAGCGTCTTCATTGACGATATTTTAATCTATTCCAAGAATGAAAAGAATCATGAGGGCCACTTGCGGACCGTCTTAGAAACTTTACAAAACAATAAGTTATATGCAAAATTTTCTAAGTTCGAGTTTTGGTTGAGCTCGGTGGTCTTCCTAGGCCATGTCGTAAGCATTGAAGGAATTCAAGTAGATCCAAAGAAAATCAGTTCCATCCAGGAATGGACTCGGCCTTCGACGATAACGGAAATCATGAGTTTCTTGGGATTGGCATGATATTATAGAAAATTTGTACATGAATTCTCCCAGATTTCAGCTCCACTCACCAGGCTCACACAAAAAGTCATATCATTCATCTGGAGCTCTAAGTGCGAAATTTCATTTCAAAAATTAAATAATGCCCTCAAGACCGCTCCTATTCTAATATTACCACAAGAAGGGATGGATTAACAGGTCTATACCGATGCGTCCAAGGTAGGACTTTGGTATGTTTTAATACAAAATATGAGGGCAATCGCTTATGCCTCTCGTCAGCTAAAGATTCATGAAAGGAACTATTCAATTCACGATTTGGAGTTAGCAGGAGTTGTCTTTGCACTTAAGATATGAAGACATTATTTTATGGGGTAAGATGTTGCTGCTTCTTATGCTGGTTTTCTGGTTCTTAAATTTCTCTTATAAGTGTATAATTACTATTATTTGTTTTACAATTATAACATTTTAATTATTTATTTTTTTGGATTTTTAGAAATCTCATTTCTTCAATTATTATCTTTTTCTTATAATGTTATTGTTGCCTCTGTTATTACTTGAGTTATTGGCAGCTACTTCCTCTGCTATTGCTTGGGCTGTTCGCAGCTGATGTCTTTGCTGGTGTTTGGGCCACTGGTTATTGCTATCTCTATTGCTGCATGAGTTGTTGCTGCTTGAGCTACTATTATTATTGCTGGTTACTTGGTTCTTAAATTGTTCTAATATGTGTATAATTGTTATTATTCATTTTACAATTAAAATATTTTAATTATTACTTAATCTAAGTTTTTGTAAATCTAATTTTTTCCATTATTATATTTTTCTTATGTTGTAAGCCTGTCACTGGTGCCTTTGCTGCTTTTTGGATTCCTGGCAACTACTGCCTATTCTGCTCCTTGGGGTGCTAATAGTTATTGCCTCTGCTACTTGTGTCAGTTGCCTGATTCTTAAACCATTCTTATGTGTATTTGTTATTATTCAATTTACAATTAAAATATTTTAATTATTGCTTTTTCTAGGTTTTTCAAATTTGATTTTTTCTATTAACATTTTTCTTGTGTTGTTAGCCTATTACTGGTACATCTACTGTTACTTGGGCTGCTAGACGATGCTGCTTCTGCTTGCTTGGGCTGCTGGCTAATGCTGCGTCTTCTACTGCTTCGATTGGTGCTGATGTTGCCTCTGTTGCTGCTTGAGCTATTGTAGCTGCTTGTGCTAGTTATCTGGTTCTTAAATTGTTCTTATGTGTATAATTGTTATTATCGTTTTACAATTAGAACATTTTAATTATTGCTTTTTTTGGATTTTTGCAAATATGATTTTTTTTGTTATCGTGTTTTTCTTGTGCTGTTAGCCTATTATTGGTGTCCTTGTTGCTGTTTGGGTTGTTGGCAGCTGCAGCCTCTACTGCTGCTTGGGCTGCTGACAGTTGCTGCCTTTGCTATAGCTTGGGTTGTTGCTGCTACTATGTCTGTTGTTGTTGCATCTATTGTTGCTTGAGCTGCTGCTACTTGTGCTAGTTGCCTAGTTCTTAAATTGTTCGTAAGTGTATAATTTTTATTACTCATTTTACAATTAGAATATTTAAATTATTGCTTTTTATGGGTTTTCGCAAATCTAATTTTTTCTGTTATTGTATTTTTCTTATGCTATTAATGCTACCTCTATTGCTGCTTGGTTTCTAGCTGCTGTTGTTGCTGCTTGGTTTCTAACTGCTGTTGTTGCTGCTTGGGCTACTGATTGTTACTGTCTTTGTTGTTACTTGGGCTGCTGCTTGGGCAGTCAACATCGTTCTCTATTGCTGCTTAGGCTACTGCTGCCTCTGCTGTTGCTTGTGCTGATGGTAATTGCTTCTGTTGTATATCTAAAAACCCTAACAAAATACAATAACCCTTAAAATTTTTGAAACAAAATATACATATTATAAGATGATCACATGTTCAATCACATCTTTAACTCTAAAGATAGGCTCATGACTTCCTATATGTTTGAAACCCTAAAATACATACTCTGCATTGCTACTATATTGCTCTTGCTACTACTTCTAAGTTGTTGCCTTGATAGTGATTTTTTTGGCCTATTGGTCTTTAATTTTTTATTTTTTCTTTATATAAATTTTTTGAAACTCAATTTTTTTATTTTATTAAGTATTTTGAACATAATTTTTTTTTTTTGCTTATTTGATTTGAACAATCATTTGAGATTGCTAGATTTAGTCTATAATAAATAATTACTATTGACTACTCAGTTAAATGCCTGCTATGCTATTAACTTTAAGAAGTTATATGTTAATATGAATCCCTCTTAAAAAGCAAATAAGCTAAAATTAGAATCAGATTATTTAATATTAATTTAGATAAGTAATGTTTGCATTTTATTTTTTATTTGCAGCTTATTATACTTTCATTTAAGTTAAATTAATATAAATTTCAAATAATATTGCCTTAATGCCTTTTGTTTGTTGTTTTGTGCAAACTTGTAAATTGTAGCCTTGGTTTGGTGTTGGGGCTTAAAGTTGCAACCTGTTTATGATTTGGCTTGGGGATTAAAACTACTTTTCCTTGACTTGGGGATTAAAACAGAATTACAGATTGTCTAAATTTCAAATTATATTGCTTGTTGCTGCTTGTGCAAAGTGCAGGCTTATGTAGAAAAATAACAATGTATTAATAGGTAATTGTAGTATGACTACAAGCAGTAAATTTGTGTCAACAAGGTATGTGATTGTTTGTAGGGTTAAATGTTTCAAAGCTGTAAATTGAAGCTGTGATATCATCTTTTCAGTTTGTTTACTTTTTACATGTATGTTATATTTTAAAAGCAATGTTAATACTATTAATTATTTTTTTAGACATACATTTAAATTATTTTTAATTTTAATTTTTTTTTCAAGCCGAGCTGAATCGAGTCAGCTCGAACTCGAAATTTATGGCTCGAGATGTAATTTTAAGATGACTCGAATTAAGTTGAGTCCGCTCGAACTCGAACTTTAATGAGTTAAACTTAACTCGACCCGAACTAGAATCGGGCTTAACTCGTAATATTCAAGTTCAAATTTGGTCTGACTCGCTCAAACTCAAATCGAATCCAGCCCTAGCACTCACTCTGCCTGGTACCTGGCATGCCTAAAAGCCTGCTCCTTGAACTCAGGTTGAGCTTGGTTTCCTGGGAGTGATTAAGCATTGCGCCCATGGTCCGATGCATCTCATACTCGCACCTGAGCGCACCAATAGAAAACGAGTGGGCTACAGTCAACATATATTATATATTTAAGCATTATAACATCCTAAATGTTGTACTAATCTAATTTAATCATATGGAAATGTCGACAAATATTGATTTGGTTTAATAACTAAAATTAAGTTGCACTAGTTCAATGACTTTGATCAATTATAACCAAATAAATAAGTTGTTTGCAAATTCAATCAAATTGAATTGATGAGGCAACTGACGCTTAATTTAACTAGCCTAATCATTTAATCTAGATCAATTTTCAAAATAATACATAGAAAATCAAATCTGCTTGATCAAGCACTAGTTTACCCAAATAAAATTATTCAAATCAAAATGTATCAAGCCAAACATCGATTGACATAGTTCAACAAGACAACTCCCCAATAACTCAACGATGGCATTTAATAAAATTGAATGGTAAAAAGATTAGCTACAATCCAAAAGAGATAGTTAATGAATCACCTAATAGGTTAACAAGACACCACTTAATAAGTCATTATTGAGATTATCAAATGTTTACAAAATATTTAAAAAAAGCATTGGATCCAACCTCATTAGCAAAGAACACAAACCCATCAATGAGCTTTTGATAAGTTTGCAATGGCCCGCTTGTTGGGAACCAAGATATCTTCTCCTTAGAAAAAATTTCAAGTTTTGGAGTTTGACCACTAAAAGTCACAGAATTAAACATGAAAAATATACCAACGTAAACAACTAAAAATCATAGCACAAACATTCAAAGTACAAGCATACATATACAAAGATATACGTAAAAAACTGATGAATAAGAAAAACTACAGAGCTACACCACCACAAGAAAATTCACTAAAAAAGAGAATATTACAAAGTTACAGAAAACTTAACAATCATTTGGATAAACAAAGAAATCACCATCTTTGAGGTTTTTCTTCTCTTCTTATTCTCACTATAAGGTTTCAAGCCTCCAAGCAATACGTCACACCCGAACTGAGATTCATGCGGGCGCTTGTCGAGCTACACCACCCCTCTCTGTCTGTTGGACATGCCAACTGAGCACCAGACTCTTTGTTTGCTGGGCATCGGGGGCGCACCTATGTGCCAGTGCTCCTTAGCGAGCCTGAGCGCCAGTCTTGTTGTTGGCTGCTACAAATCCATTCTGGAATCCACTGAAACATGTTTGCTCTTACCTTGATGATCAAATTAGTCTCACATCATAACACTTTTTATGTCTTCAATTAGTTGCCATTAACTAAAGGATAAATAGATTTTAACACAATTTTAACTTGACAGCAACTCAACTTAAACCTCGTTTTGGATTATTTGGATAAGAACAAGTTTCAAATCTCAAAGGACAAAATGTAACGACCCAATGTATTTATCTGCAAATTAGGTCAAATTCCCGCCTCAGAAATCGGGTTCCGAGGAATTTCAATTTAGGGCAAACAAGAATACCAATAAATAAAAATAATTTTTAGATTAAAGTACCCTAATTTGAAAAAATTCAGATAACAGAAACTTCCGCTTTATTTTTCTGAACTTTTTAAATTCATTAAATCAAGAACATTAAAATACATATCTGAATTCATTGATTTTCGTGTCATTATGTTAAGAACATTATTTAAAGGCCACTCGAAAAGTTTCATCAATTTCTGAGCGTCGGCTTGATCTCAATTAATTTTTGAAGTTTAAAACTTCATAAATTATTTAAAAATAAAATAATGCTCTGAATCAAAAAAAATTTGGTGCTAGGGTTGTTCAATGTGTCATAACACACCTCGATGTCAAATTTCGTTGTATTTGGATGCCAAATAGCAAAAAAATGCGAAAAATTTAACTTTAGATAATTAAATAAATTTTTCCTTGAGAAAGTTTATTTTCCTTTCCTCCCCCCCGCGATCCCGTGAAGGATCTTCCGCCTCTGGCGGAAGGACCTTCCGTGCCAGAGGCCATGCGCCATAAATTTGGCACAATGAATGTCCCTCCTACGCCTATTTAACCTTTTCCACACTTCCCCCCTTCTTCACATAGCCAACACTTCTCTCCACTCTCCCAACAGCAGCCCTCAATCCCTCCCTCATAGCCAGTCAACTCTCCCCTTCTTACCAGCCAACCTCCTCTCCACTAAACCTCCAGCAGCAGCCGGCCACCCAGCAGCCGCCCTCCTGCCGCTGCCAGCCAACTCAAGCGGCCACCTGCCAACTTCAGGCCAGCCGTCATAGGTAAGAGAAAAATTATGTGAGGAAGAAAAATGAAGAGGAACTCTTTCTAATTATTTTTATTCTTTTATTTTTATCTCTCTATTAGTCATTTATATTATTATTGTTCTCATTAATCAATAATGAGAACAATACAAATGTTAAATGATTATTATTTCTATTTTTTTGCAATTTAAATTTAATCATATATTATCATCATAATAATAACGCTATACTAAATGTTACTGTTATCGCAGTAACTTAAAAAAAAATGAATTTCAATCAAAAATAAGAAAAGCAAAAGAAGAACATAATGGAAAAGAAGATAATATTTTATTCTTAAGATTATTGGCTAAAAACTAATTTAAAATAACAAAATTAAATGCTGATCAAAAATTCGAACTGTCAAACTTTGGATCCTAAAAAACAAAGGTACCCAATACATGACAAATATTACTTTTTGCACTTTACTGCAGCTTAGTTTCGCTTTGAGCCAAATTCATATTGAAGCTTAGTTGGTTGTTCGGAACTAACATAACGTGATTGTTACTAAAAATGACATCAATAACGTACGGGGTTAGTTACAAAAAAATGACATAAGTAACATTCGGGGTTATTACTGAAAAATGACATCAATAACACATTCGGGATTAGTTACAGAAAAATAACATCAGTAACATTCGGGGTTGTTACTGGAAAATGACATTAGTAACATTCGGGGTTATTACTGAAAAATGACATCAATAATATTCGGAGTTAGTTACTGAAAAATGACATCAGTAATATTCGTGATGAGTTACTGGAAAAATGACATTAGTAACTTACATTTTGTGATAATACTTTTCGCGGGAAATTGATTATTTATTTTACGTTATTGCCTTATTTTTCCTACATTTTATTACCTCCTTATTTTCGCTAATTGCATCTTTTAAAGTATAATATTATTGTTTACTGCAATACTTAGAGTATTCTCTAATTACTGAAAATTTCAATCCCGATATTGTTTTCTGTACAATATCAGGTCAGGTGCTTCTGGAAGAATACGCGCAAGAACCCTAATTCTTAATTTTTCAATATTACTAATAGATCCACGGCGATGCTTTGCTTTTTTTTTCCCTTTTTTTTATATTTCACATTTGTAAGAGAAGTGCAATGAAGGATCTTGTAATCTGCAATCTAGTAATAAATGAGAATGTCTTTTTGTCTTTACATGTGTATCTATTCTTTCTCAAATTACTCAATAGGATCCTGCGGAATGTGAACACCTGAATGTCGAGACAGTTCTCGCTGAGCCGACATCGGGACATCACAGTTGATATCAGAGCGAGGTTGAGCATACTTGAGGGGGAAAATATACATACAAAAATAAAGAAATATTCATTCTAAAAGAGGTTAAATTAACTTAGAATAAAATTACCATAATAAGTCGGGAAGTAATAACTTTCTTTTCATTACTATTAGGTTGTGAAAACACTAAAGTAACGTTTTTGTATTAATCATTTTACCTCTTATAGATGGATCCTCGTGATAGTATGGTTGAGTACTTTGAGGAGAGAGAAAGTGATGGTGACTCCTCAAACTACGAGACTGAATTTATGAAACTAAATTTACGAGACTGAATTTACAAAACTCTCTCGCTATGCACCCAAGTTAGTTGACTGCAAAGCAACAAGGTGCAATAGATTCCTAGACGGATTAAAGGATAGCATTCGCACTAACCTGATTTCACTTAGGCTTACAATATTTACCGATCTTTTAGATTGTGCAACAATGCTTGAGCACAACGAATAGGTGATCGTGGAAAGACAAGGAAAGAGGCAAGATCATCCCACAGAGAACCAGAAGACTTATAAACATCCCTGTTACCCTCCACCAGCCAGGGCATACCAAATGTTCGCAAAAGCTCCCAGAACCAATGAAAGTTTTTCTTGTAATCGACCTCACTCGCTTGGAAGGTGCTACCCGATCACGGCTATCATTTTTGTATCGTCAAAAAGACGATAGATGGAGATTTTATCCCTGGGGCAAGATCTACCCCAAGACAGAACTCAGCACCAGCAGCCCCCGCCAATAACCAACGAAGAGGAGCTGCTCCTAGGCAAGTCGCTTCAACGGTAGCGCCTACCCAAAGGAATGGTCATGCCTGTCGAACCACCGTTCCAGCAAGGATGTACGCCCTCACTCCTATCTTGGCACTTGACGACAACAACGTGGTGTCAGGTACATTAACTTTCTCATTTTTAAAATTTATCAACACACTTGCATAAACCTTTTATAATAATTTTTTTTTCTAATTAGGCGCCATACAAATTAATAGTAAATCTTTTAGCGTTTTGTTCGATACGGAAGCAAGCCACTCCTTTATTTCAAAAAATTGCGTTAGGACTCTTAATATTCCGTGTTGCAATCTAGCCAACAATGTTAATATTAGGTTGCCTTCCGGTGCCACCATGTGCGCTCAGCAATTTTGTATTTACAACATCCCAATCAATGATGTACTATATGAAGCTACTCTACAAGTCCTCCCTATAATGAACTTCAACATTATTTTAGGAAATTAATTGATTGAGTATGCATGAGGCAATCATTGATTGCAAAAAGAAGAAAATTACTCTTAAAGTAAAAGAGAAATCAAAAGTGTTTATAGGTAGATTAGGTATTAACGCCTCACTAATCAACACACTTAAGGCGAAAAGGTTAATTCGCAAAGGTTGCAAGGCTTACCTAGTCTCCTTGATGAGTGAATCAGAAAAGGACATCCCTATGTCAGAAACCAGAATAGTCAGAGAATTTCCTGATCCCTTCCCGGTCTACCTCCAACAAGGGATGTAGATTTTACTATCAACCTAGTACCTGAGTCTTAGCCCTTGTCAAAGGCACTTTACCATCAATCCCCAAAGGAGCTGCAAGAACTTCAAGTGCAATTGCAGGAACTAATGGAAAAAACCTTATTAGACCCAGCATATTGCCCTGGGGAGCTCCAGTTCTTTTGGTTAAGTAAAAGGATGGTTTGATGCGCATGTGCATTGACTACCATGAATTAAATAAGATAACAATCAAGAATAAGTATCCGCTACCAAGAATAGACGATCTATTCAATCAAGTCACCGGAGCCAAGATCTTCTCAAAAGTAGATCTGCGGTCAGGTTATCACCAAATTCAAGTTCGAGTTCGAGAAGAAGACATTCCAAAAACAGCGTTCAGGACTTGTTACGGACACTTCGAGTTTTTGGCAATGTCATTCGGATTAACCAACGCTTCATCAGTCTTCATGGATCTAATGCAACGAGTTCTTAGAACCTTCCTGGATAAATTTGTAATCGTGTTTATCGATGACATTCTTATTCACTCAAAAAGTGAAGAAGATCATGAGATCCACCTAAGACTCGTGTTGGGCACATTAAGGGAGCATCAACTATTTGCAAAATACACAAAGTGTGAATTTTGGCTTAAATTGTTACCTTTCTTGGTCATGTAATCAATGTTGAAGGGATATAAGTTGATCAGAATAAGATAAGCACCATTCAGGATTGGCTGCAACCCTCTATTGTGACCGAAATTCGAAGCTTCTTGGGACTAGCAGGCTACTACTAAAAGTTTGTTAAGGGGTTTTCACTATTAGCCTCATTTCTTTCTAGATTAACTCAAAAGACAGTACCTTTCGCTTGGAGCCAAGACTGTGAAGAAGCATTCCATAAGTTAAAAGAACTACTGACCGCCGCACCGATCCTGATATTACCGCAAGAGGGAATTAATTTTTCAAGTGTTCACTGACGCATCAAACATTGGCTTGGGATGCGTCTTGATGCAATAAGAGAAGATAATTGCCTACGCCTCAAGACAATTGAAGAAGCACGAAAAGAATTACCCAGTTCACGATCTGGAGTTAGCATCGGTTGTTTTTGCCTTAAAGATTTGGAGGCACTACTTATATAGAATACCATGCGAGATCTTTTCAGACCATCAAAGCCTAAGTATATTTTTACCCAAAAGTAGCTAAACTGCAGGCAAAGAAGATGGCTTGAATTAATTTGCGACTACAATCTTAATATTGCATATCACCCTGGTGAGGCCAATGTTGTAGCTGATGCCATCAGCAGAAAAATGTCTCTAAATAAAATGATCATGGCAAACCCCTTGGTGGAAGAGCTCCTGAAATTAGAAATAAAACTCATTTCCATTAAGCAATTGAATGATCTACTCCAGATAAGTACCGCCAAACACACGCTCCTGAAACAGATAACTATCACCCAAGAACAAGACCCAGAGTATTCAATGCTAACGAAGGATATAGAAAGTAGGCGCCGAACAGACTTACAACTTCAGCAGGAAATGTATATTTATCACGAAAAAAGAGTCTGGGTTCCTAATGATGCATACATTCGGAACCAGATAATAAGCGAAGCCCACAACTCGGGATATACAGTTCACCCTGGAAGCAACAAAATGTATCGAGATCTAAAGGAACTATTCTGGTGGCCAAGACTCAAAATAAGTGTGGCTGAATTTTTTGCCAAGTGACATGTTTGTTGTTTAGTAAAGGCTGAACATCAAAGGCTATGTGGACTCTTGCATCCACTAGAAATCCCAGAATGAAAGTGGTCAGACATTTCAATGGACTTCGTCATGGGATTACCCAGGAGTCGTTCAGGAGCTGATGTAATTTGGGTAATAGTGGATCGCGTGACCAAATCAGCCCATTTTATTCCTATTAAGCAGACTGACACGATTAAAAGATTAGCCAAACTTTATATCAAAAAAATAATCAGACTCCATGGAATTCCAAAAGTCATAATCTCGGATCGAGATAGCAGATTTATATCCCGAATTTGGCAAGTGATACATCGCGATTTAGGAACCGTGCTAGCTCTAAGCACCGCCTTCCATCCACAAACAGACGTGTAAACCGAAAAAGTTAATCAAATACTCGAAGATCTGTTGCGGTTGAGTATTCTAGATTTTGGTAGTTGTTGGGAAAAGCACTTAGCGTTAATCGAATTCGCGTATAATAATAGTCACCAAACGAGTACTGGGATGACCCCTTATGAAATTGTATGGGAGGAAGTGCAGTCTCCACTAGCTTCGACACAAGTGGGAGACGTTCAAATTTTTGGCTCTGAGTTGATTGAAGAAACGACTGAAAAGATAAGACTAATCAAGAGCCGAATTGCGGCAACCCAGGACCAACAAAAGAAGTATCATGACGCCAAACATCGGATGCTAGAATTTAATGTTGGTGATCGTGCCTATTTGAAGGTTAGTCCAATGAAAGACATTCATAGCTTTGGAGTTACTTGTAAGCTGAGCCCCAGATATGTTGGACCCTTCGAAGTAACTGCAAAAATCAAAAGCTCGATTTATAAACTTAAACTTCCAGAAAAATATTCTATCGTGCACAGCGCTTTCCACGTTTTAGCACTTCGCAAATGCCTTCAGGAATCCTCTCAACAAATTTTTGATTTGACAGTCAAAATTCAGCATGATTTGACTTATATCGAAAAGCCTCTTCAAATCATTGAGAAAAACCACCACAAATTAAGGAATAGAACAATCCCGATAGTTAAAATTCAGTGGCATAACCATATTGCAAAAAAAGCCATGTGGGAAAAGGATGATGTTATGCAGAAGAAATATCCAGAGTTATTTCTTAATTAAGGTAACCCAAAACTCCCTTCTAGATCTTGTTTTGTTCTTATGATGGTGAGGACGATATCGTTTTTAAGCAGGGGAGTTTATAACGACCCAATATCTTTATCTGCAAATTAGGTCAAATTTCCTATCCCGATGGTAAAATTCAGTGGCATAACCATACTACAAAGGGAGCCACGTGAGAAAAAGAAGATGTTATGCAGAAGAAATATTCAGAGTTATTTCTTAATTAAGGTAACCCAAAACTCCCTTCTAGATCTTATTTTGTTCTTATGATGTTGAGGACGATATCGTTTTTAAGTATGGGAGTTTGTAACGACCCAATGTCTTTATCTGCAAATTAGGTCAAATTCCCTCCTCAGAAATCGAGTTTCAGGGAATTTTGATTTAGGGCAAGCAAGAATACCAATAAATAAAAATAATTTTTAGATCAAAGTGCCCTAATTTGGGAGAATTCTTATAACAGAAACTCCCGCTTTATTTTTCTGAATTTTTAAATTCATAAAATCAAGACATTGAAATACATGTCTGAATTCATCGATTTTCATGTCATTATGTTAAGAAAATTATTTAAAGGTCGCTCGAAAAGTTTTATCAATTCTGAGCGTTGGTTTGATCTCAATGAATTTTTGAAATTTAAAACTTCAAAAATTAATTAAAAATAAACTAATGCTCCAAATCAAAAAAAATTAGCGCGAGGGTATTCGATATGTAATAACACACCTCGATATCAAGTTTTGTTATATTTGGACGTCAAACAGTAGAAAATGTGATAAATTTAACTTTAAGTAATTATATAAATTTATCCTTAAGAAAATTTATTTTGCGCCCCCGTGATCCCGTGAAGGATCTTCCGCCTCTGACGGAAGAACCTTCCGCTCCAGAGGCAATGCACGCCCCGTACAGGCACCAGAAGAGCCATGCGCCATTAATTTGGCGCAGGGAACGTCCCTCCTGCGCCTATTTAATCTTCCCCCACTTCCCCTCTTCCTTCTTCACACAGCTAACACTTCTCTCCACTCTCCCAACAGCAGCCCTCAAACCCTCCCTCACAGCCAGCTCTCCCCTTCTTACCAGCCGACCTCCTCTCCCACAGCCCTCCAACAGCAGCCGCCCTCCTGCCGCTGCCAGTCAGCTAGCCAACCAACTCAGCCGATCACCTGCCAACTTCTGGCAAAGCCATCCTAGGTAAAAGAAAAAGCATGTGGGGAAGAAAAATGAAGAGGAGGAACTCTTTCTAATCATTTTAATTCTTTTATTTTTATCTCTCTATTAATCATTCATATTATTATTATTCTCATTAATTAATCAATAATGAGAACAATACAAATATTATAAAAATGACTATTATTTCTATTTTTCCGCAATTTAAATTCAATCATATATTATCATCATAATAATAACGCTATAATAAATGTTATTGCTATTGCAATAACTTAAAAAAAATGAATTTCAATCAAAAATAAGAAAAAGAAGAACAAAATGAAAAAGCAGATAATATATATTCCTAAAATTATTGGCTAAATACTAATTTAAAATATCAAAATTAAATGCAGATTCAAAATTCAAACTATCAAACTTTGGATCCTAAGGAACAAAGATACCCAGCACATGACAAATATTATTTTTTGCACTTTACCGCTGCTTAGCTTCGCTTTGAGCCAAATTCATATTGAAGCTTAGTTGGTTGTTCGAAATCACATAATGTGGTTGTTACTGAAAAATGACATCAGTAACGTTCGGGGTTAGTTACTGGAAAATAACATCAGTAATATTCGGAGTTTTTACTGGAAAATGACATCAATATCATTCGGAGTTATTACTGGAAAATGACATCAGTAACATTCAGGGTTAGTTACTGAAAAATGACATTAGTAACATTCGTGGTGGGCTACTGGAAAAATAACATCAGTAACCTACATTTGTGATAATACTTTTTGCCGAAAATTGATTATTTATTTTGCGCTATTGTCTTACTTTTCCAGTATTTTATTACATCCTTATATCTGCTAATTGTATCTTTTAAAGCGTAATATTATTGTTTACTGCAGAACTTAGATTATTCTCTAATTACTGAGAATTCCAATCCGGGTATTGTTTTCAGTACAATACCAGATCAGGTGCTTCTGGAAGAATACGCGCAAGAACTCTAATTCTTAAATTTTCAATCTTGCTAATAGATCCACGGCAATGCTTTTTATATTTCACTTTTGTACGAGAAGTACGATGAAGGATCTTGTAATCTACAATCTAGTAATAAATGAGAATGTCTTTTTGTCTTTACATGTGTATCCATTCTCTCTCAAATTACTCAATAGAAGCCTGCGGAATGTGAACACTTGAATGCCGGGACAGTTCTCGCTGAGTCGGCATCTAACTTAGAATAATATTATCATAATAAGTCGGGAAGTAATAACTCTCTTTTCATTACAATTAGGGCGTGAAAATACTAAAATAACATTTTTGTATTAATAGTTTTACCTCTTATAGATGGATTCTCATGATGATATGATTGAGTACCTTAAGGAGGGAGAAAGTGATAGTGACTCCTCGAACTCAGGGGTAACTGATCCTAGAAACAACATGGACGCCCCCACTGAGGAATCAGAAGTTGAGGTTTTAACAGAAAGAATGCGTGAGGTAGAGAATATATTAGCCTGGTGGATATCAGTATCCGGTCGCAGGTTAAGGAATTTAGAGATAGAAGTTCAAGACCTAAAAGGATTACACAGAAAGATGACTACCTTGGATTGGCAAGTGGAAAGAAATCATGAAGTGCAGAAGTGTCAAATTGTTCGATTGCAGAATGAACTCCACAACCTGAAGGAGCTCATCAAAACTGGTAACACGACTGCCTCCACCTCGAAAGAAAAGAGAAAAGCCAGGGACCTTGGGGAGTCCCATCAAAAAGGAGGATGACTAGTTCCGATTCCTCCAGTTCATAGAATAGGATTTAGATTATACAATTTTATTGGTACATTCAGTAAGTAATAAGTCATATTGTCAAATGTAACCCCCCCTTTTTTGTATGAATCCTTTATTACTAGAAACTTTTAATGCAAAAAAAAAATTGTAAAAAAAACTCTTCTATCATTACAATTAATTGTTTATGTATTCGGTCATACGCAACCTTTAATTAAGAGTTTTATTAATCATTTCTAATAGATGGATTCCGACGAAGGCTTCCTCTCAATACCCACCGAAACCCCAGTTAAGACCACAATCTCCTCGTCTGCAGCAGACAATAGAACGAATCGTTTATTGAAAGTTGTTTTACAAGCCCTTTCAAACCAAGAGAAAGCCTCCACCTCCCTACTCACATCAGAACCCCCTCAAGGGCAAAGATTGCGAGTAGATGATGTCCTGCAGGCTTTCCTCAAACTCAATCCTCCTACCTTCAACGGCTCAGCCCGACCTATGAAATCCGAGGACTGGATTCAAGCTGTTGAAAGCAAATTGGATAGCTTGAGGTGTCCTACTGGTGAAGCTATCTGACTAGCAAAATATTTGCTAGAAGGAGAAGCCAAAAGGTGGTGGAAGATTACTTACGAAACCACCTTTGGCGATATAAGTCCGGAAGACATACCGTGGGCAGTGTTCACGGCCACATTCAAAAGTCGCTACAACCCTCATTCCGCACAAAGAATTCTGGATTGCCAATTTTTTAAAATAATTTAAGGCGATAGATCGGTAGCGGCCTACGAGACTGAGTTTACGAAACTCTCGCTATGCACCCAAGTTAATTGACTGCGAAGTAACAAGGTGCAATAGATTCCTATATGGATTAAAGGATAGCATTCTCACTAACCTGATTTCACTTAGGAATACAAAATTTGCCGATCTTTTAGATTGTGCAACAATGCTTGAGCACAACGAACAGGTGATCGAGGAAAGATAAGGAAAGAGGCAGGATCATACCACAGAGGACCGGGAGACTTACAAACCTCCTCGTTACCCTCCACCAGCCAGGGCATACCAAATGTCCGCAGAAGGTCCCAGAACCAATGAAAATTTTCCTTGTAATCGACCTCACCCATTTGGAAGGTGCTATCATGGACAGGATATTTGTTTTATCTGCGAGCACCCCGGTCATTGCTATCATTTCTGTATCGCCAAAAAGACAATAGATGGAGATGTTATCCCTGGGGCAAGATCTGCCCCAAGACAGAACTCATCCCAGCAGCCCCTGCCAATAACCAACGAAGAGGAGCTGCTCCTAAGCAAGCTGCTTCAACGGCAGCGCCTACCCAAAGAAATTGTCAGGCCACTCGGACCACCGTTCCAGCAAGGATGTACGCCCTCTCCTATCTTGACACCCGACGATAACAACGTGGTGTCAGGTATATTACCTTTCTCATTTTAAAAATTTATCAACACGCTTGCATAAACTTTTTATAATAAATATTTTTTTTTAATTAGGCGCCATACAAATTAATAGTAAATCTTGTGTTTTGTTCGATACGGAACAAGCCGCTCCTTTATTTAGAAATATTGCGTTAGGGCTCTTAATATTTCGTGTTGCAATCTAGCCAACAATCTTAATATTGGGTTGCCTTACGGTGCCACCATGTGCACTCAGCAATTTTGTATTTGCAACATCCTAATCAATGTTGTAGTATATGAGGCTACTCTACAAGTCCTCCCTATAATGAACTTCGATATCATTTTAGGGATTGATTGGTTGAGTATGCATAAGACAGTCATTGATTGTAGGAAGAAGAAAATTAATCTTAAAGGAAAAGGGAAATCAGAAGTGTTTATAGGCAGATTAAATATTAACGCTTCACTAATCAACGCACTTAAGGCGAAAAAACTAATTCGCAAAGGGTGCGAGGCTTACATAGTCTCCTTGATGAATGAATCAGAAATGGACATCCCTCTGTCAAAAACCAGGATAGTCAGAGAACTTCCCGACCTCTTCCCAGCCTACCTCCAATAAGGGAAGTAGATTTTACTATCAACCTAGTACCTAGGTTTCAGCCCTTGTCAAACGCACCTTACCGTCTAGCCCCAAAGGAGCTGCAAAAACTTCAAGTGCAATTGCAGAAATTAACGAAAAAAAACTTATTAGACCCAACATGTCGCCCTAGGAAGCTCCAATTCTTTTTGTTAAGAAAAAGGATGGATCGACGCGCATGTGCATTAACTACCGTGAACTAAATAAGATAAAAATCAAGAATAAGTATACGCTACCTCGAATAGACGATCTGTTCAATCAACTCACTAGAGCCAAGATCTTCTCAAAAGTAGATCTGCAGTCAGGTTATCACCAAGTTCAAATTCGAGAAGAAGACATTCCAAAAACAACGTTCAGGACTCGTTACGGACACTTCGAGTTTTTGGTAATGTTATTTGGATTAACCAACGCTCCATCAATCTTCATGAATCTAATGCAACGAGTTCTTAGAACTTCCTGAATAAATTTGTAATCGTGTTTATCGATGACATTCTTATTCACTCAAAAAGTGAAGAAGATCATGAGATCCACCTAAGACTCGTGTTGGGCATATTAAGGGAGCATCAACTATTTGCAAAATACACAAAGTGTGAATTTTGGCTTTAAATCGATTGCCTTTCTTGGTCATGTAATCAGTGCTGAAGGGATATAAGTTGATCAGAATAAGATAAACGCCATTCAGGATTGACCGCAATCCTCTACTGTGACCGAAATTCGAAGCTTCTTGGGACTAGCAGGGTATTACTGAAAGTTTGTTAAAGGGTTTTCACTATTAACCTTACCTCTTTCTAGATTAACTCAAAAGGCGGTACCTTTCGTCTGGAGCCAAAACTGTGAAGAAGCATTCCAGAAGTTGAAATAAGTACTAACCGCCGCACTAATCTTGATATTACCGCAAGAGGGAACTAATTTTCAAGTGTTCACTGACGCATCAAACATTGGCTTGGGATGTGTCTTAATGCAAGAAGGGAATGATTGCGTACGCCTCAAGGCAATTGAAGAAGCATGAAAAGAATTACCCAGTTCACAATCTGGAGTTAGCATCGGTTGTTTTTGCCTTAAATATCTGGAGGCACTACTTATATGCGGTACCATGCGAGATCTTTTCAGACCATCAAAGCCTAAGTATATTTTTACCCAAAAGCAGCTAAACTACAGGAAAAGAAGATGGCTTGAATTAATTTGAGACTACAATCTTAGTATTGCATATCACCCTGGCAAGGCCAACGTTGTAGCTGACGCCCTCAGCAGAAAAGTGTCTCTAAACGAAATGATCATGGCAAGCTCCTTGGTGGAAGAGCTCCTTAAACTAGGAATAAAACCCATTTCTAGCAAGCAATTGAACGATCTACTCCACATAAGCACCGCCGAACCTACGCTCTTGCAATAGATTCATATCACCTATGAACAAGACCCAGAGTATTCAAGGCTAAAGAAGGATATAGAAAGTGGGTGCCGAACAGACTGACAACTTCAGCAGAAAATGTATATTTATCATGGAAAAATATTATGGGTTCCTAATGATGCATCCATTCAGAACCAGATACTAAGCGAAGCCCACAACTCTGGATATACAGTTCACCCTGGAAGCAATAAAATGTATCAAGATCTAAAGGAACTATTCTGGTGGCTAGGACTCAAAAGAAGCATGGCTAAATTTATTGCCAAGTGCCACGTTTGTTGTTTAGTAAAGGCTGAACATCAAAGTTCAGGTGGTCTCTTGCATCTACTAGAAATCCCAAAATGGAAGTGGTCAGACATTTCAATAAACTTCATCATGGGATTACCTAGGAGTCGTTCAAGAGCTGATGCAATTTGGGTAATAATGGATCGCCTGATCAAATCAGTCCATTTTATTCCTATTAAGCAAACTGACACAGTTAAAAGTTGGTCAAACTTTATATCAAGAAAATAATCAGACTCCGCGGAATTCCAAAGTCATAGTTGGTTTGATCTCAATTAATTTTCGAAGTTTAAAACTTCAAAAATTAATTAAATATAAAATAATGCTCCAAATCAAAAAAAAAATGGCGCGAGAGTATTTGATATATCATAACACACCTCGATGTCAAGTTTCGCTGTATTTGGACCCAAAACGGTGAAAAAATACGAAAAATTTAGCTTTAAGTAATTATATAAATTTTTCCTTGAGCAAATTTATTTTCCTTCCCCCTTCCCTTCGCGATCCCGTGAAGGATCTTCCGCCTCTGACGGAAGAATCTTCTGCGCCCCGTACAGGCACCAGAAGAGCCACGCGCCATTAATTTGGCGCAGGAAATGTCCCTCCTGCGCCTATTTAACATTCCCTCACTTCCCCCCTTCCTTCTTCACACAGCCAACACTTCTCTCCACTCTCCCAACAGCAGCCCTCAATCCCTCCCTCACAGCCAGCCAACTCTCCCCTTCTTACCAGCCGCCCTCCTCTCCACCAACCCTCCAGCAGCAGCCGGTCACCTAGCAGCCGCCCTCCTGCCGCTGCCAGCCAGCCAACCAACTCAGGCGGCCACCTGCCAACTTCCGGCCAGCCGTCCTGGGTAAGAGAAAAAGTATGTGAAGAAGAAAAATGCAGAGGAACTCTTTCTAGTCATTTTAATTCTTTTATTTTTATATCTATTAGTCATTCATATTAATATTGTTCTCATTAATTAATAATGAGAACAATACAAATATTATAAAAATGACTATTATTTTCATTTTTCTGCAATTTAAATTCAATCATATATTATCATCATAATAATAACAATATAATAAATGTTACTGCTATCGCAGTAACTTTAAAAAACATGAATTTCAATCAAAAGAAGAAAAGCAAAAGGAGAACAGAATGAAAAATAAGATAATATTTATTCCTAAGATTATTAGCTAAATACTAATTTAAAATATCAAAATTAAATATAGATCCAAAATTTGAACTGTCAAACTTTGAATCCTAAAGAACAAAAGTACCCAGTACATGACAAATATTACTTTTTGCACTTTACTGCTGTTTAGCTTCCCTTTGAGCTAAATTCATATTGAAGCTTAGTTGGTTGTTCGAAACTAACATAACATGGTTGTTACTAGAAAATGACATCAGTAGCATTTAGGGTTACTTATTGAAAAATGACATCAGTAATATTCGGAATTATTATTAGAAAATGACATCAGTACATTCGGGATTAGCTATTAGAAAATGACATCAACAACATTCATGATAGGTTACTGGAAAAAACGACATCAGTAACCTACATTTTGTGATAATACTTTTCGCGGGAAATTGATTATTTATTTTGCGCTATTACCTACTTTTCTGCATTTTATTACCTCCTTATTTTTGCTAATTGCATCTTTTAAAGTGTAATATTATTATTTACTGCAGTACTTAGAGTATTCTCTAATTATTGAGAATTCTAATCCTGGTATTGTTTTAAGTACAATACCAGGTCAGGTGCTTCTGGAAGAATACGCACAGGAACCCTAATTCTTAAATTTTCAATCTTGCTAATAGATTTACGATGATACTTTGCTTTTTTATCTCTTTTTTTTATATTTCACTTTTGTACGAGAAGTACGATGAAGGATCATGTAATCTGCAATCTAGTAATAAATGAGAATGTCTTTTTATCTTTACATATGTATCCAATATCTCTCAAATTACTCAATAGGATCCTGCAATATGTGAACACCTAAATGCCGGGACAGTTCTCGCTGAGCCGACATCGGGACATCACACAAAATCATCTAAGGTTACTAATCAAAGTGATACCCATGGTTCCAACCACAAACTTAAAAAGGTCAACTAGCCTAGTAAAGATAGGTTGATTGAAGCATAAATCATCCTTATTTATGTGTATGTATATTTTTAAATATTTACACAAGGCGTAGTCAACTTTTCAAGAAGAGAGTTTTTATCTCCTTTGACTAAAGCTATTTATGTAATGAGTGTGAATATCTAAATGCGGCAATGGTGGTATGCACATTTTGATGCATTGCAAGTAAACCATATGACCTTTTTGATAAAATGTAGAAGATTGGAATTTTACTAATTTTTTTGCCACTGAAGCATTAAAAGCAGCTAAAATGTCTAAAAGTTCTTCCTAACTAAAATACCATAAAAATGCAAAGAATGAAGAATAGAAAAAAAATTATCATGCTATGGTTGAATAATCAACAAATTCCTCAAAAAAGAATGAACCTCTTTTATGTCACTCAAATAAGAACATAATGAATAAATGATTAGGAACCAAAAAAGCACACTAGTTTATGAATTTCTTGAAAATGATTGTCAATACAACAATATTTATCATTGTGTTGAATAATCAATGGCAATTTTGAATATATAGTTAAAGCTTGATACCACTTATACAATAGAATGCAGGGGAAGTTATATTGAAAGTTTGAATAATTAAAGAAAGAAGAGAAAATGGGAGAATTGATCAAGCCACAATACAAAAAAGGGATAAGCATGTAGATGGTCTATGGAAGTTTTGAATATTTTGAGGAGGAGAGTGAGAATAATGAAGCACGCAACACAAAATGAGGAATGCATTAAGAATGATTTCATTAAAATAATTTCCATCTTCATCAAATGAACCAATTGCCTAGATTTATAATAATCATGACCACAAACTATGAAAAACAGCATAAACTCCTTTTAGTGAAAATAAAAATAATGAATTAATAAAAGAAATGCATTGATACTGACACTAGAAAGTATGAAGGCATGACAAATAATCCATTTGTGCTCCGCATCATTAGAATTGGAGCTTTATTTTAAATTTATTAGAAGATAGATGTGATAAAGGTGAAAATATGTTATCAGAGAAATGGAGCAACATGGGTGGACGGTTAAGGAGGGAAATTGCTTTATTTTTACAGTGGTTTGATAGGAATTCACATATAAGATGAGTGATTTGGGTCAGAGTCATTCACTAGGAGGGGATGCGAATGGTTACATTAAGAAAATTAGACTTGAAACTAAATTGATGGATGACGATCAGTATGCTTCTAAATTGAGGAGAAATCTTATGATAGCTACCTTGGTCTTCTTCTTTCTCTCAATTTTATATTTCTAGATGTTTACTTGAATTTATCACTAATATAAAAAAATAAATTGGGCTTAAATAGACAGGATTTGAGATATCGGATACATTAGAATTTTCATTTAATAAATTGATGCAAATGGTACAAAATTTATAAATATAATGTCTTACAGATTAAGGAAAATCACTTCAACATTATTACTTCCTATACTCGCTCAAGGAGCTAAGAAAAAGTAATCTTAGTTTTTTTAATCATCAAAAATTCATGCTTTAGCTATGGAAAAGAGATATTAGGAAGCAGTTCTTAAGCTTGCATAACACAATTTCTCTTGTATAAGCATGAACTTATGAGTTTTACACTTAAATCCCAATGAAGATTCCTGTATATGGTGCTTAAGACATGCACATGCTTATGCTTGTGCCTTGAGAGAAGTGGATGAGTTTTCTTTTGGATAACACAAAGAAGATGCCTTGAAAGTTATTTTACAACACTTGAGAAGGGGGTAAAGAAAGAGCAGGTACCTAAAAAACTTTATTTTATGAACTCAAAGTATCATATCAATGACTTGAGAATGTCGCTGTTAAAGATATTTGAATGAAATCCATGTATTGGAATAGAATTAGCATTTTTATAAGCTTTTGAAGTGGATAATCTTAAGATATACGTTTAATCTTTGTTTCTACCGCATGAATATAGTTATTTCACTCTTTATAGAGTTATAAATTCTTATTAAAAATGAGAGCATGACCAAATCCTCGTACCATATGTGAACATGGTAATAAAAAAATTCATATTCTCTTTGGTTGCATAATCGACCATTATTTTATTTTGGGTTTTATCGTATTTGCTTATGGCTAAGCATTCCATATAAAAGGATATCGTCATATCTGAAGGGTGTGAGGTATGGGAATTGTTATGAACATGAAATTCAAAATTGAGAAATTTAATCAATCATTGGGGTTTGTAAAAATCTAATCCAACAATGATTTGAGAAGGGATACATATGGTGTTCTAATATGTCAAAGACAACATACTCTACTTACAAGTATTTTTATAGCACCCAGTTGAAAAAAAAAATGCATCCATGTCATACTAATTGAATTATGTCATAACTCAAATCTTCATTAATGTTCTATGCATTACATGAGCAAATGATCAATATGAGAGTATTTATCTAATGATGAGGAGTTGAACTTGAACAATACTTGAATTTTGAGTATTAGTACTTTTGGCCTATAGATACAATTTGCAGAACTATTTGTGAGACCTTTATATTATTGATATAAGCTTCTAGATTTTTAGTACATTGTGAGTGCATAAGAAATTTTTTTTTTTTTACATATGTATGGGTGAATGAAATTTTATTTATTTAAGTCACTTACATTTGAATTAAGAAAATAAAATTTTATTCACCCATCCAACCTTTTATTCATGTGTTTGCATTTAAGCCTTTTCTAGCTGGTTCATTACAAGAAAACTTTTACATATGTACTTTATATTACAAGAAAATTGAAATATATGACTTTCATATCCATTTTTTATAAAACTAATTGCATTTAAACTGACTCAATTAAATGGCAAAATATGATTAAAACTGTCTGAACAATAACAGATTTATACAAATAGAAGTTATAAGAAACTTGATAGCTTTCTTAACAATCAAAACAAAAGCTAAAGACGAAATGAAATACTTTTTTAAATGTTTTAAGGATCAAAATAACGGCAATCATTATCATTATCATTATTTATTTACCGATCAAAAAGAGAGAATTCATATATCCACAGCAGTTCTACAAAAATTGCACACCTCATAGAAAAAACCTAATACATTTCCATTGCATAACTACAACAAAAACTTGAAGATCTGTCCCGTCCATTCAAATTTTTTATTAAAGGTCTTACTGGTCGAAGAGGGAGGCCAAGAGGATTCAGTGTGCATTTTGCTGCAGATATATTCCAACTTGGAGGATGGTGATATTTGCATGTAGTGCCAAATTTGCATTCTCCTGTTCTCATGTAAAATTGACAGTCAGGTTTGCCAGGTCTGTGAGGGAGACCCTGCTCTATCTGAGTACTAGTTGAAGGCCCGACAAAAGAAGTTACAAAGGGATAAAAACCGGAGTAAGCTGGCGTAGAGGAAGACAACTGAGAAGGCTGCCCAAAAAGCGGTCCTGCTTGAGTAGATTGCTGAGAGCCATAAGAAGTTGCTTCGCCAAGTTGGCTCTATCTCATCAAATCGGCAACAGAAAGAAACATATTAAACATTTTATTTCTTGCATCACAAGAAGGAAACAAAACATTGAGTACAAACCTGATAAGGACTCCAATCAGATATAGGAAGAGCCTTGGGTGAAAACAGCATGGTGCCATATGAACTTGGCATGTATGCACTAGACAAAGCTGAAAAAGCTCTCCCAGCCTGCCAACTACCAACCACAGGAAACTGCTGAGGTGCAGCAATCAATGGAGGTGACACTATTGGATAAAACAGAGGTGCAATGGATGATGGAGAAACACTAGTAGGCTGTGGGTGATGAAATTTACAAGTTAACCCAAATTTGCATTTCCCAGTCTTCATGAAATATGAACACTCTTCCTCATCCTGCATCTCGTATTCCAACGTATCGGTTAGAAAATAAATGCCCCAAGTTTCACATAATGCAATTTAATAAAACAGAATTTAAGCTAAAACATTTAAATGAAACATCATTGAAAAAGTGAAGACTAACAGGACGTAGCGGATATCCGTAGTAATTCAATTCGACTGGTTGAACAGATCCGTCTCCTTGTCTCGGATGGTGGTATTTGCATGAGGAACCAAATTTACAAGTCCCGGTCTTCAAGTAATACTGCAATATGAGAAAATTCAATATTTTATAGCAAAAAGGATGAACTTTTCATCATTGCCTTCAACATTAGAGAAATAAAAAAACTTAAAAAACTCATTCAAATCAAAAGTTTATGACCCTGCAAGCAGTTCACAGGCTGCCACATTGTTCGATTACAGCAAAAAGAAACAGCAATACCTCACAAGAGGGCTGGTCATAGCGTTCCGGATACTCTCCACCTACCTGCTGAAACTAAGAAACGATAGCAACTTTAACAGCAGCTAAATATTCACCTTTTTAAGCATCAAGAACTCAACATTTCACATCAATATAATCATAAAGATCTACAAAAAAATACTTGTTACAGATATGCACACAAGTTTAAAACAAAATCTTGGCATCCATCAAGAAAAAGTTAAATACTATAAAATTTTGAAAATTCTCACAGTAGTGCCGCGATCAAGAGGATGATTGTAGCGGCATCCCTCACCATACCCACAAGTGCCAGTTCGCAAATAATAAGAACAATCCTTCTCCCCAGGCCTCTCTGGAAAAGCCGAGCTCCAGCCGCCGATGCGATTCCCGCCATCCCCACCATCAAGTTCCAAACGCCACATGGATTCTACGGCAAAGCAAATATCACAGTTACAAAAACATAAAATCACATCTGCTCAGCTAAATTCTCAACAAATGCGAAGCTGAGAACCCTAAGAACCCTTCGATCGGCGCAATCACGGAACGCCGATCCAAATGACACCAATGAAAAATAGGGGAGAAATAGAGAGATTGGAGAAGGAAGCATGGCGGATGTGATTACCGCAGAGTCCGCTGTCCGGATTCGTGCGTGGACCATCGCTGTCGTACGGATTCATGCCGCTGACCGCCGGAAAAGGCGGCAGAAGCTCGCCGGAACTCAGAGAAGTTCGGGTAAATGGAGATAGGAACGTGTATTCGATCCTCTAATCTTCTTCTTTAAACTACGCTTTCTCTTCGTGCTGCTTCGTCTTCTCCCGTTTTCAAAGTTGCTTTTCTTTTCCGTTTTTTTTTCGTCCGTTGGTCTATATACCTGCCATGGAAAGCCATAAAACGTGCAATGCAGCAGAGAAAGGAATTTCTGTGGGAAATAATAAATAAATACAGATTTTAAGTGAGATTTTTAATGGGGGATGCTAATAATAACCCTTTGTGTTAGAGAAAATAACGAGAGTAACACTGCGCGGGGCCGGGCCGAGTGAGATAGTGTGTCAATTGGACACTTGGAAGAATATTATTGGGAGGTGAGAAATTGGGTATTGTAGGTAGGGGCTTCGCTAGTCCAGCGGATGGGGAAACTGTCGGCAAAAGTATCCGCTGTAAGTCGCATGCTTCCCGCTTAAACTCGGCTAATAAAACCAGATTAAGCACATAATCTGAGGAAAAAATAAAAATTATTACGGGACATCACTGTCACTCTCTCAATTATTAACCAAATATGGTGTACTGTTTCGTGAGGTCTTTGATGAGTGAGAATGGAAGAAAAAAATGTTTGATGATTATAATTTTATATTTAAAAAATATACTTTTATGAGTTTTATATATTTAAATAAATTTAATATCAATTTTTTCTTGCAAAGAATATATATTTTTGTATTTTTAGAAGCTACAGTAAAATTGTGGAATTAAAATAAAATCCCATAATATTTGAAATTGCATAGCAATTTTATTTTGAAAAATGCTATGTTTACGTAAGAATATAAAATAAAAAATATTCAGGATAAATAAAAAAAATTTCTAATTTTTTTATATAATGCTTATAAAAAAGAACTAATAATCTACTTATATATTTAATTAATATATTATCAATTTATTTAGTATATATTAATGTGTAAGTATAGTAATATTATTTTATTTTATATCAAAAAAAATTTTAAATGATATTTTTATTTGATAAAATTTGTTGAACATAAAAATAATATGAGCTGGCAGCTCTCATTGAAATTATTAAATATAATGCTTAACTCACAAAATAATGTTATTATAATGGTTGGTCAAAATAATAATTAAAATTTTGCTTAAAAATTTATATTGTAAAATTTGTTGGTAGTTATTAAAAATTCATATTATAATGATGTGTTAAATCTTAATTTTATTAGTTTGATTTAATGGAACTTATCAATTTATTTTTATGAAAAATATTATACTTATACAAAAATATATATAAAAAAATATTTAGAACTAATAAAAATATATTTTCTTAAAATTTTTGCATGGGCCATACAAAAATAATATATTCAACTAATAATTATTTAACACATTGAATTTATGCATTATATATATATATATATATATATATATATATATATATATATATATATATATATATATATATATATATATATATATATTTTGATATATAACATTGTGTACTCTTTGTTTATTATTACATAATTACATTTATAAATCACATATTCAATCAATGATTTGTTATTTTGATTTTTTTATTAATTATAAGATATATTTCATTGATGAGTATTACTTAAATTCACAAGTTAATATACACTAAAATATATAGATGATGTATCATTCTAATATGTAAGTAATTATTAGTTGAATATATTTTTTGTGAGGCTTAAATATAAAAATAAAAAATAAAAATTTATTGATAATAAATATTTTTTTGTGTATTTTATTGTATAAGCATAGCATTTTTAATTATTGATACATTATAATTATGATAAAAAATCATTAGAAGAAACTCCATTTTGTACAATGATAAAACTCATTAAAATGGTAGATTTCCTCAAAGAGAAACTCTTTAGCAACAAGAAGGGTTTGGCATAAATTATTATTAAACGAACAAAATTAGCATAATTATACTTAAGAAAAGAGAAAAAAAGGTTTATATCTCTAAGAAAAGTAAACTTATGATTTAGATAATTTTTTGCTATAACCGAAAAGCCGAACGTTATCTTAATATAATGGATTTATATATTGATTCAATAAATTGCGTCATGTGTCAAAATCTAATGCTCTGATACCAAAGCGCAAGCAAGCCTTCGGATCCTTTTGTATGCGCCTTCTCGGCAAGCAATTGCTGGTACCGTCAGACATCCTCTGTGACTTCCCAGCCGAATGAAAGCATTCTTCGCTGGCTTGGTTGAAAAAGTTGTGCGAGAAATTAAAGCTGCTGAGACTCTGCAGCTCGCAGATTCCCTTCGGAACCTCCCCCTTGAGCCTATTGTGGGACACGTCAAAAACCGTCAGATTGCTGAGCAATCTTGCTTCAGCCGGCAAGCAGCCGTCCAATTCGTTGTTCCTTATGACGAACTCGTCCAGGTTCGCCATCCCTCCAATGCTCGCCGGAATTCCGCCGGTGAGATTGTTGTTGGCGAGGACGGCGACCGACGCGGCGGAGTTTCCGATGTTCGCCGGCAGGGTCGAGTTGAACCGGTTGTCGTTCAGGAAGATGGCGTCAAGTTCCTTGTCGAAGAGGCCCGGCGGCAAGGGCCCGTCGAAGCGGTTGAACCGGAGGTCGAGGTACCTGAGGGCCGGCATTTCGAGGACGGCGGCGGGGAAGCCGCCGGCGAGGCGGTTGTTGCTGACGTCGAGCTCGACCAACCGCCGCAGGCCGGCGAAGCTCGCCGGGATCACGCCGCAGAAGCGGTTGGAATTCGCGTGGAAGACTGCAGCGTCGGCGAGGAGGGCGATCTCCGCCGGGAGGAAGCCGGCGATGTCGGCGCCGTTGAGGTCGACGGCGGAGACGACGTCGAGGTCGGGGTCGTCGGGGGACCGGGAACAGAAGATGCCGTTGTAGGAGCAAACGTTTGGGCCGATCCAGTTGCTAGTGAAGTTGTTGGGGTCGGAGTGGATGGCCTTCTTTAGGGCGTCGAAGGCGGAGAACGCGTTTCGGAGGCTGGAGGATGGGAATTCGGCCGCGAATTGGACTTCGAATATAGGGGTGGAGAAGGAGTCGAGCTGACGGCGGGCGATTGATGATGATTGGTGGTCGGTGAGGGAGTGGGAGAGGGAAGAGAGGAGGAGAAGGGCGGGGATGAGAGTGGGAATAGGGCTCACCATGATGATGGAGGTCTTCATGTTGGGACTTCAAGGCTTCTGAGAGACGGGAAATAGGAGAGCTCGAGTTTTGAGAATAGGAGGTGGCACTGCTCTATTTCTGGAGTTCTGTTTGTTTGCTCTTTTGGCGGCTAGAGCTGCGGTTTTAAACGGGCGGCGGGCAAATTTCTTAAATGGCACAAGTTTGTTTGGGCTTCTTTCACCGTTTCAGAAAGTGAGCCGATAGTGATAATCTTTTTTTTTTCTTTTAATTTTTTTGGATACCCAAATTAAATTATTTTATAGTATTGCTATACTTACACACATTCACATATTAGTATACACTAAAATATATAGATGATATATTAATTTAATGTGTAATTAAATTATTAGTTGAATGTACTTTTTGATAAGATCTATATATAAAAATTACAAAAAAAAAATTCTAATTAATCCTGAATACTTTTTGATGTATATTCTTGTGCAACCATACCATTTTCCATTTATTTTATAGTATGTCTTTCTTCAAAATTATGGATCTACTTCAAATGAAACTCATCTAATTTCAATATATATATATATATATATATATATATATATATATATATATATTAATATTATATTCAAAAGTTTAAAAATTTTGATCTCCTAAAAATAATGTCTTCAAGATAATTAATTAATTTTTAATTGTTTATTGCAATAAATTTTCTTAAATACATTTTGTGATTCTAAATTTTTTTTCGGTTGGTTCAATATTGCAAGTATAATGACCAGCAACCATCAACCTTCTAGTGTTATAACTCTTAAATTAGTTAATTATAAGTCGAATATATTATTTATATTCAAATAGAAGTTTGTTGAAAGCTTTATGGAATTGCTTATATATTTTACAATAGGGTTGATAGTTCAAATGATTCTATGAATTTTATTTATAGGTGAAACATAGTGAAATTATAGTTAATAATGCAACAAATTTCAAACAAATTCAGGTGGTTGCTGTTCCTAGTACAAGTAAAAAGTCTACTACTAAGATATTTAAATCTGGATCTAAGTAAGATACACCATTTTACATCTGTTCCCATAAACCTTTTAGAATGTGATACAAGTTTAACAAATATTGTTTGACTTGTGAACAAATTAGATAATAGACAACTTTTGTTTGACAATTTTTAAAGGCTCATTGGCAATGGAGCCAATGAATTCTCCATATATGAGCTTATTAAGTTTGTCTAAATGCCATAGTTGTATGCTTGCATTTTAGGATCTTTCTCCTTCTTTGTTTTTATTGAACTTTTTATATAATCTAAACTTATAATATGACAGAGTTGTATGCCATACATGAACTTTTTATATAATCTAAACTTATTCTAACAAGACTAGTAAAAAAAATTTGGAATAAAAGTCTTAATCAAAGTATAAACACAAGGTACATAATAATGTGTCTCTATATCATTAGGACATTCTTAAATGATAATATAATACTAAGACAATGTACCTTGGTTAATACTGACAAATTCATAATAAATTAAAACTAATTCTCTAATATATTCTGAAAAAGTTAAGTCATAATAAAATAACTCTATCTCACCTTCAAAACACCTGCATGCCTCCGATAAAAAAGGATTAAGTCACACGTAGTTTTAAAAAATGAAAAATAAGCAGAGCTCAATGGGTTGTCCACAAAGAGAGAAGAAACAATCAAAAGAAAAAGGAAAAAAATAGCAAAAAATGGGAAATGAACTCTTCAAGTCTTGATTTACATGGCATTAAATGTACTATTTATGAATTTTCTTGCATTTGTTTTTCTATTGTTTATGACAATAGGATTTTGTCTTCCCTGTTATAGATCATCAATCTTCATTAGACATCAATTTCTAAAATTAAAACTGTTTGGTAGCATCTCATCATTTGAAGATATAATAAGTAAAATGAATAACAAAACTTAAAAGACCTAATGAGTATAAAAACTATCGACTTAATCTAGTAAACTATAGGAGATAAGCCTATAGAAACTAGAAGAAGCAACGACTGAGTCATTCTCAACTAGACAAACCTAAAGCAAAAACACAAATTGATAGATTTATCAATCATTTGGAACATGTTAACTTAGCAGGATTCAAGTACATCTCAATAGTCAAAATTTCAAACTCATACTAATTTACATTATACAGGAATTGGACAGAACAGCCATCTTGTAGTAGCAGTAAGCATAATAACCAATGGAGACATTTGAAATTTTATTTGAAATTAATTCACCTTCTAACCTTATAAATATGTAATAAACCATTGATCATAACGAATTTCACCAGAATCTCAAAAATAAATAGCAAAATTTCAAGCAAATGTCAACATAGTCAAAACCAATTCTCTCCAATGAATCCACCAGCAGAAAATATTACTCAGAACCAACTATTTTGACCAAGAGAAAGTGGAAAATAAATTTGCGTAAAAATAGCAAAATATAAAGTTAAAATGACTGAAATGTTATGGTTATATTAAATTTCATATTTCAGAAGTAATCAACTTGCTTTATTTCCTGAACAGCAAAAGATGAGAAATTATAGGAAACATTCATCTCCAAGAGATTCTAGACTCTTGAGAAGACATGTGATTAAATTTGTGCTGATAATGCTGAAGTTTATAATTATGCAATTAATGAATGTGCAACAATGATGATGTTTTTGAGACATCCAAGACAGTGCATTTTTTCAGCCTTTTGCACTTAAATACTTTATCCAAAAGAGTTAGAAGTTAAATTGAAAAGGATGGAATAATGGATGCGGCTATTTAGTGAAGTCTCAAGATGTCTTTGCCATTTGGAAAAGGGACTATGGTGAACAAGTGATACTGCACCTTATTGGGCATGGAGTATCTTAGTGGATGTGGAATCAGCGATTTGGTTTTGATAGTCTTTAGGACTTGTCAAAAATTTGGAATGCATAGGTCAACATGTTATTTTAATTGTGAGCATCTTGATCAATTTTTTGGAAATTGAGAGGCACTGGTTATTAGTTGGTGTTGTTATTTGTAACAGTAGGATTCTTTTTTAAGTATCTTATAAATTTTTTTATGTACTTATATATATTAATGAAGTGATGCTAGTGTGTACATCTCATTAACTTTATTTTTATTTTTCTTAATAATAAAATCAATATAACATATTTTAGTTATACATAATAATATTAGGAGGCTTTGTTTAGTTGTTCAACAAGATGGACTTAAACCGATAACAATAAGCGTGTTGCCATAAAAAATTATCACCTGATTATCTAGTTTCAACTTATATTGACAAGCGCCTAATTTTAAATATTGTTGATGCATTCAATTAGTACTCTAGTACGAAGGTGATTAATGAGACTAAAAAAGGTATCAAAATCTTATGTTATGCTTAGATTAGACAACCAATTTGATTAATGTGATTAACAGTATCCATGTTGGTAGGATGAAATGGTTGAGCGCTTCTAGAGTGTTGTGTGACCTGAATATGTAACAACTCAAGGCTGTTGCCCTAGTCAATTATGACTAAACCAAGTTCTAATTTTGATTCTATCACTCTTAATAAGTTTTTAGGACCGCACCATAACGCTTTGGTTCAAATCAGGTGTTAAATGGAACAAATCCTGATTCTGAGAATTTCAAGAACTCTGGAATTTGACCTATCTAAATTGGCCTCAAATCAAAAATCGGACTTCATCATTGTGCTCATCACTTCCAAATTAGCTAGGGGTGAATTATTGAAAAATTTTAGAAGTCACTTAATTATTTAATTTTAATTAAGAAAATTGAATGTAATAATTAAATAATTATTTATTTATCTTCCTTCTAATGGCTCCGTCACCCGCGCCGTTACCTTTCCTGCGTCCGCCGTCTGATCTTCGTCTGATCAAACGGAAGAACTGAACCCACTGTCCCCTCCCCCTCTGCGCACGCGGCGTGTGTCGCTATCGCCGCAGTCCATGGCCAATGCCGCGTGCAAGCAGCTTCATACGCTCCACTATCACCCCCATTAATCCCCCATCTGTTAACTTAAGGTGTTTCGCACAATCGAGAGTCTTCTGGAAAGCTCGAGTGATCTCCTCCATCTTCCTGCAACTTTCAGCCACTCATCCAAGTACCCCTCGATCTCCCCTCCTTTTTGTTTGATTGACTCCATTTCAATTCGTAATCTTATTTCATGCATATGATTGGCATTTGAGTGGATCCAATCGAACTTAGATGAGTTCGATCGATCAAATTTTAGCGGTAGTCCACAGTAGGGTATAGTACTTTGTAGCCGTCCCCGTAGCATAGGATATAGTGCTCACTGTTACTCCTCTTATAGGTCATCACTACCCTCAACCCACCCACCGTTGGGAAGAGCGTTGAGCTCTTCCTGTTGCCGTGCGGGTCGTGCGCCATCGATGCCGACAAGGGCCTCAAAAGGCGAGCCATGGGAGAAGCCATTCGGCTTCTTCGCAATTCCTGTCGGGACGAAGCCTACGGGTCCCACCCGATCGAGCTGGCACCACACGGTGTCGTCGTGTGTCTCCCTCTGTCAACCCCCGAAGACCGCGTCGTGGGTCTCGCCTCTCAATTGTTCTCGGCCTGCCAGGTCAGCACTGGGGCCCTTAACCATCATCTGTCGAACTGTGGTTAAGCCCCATCCATTCGCACGATCATTCTGTAGGTCTTACCCGCTGTTCTGTGCGGCCCGCCACTGCCAGAACATGCACTATTTAAATTAACTTAAGAATGTCAATTAAATCAGTTAGATTAATTAATTCTAATTAATCAAATCTTCAAACTCTCATATCTTGCAATCTATTAATCTAAATATATTAAATATATATCTCATTTTAATCAAAAAAATGAGAGGAATATTATGATAGTGTTTAATTTTCATTTGGATGATTATTTATGTCACTGACATTTATGACCCTTAACTAATGACCTAATTAGCCCTAAGCTTCAAATGACCATAACTTTGCACTCTTAGCTCCAAACATAGGCAAGTTATATCTTATTTTGCTCAGGAGGATGCTAAGAATATTCATATAATATTAAATTTGTTATTTGGAGTGTAGTTTTACTAATGACCTTTATGTCCCTCTCTTAATTACCCTTAAACCCTACAAACTTCATTTGACCATGACTTGATAATTTAAACTCTAAATTAGGTCATCCAATATACCATTATGATCAGGAGATCCCAAAGATCAGTAAATTGTAAAAATAATTAGGATTTGGTATTAGCTTTCTTAATTAGCCTTAATTATCTTAAAACTTGATTAGTGCATCACTTAATCAAATAAAGTTCAAATTGGGTCTACTCTTAGTCATAGTATAGTGTATTATAGGAAAGCTATAGCCACTGAGTTTTCTGAATTTGTACATCATTTTAAAAAGTTAGTTTTAAACCTTTCCTAAAACCCATTAATTACTCTCTTAGATCACAATATTATTTTGGTCATAACTTAGCCAAATAATATCTGAATTTAGTGATTTTAGATTCTATAGAATCCTTAGACATAAAACAATATAAGTGTAATTAAATTTTTGTATTTCCTTAAGCAAAATTACTAATTTGTCCCTCATAAGCTAAAATCTTAGTTTCAGCTCATAAGGCCTAATCCTTATCTAATTTAGGTGTACTTACTGTCTATCTTCATATTAAATAGTAAGTAACAATTTGGAATTAATAAATTTTAAATTAAATTTTAATTTAAATAGTTGCATTTTAGACCCTTAAGTAGGGGCAAAATGATTATTTTTGTTCAAAATTAGGTTTTAGCATTCTTAAGCCTTGGAAACCTGAATTAGTTATTAAAATCAGTAAAACAAGTGATTTGGAATCATTATTAACTTATTTAAGTTTATTAAACTAAATTTTCAATGAAACTCATAATTCTTCCTATAATAGGATTCTTCATTAAACCCCAGGAAATTTTCTTATGATTTAGAAGTAAATTTAAATTAGAGTTCATTCATTAAGTAAACGTGTTACTCAATAGATAAAATATTGGTTTATTAGTTTATAAATTTCATCATTTATTTTGATTATTTTATATTTAAACCCTAGTCTAAGTTTAAATATCAAATTTATTAAGCTTAACTTTGCTTAATTAAAAAACCCTAATTATAGTATGTGAGAGTTGGGATTGATTACTTACCCTTAGTCTTTAGAACTAAAGATATTTGAAGACTAAAATATGAAGAAACATAGACTCAATTCATTCTATTATTCTACCTTTACAATGAAAGAAAGCATAAATAAATAGCTTATAGATGTGAGACAAATTCAAAATGGTACATTATCCCCAGATAGAATTTCCCTTACATGGAAAGTGAATATACTACATTGCTATAATCACTCCTAAAACAATTATAATAAAGGCTTTACTAATTTATGAAGTGAATATACTACCTTGTTAGAATTACTCATAAATCAATTATAATAAAGACTGTACTAATTTATGGAAGTAAAAAGAGTATGCTAAATAGGGAGAGGAAGGGGCGGCATGGGCTTGATTTTTAACACTCCCCCTTAAGCCGCATTGTAGATATTAATCATTCCAAGTTTTTTATGTCAGATCTTCGAAGTTAACTCGAGCAAGAGCTTTTATGAGAATGTTAGCTTTTTGACAGTTTGTCGGAGTATAGCTGACTTTGAAAACTCATTCTTCAATCTCTTCCTTAATAAATTATCGATATAATGGCTTACTTCAATCATGATGAATTAGATTCTTAGTGATACTGATGGCAACTTGATTGTCGTAGTATATGTGGTGTCTCAGTGCTCCGTCATGGTCCTGTTAACTCATAAGTTAATATGATTATAATGGATGGATTACCAAATGACAAGATACTTATTTATAATTAGATTATGTACTCATCATAATCCATTATAATTAAAGACTTTGTAATTTCAAGCATAAATCACTAAATGAAATATTCATGAAAACAGAGTGCAGAAACAAAATGGTAAACATTCATCCAGTACAATATAAAAATCCAGACATTCAATTCATAATAAAGTAAAGCAGCAAAATATAAAGTTTTAACCCGTCTTATTACAACATATTAAAATAGTTTAGCAGAAATGAAACATAAAGACACTTAGCCTCACAAGCAGAATGAAAAGAGAACAAAATTGTAACAGCTCAAACTCTTAAGCACGAAGGTATTGTCCGCTTTGGCTAAAAAGGCCTCACGGTTTTGCCCTCAGAAGATAACTTATTAGCAGGTCACCCATCCTGGGAGTGCTCCCACCTGAGCATGCTTAACTTTGGAGTTCTTATCAGGAACTCCATCATTATATGAAAAGGCGCCTCGATGTTTAAGAGTTTCACTTATTAATACTTAAGTGGGTCATCACAATCTCCCCAACTTAAGTAACTGACGTCCTCGTCAGTATCCACACACAGATCCAAGAACTATCCATTGGGTAGATAGGACTAGAGGTGACTCCTACAGGCATAAGAGGTACCCACAACCATGTAGCACCTTAACCATCATGAGTTTAAGAGGCTGCTCACATAAAGTGGTACTTTGCCATGTATGGCACTTAGCTCCTATCTGACACCCTATGATTTGCTCTGATACCATTTGTAACAGCCTAAATTCTTAAGCACCAAGGTATTATCCGCTTTGGCTAGAAAGGCCTCACAGTTTTGCCCTCAGAAGATAACTTCCCAGCATATCACCCATCCTGGGAGTGCTCCCACCTGAGCACGCTTAACTTTGGAGTTCTTATCAGGAACTCCACTGTTATCTGAAAAGGCGCCTCGATGTTTAAGAGTTTCACTTATTACTACTTAAGTGGGTCATCACAAAAATTGCTAAGTGCAGCGCCCCGCCCCGTCGCCGCGCGCAAAAGAATTAAAATTATAAATTAGGCGGCGGAGTGGTGCACCACTCGGGGAGGAATACCCCGTCTCCCCGAATAGCTGAACACTAAACGCATCTGAAGGGCTGCTGACTCAACCTCAAGGTGGGTTGAGAGCTAATACTTAAGATAAGTGTAGTATCATTATCCTAAGTATTAGATAAATACATATATTAGATTTAGAATACAATAGGAATCCAATATATGTATAAGATATCAGCATTTCAAATATACTGATCACATCACAATACTAAGTATAAGTAGTATAGTATAGAGTACGGAAGCTTAAAGCATACATCCAGATACATTCATCACAAAAATAGTATGAAAATATTCATCTTAGAAAAGAAAAGAAAGTACATCCAGAATTATTACAAATATTTACTGAATAACAGACATAAAACTAAATACTGAACTGAAAGTAAACTAAGCAGCTGAAGAAGAGTCCGCTAATGCTCCACGGGCTCCTCCTGGCTCAATATACTGCTCAGGATCTAGCAAATTACCAGATCCCAAAAATACCTCATGTTAGACAATAACACATCGAAACTATTCTAAACAGTTCTAATTATTTACTTAACATTTACATAACATGTATAAAACTGCAAGAAAACTGTTACATATCTGAAAATATAAAACTGTATAAAACTGTACAAAACTGAAGTAAAATAAAATAAAACTGAACTATCACTGAATATTGAAAGTAAATCAAAAACAGTATTGAATCTAAAACTGAGTAACCATCTGTAAACTATGCTGTATGTCACTGAAACGGTGCATCGGAATATGCCTCAATATGGTATGCTACTGATATGCTACCAAAATATCACTAAACTGTAATGAGCAGTACGATCCAATATCTACATACACCCTGTTGGGAATACTGTTTATTGATGACACTGATGCATCCAGAAATTTCCTCGTCAATGTATGCAACATTTTGTAACTCATAGATCATCACTGATACTTATACATCATTCTGATTCTCATACATTATTCTGATATTCACACATCATGATTATGCTCATGCTCATGCTTCTAAACTATATGAGATAAATTCAGAAAATACTTTAAAATTTGATAATGAATCCAAAGTCTCCATTGTGTAGAATCCTGCTAAAAGGATTCTGACTCATAAGATTCTAACTGTGGTAATTGGTTAACATTGAGAGTTTACTTAAAAATCATTAGCTGGAATGATTATATACACATATTTAACATATTTGTAAGAAATGTAAATTTAACTCTTAGCTTGTTTAAACTGCACTTATCGAAGCGCACTACGATAGGAGGCAGAACCTGGTCACAGTTTATATCTCAAGCTAAGCCGTTAAATGCCCTAATTATAAGCATACTTAGTGGTCTACGCAAAGTGACTTAAGATACTTAGTTTGCTTAAACTGCACTTATCGAAGCGCATTACGATAGCAGACGAAACCCGATCGCAGTTTACATCTCAAACTAAGGATCCTGTTGTAACAACCCAGATTGTTACCTTAGTCAATTAGGACTAATCCGAGTCTTAAGACTAATCATAAGTGCTAATTAGGTCAAATGGAGTCAACCTCTAAGACCTAGTTCAAATCAGGAGTCAAATTGATCGAATCATAATTTCTGGAAAATTCAGAAACCCTAAAATTTGACCTATTTAAATTGACCTCGGATTGGAAAATGGATTTCGCCATTGCGCTCATTGACCTCAAGTTAGCTATGGGTGAAGTTTTCATGTCAATTGGAAGTCGTCGAAAATTCGACGAATATTTTATTAATATTTAAATGCCCGGAAATCGAGAAATTAAAATACTCGTATGATCAAAAATCCGACCTCACCGTTGCATTCCTCATCTCTCAATTAGCTAGGGGCGATTCTTTGAAAAAATTTTAGAATGCATTTATTTAAGTAATAAAATTTAATTTAAATTAAATATTAAAATGGAGTTAACGGCGCCGTCAACCAAATAGTGATCGCCGTCCACTATACTCGACGGCGTCATTCTTTTCCGTCTGATCCGGCGAACAGATCCGAACCGTCTGATCAAGCTGAATCATCGTCCTCGGCTCCTTCGCGCGACCCGCCACGCGTCGGGCGTCCCCTGGGGCCGCCGCGCCCGACCAGCCAGCGTCCAGCCCCGCTTCGGAAGCTCCGTCGGGGGCCTTTAAACCTCAGTGGAATCTTCCATCCCGCTCGACTAACCTCCCGAAGTCACGCGAACCCCAAATCAAGCTCCTGCAAACTGAGGCCGTCGAATCCAGGTACTGCCTAAACCTTCCATTTTTTTGGCTTGATCTTTAGGATGTGTGTTCGATTATTGCTATTAGGAGCTAGATTAGGCTTTGACCGGACTCGATCGAGTCCGAACGAGTTCGAAGCGTCTCGGGGTTGGGCCAGCCCGACCCGACCCGCTCCCTCGGGCGTGCGTCGCGAGTGGGGCCCGCGCCCAGTCGGCGCGTCAGCGCGGTCTCATCTGCGCCAGTGGTGGGGCCCGCGCGCAGCTCCGTGTCCAACGGAGAGCCGCCAAATGTCCCGTGGGTCCCACGTCCTCAGCCTGCAGCCAACCAGGTCGCGCCACCTATCGCCATGGGTCCCGCCTCATTAAGATCATGCAGAGAAAGAATTAAGTAAAATAATATATATATATAGAGTAGATAAATTATATACGTACATTAGTATATAATGTTATAATTAGAGTAGATAAATTAACACTAAATTAATCCTAATTTAATTATAATAGAATTATAAGGTCAGTATAAATATATGCGCTCAAAAAAAAAAAAATGAATATATATATATATATATATATATATATACTTAAATAGTCAAATATATATATATATATAAATAAGTTTCACCTCAAACCGAAAATAACGTATAATCATTTAATTAAAATAGAAATTTATGACTATTCTTAGGATTAGTTAATAAGTAGACTGTAATTAATATTTAGTTAAACAGGCTTAAGTTAGTTTTTAAACAGAAATTTTAGGGATTTATCATTAGCTAAATTATATGATATTCAAGCAATAAAAATATTTAATAATTATGAAACTAATATTAAGTAATATTTAATTTTTAAACAGTCAAAGTTTTATAATATATATATATATATATATGAAATCTGTTAAATTAAAGATAGTGAAATTAAATAATTACATTATGATAAACTAAAATTAAAAATTTAAGGAGTTATATTAAATATGATAAATTAAGTTAAATAACTTAAATTTGCAAACTAAATTATGTATATATCTCCTAATCCATAGGTCAAATCAAAAAAAAATATGTTTTAACAGTAAACTAATATATATATATATATATATATATATATATATATATATTTATTTATTTATTTATTTATTTATATATATTTATGTAGGTAATGAACAGAAAAATTTATAATAAAATTATTAGTGTAAGTAATTAATTAGTATTAGAAATTGATAATTATTAGTTAATCAAAATATTTAAATTAATTAAATATAACGTAATGTTGACATTTGATTAATTAATAATTAGTAGCAAATTAGTATTCAACTAATTGAAGTTAATAATTATAAATAATCAAATAACAAGAGTAATTATTATGTAATTAATAATTAAATTTTATTTAAATTACAGATTAATTAAGAATTAGTGATTTCAGAATTTATATATATAATTTTAAGAATGAACAGTAAATTAATTTAATTTGAATAAATGAATAGTAAATTAATATAAATTGTATTTTTGAATAGTAAAACTTAAAATTTTAATAACTTTTTGTAGGATGATCCAAACATAGCAAATATAAGTCTTAAAATTCTCAGAAAAATAAATAGAATCAAATGGCGTAATGCAGAATTTAGTTTCGGGGTACGCATAACAAAGTAGCATTTTATGACCTCTTTAGGACCCATAACTTTTTACCTAGTTATCAGAACATAGTCAATATGGGTCTTAAAATGCTCAGGAGAGCGGCCCCATCACCACAGTAGTATTAGTTTTCTCATTTGGTCATCGGGATAAAAAGTCAACCCTCAAATTTAGAGTTGATTTTAGTGAAAAATGACCAAATTACCCCTATAATTCAAATGACCATAACTTGGTCAATTCAACTCCGAATTCAAAAATTCAAGATGCTAACTAGTTTATAATTTCAATGTTACCAATAAACTGAAATAACATTTAGGTTATGAATACTAAAAATTTAGAAAATGACTAAAATACTCCCAACCTTAGTTAGGTCATAACCTGACCATTTAAGGTTCAAATTGGGTCTACTCCCTACCAGCATATCTAGTACATTATAGAGAAGCTATAGAAACTAAGTTTGCTAAAATTGGACTTCAAACGAAAAAGTTCGATTTTTGTCACCCGTTGACCGACTCGAATTTACCAAATTGCCCTTCAAACTTAAAACGTCCATAACTTAGTCAATCGACCTCAGAATGCAGTGGTCTTGGACTCTATGAAATCCTTGAATAATAACCTACAATAAACTGCATAAAAACTTAGTTTTAGATGGAGTGAAAATTACTTAAATGCCCTTAAGATAAAAACCTTAATTTGGACCTGTAGGACCCGCTTCCTGTCCAAATTGAACATATTTACTGTCTATCTTCAAGTTAGACAGTAAAAAATCATATGGAAAAAAGAAACTTCAATTTGGACACTTAAATCAAAAGTTGACTTTTCGGACCCTTAAGTATGGGCAAAATGGTCCTTTGGCCCAAAATTTAGGATAAACACTCCTAACCTTTAATTAGTCCTTTAAAACACTTCAATTAATATTATAACCCTATTAGTGGCAATTAAGTAAGTAAAATTATCAGTTAGGTCAGATTTTAGAATTTTCCTAAGTCTTTAACCCTACTCCTTAAGGACCCTTCCTGAGACTAGGACTAGATCATATGGTTGATTTCATTCATTAAAAAATGAGGTTTTTCAATGAATAAATCATTGGTTTTATTAGTTTCTAGAATTTTCAACTTATTTTAATTATTGTATCTTTTAATCTTAGATCTAAGATAGAAGATTCATCCTATTAAGTGTGATTACTTAATAGGGTTGGCCTAAATTATTATATCACTTTTAGAATTAAACTTAGATATTAGGTCTTATCCCTTCTGGATTATATGATTAAGCCCAATCTCATGGCATTTAATCCATAATCTATAGTTTAGTAATTTTTAGTTAGAACGTCTAAATTATCAATTAGGTCGTAATGATTTGTTACTTAACTTTTATAGTCGACTTTGATTTAGTATATTAGGACCTAGCTAGTCCTGATATTTTGTAACTTGTAAGAATGAATTTCTAAGTTACACTTGATATCTAGGAAAATGGTGATCCTGAACTTGTGTAATTTGGAATAGTTAGAACGGATAATAGAAAATAGATGGTATCACCATATTAATAGAGTCCCTTGCTTATTTTGATATTTTGTGCTACGCATTCTTTGTATATTTGAGCCTACTTCCTTGGACATTTCATATAAGATAATTTTGTGCATGAAAATGAAAACTTAGAATAATAGGATAATAGTTGCCCTTGGGTCCGGTTTGTGGAGATTATGGTGCACATTTACCCGATGGACAGGGGTAAGGTGAGATCAGGATGCCTAACATTCTCATTGAGGAGAGTGTGTTAGGCTTGAGACCCGTATAGTCTTACAGATGTGTTTGACTCCTCAGTTGTTTCTAATAGTTATTCATAGAAACAAAAGTAAAATAACTAAAATATATTGAATAAATATTGTCTGCCTCTTCAGTCATGCAGTATGTTCAGCATATTTACAGATTGAGATGTATATATATATATATATATATATATATATATATATATATATGTGTGTGTGGGATAGTTTGGCCAAGTTTTTTGATATGGCAGTCAGTATACAGAGTTTGATGAGCAGTTTTAGTATTTAATTATATTTTAGCATTGCTTATTTAGTCAGCTATTTCCTTATACAGCTTATATATACAGTAGGATGTTAGATTTTGTTGCTATTTATATGTATCACTGCTGAGGTTTATTATTGTAATTTACATATTTCATTTGATTACCGGCATGTATTATGGTGTAGCATTTTTTTCCAGCATATGTTTAACTACTTATATTATATGCCCTGTTTTGTTTACCTCGCTTTTGAGGCATGTCTCAGCCTCCTTGTTTGAGTTATAAATATTATTTATAGCTTTTCCTCTTTCTTATTGTATTGCCAGTCGCTCCTTCATATATTATTGCTTAGGAAAATTGTGTAAAGTGGTGATATTATAAAACGTATAAAAATGTATCAGCCTAAAATGTACTTAAACAAATTGTCTAACCAGATTTTCTCTTTTTTGGCTGGGGCCCTACATTGTGAAATCGACAATGGCAGGCATAGAGCAGGTAGAGGATCCAGTACTTGAGGAGGAGCCTTACCTAGAGGAGGAGCAGCAGCTCGGACCAGAGCACATCTAGTCATTGGATTTATTTGTGAGGATGAGTGCATTTGCATTACTTTTTATTTGAACTTTAATTATTATAATAATATAGGTACCCTTGACTGTGCATTTAGACTTATATTCTGAGTTATATTTTGCACTGATGTTATATTATGATGCTTGGATGTCATTTATTGCTTTCGCCCTCTGTACATTTACTTATATAGTGACAGTTAGATTGATTCTGTGTTAATCCTTCCCTAATCAAGTGGATTGTAGAATTTATCCTAATCCAATGGTAAGTGAGGGGTTAGCCAGAGTGACACTCTACCCTTAACTTAATCCTTTGACAGATTAAGGGTACAGGGCGCCACACCTGTTCACTAATTGCAACACTCTTAATCTTAGAAGATTTACTTTAATGGGACTGTATTCGGCTAATCCCGCAGGATAGCACCTGGTCATAAGTCCACATTGGAGTGAATCAACCAATCTTGAATATTACTGAATTAATCCAGTAATATGGGTATACCCTACTATACCCAACCAACAATCTAAGTTCAGCAAATTCTATTTAATCGATAAGGATTTATCAAATCTATAAATCCTTACTCTAAATAGGTGAATCCTACATAATGCTCCAAGAATGTGATTAAAAGATCACTCAATGTAGGTTGCTACCACAATGAATAAGTCATATTCTAAGCAATTCAGTTGATTCATACCACAAGGTATCAAGTTCAGCTTCTAAGTCTATGAAGGATTATCTAAGCTCCTACCTCAATAGATTACAAAAGTTATTCATACCTCAATGTATCAACAATTATGGTCTTTAAATATTTTCAAAATGATCCTAAAGTAAGACCCTTAAGATCTCACTCTTCTACTTCTCAAGATTCACTTGTTATACTTAGGTTAAGGTGATCAAATCAGATGATTAAAATTCATTTGTTCCTTTCCTATTCTATAACTATGGGATAAAATCAAAGATCTTATTAGATTTAAATCATTGCATAAATCATTACAATTTTATTTCCATCTTATGCTAATTATCTTATATAAGAGAAAATCAAAGATCTAAAGTTTGGATTCAGATAGTTCAATCACACATATTCAATGTTATCCTTAGCACTTCTAATTTGATGATTTAAGATCAATACTCAATCAAATATATTATTGGAATAATGTAAATCAGATTCTCTTATAATCAAGTAGATTGATTAAATAATTAAGATTTAGATCTTAATCAAGATAAGTTATGGTTTAATCCCTAACGCTTCTATCATTAAGACCAATAGTTAATTTAAAGGTCAATGGCAAATCAATGTATTATTAGCATATTATTAATATCAACTTAGGTTTGGATTAAGTATCATCTACTTAATCAAGTTATAAAGATTCTCATGTTCAAGTGATCACATTTAAGTGTCCAAATAAGTGTTAAGGTTCTCTAATATACATCCTAAGTTCATAAGCACATATAGATGAAAAGGTAACATAAAATAAAAGGTGATTGTTGCTAATCCAAAATCTAAATCAAACAAAAGAGATTAGCACTTAATCATAATTCTAAAAGATCTAAGATTCATGCCATTTAGATTATTAAGGTATACCTAATTGATACAAGCATTAAAACTCCAGTACTTAGCATTTGGCATAACATGTATTTAACATGCATAGGTTTTGAGCACTTGATGAAATTGACAGAGTTTCAAATTCAATTTTCAAATAGAATTTTATGTAGTGTTCAATTTAACTAAACCCCACTTGGGTCCTAGGGGTCTTAAAATACCAAAATAATTGAGTTTTGACAATTTCAGCCAAAACTGGGCAGTTTTACAAAATCTAGGCAGTTTTCTAAGAATTCTGGAAAATTTGCAAATCAGGGCGTTGTAGCACGCTGTAGCGCTTTTCGCATGGTAGCTCCATTGTGCTGTGACTCGCTGCAGTCCGATGCAATCCGCTGCAATCTGCTGTGACCCGCTGTAACCCGCTGCAGCGCGCTATGGCGCGCTGTAGCGGTTCATTTTGCAAAACTATTGTTTAATTTTTTTATTTTGTCATTTTCTAATATCTGAAATATTTCTGCTAAGGTCCACTGCAGCGTGCTACAGCGCGCTATAGCGTCCCATTTTGCAAGTTATTGTTCAATTAATTTTTATGGTCGTTTCCTAAGTTTCGTGAAATGCCGCCGCAAACCGCTGCAGCGCACTATAGCACGATGTAGCCGTCCATTTCACAATTTTACTGTTCAATTAATTAATGTGCATTTTTCCTAAGTTTTCCTGTTCGCTGCAGCCCGCGGCAATTCGCTACAGCGCGCTATCTGCCGCGGCAGACGGTGATTTCGCCAGGTGCGAAACCCGCGAGAGCTGTTTTTTGAGCCTAATTACTCTCAATACAGAGAGTTCCATGAGTCATGCTATATATCAATGGAAAGGTATTTCCGATACCTTTTCATCGACACTAAAATTGGTATGAACGGAGCATCCTAGCTATACTAAAAATAATAATGAATACAAGGGTACGCATAATGAACGAAAATAGAGCATCTTTCTATGCAACTTTTAAGAGTTTCAATAACCTTCATACATGCTTATAAGCTTTCCAATGTGCATTCAAGCATAGTAACATCATGTAGAAGGTAAAAGGAGAAGAGCAAAATAGTATCTTTATCCTTGCGAGAGAAGAGTGAAGAAGAGGAAGAGGGTACTCTGCTTCCTTCATGACCTTAGAGTGGAGCCTTCTCTTTCAGCACCAATGCAGCAATATAAAAGGAAAGGAAGGAGAGGGAGGTTCAGCTCTTTGCAAAGGAGATGAAGAAGGAGCTTGAGCTCCTTCTTAAAGGAAGGGATGTGAGAGGTGATAGGGGATTAGGCCATCATTGGCCTAGGGGGGAGGGTCATCATGCTTGGGCCTAAGAGGTAAGGAGGCGCCGGCTCAGGGGATGCCCAGCCAAAAATCAGAGTTAGAATAACGGGAAAATTGCAAATAGGGGATCCAAAGATTGATTATTTATTTTAAAAATTCAGATTTTTAAAACGCTCTCCGAAAAATCTCAAAAATTCACTTCTAGCTAATTTGGGGGTGAGGAATTCAACGGTGAAGTCGGAATTTGATTCCGACGAATATTTAATTATGCTAATTTTTGAGATATTTAATTACATTAAAATATTCACAAAAAATTCGATGACTTCCAAACGCTTCCAAAACATCACCCATAGCTAATTTGAGGGTGACGATTGCAACAGCTAAGTCGAATTTCAATTTCAATGTCAAAATAAATATCTCAATTTTCTAATTAATTAAATATTAAAATATTCTGAATCAATCGATTGGTCTCCGAATGGATCCAAACCTTTAGGGTTTGGTTCTACTGACTAGATGAACTTGATGGAATGATAATCACAATCCAATTATGTTGAAATTGAGCTGGGTAACAACCTTGGGTTGTTACACTAAGAGTCTTCGACAGCATAATCCTCCTCCAAATAACGTCCTTGAATGGCTCCACAACTTCAAATAATTTTGAATCTATCATTATCGGTTTCATAATGATGGAGCCCAGCCAAAGAAAATAAAATCTTTGTTAGACAAAATGTCTAAGTACATTTTAGGCTGATTCCTTATTATGTTAATTTAGATATCACCATAAATTTAATAGCTAAGCAATAATAAATAGGAGCAAGAAAGCATATAAAAAGAATAGAAATCTATAAATCATAAATTTATAACTTAAAATAAGATGGAAGTAAGCACATGCCTCCAAAACTCTACTGCAATAAGGTTAGATATTAAAATGAAGAGATAATATACTTATAAATATAAGAAAACTTGTCCTAATTATGCTTATGATCAAAGTGAATCATGCTAATTTATATAATTCAAATCGATCATTAAATACAATTGAAAACAATTCAACATACATCTAACATCGTATCTAAAATAAGATACATAATTATAGCATCCTAGATATGATCAACATAGAGTGCTAGCATATTATAGCACATATAAAAATATAAAAGCTAAGAAATCTGACATATACTTAAGCTGGAATATTATAAGACAATAATGCCAAAATATAACAAAATGATCATAAATAATAAGCGCAGAATTGAAAACTGCTATGGCTAAATAAGCCACTCAAACTGAAAACTATATAATAATCTCACTTAGCCTATGGGCTAAGGTAGAAGAATCAAGTTAAGGAATAGAAGTGCACCTAAACTAATATTTTCATAATGGGGAATTGAATATAGAGTCTAACAGATACCATCCTAGCTGGTCATAAGCCTAGGCTTGGTTAGACTTACAATAAACATATAGATACCATCATAGCTAGTAATAAGTGATGCAGGGCAACACTAGGGTTTGGTATTGTCGGGCTTTAATGCAATCCTAGGGTTCATGAATGCTTGTGAATGCAGATTTTTTAAGATGTATTTGAAATTTTAAGCACTTTTCGTGCAGCTATTTCAGATTAATTAAGCTTCAGCATTTGCTTGCAGAAGATTCCAAAGTAATTTGAGAATAACTTTCATTGGCAATGGGGTGTCCTGAGTCACGAACAGGAAGAGCGGTCGGCACCGATTTTGTATCAAAGGAAAGGCTTCGGTCCGAAAAGGTAACTCGCACTTCCATGCGGGTGTGTTCAGATGCGTTTCCATTCCAAAACCACTCGCAAAGACCGGATTTAGATTTGCGCTCCTACAAATAATTTTTACCCGAAAGTCGCACGAGAAAATAATTAAATAAATTCAGTTTATGTATGGGAAGAAGAAATATACACCGGTTTAAAATGGGAGAAAGAAGGTGATTCGAGTAGATTTCTTGCGGTGGCTAGGGCAGTGAAGGCGGTTGGACAGCTAGTGCTGGCAGCGATGGCAGGGGCAGCGTGGCAGCAGCGGTGAGGGGCGGCTGGCAACAGGGGCGTTGGCAGCGGCGGCAGCTAGACAGCAGTGATCTGGCAGTAGCGACGGCAGGGTGGTGGCAATGGTTGTCCTGCAGGGAGAGGTCAGAAGGTAGCAAGCGGAGGGGTCTGGAAGGTGGCGGCTAGGGTTTGAAGAGGGATGATTTGGAAACTAGGGTTTTCCTGGGGGAAACAAGAGCCGTTCTCGCTGTTTGGAGAAAACTCAGAATTTTTATTTATCAAAACTAAAATTAACATATAGATTTGGGGTATTTATAATACCCTCAAAAAAATCTAGACCTTAGAATATTTTTAATAAACAATCGGAGGGCTAATATTCATCTCTCTGATCAATACATGAAACAGACAAAAATAAATGCGAAAATAAAATTGAAATAGACAAAAATAAATGCATAAAATAAAACAGAAATGTCAAGGCCGGTATGGGTCCGGGCGAGCTCGGCGGTGGGACCCACGTTGAAAATGGTCCCCATCAATAGGCCTATGTTTGGCCTGTACTAAAGCAAAGGCACGAAACTAAAAAGGAATTCTAATTAGGCTACACTCTACTTAACCAAAATCATCAAAACCAAAGTACTGATAAAAACAAATGCCAATACTGCTTATTTAAATCAAATTTGACATGAGATACTCATCAAGTATCTCAACATATATGTTCAAGGTAATAAGCTCAATTTCAAGGAAAGCAAAACACTAATGTTCAAAGTGAGCAAAAGACTATTAAGATACAAGTGATATCCATTATTGTCTAATTTTTTATTCTATCTATTTTAAGTTACATAAGATCAGAATCATCAATTCTTACGCTAGATATAACTTAGATTTACTACCTTATAGGTTGAAAGCAATTAGAACTCGCCAGGTTCTAAAATTAATGTCGACTACATAAGTTAAATAAGTAATTCAATCGACCTATTTTGATAATTTAAGTAACTCAATCCCATCTTGATTAAGACAAATCAAGATGGAAGGATTAAGGATCAAACTCCAAATATTGGGGTTTAACCACTTAATCTATAGGCGATCATAAAGGACTAAAGCTTGGAACCCCATCTCACGAATTAAGATTAAGGCAAATTCTATTAAGTAAAGTCAAACTTAATATGATGGATCTTTAATCTTAAGTTTAGGTTTGAAATATCAAATAATCATAAATAAACTATGAAAATCTATAAACTAGTAAAACCAAGGTTTCACATTTTCAGTAACCCAATTTACACAATAGATGAAATCTAATCTAAGTTCGAGTCCTAATCCTTAAGGAAAAAGATCTTAAGGAACTAAGATGAACACTCAAGCACTAACCTTTACTAATGATAAATTGAAAGCTTTAAGAGAAAAATTAAAAAAGATAAAGGAGGCATGATGTGAGATGAATCTCACATCATAGAACTGAATACTACTTAGAATTTACTTAAGGGTGAAAATTAGATTTTTGATTTAGAAATTTTATTTATGGCCTAAATCAAATGAATTAAATTTAGAATTACTTCATTTACTAATTTCAGTGATTAGAATATGAATCTATAGTTTAAGAACACTTAAACTTAAATTTGGGCAAAATGATTGTTTTGCCCTTACTTATGGGTCTAAAAAACTACTTTTTGATTTAGGGCTTTAAAATAAAATTTTCAATGGCAAATGATTATTTACTGTCTAATATGAAGATAGATAGTAAGAACACCAAATTTGAGTAATTATTAAGCCTTATGAGCTCAATTTAAGAAAATTGACTCATAAAAGCAAAATAGTAATTTTATCTAATAAAATCTAAATTTTCTATCAATTTATTAAAATTTTATGTTCAAGAATTTCATAAAGTTCAAGAACATAAATTTCTGAAGTTTAATGATTAAGCTATAAGCAAATCAATTTTTATTGTGTATTTGTATAATATATGGTTTTTAAGATTAGGCCAAAAAATTTGCTTTTCTATTTAAAGTCCAAATTTAGTAAAGTTAGTGGCTATAGCTTTCTTATAACCCACTAATTAATTTAATTAGGAGTAGACCCAATTTGAACTCAATTTGGTTAAATTATGACCTAATTAGAGTTAAGGGTGATTAGTGAGTGACTAGTAAAATTAATCACAGAATCACTAAACTAACTACACCACTAGGTTCTATACTATTCTATGAGTTATTAGGAACTAAAATTACTAAATTTGGATTATTAAATTTGTTAATCTTTACTAATCAAGTTTTAAGGTGACTAGGTGTAACAACCCAGGTGGTTATCATAGTAATTAGGACTAATCCTAGTCTTAAATATAATTATAAGTGCTAATTATGTCAATTGGAGTCAACCTCTAAGACCTAGTCCAAATCAGGAGTCAAATGGATCGAATCCTGATTTCTAGAAAATCCAGAAACCCAAAATTTGACCAATTTAAATTGACCTCCGATCAAAAAACGGACTTCGCCATTGCGCACATTGACCCCAAATTAGCTTGGGGTGAAGTTTTCGTATCAATCGGAAGCCGTCGAAATGTTGACGAATATTTTAATAATAAAAATACCCCGGAAATCGAGGAATCAAAATACTCGTCGGATCGAAAATCCGACCTCGCCATTGCGTTCCTCACCCCTCAAATACCTAGGAAAAACATATTGGAAATTTTGAATTTTTAGAAAAAAAAAATTTAATTAGTTGACGGCGCCGTCCGGCGCCGTCAACTTAAATGGACGGCGCTCACGGTGCCGTCCGATCGGATGGATCCATCTGGACCATCCGATCCGCATGATTCGCGTCATGTGGTTCGGATAGATCTGGGCCATCCATGTGGCATGGGATCGGACGGCCACAGGCCTTCGTCCTCGGCCCCGTCGCCCGCGGGCCACCCGGCACGCCCGCTGCTCGCCTGGCCTACCCGCGGCCTCCCCCGCCTCGGTCGGTCCGTCTGAGGGCCTTTAAGAACCTCCCCCGCACCCCCTGACCCTCGGTTACGCGAACCAAAGCCCAGATCAAACCCGACGCGAGCCGACCCCCGTCCAGCCGTCGGATTTCCAGGTACTGAATCTCACAGTCTCCTTCCCTTTTCGCCAAATTAACACCTGATTATTGTAGATCTTAGGATGGATTGACAATCCATTGGACCTGATCGAGTTCGATCAGGTTCAATCGACCCAGATCAAGGCTGGAACCTCTCGGGTTCCGCCTCGTCCCCTCGCCCAGTAGACTTATGATTAGGTTTAGGTATTGCCGCCGCCTCCGGCCACCTCCGGCGAAGGTCCGCCCACCGACAGTGCCACGTGGCAACCTCTGACAGTGCCACATGTAAGGTGGGCCCACTGCCCAGTCACCCGAGCCTACTCGGCTCCCCCGTGGGGCCCACAGTACCACATGGCAGCCTCTGACAGTGCCACGTGGCAGCCTCTGACAGTGCCACGTGGCAGCCTCTGACAGTGCCACGTGGCAGCCTCTGACAGTGCCACGTGGCAGCCTCTGACAGTGCCACGTGTCAAGTGGGACTCACTGCCCGGTCACCCGAGCCTACTCGGCCTCCCTGTGGGGCCCACAGTGCCACGTGGCAGCCTCTGGCGGTGCCACGTGTCAGGTGGGGCCCACTGCTGTTAATTAAAATAAAATTAATTACGGTTAGCCTAATTAATTACTGTTAGTATTTAATTAAATTAGGATTAGTGTTAATAACTTTTAAACAGTAACCTTAATTAATTAACTGTAATTAGTAATTGAGAGATTAATTATGATTATTTTAATATTAATGAAACCTTAATAGTAATTAGAATAATTAATTATTATTAAATAGTAAACTATAATTAATTATTCTTAATTAGATATTAACAAGTGATTAAGGTTAATTAAATAGTAATTAGTGCTAATGACTTTTTAATAGTAAAATAATACTATTATATAACTTAGTTAATTAATTAAATGAATTAATTATTATTAATTAATAATTAAGCTCAATTAATCACAAATTAATTAAAGGTTAATAAATTCAGAAATTATATATATAAACTTTAGAAATGAACAGTTAAATTATTTTATTTGAATAAATCAATAGTAAATTAATACAAATTGTATTTTTGAATAGTAAATCTTAAAAGTTTAATAACGTTTTATAAGATGACCCAAACATAGCCAATATAGGTCTCAAAATACTCAGAAAAATGTAAGGAATTAAATAACGTAAGTCAAAAATTAATTTCGGGTTACGCATATCAAGGTAACATTTTAGGACCTCTTTAGAACCTCATAACTTTTTACCCAATTATCAGAACATTGTCAATATGGGTCTTAAAATGCTCAGGAGAGCGGCCCCATCACTGTAGTAGTATTAGTTTTCTTATTTGGACACTACTACAAAAAGTTAACCCTAGAACTCTTAGTGAAAAATGACCAAAATGCCCTTGTAATTCAAATGACCATAACTTGGTCAAATCAACTCCAAATTCAAAAATTCAAAATGCTAACTAGTTTAGATCTGAACCCTATAAATTTAGGTAAATGACCAAATTACCCCTGGCCTCGTTTTGGTCATAACTTGACCGTTGGGAGTCCAATTTGACGTACTTACTGTCTATCTTCAAGTTAGACAGTAAGGAATCAGTTGTAACTAAGAGAATTCAAATTTGACCCGTAAGTCAGAAGTTAACTTTTTGACCCTTAAAGTAGGGGCAAATTTGTCATTTTGCCTTAAGATTGTACTAAGTACCCTTAACCTTTAGTTAACTTCTCTAGACTCGTAAACTAATGTTATAAAGATCTTAGTGACATTTAAGCGAGTGAAATCAACTATTATGTTAGATTCCAGAAATCTCTCTAAGTTTTAAACACTACACTTTAATGACCTTTCTTGATACTAGGACTAGATCATATGTTAGAGTTCATTCATTGGGTAAATGAGTTACTTAATAGGTGAAACCTTAGTTTTATTAGTTTTTAGACTTTTCTTTTATTTTAAAACCTATTTTGATTATTTTATCTTTTAACCTTAAATTTAAGATAGGAGATTCATCATATTAAGTTTGATTACTTAATAGGATTAGCCTTAACTAGTAGATCACTTATATAATGAAACCTAAAACTTAGGTTTTATCCTTTTTGGATTATGTGATTAAAACATAAATCTCATAGTGTTTAATCCATAATTTGCAGGTTTAGAAGATCTTAATCAGATCTTAGTTAGAATATCTAAATTCACAAAACTAGGATGTATGATTTATTGATTTAACTCATAGTCGTCTATCTGATTGAACTAGATTAGAACCTGATCAGTTCTAATCTTTTTTAACTTATAAGAATGAATTTTTAAGTTACACTCGATAGTAGGAAAATGGTGATCTTAAACTTGTGTAACTTAGAATAGTTAGAATGGTTAAGTAGAAAACAAATGATATCATCATATTTAGTAGAGTCCCTTGCTTCTATTTGATTTGTGCTACACATTTCTTGATTTTTGTGCCATATTTTCTTGAGCATATCATATAAAATTTTTGATGCATGAATAAAATATTAGGAAAATATGAAGACTCTTTAGATTCCTTGTAAAAATGTTAAAGTGATTAATGAGAAGATGATAATTGGATGTGTTTGAGCTGCCTCTCAGTATTACCTTCTGATTGCCTAGTCAACTTATGTCACTATGGGAAGGCCTTTGTTTTGTTGTATACTGTTTGCCTAATCTCCTTATTGATACTAGGGGTACACCGTTGGTGCCCTAGCCGTACTGATACTAGGATCCTTCGATTATACTGTTGGTTTCTTAGCCATACTGGTGCTAAGATCCTTCAGCCTTTTCTGGTGGGCTAGATTAGCTCTTTTCTGTATAGCAGATTATACACAGATGTTTATATGCAGTTTGATATTTTGGTTATTTTTCAGCATTTTTATTCAGTCAACTATTTCTTTGTACTGCTTTTATATATATTAGGATGTTAGAATCTTACTGTTATTTATATGTACCACTATTGAGCTATTTTATCTTAATTGGCATATATCTTTTGATCACCAGCATGTTTAGGATGTAGCATTCCTCTTACAGTACTTGTTGATTATCTATATTTATGCCTTACCTTATTTAGTTTGCACTTGAGGCATGTCTTAGCCTCTCTTTTTTCTTAAGTTATAAATGATGGTTTATAGTTTTTTCTTCATGTTGTATTGCTTGCTGCTCTCTTATACATTTGTTGCCTAGATATTATAGAATGGTGATATTACTTAACACGTATAAAAATTATCAGCTTAAAATGTACTTAGACAATTGTCTAACCAGATTTTTCTTTTTTTTGGCTGGGGCCCTACATTATGAAACTGACAATGGAAAATCCTCTTCAGTTGGACGATCAGGATCTTGGTGTGGAGCCATATCCGGAGGAGGAGCCTATGGAAGAAATAACTGTTTAGCCCTTCTATTCTTTAAGTGAGTATAAGTACACTTTTATTATTATTATTTGAAACTTAAATTGATGTAATAATACAGGTACTGATGACTGCATATTTGGATTTTATACTTATGTTCTGAGATATATTTCTTTATACTTATGTTATGATGCTTGGATGTTTTATATTAAAAATCGCTTCCGCACTCTGTATGTTTACTTAGATAGTGATTGAATATTTGATTCTATGCTCACTCCTTCCCTTATTAGGTGGATTGTGGATTTTATCCTAATCCAATTATAAGTGAAGAGTTAACTAGAGTGACACACCACCCCTTAAATTAATTCTTGTGGATTAAGAGGTGGGGCACCACACTAGGTGTAATAATCATAGGTTGTTATCCTACTAATCTATAGTCTAAGAAATCATTAATTTTGATTCCATTGCCTTAAGAACATCAAATGAATTCTATCTTAAAAATTTGGAGTCCATTGGACTTCTCTAAGTCCGAAAAAATATTTTGATCAGTCTAGAGGTCCTAATTTAAACTTAAAATATTTTAATCTCATAATTAAATTTTGATTGTATTTTTGAATTCTTCACCCCAAAATTAGCTAAGGGTAAAAGTTTGGTGCAATTTAGAAATCATTTAGGTTATAATTCATATTTAATTAAAATGGTCCAATTGCATAAAAGGGTTCTTAACATTTCAAATTTGCATTTATACCCTTTAAACTAAAAAAATGGCCATGATCCGCTGTGTGGACCGCAAGCGATCCGCTGCGGAGCTCAGGTCGTGCGACAATGGTGCTTCCGTCGTATCCGTCATTCGCTCTATTTATCCAATGACTATGATTAGATCCCACGGAACCGTGGATCAACCATTGGATATGCCCGACCGATTCTACGGCCCAGATCACTCCTGCGATCGGCCGTTGGGATCCGAGCAATCCGAGCAATTCTGTCATCTGATCGATTGATCAGATGACATTCGAAGGTCCGACTATTGTGGACCTTCGTCTTCATCTCGCCACGCCGACAAGGAGATCCTCGCTGTACTGGCAGCTGCCTCGCTTGTCCCCCACTCCTGCGTCCACTTCAGTAAGGTTGTTAGGATCTCCCTCGTCTTGGCAAGGACCTCCGATCGGGCCTCGTGACCCGGTCGAGCTCGAATTGGAAATTCGAGAGCTCGGCCGTGGCCTGACCTCTCGGGTCTTTCCCAGCCCGAGCCAACCCTCTAAAAGCTTCCCAATACTCTGCTAAGGCTATAAATAGCCCTTGTATTACTCCATTTGATCATTGCTGATCAATTCAGCTCTCTGCTACTTCCACCATTGCTGAACACTTGAGCTTGCGTAGGCGATCCCAGGAGCTCCCGATCCACTGATAGTAGGCTCTCTTGGTGTTCAAGATCCTTTGCAGCGTCTAGAAGCTCAGCTAAGGCCATCAATTCCCTCAGTCAATCGTCCCAAGCCATCCCGACGAACCAGGTACCCCCATTTATCGGTTTCGAGCCAATGAGGCTTGGAACTTCCTCCTTTTGATTCGATTACATAGTATTGTCAAAACGAACTCACTGGTATCGAAGTTGATCCATAAGCTAGCCCCGATCGATTGAATCGATCGATCGGGTTAAGTCCCTTAAGAAATGTCTCGGGTGAGTAAGGTCTCTGTATTCCAGATAATCTCAGGCCCTCGAACTAGGGGGCTTCGATCCGTCTTACCTCCATGAAGGTGTAGGGATCGAGTCATGGGTCTAGCATGGCCTCTGTAGGGAGAATTGTCTCCCCACAGTAGCTCCATTGCGGGAGCCCTCGGGTGAGTAAGGTCCAGCTGATCCGGACCATCTCATAGAGGGATTCGGGTCCCATTCGGTTCGTCTGACCACGGTGAACATGTAACGACCATTGGTTGGTCGTGCCGTAGTTGGAATGCACCGAAATTAACCGATTAGGGTTTCCCTAATCGGGTCCTTCTGTCGGGACGGAGACTCGGGGACAAAGTGCTGTGCAGGTCCGGCAGACCCGTGACCCGCGCTGTAACAGCCCAAACTCTTAAGCACCAAGGTATTGTCCGCTTTGGCCTGAAAGGACTCACGGTTTTGCCCTTAGAAGATAACTTCCCAGCATGTCACCCATCCTGGGAGTGCTCCCACTTGAGCACGCTTAATTTTGGAGTTCTTATCAGAAACTCCACCATTATCTGAAAAAGTACCTCGATGTTTAAGAATTTCACTTATTACTACTTAAGTGGGCCTTCACAATCTCCCCAACTTAAGTAACTAACATTCTCATCAGTATCCACACATAGATATAAGAACCATCCATTGGGTAGATAGGACTAGAGGTGACCCCTACAAGCACAAGAGGTACCCACAACCATGTAGCACCTTAACCATCATGGGTTCAAGAGGCTGCTCTCATGAAGTGGTACTTTGCCCTATATGGCACTTAGCTCCTATCTGACACCCTATGGTTTGCTCTGATACCATTTGTAACAACCTTAACTCTTAAGCACCAAGGTATTGTCCACTTTGGTCTGAAAGGACTCATAGTTTTTCCCTTAAAAAATAACTTCCCAGCAGGTCACACATCCTGGGAGTGCTCCCACCTGAGCGCGCATAACTTTGGAGTTCTTATCAGAAACTCCACCATTATCTGAAAAGGTACCTCGATGTTTAAGAATTTCACTTTTTACTACTTAAGTGGGTCTTCGAGCCCCGACTGACTCGCGCCGTTTGATTTTGCGCCAAACTCATTTTAAATAAATTCGATTAATTGGATTTATTTTCCTTAAGGAAAATAATCCAATTAATACAATCATAGGAAAAATTAAATTGGAAAAATATAGACTAAGTTAATTGAATAACTCTTAATTCACTTGTCCAAACCCTATAATATTATATATGAAATTGATCAGAAAATCCTCAGGGATCTGAATATACAATAATATTGAATATCTAATGGTTAGATTTCTCATTTTGCCTAATTATTGCAGATCTTGATTATGATTGATTAGTAATTATACTTAACCAACTTATATGTTTGGGGTGCCGTTAATTTGCTTATGAGGAGTAGAATGAATGTGCTAAGTGAATTATTTTTCTAGTCTCTGTACTTTAACTTATGCCTAAATTTTGTTAAACTATGATTAGTGAAAATTAGGGTTTATATATATTAGATCTTAGCAAACTCAATCTTTGATTAATTGTATGGTAAATTAGAACTTATGTGCCAATTTGCATAAAATTTTGATGGTTAGATTTATAATTATGTGCTAATCATTTTGGATTGATTTAAAGTTTGATTAGCATTAATTACTTTCTATTTTCATAAATTTTTCTATTAGTATGCTTCATAATAGTAAGGTAAATATATGGAAGCATTGTATACTAATTTATGATGTAGAAATTGAATAAATTTGAAATTGGAGAACTTAATCACCTTAATAAACTTAAGAAGTCTTAAGACTTTGATCAAGCTATTAAGACTTGATCTAGGTCTAAGATTACCACCAATAATACATACCTAATTCACTGATTTGACATTTGATCTATAAATGAATCCTTAATCTCAACTAAATATGAGTAGGGGTCAAACCCTCTTCTACTTAGTTAAGATCCAAACCCTTAAACATTAACTAAAGTGGCTTGATTGTAAGATAATGTAATTAACATTATTCCAATAATGCATCTGATTTGATATTAATCCTAAATATTTGGATTAATCATATTAAGGTTACTAATAAATCTATGAGATTACTTAATATGAATTTAAATCTTAAATTCTTGATTTTCTTCTAAATAAGATTATTAACATAATAAGATTAACAGAACCATATTAATTGAATAAGTAATCTAACTCTATTAACATCCTTGATTTAAATCCCATAATATTAGAATAAGCTATGATCAGATGACTTAATTATCTGATCTGATCATCCTAAATATAAATGATAAGTAGAACCTAGAGAATTAGCATTAGAGTGTGAGATCTTAAGTATCTCAACATAAGATTATTTCTGAAATATTTAAGGACCTAAATTTGAATATACATTGAGGTAGGAGGACTTTGCATAACTTATTGAGGTAGAAGCTTAGATGATCCCTTAACTTTAGAAGTTGATCTTAACTCATCGTGGTAGGAATCACTTAAGATTTAGAATGACACCTTTCCTTATGGTAGAATCTACATTGAGTGATATTTGATCATATTTTCTTGAAGCCTTATAATAGGACTTACCTATTTAGCATAAGAATTTATAGTCTTGATAAATCCTTGTGCATTAAATAGATATATGTGAACCCAGATTATTGGTTGGTGTAGTATGGCATACCCATAGTACTGATTTTCTTTAGTAGTATTCAGCATTGGTTGATTCACTCAAATGTGGACTTATGAGTAGGTGCTATCCCGAGGAATTAGATGAATATAGTCCTGTTAGAGTAAATCTCCCAAGACTAAGAGTATATTAAACATGTACTCATTCCTTAGTTTAATTAAAATATAAATCGCCAACAGGCGATCCTTCCTAGCGAAGACCACTTCAATAGGTGTGGCTCAAACAAATTAAGTAATTATAATCACCTTCTTTAAAACAGAGTGTGATTGTGAGTTAGGAATCTTAATAACTTAGCTTGAGATACAAATCGTTAACGGGCGATGCCTCCTAACGAAGATCGCTTCGTTATGGTGGCTTAATCAAACTAAGTGATAAGAACCACCTTTCTTACAAACGTGCTAAATATATGTATACAATCATCCCACATAATGATCTTTAAATAAATCTTCAACTTTAACTAATCATCGTTCTAAAAGCTAGGAGTCAGAATCCTCTTAGCAGGATTCTGCAAAGTGAAGACTAAGAATTCATCATCAGTGTTCAAAATTTTGTGGATTTCTGAATTTTACTCATATAGGATAGAAGCATGGGCATAAATATGAGCATGAGTTTGAGGAATCATTCCAGCAGTAATGCATGAGTATCAGTGATAAATTATGAGTTACAGAATATTACATACATAGATTGAGGAATTTCAAGATGCATCAACATCACCATAATGTCTTCCCAACTGAGTGTATATATACATTGGATCGTACGACTCATAGCCTTTCAGTGATAGTTCTGTGACATACTGTAGCATACCGTGTTGTGGCATATTTGGGTACATCATTCTAGTAATATATATTATAGCATTTGACTTTTCACCTTGATTTCTGAGCACTTTAAATTTTTGTTTACTTTCAGTATTCAGATTTGATGCAATTTTACTTTGTTTAGTCTTTACAGTTTTAGTTACATAATATCTTTACTATTATTTCCTACAGTTATGTTTACTTTACTATCTATTTCATTTACTTTAGAACTGCTTAGTTAGTTACGATGTGTTAAATTTTTTATCTAACACGGGGTACTTTTGGGATCCGACAATTTGCTAGATCCTGAGCAGCTTGTGGAGATAGGGCAGGAGGACCCATAGGAGATCCTGGAGGAGTGTGTAGAGCTATAATGGATTATCTCTCCACCTTTTCTTACTGCCTTATTTTCAGTACTTTAGATAGACTTTACACTTTATCTTTTAAATCAGTTTGTAATAACTCTAGATGTATTTTACTTTTCTTTTCTGAGACGAATATTTATTACTACTCTGTGATGAATGTATTCTGAATATTTTGCTTTAGCTTCTGCACTCTGTTATACTACTATACTTAGTATTATGATGTGATCAGCATATTGGAAATGCTGATATATTGATAATATATATTGGATTCATATTTATATTTTTAAATCCAATGTACGTATTAGTCTAATACTTAAGACAAGTAATCTACTCTTATTTTAAGTATTAATCTCAATCCTACTCTTAGGTTCGAGTCAGCAGCCTTCAGTATGACTCAGTTTTTTAGCCTATTCGGAAAGATGGGTTTTGTAAGCTCATCCATCCCGAGTAGCGCACTGCTCCGTCGCTGATGTGGCGGCCCTGCCCCGCCGTGGTCCTGTTAACCCTTAAGTGAACATGATTACGGTGGAGGGGTCACCAAATGACAAGGTCCCCACTTAAGATTGGATTATACACACATTCTAATCCAATTTAAATAAGGACTTTGCCATTCAATCCAGAATACTGTCACTAAATGATCATACATGAACTCAGAGTGCGGAAGCATAAAACATAACATCCATCCAATACAGTATAAATACAACAATACAGAATAAGTAAAGTACTAAAAGAGAGTTATAAACCTGTATTATTACAACATTTAATGAGTTTTAAAAGAACTGAAAGAAAACTCTCAATCTCACTGAAAACAGAAAACTAGGCTACAGATCTTCAAGAACGGGCTCCTTCTCCAATGGCAAATTCTCCACTGGATCTGCTAAACCAACAAACTCAGAACCTACCATTATCAGTTTCATAATGGTAGGGCCCCAGCCAATAAAAGAAAAACTGATTAGACAATAAGTCTAAGTACATTTTAGGGTAAAAGTTTATTTAAGTTAACTGAATATCACCATAAAAACAGTACTGAGCAAAATAGGTGCAGAAAAGCATACAAAAGAACAATAATAAGTTATAAACTTCAGTTTATAACTAAACAAATAGGAAGTAAAACATACCTCCTCCAAGCAACTGCAATAAGGACAGATAAGTAAAAGTAAAAGAAAAGTAAGAAAAGTACAACCTAAACATGCTCATGATCAAACAGATTATGCTAAGTAAAGTACAAAAGTATAAAGCTGAAACACTATCATCCTAAGTAAGCATATGAAAATAGTAAGTAAAACTAGCATCCTATATAAAAACACGTGCAAGAAAGCTGAAAGTAAAACAGTACTGAAATGCAGAATATACTAGTAAAACAGTAACTGTAAACTGAAACTATAGTAACTGTATAAGTCATCTGAACTGAATACAAACTCAGCAATTCTTAGCCTGATGAGCTAAGAAACTATGAACTGAACATCACTGAAACTCTTAGCCTGATGAGCTAAGACAGAACTGAATGTAAGTGTACTTGAATTAGTATATCCATATCAGAATCCTGACTCCGTAGTCAGTAGGGCGAGAGTCTATCCATCCTATCACTCGGACTAGGCATGGCCAATAGACTGTCGGACATTAAACCCTCGAAAGGTTGCCGACCCCGAACGGGTTGATCGAAGAGGTATACTAATCAAGCTACACCTTACAAACCACTTGTGAAACGAGCATAATGCTGTTTATAAATAATGCTTCCAAATTAACATAAGATATTTATCAAAATATCTTATGTTCATAATACATGTTCAAGGTATAAGGCTCAAAATCAAGGAATGCGAAGCATCAAAAATTCAAAGTGCAAGAAACTCTATCTAAAAACACAGGTGATATTCTTTGTTATCTACTTAATTCGTTCTATCTACTCTAAGTTACATAAGTTTCAGAATTATCAATTCTTACACATTCTGTAACTTAGAATCACGAATCCTACTTGTTGAAGATAATTAGGACTGGCCAAGTCCTAATTATAACTTAATCAAAAGATGACTATTTGGTTAAAATGAATAAATCATCGACCTAGTTTTGTATTTTAATTCATCCCAACCTCATCTTGATTAGCCAAATCAAGATGAAATAGATTAAGAATTAGACTCCAGATGATAGGGTCTAATCACTTAATATAAAGGTATAATCTAAGGGTCTAAGGTTTAGAACCTAAACTCACAGATTAGGTTAAGGCAAATCCTAATGATGAATCAAATTCATTAGGATGGATTTCTATTCTTAGTTCTAAAGTTTAAAGATCAAATAATCATTTAATAAACTAAGAAAATCTATAAACTAGAAAACTCAAGGTTTCACCTAATTGAGTAACCCAATTTACTCAATAGATGAATTCTAACTTAAGATCTATTCCTAATCTTAGAAAATAAGGCCCTTAATTACTAAGAGTATCTCTCAAAACACACATCCTAACTAATGATATAAGACCTAAGGATGGGTCTAAGAATAATTAAAGAAGAAGAATCTCACTTAGGAATTTTCTTTACTAAACAAATTCTGATATTTTAATCAAGACCTAATTTAGACTTAAATTTGATTAATTTCAACTATGAATCATTCTATTTTCTGATTTTTAATGATTGGAAATTGAATTTAGGGCTTTAAAAGGCTAAACCCTAAATTTGGGCAAAATGACCATTTTGCCCCTCCTTAAGGGTTCAAAAGATCAAATTTTGATCTAGGGCTTAAATTCTGAAATTTTCTTTTGGAAAGGGTTTCTTACTATCTAATATAAGATTAGATAGTAACTAAGTTAATTTTGGGTGATTATTAAGCCATATGAGATCAAATAGTGAATTTGACTCATAAGGGCAATTTAGTAATTTGATTAAGTGAAAGTTAAATTTTCTTTCAGTTTAATGTTCTTTACTGTCTAAGCTTTTTATAGAACCTAAATTTGCTGAAATCTGATAAGTATTGGCCAAGTTATGGCCAATACAAGATCTAGGGTTTAAGGGTTAATTAAGGAATTCTTAATTATAGGTCAAAAATTCTAACTTTGCCAATTAGTGTCCAAATTAAGCAAAATAAGTGGCTATGATTTACAAATAGCACACTGATCATAATGACATGTGGTAGACTCAATTTGGACCTAATTTGACTAAGTTAAGACCTAATTAGGGTTTAAGGTGATTAGTGAGTGTTTAACAAAATTAATTACTCAAACACTAATCCAACCTTATAGATAGATTCTAAATGGTTCTAGGAGTCCTCTGAAGTTTAAATCTCTCAAATTGAATTACTAGATTTGCTATTATTCACTAATCAAGATTTAGAGCAATTAAGAGTGATTAGCAAATCTAACCGTTGGATTTAAAATATTTTTACATATTATTGATAATTAAGTTCTTTTGATCTATATGGACTTTTGAATCATCAAATTTGGAGCTCAATTGACCAAGTTATGGTCAATTGAAGTTCTAGAGTTAATTAACCTAATTAGGATTTGGTCATAAATGTCATTAAGCAATTAATCCAAACAGCAAGATAAATACTATCAAATTAATCCTTAGGGTTTTTTGATCACTTTAAGACCCATATTGGGTATGTTTGGATCATTGGTTACAAAGTTATGAGCTAAGTAAGGTTTGTGACACTTAATTTAAATCAAATTAATCATTTGAAAATTCACTTTGCAAAATATTCATCCTACAGCAGAAATTTTGGCATCAATAAATTCCTCATATTTTTCTGATTAATTTAATATATTTATTTGTATAATTTGGATAAATATTTTAGGAGTTATTTAGGTTTAAAGTTTAGTATTAAATTAATTAATTATTATTGATTTAATTGAAATAATATAACTGTGATATTTATAAATATATAATTATATTCGATTTTAATTATTTAATATATATCTGTATTAATATATGTTATAATTTTATTAATTAAAAACAGGACACGTGGCGCAAGTTTACTGGCTGAACGGCAGACGGTGGGCCCACCATTGCCACGTGGCGTAACGCAAGTTGCTGAACGCTGACCGGCGGGTCCCACACCTTCAGACGGACGAGACAACACTGATCCAATGCCACGCGTCGACGCGGGATTCGCCAGCGCCTGCCAGATGGGTCCCATGCCTTCAGACGAGGAGACAGCGTGCGTTACACGCTGTGGGCCCCACGCGTCCACGCAGCCTTCCTGGATGCCGACACGTGGGGAGGCGGGGGACTTTGGATGCGTGATCTCGGGCCGGTTCTGTCACGGGATGGGTTGGACCGGTCTGGTCTGGACCGGTTCGAGTACTGTAGATCACCCCCATCGGAGGCACAAACCCTAGATTCTACTGTAGGGAGTTGGCAAAATTCGGCGGAAATAGGCTCGATCGACATGATCCAAACCGGTAGATGCTTAATCAATATCATGAAATAGGAAAACGAAATTGAAATCTTGCAGATTATTAACGCATTTAGGAAGATTGGAAGTACCTGAAGTCAAGGTGGAATGGTGCGAGATCTAGCCGAGAGTGCTTCCAACGATCACAGGAACTAAAACAATCGATATTATTGATCGATTCGAGCCTAAATGGGGAGTGAAGAGCGGTGGGTGCCATTCATGGCGATCGGCGAAGGCCGCGTGTTTGCGTTTTGGACACGCGGATTAGGGCATTTAGGAAGACGCAGATCTGCTGATTAAATCGGTCCAAGGTGACGCCGTAATGATCTTTAGACGGCGTAAAAATATGAATCTGACGGTGCCGTCTGGAATTTAATTAATTAAATATTAATTAATTTATTTTAACCAAATTTTATTAATTAGAATTAGTGTATTTAATGCATCCAAAAAAAATCTAGATAAATTACCCCTAGCTAATTGAGGGGTAAGGAACGCAACGGCGCTCTCAGATTTTTGTTTCGATGAGTATTTAATTATTTGATTATTCTGGGTATTTAAATAATATTAAAATATTCGACGAAAAATCAACGACTTCCAATTGCCTCCAAAATTTCACCCCTAGCTAATTTGGGTGTTCTGAACGCAATAGTGAAGTCAGATTTTCAATCTGAGGTCTAGATAAAAAGTCAAATTTCCAGGTTTTGGGATTTTCCAGAATTCCTGTTTTGACTTTGTTGACTTCTTGGTTTGACCTAGGTTTCAAAGGTGAATTCCAAATCACTTGATTAGTGACTTAAAATCTTAATTAAGACTTAGATTAGTCTTAATTGAGCAAAGTAACAACGTGGGATGTTACAGCTGATTATGATTATACTCACTTTCTTGCGCACGGCGACGGGGCGGGGCGCTACACTAGGATTGATTAAGATATCTAACCATCAAATCTTAAATATTTTTGTATTTTATTATTTATTATGTCTTTTTGATCAAAATGATATATTGGAAGACCTAATTTGAAGCTTAATTGACTAAGTTTTGGTCAATTGAAGTTATAGGATTTAAATGGGCAATTATGGTAGGATCCTAAAAGTGATTAGGCAAAATATAACCCAAATAGAGAATTTAATCTTACTAAAATGCTCCAAAGGGTATCCTGATTACTTTAAGACCCATATTGGGTATGCTTGAGTGAGTGTGTGCAAAGATATGATAAATTAAAAATTTGTGGCATTTAGGGCAATAATTAGGGGTCTTAAATGTCACTAGGTAAAATACATCTCCATTTAAAAAATTAACAGTTCATGAGACTAAGGTCCTTCTTTACTTATTATGCCTTACACTTTCTATTTTAAGAATTGTGATTTACTTACTTACAATTTATATAGAATGCAGTGTATGTTTCTTTAATTTTTCATTTAAATGCTTCACTGGTTTTTTTTGCTTAGTTAACATAATTTCATTTGAACATAAACATATTTCATTTCTTTTATTTTCAAATGTACTTTAGTAATTTTTAGCCTCTTTTAGGATTTTTTTCCCTTACCTTTTTTGATTGTAGGTTAAAAAGATAATACATATGAGTACTCTTACTCATCTTACTTTCAATTGTTCTTCCTTACAGTTGTGTTTACTTTATTTCTTTACTCGAATACTTTCAAATGCTCATCTGCTTATTCAAATTGTAAATTAGTTATGATATCCAAAAGAACTTATAAATGTTAGCCAATTTTAAATTATGCTTAGACTGTTTAGTCTAACTATTCTTTTTCTTTTCTTGACTTTGCCCTATCATATTTAAATACCAAAATATGATAGATCGGGAGCATTACAATTCAGGTGGAGCTCGAACTAGTACCCGAAGAGCTATAATAAAGAATTGCTTCCGCTTTCTATTAATTTACTTACACTTTTAATTCATGTCAGAGAGTGATTTATTTTTTTACTCTTTCAATTAAAGGCATATAATAACTTAAACTGCTTATAATATTTTTACCTATATTCTGTCTTAAATTTATTTATTTTAAAACTGCTTAGATTGAATGAGTGGATAACTATTGCATGTTTTATACATACTCGTTGTATATTTCCCTACATGTTTCATACTTGCTCTTATTGCAAACTTTTTTTATCTTAACACCACTCATAAGGAAATTTGGCTAACTTAGCATCTAGCATTTGATTAGTTTTTTTATAATTAGATATTAGATGCTAATGTAATGCTTCAATGTTTGATTAAGCTTCTATCCGATATTGGGGTCATTATAGTTGGGGTATCAGAGCCAAGGTTGAGAGTGTTAAATTAAAATAAAATATCTACTCATCCAAGACAATCAATATAGAAATGCAAAAATATTAAACAACGTCACCTTAGGAAAGTGAACAAACTTCTATTTCAGTAATTGAATTAATTTTAACTTGAATTCAATAACTAACTCTCAGATGGAGAATCAAGAGTCAAAACTTAAGTAATACCCTAGAGCATTTTATCAGCATTGGGAAAGTGACCAGTGGCTTGGTATGGTGTATGGACGTTTCTACTATGGAGTCTCAGTAACCCAGAGGTGAACTATTAGATAAAATCTTGAAGTATTATGTGTTCAGGGGAGATTGCATCCCTCAATTTGCAAGGGAGTGGCTCTCAAGGGTCTCCGACACATTTACAACCATACAGTGTCCCAACCACATACGCCTCCAAATGTTGAAAGAATTCTTCGACAACTAAGCCAAAAATTGGTGGGTTCATGCCCACATTATTCTCATTCGAGCTAGTAGACGCCTACATTGTGCTCCCATTTATTCTGATTTTGAATCTATGTTCTATAATAAATTTTGTAAATGAATTATAAATTTTCATTTCTAATAGCTTGTACATTATAGCTTGTATATAATGACTTATACCTCTATTTACTTTCATGTACTTCTCTTATGTGCTTTAATCTTGTATATATTAATGAGAAGCTTTTCTTGTTCAAGTTTATGAACTTTTTTTTTTCTTAATTTCATATAATGAATCTGGATCATGAAGTTCCCACTTCTTCTATAATTAAAGATACAGAACTGGCTGTCCCATCTCTAAATAAAGAGATGAGACAGATGATGGGAATATTTAAAATAATGATAGAAGCTCAAACAAGAGCTACTATATTGTAAGTATAAATGATATTAAATAATATACTTTTAAGTAAAAAATGGATGATAAAAATAAGATAATAATCATTGCTAGAAAATATAGAAAAATAAAAATAAGAGAATCATTACTCCTGCAAATAAACATTTCCTTGTCACATACCAAATTTTCAAATATTAATCGCATAACAATTCAAGTTTATGTTTACGAATTGATATTATGAAGCGATGGTAATAGTTCTGATGTTCAAAGTTAAAACTTTGTGGCTGAGTTCAATAAATGCATAAAAGCATAACCTTCACCTGAGCCCCCTCAAAGACTCCAGATTGCACCCTTATATCTCCCGAGGACTGTCCCAGTCCCTAACCTATTCATGATCTGTTTTGGAACCCTTAGCATCATTCACAAGATACATAAGTATCACTTTATTTCTCTTACATCATTAGTAGTAAGAAAAACACATTAAATGACAATATGAAACAAGTTCAAAGCGATGCTTAAGTAGCAATAAAAGAAATAAGAGTATATGACATAATATCCAGTGTACTTTGTATTTGACTTAATAAGATGAATCACTCACAAATTGATGTGTCTGCAAAAGTTATAATTAAAAATTTATTGAACTATGAAACTACTTATTTACAAAATTAGAACTAGTATTCGTGTTCTCAAATTTGACTTTAGTTGATTAGTTTAATCTATATATCTCACATGTCATAAGAGTAAATCATACAATTAGAAGGTTTATTTCAGAACTCTAAAGTATTATATTTAAACTAAAAGTCACCCTTGATTAGACTTGGAGAAATTAAACAACTTTATGTGAAAGAATCAATATTGAAGAAAAAGAAGTCAAATTTAATAGATAAAACTTTTTTTTTACCAACATAGAACTCATCTATTAAGTTAGAGCAGCACCACATGCCTTATCAAAACTAGTTATGAAAATTTCTTGAGTTAATATTTATGATAAAAAATCGGCATGAACTCAAAAGCTTAGTGTACATTACAACATAAGTTAGAACCGAATAATTATTGGCTTAATATTGATTACATTTAAAAGCAGTTATAATTGACTTCATTATACCACATATAGATCTTGCAACCCATTGCCTTCATTAAGAATTTATCAAACGACTACTTTGTACCGACTATATTTTTCTTAGTGTTAGCTAGTCCGACCTAATCATTACATTGTAATTTAGGCATCAATTTACCACACAACTATGATTAAATCAGGATTGGTCAGATCAAATTCCTATCCATAAAGCAATTACATAAGTCTATGGTCAAAATAAATTGTTTAAATTACTTTAGTTGATTTAATACCTCATAAAGTACGATTAAACAACCTAGTCTTAAGTTTAGCTATGACTAAATTATTGACAAATACTAGATTCAAAATATTATAATCAATATAAAAAATTCTAAATTTTTAATCAAGAGTTGAAAATGACAATTAATTTGATATTGCAAGATAGGACTATTGTTGAATTCCAATTTCACTTTATTGTGAATATAATCCTTAATTTCATTCATTCAACTCAGCTTATGATTTTACATCCTTTTTCAACACAAGGTTTATGGTTGAGTAAAAAAATAAGATTATAAGTATTGAAATAGTTATTCACTTTTATCCTAAGAACTTAAACAGGCAGAAAGGCGGATCTTACCTTATAACTCGGTCGAGCGCAGAGAAGGATCGGCCGCAGAAAATTGGGCGGAAGAGAAGAAGGTCGAGCGAGGAGAGGAGCGAGGATGAGTGGAGTAAAGAAGGCTGTGGAGACTGCGGTGAAGGCAACTAAATCGATAGACTGGGACGGCATGGCGAAGATGATCGTCAGCGAGGAGGCTCGAAAGGAGTTTGCCAACCTCCGCCGCACCTTTGATGATGTTAACCATCAGCTACAAACCAAGTTTAGTCTGGTCAGTCTCTCATCCCGATCTAGGGTTTTGGATTATTTTTCTTACTGGTTGCGCTGTCTTCTGTCCCTACAACAACCATGCCGTAGGTTTTGCATTTTGGTGGATTTGTGCTTATTTCCCCCTGCGGATGAGTTTTCGTTTGTTTCTTGTATTCGAGTGGGATTGAAGCCTCGTTTATCATTGGATTGTGTGCCTGATGGTCTTAATTCTTCCGTTAACATTATTTTGTGGACCTGGAATGCTTTGGGCTCTCTTTCGCGGGCCGGCTGATTACGTTGTTTGTTTTTTGGATATAATTGGGATTGACAGAAAATGGCTAAAGAGTTTGCCGCTTTTTAATTTCTTTGGAACGACTTTAGTCATGTTATTCCGATATGATCAATATCTTAGGGTTTTTCTTGTGTACATTTGCTTCGTGGGAAATTGATTAATTTTTTGAAGATGTGCAGATTGACTACTATATTCTTATCCATTTTGGAAAGTTTTTTATCTCTCTCTTGAATAGGTTGCAGCTGAGACCCATTATTAGGGTAAAGCACTACTAACTGAAGCCTAGTTCGAGCATGTTCCAAATTGTTAAAGGAAGAAATATTATATGGGGCTGGCTCTATATAATTTAGTGGAATTGACACACATTGTAGGACTGAGTTCGTGAGTAGCTTGAGCTGATGAACTCGAGCCAAGCTAAGAAAATAGCTTGAGCTGGCTTATTTCAAGCCTAGTTCGAGCATGAGCCAAACTCAAGCCAAGTAAAAATCATAAAGAGTTAGGAGATTTTAGGGATAGTCTTTTAGCGGTTTCTGTTAGGAGAGCTGATTCATGGCATTTTGTTAAGAAACAATTAGAAATAATCCCATATATTTGGAATTTAGAGAGGAGTTGATATTTGATAGATGTCAATGGAAACAAATAAGTCATATAGCCAACTAGTAAGTGAACATAGGTTTTGTATTGTCGTATTTATGCTCATTGTTGTTGTGTTTATGCTATCTTTTACTAATGCTTATTTATATTGTTATATCTACTATTATATTTAGCATTTAGTTTGAATTAGATTATTTTTAATTGATATAAAATGTACACTTTTGTTGAAATCATTACATTAGGTGTACTGGGGGTGCACAAAAGTTGAATTTAAATGAAATTTGCTTGAGCTCAGCTTGTGGAATACTTAACAGGCTTGAGATTGAATTTGTATTGAGTTTTAAGCTCAATCATTACCATAAAAATTGGCCTCAAGCAGGGCCTGCTTGTTTGGGCTTGAAATAAGAATAATGGAAATTTAGCTTGAGTTAGGTTGAAGGAAATCAATATTGAGCTTACTTATGAATTGAAGCTTGACATTTTTTTAATGATTTGGTGAGTTATTGCACTTTTAAGATGCGGCCAAACTACCATACAACATAAACATTTTAGAATGTGTGCATTAAAAAACTCAAAAATTGCATTATGCAAGCTTCAAAAAACTTTTTTAAGCAAGTCAAAAATTAGTTAAACATGACAAGGCAAATATATTATACTTGTAATTGTCTTGGTCTTTTCCAATGCAAAAAATATTACAAAATGGGGTTTAATTACTATGAAGTAAAGCTAATAATAAAATTTAACGTTATGGCTTTCATTCATTTCTAGAAAATTTTCTTTTATCTCTTGTTTGTAAAAAAAACATAATTTGGCTAATAAAAATTTAAAGTTATAAATTTTAATAAACCATATTAATTGTTCAAGAAATTGGCCATGGCTTCTGAATCTTTTCATTGCTTTCTTCTTCTTACAAAAAATTAGTATTTCAAAATAATGCCATTTTTTAAAAAATATTTTATAAATTTTTGTTAAAAAAAAACATATATTGATTTTCCCTTTTGCACTATAGAAACAATGGATCTAATTCAATTTAATGATTAATAAGCACCAATGTTTTAATGAAACAGATCAACAATTTTTCTACTTGGAAAAACACAATTTTTAATGTTGTTACATTTTCATAAGGAAGTTATTTTAAAGCTCTTACCTTCTTGACATATCTCTCTATCATTTAGATATTTATTTCAATTTGATTTTTTGGGCTCTATGTTTTTTTGTATTTTCTGTAACATATGCAGTAAAATCATGCCAATTATTGTATTTCATTCCCCTTTTAGAGTTAAAATTATCTTTGTCGATGTGCCTTGTTGCCTAGTGTGATGATCCGGGGGATTAGGTTGATGAATTAATAAAAAAAAATCAACTATAATAATAACTTTTATTCATATAGTTTATTCATCACAGAGTCACTATAATGTCCACCCAAAAAATATATTTTGTACTTAAATAATATACATCTTAACACAAAAATATTTAAATGAAGCAAAATTGATATAAGCAAAATCTGTCTCTATATGATGTGATTATTGCAATTAGCTTTAGGGAGGGATGTCTATTTAGTATTAACACTTGAAAATATATGGTGATAACACCAGTCAGCTAAAAGATCAATATATAAAAGATTATTTGTTTTAATATGTTGTTCATATTCATGGTTACCATATCAGGTTTTTATAATGCTAAGTTTGGCAATAAATTTGGTAAGCAAGAAAAATTATATAATAGTAAGTACCAAACATTGCATACTGATTTACAAGAAATATTTCACAGTGGTAAGCATGAAGTATTGCATAATTATAAGCAAGAAATATTGCATAATGGTAAAGCATGAAACATTGCATAATGGTAAGCTTGAAATATTGCATCTTGGTAAGCATGGAATATTGCAGAATGGTGAGCATGAAACATTGCATAATGGCAAGCATAAGAATCATGTGAAGTATTAGAATATCAACTATAATAAAAAATCAATTTACTACAACTTTTTCACTAGCCAACATGTTGGGATTTGAACTCAACTTTCCTCTTTGAGAGTTGAACAAAAGTTGTTTGATTTGCACTAAGAAGGTTTACATTCATATGTTTGTGATGTTTAAAACAACATTTAATATTGGTGTCTTGCATAAACCAAGTCAGTGCTCATTTCTAGTGAACACGACTTTTCTTATATCTCTCGGTGTGCCCTAACAACGTTTTCTATATAAATTCAGCAATTAACCCTAACATAGGAGCTTGTTAGTTGTCGCAAGCATTCATGGATTGATTTATAGGCTCAAATATGATATCACATTTTTCATGTCTCAAGCATTCAATTATATCATCAATATAGTTTTACATATCACAATTTCAATGACAAGCATGTTAGATTTAGCATACCTTGGTATACATAAATAAAATAATAAATATTGCAAATTTTACTTTTGTTGTTGATTTCATATATTAAATCAACAAAATACCAGAAATTCCATTTCACCCTTTAACTAAAATTGATATAATGAAGTTTTGAGGAAATTATCATATGTATTTGAAAACATAGTTTTCTAATAATTAAATATTATAGTTCATTTAGGTTAGGTCAACAATAGCATTTAAACTAGGTAAATTTTTAGATTAGATTTAGAAACGTCAACAACATTCACAAGGATTTTATCTAATGAATTGGAGAGTACAAATCCACATAAGCTGAATAGTTTTGGGTTTTAGAGATAACATCTATATATATATATATATAGAATTGATTTTGCAACTATAATGATTAAAACTAAAGCCACAAACCAAAGCATAAATTAGAGCTGATCTCATGGGAGATTTAACTAGAATTTTACTTTGATTAAAATCATACGATTAAATATGAACCCATGCTATATTAACATTTAAGCATTAATAATAGTTAAAATTGATTGTCAGGATTAAGAAACCTTTTTACTCTTAATTTAAGCTAATTAAGGGTTAAACAATGTGATGGAGTCTTAGCATTTGAAAGAGGTATCAAAGCGATCCAATGTTCAAATTAACTTGAGGTATAATCATGAAAGTACAACGTGTTTATGAGATTTGTTATTCTAATTAATCCTTAATCATGTTTGTTAGAAAGAAATAAGCAAAATTTTTCACATAAGCGTGATATTATTTTAACAAGAAAGGTAACTATCATCCTAAGGATTCTTGGGTAACTCTTTATAATAACTTTGCAAGTAATGAACTTAATTAACTCTTAATGATGTTAATTAAGGCTAAAACACCTCACTGTTACTTGAAGGATACTTCGATGCTGTTGGATTGAATGAGATGAAGGTGAGCTTGAAGCCTTGACTGCTCTCAAGCTGCAGTTGGCCACCAGATTCAAACGAAGTTGGATTGGTTTATCATGAATTGCTCGAACTGCTGTGAAACCAGAACTGTAGGAGCTAGCTATTGAGCCAGGAAGTTCAAGCCACAATCAATGTTGGTATTTTGCTTCAATTGAGTTGATAAGCGAGGTTAAATGGTTTGCTGGTTAGGGCAGAAGTAGATGCGGAACGGACATGAAAAATTGATATACTTAAAAGTAGAGAATTGGGTTTCATTTCAAATTGACTAGAAAGTTCAATTGAGCTTCCGAAGGGCTTTAAATATGATCAAGGTGAATGCTTGGGCTGCTGTGGCAATGCTTGAAACTCGATACATGTAGGATTAGCATTGACAAATTTTTAGAGGTTTCTGCTTCAGGCTTAATGAAGTGACCTTCGCAGCTATTTATCTTTTCAGTTTTTAGAAAAGAGATCTGGATAGTGTTGGACTTCTTTGCATCCATCAACCAGTGATGCATTTCTCATTACAGTTAGCTTCTGCACAGTGTTATGAATTTGCTTGCATAAAGCAGGTTCTCTATTGGCCATCTTAATCCTCTTGAAGCTAGTGAAGCTGAGAAGAAATCTGTCTCTTTCTTCTTAAAATCTGGGAGAATGTATCTCTCTCATTGCCAAAAAGGACTCGCATAGTCCTAGCTATTTTGTGGTTGAAGATGGAGATGGGAGAACCTCTAGCTGACCGGTTCCAAACTTGCTGAGCCTCTGAATATTGCAACCAAACAATTTTATAGTTGGTTTTCGAGCATTTAAAATGAACTTTGGAATCAGTGATGAAATAGCAAGCGATGGTCTGAAGCTATCCCTTGTCACATGATGAACTGTAGCTCCCGAGAAAAGGTCCAAGGCCTTTGAATTCAGCAAACAATTTCCCAAATTTTCTTAGCCTATTGGTCTCGGTTTTATTGTTGCAACAAGTATACTTAGTGCTAATAAAGTTTTGATCATGAAAATCATGTTTATGAACAAGCTCATAACATTATTCTTGAGCAGAAGTGAATTTGAATACTTTACCTCCAAACCTCTCCGCTGAAAGATCACAATGGAAGTGCCCTACCAAGATGAGGGTCACACCAATAAAAAACAGCTTTATCACATGATGGCTGTCCCAAGAACTTCCAATGACAACCCAAAAGACAATCCATATCTAGTATAGAGAATTCCTCCACATGGTTTCAAGAAAGACAAAAATTCCTGGTTTATTCTCCGCGAGGAGTTGCAGTATGTAATTTTTCATTGTGGCTTTCCCGCACAGCTACAGCTCTACATTAGTATGCTGTTCATTTATCTACCGATTGGGAGGCTTTCTCACTGCCACAATTCCTTCTGGTTCTCTTCTGATCCAATTGCACTTTCTCACTAACTGTTTTTGTCTTATGCTTATCCAACTGAGGGCCCTCAATGCTAGCTGAGAAGGTGAAAGGGGTTGATTTGATGACGTTTGTCTCCTGGGTCTTTTCTTTACCTTTGTTGCTACCATTTTTCTTTGCTGTAAAGTAGCAGCTTGGTTCTTGGTACTCACTGCAGCCTTGCTTCGATCAGCATCAGGTGAATGTGAGGGGTTTAATGATCTCCAGCTCCCTAGGAGCAGCTCTTAGGTGGAGCTTGCGTTGGTTGCTGAAGGTTAGTGTGGTAGTCCATCTGCACTTCTTGCATTTGTCGAGGGGAAACTAATTGATCCCGAGAGGATCTAGAGGACTCACTCTTGGCCTGGGGGCTGGGACAAGATGTACTGGAGCTTCATTTACCGTGGAAGCGGGTTGCTCATTTTGAATGCAATCACCATTCACGTAGTTCACCAATCGACATGCACAGCACAACATCATGATGTCTTCAAAAGTCGCAGGTTGATTAAAGAGACCTCTAGAACTTTGAACTTTTGATATTTGACACAAGTTTTTTGGAGAGATCCACTCTAATGCATACTCAAGCATAACCCCCATTTCATCATTTAATGTTGAACCATCGATAGTCAATTCTAGTGATGTTGATCACACTCTGAAGTTCCAATGGAGGACCTGGCATTCTAATCTAGAGAGGAGCAGTGTATGCAACTTTCATGTTTGGCATAAGGCAGGCACCACCAACTCATCAGTACCCAAGACTTGTCCTACAGCAAACCATGGCCCGTAGGTCATCACTTGAGCTTTAGCAGGTCTTCAAAACTCACCACCACACAGCCAAAGTTGAGAGCTAAAACTTTCAACTCTCTAATGTTACTCCATCGTAGCTTTAACTCACTTGAAAGGATGGAACGTGATCCACCTGTCAAACATTCAAGCGCAACGATATCGTTCACAAGTCTAATCTAGAGAGGAGCAGTGTATGCAACTTTCATGCTTGGCATAAGGCAGGCACCACCAACTCATCAGTACCCAAGACTTGTCCTACAGCAAACCTTGGTTTGTAGGCCATCACTTGAGCTTTAGCAGTTCTTTAAAACTCACCACCACACAGCCAAAGTTGAGAGCTAAAACTTTCAACTCTCCAATGTTACTCCATCGTAGCTTTAACTCACTTGAAAGGATGGAACGTGATCCACCTGTCAAACATTCAAACACCGATATCATTCACAAGTTTATTTTGTTGCGTCTTCTTCACATCCAGATCAACAGGGCCTCTCTTTCTTCTCCAATGGATTGAAGGTTATCAATAGGTGCACATTCCTTCATACATGCATGCTTCCAAACATTGCTAATCTGTTTACTTAAAGCAACCAAATTTGCTGAGGCAATCTGATGAGTATCTGGATTGCGTAAAACAGGATCTCTGCTGTTTGAACTGCAGACCAAGATCAGTCAGTTGCAGCCAAGATGAGCTGTTTTGGTTCTCGTTCACACATAATCTGATTATATTATGCATTGAGTTCATTTGCTTTCCCGTATTATCATGTGACAATTGGTGTTCTGCCTCTCAGAACAAAACCTTAAGCTGCTGCTTGTGGTCTTCTTCTATTCATTCACAGTCAATTTCATTCACATCTTCAGTTTTGTCTTTATCCATTCCTCCATCCAAGAAATTGTTAGTCTAGTCGCTCAGCACTATCAGAGCTCGAACAGAGCAATTTGTCTCCATCCCTCCTAGGTTACTCTAGTGCTAGTGAATCGAACGCTTTTGGCAGAATGCAGAGATCCATTGATTCCTCCATCTGAACAGTGATGAATGGCTGTGTAGTCATTGATTTGTTTTGTTCATTTCTACTGAGTATGTTCAGTTTTGATCCATGCTGCTTATGATTTTCTTCTATTTGTTCATTGTCATCTTCATTCACATCTTCAGCCTTCTCTCATCCATTCCTGCATCCAAGAAATTGTTATGGTCCAGTTGCTCAGCACAATCAGAACTCAATTATAGAAGTTTGTCTCCATCCCTCCTAAGTGATTCTAGTGCTAGTGTTATCACTCCTAGTTATGGGACTGTCTTTGCTGAAGGTAGATGGATTCTGGAAAAAAATAAATCTTCTTATTATCTATAAACATCTTATGCCATCTTATTTAATATCTAAAGCTAGAAATCAAACATCTCAAGGTACTTGATGCGTCAATGAGCTGAACCAATCTCAAACTTTAACTTGAAGCTCAATAAGCTCGAATCATGGGCTTGCTATCAAATCGAGTTTGAGCCAGCTTGTGATCCAGCGTGCCTTGTTTGCACCTCTAAGCTGTATTTTGTTTTGTTAGTGTAATAAGGCTCTATTGCCTAAATGTGAGCCACAGTAATAAGAGAGATTGCAGCTATGTAGTTTCGTTCTTCAATTTTATTTAAATTCTGTAAATTGCAAATATCACGCTTCAAACAAATCTTTATGAATGAGTTTGCATGAGTTGGCATTTTCGTTTTTTTAAAGAAATTTTTTTTTAAAGCATCTTTTTTTTTTCAACTTGGTAAGGCATCTCCTGTATGTTTGAATTTTAGCGATTATACGAATTCAAATGTTTCTTGCTTATTCTTTTTTGTATTTTGACAACTGATAGATATGTGCGTTTTTTCTTAAATTGTGTAGGAGCCGGAACCCATTGATTGGGAATATTATAGAAAAGGAATTGGTGCCCGATTGGTGGATATGTATAAGGAGGCTTATGAGAGTATGCTTTTTTATCTTACTGATTTCTTGATAAAATGTTTTTTTTTTTTCTGTTATTACGATTTTTTTACATTATATGGTGTTTGAATGTAAAGGCGTATTATTATTAAAGAGATTTGTCTGTTTTAGTATGATTACTTGATTTATTCTTCATTAGGGAAGAATCTATTAAATTTGTAGTTAGATGCAAGATTTAGCAGGAGTAAACATTAATGATATTTGAAATCCCTTATGGGATAGAGAAGCTGTGTTTATACGCCAAAGGCAGCATTACGCTTTAGCTTGAAATACACAATAAAATATTATCTTAGGAATAAAGACAATGTCTTCGTGAAATATACAATCCAGCACATGCAATGATATTCTTGTTAGAGCCAAAAAGTAAAAAAAATTGCAATGATTTTTATTTGAATACAAAATTTATTTATACACAATATCTTGCAAAGTAATTTTTCTCTTAAATAAATGAAAACAAAATACTTTTTCAAATGTTAACTGATGTCTCCAAAACACAATCCCCAAAACTGTTGGACAGCATGTTGGACAGCAGCATCAGAATTAGCAGCAGGTTGATGAATATCAGTAGGCTGATGGTCGGCAACAACAGCAGTATGGGGATCAGTAGCAGGTTGATGATCGGCAACAAATGCAACATGGGGATCAATAGCAGGTTGATGGCCAGCAGCAACATCGCAGTTTGATGGACAATCAGCGGTAAACTGTTGAAATAAAGAAAGTATTGAAAATAATAAGTTAAGTTCAAAGTTAATAAAAGAAATGCTTAAGTAACAAAAAAGCATTGGGCAATCACTCTGATTTGCGTATATGATACGGAGAGAACTTATCATTCAATGGCTTGATCCATTTAGGATCGAAAGATTGTTAGAAGTAAAAAATCATAGCGTGCACGGTCTTTTGTTAGATGCCATTCAGGCGTTTGAATTAGTCAAAAACTAAAGATTGGTCGAATCAGTAAAAAAAATTCATTGACACCTAAAATATGTTGCTATTCTAGAAAAACACATACAGCTACAAAGAATGTTACTGAAATTCATTGAAGTAATGTACTTTGCATCAAGTTTGCATCTCATGTACTATAACTTTTATGTCAAACTTCAATAGTGTACAGCTTGTGACTGGAGATTATTTTATAAATTATATAAAGATTAATAAGATATGCAAGAAAAGAACGAAATTACTAGCATATGCAAGACTTTTATAACGTATATAAGCTCATAAAAAATATAAAAATGAAAAACATTTTAGAATAATAGACTAAATTATGCATTTAGTTAGCGCTTTAGACTACAATTGGATATGCACGAAAGCAAATCTGGACAGACCAGCACTTTGCACGCACTTATGCATATAATTAGACGCAAGATTTGTTTTGCTTACAAGTCTTATATATATTTACATTGATTTGCATTGTATTTATATTATTTATTGTTCTTAAGTTTGTGTTTTTTAGTGTGTTAGAATCTACTGCTATTTGACTTTTGCTCATTGTTCCTTCCTTTTTTATGTAACTACATTACAAATGGAAAGACTGAAAGGCTTGGTTGTGGTATTGGATTGAATATGGGTTTACCTGAGTGAGGTCAAATTTATGTCTAGAATTGCTGAGTAAAAGATTGTGAGGTGAGGTGAGATGTTTGAATGGTAAAAGGATGTGATATTATATGTTGCATTGTGGAGAGGATCATATTGTGCTAGTGGTGAGATTTTTGATTTGTAATAGTTTGAACTCTTATTTTTTAGGCTTTGGTAGATGATTTATTTATCTATTTTAGGTGCAAAAAATCTGCGAATGTGCTATAAATTGTTATATGTTCTGAAGATCAAACCTCCTTGAAGTAGATGCTAGGGCAGTCATTACAAAGATGTATTAAAACAAATAACTTTGTTTGGGTTGGATGTATTGGATTGTAGCATAAGGGATAAATTAACTTTACCTTTGATTTACTTTTTCGCTTAGCCATAAAATTTATTATTGGCGCATGTATAGTACACAATTATGTATGAGATTTTGTGGTTCTATCTTATTTTTTTTGTTTCTTGTTTAATTTTTGTTGGATTATCATGAAATTTATGTGGGACAGAATGCTGACATATGTTCTCAAGATGTGACAAGTGATGTGAGACATCAATTTATGTTCTGCTATTGTCATTGCTAGTATTCATTCCATATTATTCTACCGGACCCGATACTGATTTGATCGCCTTGCTGATGGCAAATATGCATCAGCATGTGTCTAGTAATAAGCAATTATGCAAATATGCTGATGGATTATATTTAAGCTTTTCTCAGGATGAACCATTCATTTTCATAAGCGGATATGCTTTATGATGCGAAAGAGTACTTCACTGAGGTGGAGTGTCTCATTGATGGTTTACAATATCTTATGAACCGTAGGGTGTCTTTGGCGACCATCTTAAAGAAGGATGCCAAATTGATGGGTAGTTCAATTGGAAGATCGCTTTGTTGGGAGGCATGCCTCAAAGATTGTGAAATGAGTTTGTCGATAGTTTCAGAGCTCAGCTTGTTTCTTTTGTTGCCCAACTCAAGTGCTTCGCACACCTAATTCAGGTTAATTGTATTTTTTTTTAGTGTGCGATGGTGTTTTTTAAGCTTTCTCTGTCTGTTATAGTGCTTGTGTGCACACTGAAGAAGCAATGCTGATAGTTCTTGATGTATCATGGAGACAAGTTTCTTCTACCTTTGATCACACAACTCAAGAATGACTTTTCCAAGCTTGTGGAGATGGCATGTATGTTCGAGTACAATTTCGCTTTAACGATGTAAGAGAAGTGGTTTTCTTGAGGCGGAAACTCTATGAGGAACATCTCTTTTAAGAATAATAAGTTTTGTAGCCCTGATTCTTCTCATTTTCTCTCTTTTATGAAATCTGTTTCTGTTTTTTGTACCACTTCCATGAGAACTATGACTTTTTTTAGTGTGTTTTTTTTTTCTTGAGTTTGCTTATTTATTTGGCCGTTTGTTTTGCAGTTAAACCATTTGTCTGGTGCTACTCTTAGACTGACCGATGCTTTAAGCATAGCTAGCTAGGCTATAAAGTTCTTGACTATCTTTTGCTCTTCACCTTATTTATTACTCATTTTGATGCATTTTCCTATATGCATGATTTAGTCGTGCTTCCTGCACCTTGAGCTCTTTGTTTGGCTTTTATTGAACGTGGTGGAGATTGTAATGGTTAGCATGCTGTGATACATGTGACTTTTTTTGTACATACACACATTTAATACCTCACCCACTAGGAAGCTAGGCACTCAAAAGGTGTCACAAGTACCTTTTGGTTTACAACTTCATCATATTTTGTTTGATTCTGGTAGCCTTATTCATTTGTTTCTTATAATTTTGTAAGATTCTTTCTTTGTTTATGTCACTTGTGTTATCTGCCTTTCCTCTTATTCTGCTGACTAGTGTGAGCATGAATGCCCATTGTTAGTTCCGTTGCGATTTGGTGCAATTTGAGGAGTTTCTTAAGGTTTATCTAGTAGTACTATTCTTACTAACTTGATGTGACTCAAAAGGGTGTGCCTTTTATTTGAAAAATGTTTGTATTAATGTTCTCTCTTTGTCATCTAAAAGTGGTGAATTTCAGATCTTTAGTGACATGCCTCTCAATGGTCTCAGTTGGGCTCATGTAGCAGAGCTTAGTTGTAGCCTATGCTTTTAGAAAGCTATGTTCACACAAGAGCCATTCGGCTTATGTTTAGAGTTTTCATCAATCATCTGTCTTGAAGTTGTGGAGATAATATTGTACAATACTCAGTGTTTGGGTTTTACTCATCAACATAGCCTGAATTATATATTAACGCAAAAAGAATTGAATTTGTTTTAACATCATTGTCTTGATTTGATAAAGGGTTATGATTCAATGATTCATTGTTAGCCTTGGAGTCTTAACATTATTGTGGATGCTTTTAGCTACAAATCTTCTGTTTCAATGTGCTCATGTTTTATTTTGTGTTGTGTTGTGAGTTTGAGAAATTTAAATTGGGGATCATTTTGTTCCCTTTTGATTATGTTTTATTGAGTAGTTGGCCCACTCAGTTGCTCCGTGATTAGATTCTTTCTGCTCCATTGTTTGAATCTGAAAATAAACGATGGTTAATTGATTCTTTTTGGTAGAGCATTCCAACATTTCTATTGATGATTTTGGTGTGATTCTCTTTGGAGATTGATTTTGGGTTCTATATGGTTGTAATTTGTGTTCCTTCATCATTGATGAAGCTCATTTATTCAGTAACACCATTTGGTGACACCAAGATGTACTAAGATTCTAACAGACTTATGGCGACAGGATATGAAGAGTGAATTTGTGGTGCGATGTTCTATTTGTTTGCAGGTGTGCATTAGAAGCCGATGGACATTTCTAGCTATTCTCGATTCTTGAATAAAATCTGGAGGAGGTATCAATGAATTTTATCATTGGTTTTATGAGATCTCATCAGAGTTATGATGTTGTTTAGGTTGTCGTAGATCGATTGACTAAGTTTGTGCATTTTATACTAATCCAAGCCTGTTTTTTGAGTTTTAAAGAGTTTTTAATTTGACAGCAATTTTACAATTTGGGCTATGGAAGACAATTTTGAGTGATCTCAATGTGTGTTTGCACTTCAACACAAACTTAATCATGCTATTCATTTTCTAGAGAATCTGCCTTACCAATGTGACCTTGATTTTGCTGGTTTGTGGGGGGTAGTAACCTTATTCTATTATTTGTGTTTGCATGCTACAATAGATGATTCAATATGAATCCATTTATTGTAGGTGCTGCTCTCCTTTAGCTCGGGCTTTAGTTGGCGAGCCATTTTTTCTTGGTTTCATGATGATTGAGGGTGCGGCATTGAAGATTTGAACAAATCTAGAATGCAAGATATTACCAGAAGCAATAGATGTAAAACGTTGATATATAAAATTATAGTTATAAATTTTTGAGCTCGAAGAATGATGTATATTATTTTCGCCATGAAGGCAAGCTCGTTCTCATTTGTTGATCTTTATGATTGTTTTCAGTTATCTAATGAGATAGAAGATTTACAAGATATTTTCTATTTGTGTATTAGCTTCTATGATTATTTTTTTATTCGTTTGATTAACTCCTTAAAATAGAGATGGTGGTCCACAATCCAACCTCACCTATGGTTTGTGTGTGCAGTGAAAGTAAGATTGACCATGTTGCAACTTGGAGGTTGTGAGTGATATGTGAACCAAAGATCTTTCTCTATTTTTTGATATGCAAGTTGCAATTCTTATGAACTCTTGAGATTGACCTTTGTGCATTCTCTTTGGGTTGTCTCGAGGTTCTAAACTGAGATCAAGAGATTGACCTTTGTGCACTCTTTGGTTTGTCTCGAGGTGCTACAAATTTTCCCCTTTTGATGTGTGCATGATAATATTGGGAATATCAGCACTCTTGGGGAGAATTGTGGCAGTGTTCATGCGAATGTGATATTTGTTTTTCAGATTGTTCGGATGTGCTACTTTGTGCATGGCTATTGCACGTGTTTGGATGCGCCATCATTTGGATTGTTGAATTAGGAGGTTCAGTTTATGAATTTTGAGCGATTGATTGACTATGGTTTGATGTTCTTAGGTGAGGCTGGGCTGCCTGGATGCAATTTCAATATCCCATTTGGTGAAATAGAATGCTCCTCCTTCACATCTATAATGCTCATTTAATGCTTCTGAATGCGTTGCCTGTTCAACTTAGCAAGGCTTAACATTTTGATAATTCAAGCTTCAAATTTGTGCATTATTTCTAAGCATTTATAGAAATCTTATTATAGGCATAGAGATTCCCAAGTTTGTTGACACGGTGACTCCACAATACAAGCCTAAATTCGATGCCCTGGTACATGACTTGTTAAATTATTCTTTTTGTTTTGATAGCATGGTTCATCATCATTATTATGATGCCTTTTGTGCCATCAGCTGGCAGAGCTGAAGGAAGCAGAAGAGAAATCACTGAAGGAGTCCGAAAGATTGGAGAAGGAAATTGCCGAAGTCCAAGAGCTGAATGTTCAGTGCCTGCCTTTGTTTTCTTTTTATTTTACTTGGGAAAAATAAATGCTCACAACATCCCTCCTACAGGCGAAAATAAGCACCATGACTGCTGAAGAGTACTTCCAGAAGCATCCGGAGCTGAAGAAGAAGTTCGACGATGAAATCCGGGACAACTACTGGGGATATGACCCACAACCGTAAACACTCTCTAGCCAACCTTTTATATTTTTATTGCATTAATAAAGTCTGACTTGACACCTTACAAATTGCCTTTCATTTTCCAACAACCTATTATTATCCTGGCTGCAAAATAATAATGATCCTATTTTTATATGCTTAATCATTAGATTCTTCTGTTAATTTCCGAGGATATAATATTTGTAACTAAGGTGAATAAAATAATAAAGATTAAAAATCTAATACGATGATAAAAAGTCGGTTATTCTGTATGTATTATAATTGACTATTACAAAAAAGGCTGATTATCGTGCGTGCTCAAATGCGTTGTAACCGATAATTTTGATTAGTGAATATCAATTAAATTTAAATATTTAAATTCTTTGTCTACTATTCCTTTGTTTCCATGCATCTACTTCTCCTCCTTTCTTTTGTCCAAATCCGGTCAGCAATAATTTTAAATGCGGTCCTAACCCATATAAAATTTGTAGTACTTTTGAGTCTTGCTACACTAATAGTAGACGTGCATGTTTTATGATAGATGCAATGCACTTTGAAACAATCAGTATAAGAGGGACTAGTTTGTAAATATTGAAAGCTTGGGTGGACCAGGCTAGAGTTGAGAGGCCTACATATCAAATTATTGTCTCCAAAGGAGTTCAATTATTGGGTAAACGTGTTTAAACTCCCAAATTAAATATTATGATCTTTGTTGATTTATTGTTTCTGAGGTTGGAGGATGGGAAATCGGCCGCGAATTGGAGTTCGAATTTAGGGGTGGAGAAGGAGTCGAGCTGATGGCGGGCGATCGCGGATGATTGGTAGTCAGTGAGGGAGTGGGAGAGGGAAGAGAGGAGGAGAAGAAGGGCAGAGGGATGAGAGTGGGAATGGGGCTCACCATGATGGTGGAGGTCTTCATGTTGGAACTTTAAGGCTTCTGAGAGACGGGAAATAGGAGAGCTCGAGTCTTGAGAATAGGAGGTGGCACTGCTCTATTTCTGGAGTTTTGCTTGTTTGCTCTTTTGGTGGGTAGAGCTGCGGTTTTAAACTGGCGGCGGGCAAATTTCTTAACCAGGAATGCTATTTACTCATTACTTACACCAAAATAAGTTCTACAATGGGATTTGAACATATTTATTAGTTTTTATTTATTTATATTAAAATAATATAAATATTATTTTTAAAGCTTGTATTGAAATTATGTTCAAATTTTATTGAATGAATTATTTGTAAGTGCCATATCAACGAATCTGAATATTATTTCTCTTCTTAAATAGCACAAGTTTGTTGTGGGCTTCTTTCACCGTTTTAGAAAGTGAGCCGATAGTCATAATCTTTTTTTTTTTTTTTTTTTTTTTTTTTTTTTTTTTTTTTTTTTTTGGATACCCAAACTAAATTATTTTACAGTAGGTCTTTCTTCAAAATTATGGATCACATATTTACTTCAAATGAAATTCATCTAATTTCAATATATATATATATATATATATATATATATATTTATATTAAAGTTATATTCAAAAGTTTGAAAATTTGATCTCCTATAAATAGTGTCTTCAGATAAACAATTAAAACATAATTGCTATAAGTTATAATTTGTAGTAATAACATAACAAAAACATACTTAGCAATTGAGCTATTGGATTAGAACTCTTTATATGCCAATGATTCATAATCGATTGGCTACATATTACTCAACTTTAAAAATTGCCACCAATTTTAACAAAATCTCATATTTTGAATCATAACAAAAAATTGATAACATTATAGTATATTAATTAGAGATCTTCGCATGTTCTTATCATAATAAAATAAGGATATGGTCTTTCTTAATCATCATGAATGAAAAACAAGGGTAAGAGCTTTCTTAATCCGTAATTAATGATAAATTAACTGTAGATTAATGTTTGAAAAAAATATCGTAAGAAAGTAAATTATTTAAAATCTGATAATTCCAAAGCTAAATAACTATATTAAGATATTCAGATATTTCACAAATCCTAAAATTTAAGTTGGTAAGCCAATCCAAATATAAATATGAAGTTTGTTTTTTAGGAAATTTCAAATAATATTAAAACATTTTTTCTGAATTTTTATTATTTTTTATTAACTCACATTTTTAATTGGTATTCTCATATGCATACCAAAAAATTTACTTTTATAAATTTAACATAATTTTTTAAAATATTTCCTATGTATTGTAAAATAAAAAAAAAATTACAATAATTTCATGTACAGACAAAAAATTATAGAATTTTTTTTTTGTTAATTATTTAAAAAATTGTAAATTTTTTGGTAATTATTTAAAAAATTTATAGTATATATAATATATTCAAAAAATTGTATTAAATTTATAAATTAAAAAAAAGTTTATTTAATGTATGTAAAAGAAAATTGATAAATTTATAGCATCATATACACACCATCAATAATTTTTTTTCTTAAACATTATTCCTAGCAAAAATTGAATTGTGCCGATCATATATTTATACATAAGATACCACGTCATTCTTATTTTAATGTGTATATGATGGTATAAGTGTAGCAAATTATTTAAATGACTTAGTGTATTTACAATTAAATATTGCATCTTATTATTTTTATGGATCTTTATTTAAAAATTAGACAAATTTAAATTCAATATTTTTTTTCTTGAGTATAAGCATTTTGTCATCAGAAAATAACAAGTAAAATAAAAATACTATTATTATAAATTATATATGCTTGGCGTTATGAAACTTTGTGAGATAAATTAAAAAATATAAAATTTTTATTGGACTATAAATAGGGACCGCAAAATATTTTATGGCTGATTTAGCAAACATTTGAGATTATATTGAGAAGAAGATTCATTGTTCAAGACTTTAGTTCATTCTCAAAAGAGTTTCGTTCGACGTCTTTGACACTGTAGGTCGGCTTTAGAGGTGGACGTTGAAGGACACAATTAGTTCGTTTGTCCTTTTGCTCGAAGGCAATTCGTTTGTTTGTTCGCAAAATACATTCTTACCTTTGTGATAAAATTCGTTCCTTGAGTCGATTACTACGAACGACTGTGAATAAGATATTCATAATAAAATGCATTATTATCTCTGGATCTCTTTTTATATCTCTTTATTACAAATAACAAATAATATTTGCGGATATCTTTTTATATATCTCTTTAATCATAAATTTCGTTCTATGGTGGCTGACTATATGACCGATAAAATTTTGAATTGCATTATTATACTATTCATAGTAACATATTTCATAATATAATGTTATGAATGTTTGATAAATATATAAAGTATAATTTGATTTTGTTATTATTAATTAATTCTTAAGTCTGGGTGCGGTCAGTGTGGTGGCTGTGATTTGCGCGGAGTATGTGGATTGGGATGGCTAGGCTCAGGGCGAGTGGGCGAGGTTGCGGGAGTCGGACATCAGATTTGATGGAACAAAGTAGTCGAGAGTCGATCATCAGCGAGAACTCTTCGATCCTTCATGCCGCAAATCTTTCGATCTTTTTTCTGCGACTCAACCTAACTAATCTTCTTCTATTTTTGACAATGAAATCTTTCAAATACTAAGTATGGTTTATAATCTAGGGTTTAATTGCTTTTCAGCAGTGGTACAATTTAATAATTCTGGATATAAAGGTTTAACAATTTAATATATCTTATATAATAAATTTTGTGTATGTTGGAGGATGAAAATTTTAATTTATCTTATCTAAAATTGAATATTTAAAGATGTGGGTCTAAAAAATTAACATAAATGCCATCGTCAATATTCGCGGACAATCTATCCGCCGAGAGGACAGGGTACTTCGCGCCACCTCCTGGACATCTCGACGCCGAGCTCGCAAATATCGCTTCCGCCATCGCTGCCGTACGCGCTCGCCTTGCTTCGTCTGCCATCGCTGCCGCCATCGTTGCCGCCATCTCTGCCGATATCGCTTCCGCCATCGCTGCCTCCATCGCTGCCGCCATCGCTGCCAGACGCACGCAAGGTCGCCACGATTCCCTCTCGCCTCTCGCGCAAGCAGCAGCCGATCAGGTAAATGAATGGTTTTTTTTTTTTTTCATAGGATTTGCTTGATATCGTCATTTGATTATGAACAATTTAGAGAAATTTATCTTGTGATTTGTTATTTTTAAAAATTTGTTAGGGCTGATTTTTAAATCGGTAATCTTTTTATTTTTTGTTTGGTTGCTTTTATTTCTATTGTTTTGAGTAATTTTGGCTATACAATTTTTCTATTGTGATTGTTTGTCACTTTTGTAAGTAATTATCTAAATTGATAAAAAAAGTAACAAGGTTCTCTTTGTTAGTATGTATGAATTATAGTTTCAGTTTTGTTAGAGGAATTTTCTACGCTTTAGATTGTATTATGTATATGTATCTGTGAGTTGTCCTTTATGAATTTCTTTTGTAATAAATTAGCTTCTTTTTTTGTTAGCAAAATGATAGTGTGATGACCCATGTTAGGTTGGTAACAACCAATCTAACATCAGATGCACCTTTCCGCAGAATCATATTAGCAGCTAGATAAAATAGCAGTTAAACACATCCAGAGCCATTCAAGTGTAAGAAATAACATTCATTCAATTTAAAGCAAAATAATATCCATAATTTATTACATAGCTTTTATTATACAAAAATAGTTATCCCTTGAAGAGGCAGTTAGAATCCGTTAATTTGCCGCGTCATGTCTTTAAACTATATCAGCTTCCTCCAGTTGCATCTGATCTGACATCATAAAAATAATTCCTTAGTGCACATTCTAAATATAAAGGATATTAAAAATATACTTAAAGCAAAGTGGAAGGTAAAAATGATAATAATTACAGGGAAAGTATAGTTTATTACAAGTAAAAGCTGATCATGTCTCCTGCAATATAAATGTCCTTTTCACATGCCAAATTTTCAAATGAAAAAGCAATAATAGCGTAAAAATTCATGATTATATTTATGTTTATGTCTATGATATCATGAAGCAATAATAACAGTTTTGATGGGCAAAGCCAGAATCATGAGGTTTGGTTCATATGCATTTAAGCATAAACTTTCACCTGGACCCCCTTAAGGGTTTCAGATGGCAATAAACATGCATTTAAGCATAACCTTCACCTGTGCCTCCCTCAAAGGCTCCAGATGGCACCCTTATAGCTCCCGAGGACTAGCCTCGTCCTTAACCTATTCATGCTCTATTTTGAAACTCTTCTTGCAATATTCACAATATACATAAACATCATTCAATTTCTCTTACATAATTAGTAATAAGAATAACGTATTAAGTAGCAATACAAAATAGGCTCAAAATAATGCATAAGCAGTAAATGATAGTAAAAAGTATAAAAATAATATCCAATATACCTTTTGTGTTTTGACTAACAAGACGATTCACTCACAACCTTGATGTATCTGTAAAATTCATAAAGTGATGTTTTCAATGAATTCTATTTGCTCGATATACTACCCATCTTTTCATTTTCATATCCTTCCCAAACCTTGACTTAAATCTCATAATTTAGAAGGTACGTTACCATAATTTCACTTAAGAGTTCTAAAGTTGTGACTTATAGAGTTTAAAACATTACTAATATTATGTTGCAGTATTTCAATATCATAATTAAATATTTTTTATTTCTAGCAATACAAATCACATTTAGCTCATCCAAATTCCATTATGATACCTTAAGACAGTAGCAAATGAACATTTTTTTAAACATAGAGTATTATTAGTTTCATGAATACATTTCTTATTAAAGTCCGGCTTAAAACCCTAAGATAATATTTCAATTGATCGGAATATAATTTGTTTTACTAAAAATTTAGTTTATTAGTGAATTCTAGAAAATTCAGGATTAATAAAAAAAAATGCTCAATTTCATTATACCAAATTTTAATCCTAAATCGTAATTATTATATACACACACACGACAGAAGAGAGTCTTTACCTAAAATAGTAATTGAAATGAATAAAATAAAGGAAATCTCAATTATGCTGGACTGTTCCCTATCTTGACGTCAATTTCTAAATAAAATCAATAATTATGGACACATATATTCATGACGGGATTTTGACCCAATTGTTAACTAGGTAATTTAACAAAGATTTCAGTATTTCTAAGTTTCTTACAAATTCCTTATTATTATTTTTTGTATATATTGATTTGAAGTATTACTAACTTACCCTTAAGATTCTATTCTATGACGTAAAGAAGGATTCACACCTTATAACTCTCGGTCGAACGCACAGAAGGGGATCAGTGCCGAGACGGAAGGATCGAGCGGTTGAGCAGAGAAAGATCGGTGCATGTAGAGACGATCGGGTGCAAGGAGAGATCGGCTACCAAGTACGTTACGTTGGGCGGGTGAACGAGTCGAGCTGAAGGAGCGAACCTGCGAGCGTCTTCGACGTCAAACGGGTCTGCAACTGTCTTCGCCTTGAGTTTCGGTGTCGAATGGGTCTGCGACCGTCAGCGGGTTGGGTCGAGGAGCTCGGTTACAGGAATCGAGTTGTCGTCGTATGCTCGCCTACTACAAAGAGTGCTCCCGTCGACTACTGCGCAGTCGTCCTCTGTGCGGAAGGGAGTCGAGCGGGAGGGTTCGACTGACTGAGAGGAAGGGAGGGCTCGTTTGAGTGGTGTGAGTTGTTCGACTCCTTCTGGTTAAATAGGATGTGCGTATGTAACGCACGTCCGTTTCATTCGGGCTGATTTGCCGGTGAGTTACGAGTAATTACTTTTATTACTCTCTGCATACCTTCCTTATACAGTTGAGATTTAATTGCTTAACATTTTCTAAAAGGGGCAGTCGATTCTTGCATTGAATATGGGTCTTAATGAGGCAATTTATGCTTTACTAATTTAAGTATGCGTTAATGACGGATCTTAATTTGAAAACTTTAAATGAATTTGAAAACTTTTTAAATTAAGGATTGAAACTTAAAATCAAATTTAGCGGGAGCTTTAACGGAAAACTGAAATTTGATTATGATTTTAATGACAAATATAAATTCTTATTGCAACATTGAGTTTGAAAAACTTCCTTAATCAATATTTGTAACCAAAGAGTTATTTTAGCGGGAGATGATTTTAATAACATATAAATTCCTATTTCAACATTGAGTTTGAAAAACTTCCTTAATCAATATTTGTAACCGAAGAATTATTTTAGCGGGAGTTAATGACAAATATAAATTCCTATTTCAGCATTGAGTTTGAAAAACTTCCTTAATCAATATTTGTAACCGAAGAGTTATTTTAGCGGGAGATGGTTTTAATGACAAATATAAATTCATATTTCATCATTGAGTTTGAAAAACTTAATCAATATTTGTAACCGAAGAGTTATTTTAGCGGGAGATGATTTTAATGACAAATATAAATTTTTATTTCAGCATTGAGTTTGAAAAACTTCCTTAATCAATATTTGTAACCGAAAAGTTGTTTTAGCGGTAGATGATTTTAATGACAAATATAAATTCCTATTTTAGCATTGAGTTTGAAAAACTTCCTTAATCAATATTTGTAACCGAAGAGTTATTTTAGCGGGAGATTTTTAACGGAATGGAAACTGAAAATTGCGGGAGATTTTAACGGAAAAGAAACTGAAATTTGCGGGACATTAATATTTTCCTTATAAATGACCTAGGGTCATTACAGATAGGCCTATTATTTCGCTTATTGTTGGCATCGGCATATTTCCTCCCAGCATGAGCATAGCCTTGTAAGGCTGGTACTCCTAGGAGGGGATGCTTAGTTAACCATTATTGAGATGTCTGTATTATTGAAGTTTCGGTGGAATTTGATGCCATGTGTTTTTTGGTCTTACGAAGTTGTTTTTGATTTGGGATCCATTTTTTATTGGTTTTGTTGTATTTGGGCTGTGCTCCGAAATTCTCACAACAATATTTATGAAATAAAAAAGCTTAGGGTGGTAATATATTAAGAAAAAAAAACTAGAAATAGACTTATGAGGCGAAGAATCCTATGCCTGCAGTGGTGGGTGGTTTGGGAGAGATCAGCGTGCATATTATCCTGCAGTTACTGCACATCATACCTTAGATGTGCACCAAGGGAAAATTGGGTAGGGGTTGGACAGGAAATTCTGATTCCTTGAAGAGGAGCTTAAGAATTTTGAATGCTGCTTGATTTTGAGAAAAAATTTAGGTGCTCAAATGTGTGATTATTCTATAGAATGCTTGGTAAATTTTTGTTCTTTTTGATATTATGATTATGAAACTAACTTCCCTTTTAAATAAATGTTGCATCATTTTGATGCATGAAATTCAAGCAACCTCTAGATAGAGATTGTGTTGGTTTTAACTCGAAATCTGAATTTTGTAATTCAAGTTGAAAAAGATTGATTTCATGTATATTTTTTTAAGGGACTATCCATTATAAAAGATAAAATCTATTTCTTAATATGCTTTAAAGTTATAAATCGGCCTCTTGCTTTTTTTTTTGTTAATTTTGGACTAGTTAGATCCATATTTTGTAGTTTTAGTGCTTAGTTCAAATGAGAATATATATACAAGTACAAAAAAAATATTTTGTGTTTTTGGTCCCATAATTTATTACAAATGCTTTTTATTCATCTATTTGAACTGCTGCTGCACTTTTTTTTTTCTATTATGCTCTAGAATATTATTGTGATGACCCTAGTTATTTTTGTGTTCTAATTTCACATATTCAAAGTTTCATTCTTATTTGCTCAATGGGGACTGTTTCTATATCTATTGATACTAATGAGGAATTTGGGGTCTTGGTTTGGCATTACTTCAATGGCTACTATTATACAGCGTTACATTATAAGCAAAAACTATTAAATAACTGTAATGAGATTAATTTTAGGTGCTTGCGATAAAATATGTATGTTTTTTTGGTTTTGATACTGTTTACCTAATTATCTTTTAGTTATTTGTTATGATTTTTTAATTTATATTTAAATCTCAGTATTTGAGGTAATCTTACCTAATGTTTAATATAACATGAATGACAACAACCAAACAACATACATTTGAATAACACTAACATCTGTTATTTAAATAACACTGAACCAAACGACCCCTGTTATCTGAATAATATGCTATCTGAATAACATGCTATCATAATAACTTTTCAACTGACATTCAACCAAATAGCCCCGAAATTAGATTGATTAAAAAAAGATTAGATAATGGGATAGTTTAGTTTGATGTATGTGAAAAGTTATTTAGATGACATGTCAGATAGCAATGTAATTCAGATAAAATGTTGTATTTTGTTCAATGTTATTGAAATTGTCATTTATGTTATATATTACACATGATGTAAGCTTACCCCAATAGATAATAGGCTAAAAATTGCCATTGCCATCGCCCATTCACCGATTTGCCTATTCGCCGATTCGCCGAATTTGGCGAAGAAGATTCGATAAGAGGAGGAAGTCGCCATTGTCGATTCATCTTCTCCATCGATTCGCCGATTTGCCTTCACGAAGCACCTGATCAGATGTCCAAATAACATTAGACTATTGCATTTACAAAAATTTGAGATTTCATTAATGAGGTAGCATTGAACCAAACAACTTCAATCTTAATGATATCTGTAAATAACATAGCATTGCATGGATGTCTGCAAACCAAACTTCCCCAACATGTCAGTGAAGTAATCATGTAGCTTTCTATTATATTTTTAAGTCACATATCATAGTTTATAGATACAAGTGAACAAAAACAATCCTAAAAAGAGTAGCACTTCTAGCAGTAGATCTCACAAACTTCAAACTAGTGACTTAAGACTTTATTTTGTAGGTTGACCAATACTGGTGTATTAATAAGAAGCGAAGGACACTAATTGTATAATGGGGCATGCAAATGGACACTGAAGTAGTGGACCGCCCAAGTTGCTTTGTCACCAGATAAAAGCAACATCAGATCAATTTTTTTTTTCTTAACTAATGTGAGGGCATGTTCAAAATGTATTAATAGTGTCAACTATATATAGGATTATCATAGAGAAATAACTAAGCAAACCACCTCAAATCTAAGCATATAAACACTAAGCAAAAATTAAAGAAAAGGAAAATGAGAAAATAAATGCGAATTCTATACAAATGACGAAACTTAGGACTCAACAATTTCTTGCATAAAATGATTCTCGAATGGTTGCTCTTTGAGGTAGTATCTGACATGATCTAGTTTTTACTAGGCACGAAGGCCATCCGAATTCGGTAGATCAAATTGTTTGCATTATTTATAACCTCTCACAATTTTATTCAAAGAGCTTAAAATAAAATCAACGAGTGCAACCATTCATACTCTTGGAGAAATAAAGCCTAGGAAAAAAAAAGATAGCATTTGTGAATACTTTTGAATCTGAAAGAGTCAGCCCCTACATAAAAAGAGATACACGAGCTGTCAAAGAAACCAACCACCATCAAGTAAAGCAAGCATGCATAAACCATTTTACAGCTAAAGTAGTAGGTGTAATAGCACCTCAATTAAATATCCAAGAAAAATTTTAATTAAGCTGCCATGCAAGAAAAACACTAGTATATGTACCAACTAAACCATTGGAAGCCCTCCAGTTGCGCACAACACCCAAAATAGTTTATTTTTGCATGTGCAATTTAAAGTAGAGACACCGGTTCCTGCAAGATAATTTTAGTTAATGCGTTTTGGCCAAATTGCTTGAGCAAGAATACTGACAGAAACTAGATATGTTTTTCTTAGCCAATTAACCTATTCTCCATATTATGAATAGCTTGTGAAAGATTAGGAGAAAGGAGGAAACCATTTGCTTTGAAGAGAATTTTGCACTAAGTGTGAAATAGTATGAGCATTCAAAGATTAAATGATTATTAGTTTCAACGGCATAGTAATATAGAACACAAATTCCGCTACAGCTGAAATCTTTTGAGTTTAAAATATCGGCCATTTTTAAGTCATTTCTAAGTTCTTTCCATATCTAACAAGAATATTGTAGTTTGTATTCCTTATGACAAACCCAATGGTGCTAACAAACAGTAGTTGTATTTCTCGCCAGCATATCATAAGCATCTTTAAACGAAAAAATTTTTTACAGTCAAAGAGAGGATAAGAAGAATCCTTACCAGAGGTATAGTTGATGTGAGACTGCAACAGATTATCTGCTGTTTGTAGATGTTTCCAAAAGGTCGAGAGTATTTGCTGCTATTATTTAAAAGAGGATAAAAAAAGTTTCAATTTGTAATATGATGTTAAAAGTATATAATAGGCAGTTAACTGATTTGTTAATTAACATTTTTGTAGCTTGATTAAAAAAAATTGAGATTTGAGACGCAAGAAACTATTTTATTTTTTACCAAAAAAATTTTAAAATTTTATTTGTGTATGTGAAATGTTTTAATTTAATTTTTGGGTGGGCTGTACTTTGTGATATAAAAATTTGAATATTATCCATATCTATTTAATTTCAAAATTTTCATTGCAACAGATTTTCTTAAATATAGTTGCTCCTGTTTTGTGATTCTAATTTTTTTTTTGGTTGGTTAAAAATATTGCAGGTATAATGAGCAGCGACCATCAACCTCTAACGGTATAATTCTTAAATTATTTGATTATAAGTCGAATATATTATTTCTATTCAAATAGAGGGTTGTTGAAAGCTTTATGTAATTGCTTGTATATTTTACAATAGGGTTGATAGTTTAAATGATTTTATGAATTTTATTTATAGGTGAAACATAGTGAAATTAGAGTTAATAATGCAACGAATTTCAAACAAATTCAGGTGTTTGCTGTTCCTAGTATAAGTAAAAAGTCCACTAATCATAGAATAAGAAACATCTTAAACATAAACTAGACTTGAAGTATTTTATAATTTTAAAGAATATTTTTAAAGTTTTATGAGGAAACCGACATCATTAGTATATTAATGTGTAGTCAAAGCATGAATATACCCTTTATAACTCCACTAATAATTTTTCACTGTGCTCGTTCTACCAAAGCTGTCTAACAATAGAGGTGCCAAGACGACTCACCCATATACTTTCTAGAATGTGATACAAGCTCAACAAATATTGTTTGGCTCGTGAACAAATTAGATAATAGACAACTTTTGTTTGACTAAATTTAATGGTTCACTGGCAATGGAGCCAATGAATTCTCCATATATGTGCTTGTTAAGTTTGTCTAAATGCCCGAGTTGTATGCTTGCATTTTAGGGTCTTTCCCCTTCTTTGTTTTTATTGATCAATATGGTCATTATACAATTTAGAGACTCACTTTGGAATAATATGAATTTTTTATTTGCACTGAGGAGCAGGAAAGCTAAAATCGAGTGTATAACCTGGCTCGTTTGCAGAATGAAAAACTGCCATCTAGAATTTAATTCACTTGCTAATGCCATTAAAATTTGTAGTTCGAGTGAAAATGATTTAAAGAGGCATTGGATGCAGGGTACTACTTAGTGTGAGATGTTGTAATGCAGTCTAATTTTGTCGAGGTCTCTCTCATTTTACAAGTGAAACCATAATGTTTAAAGTAATTTAATTATAGTTCTTAAGCCATCCATACATATTACTTTGCACAAAATATATCCAAGAGACTAATCCCATTGACTATAACGTAACTTGAGAAGTGAGCCAATTAGATATAAAGAAAAAGGTTTGATAACTAAACCTTCACCAATATAATACTTTAAATTCCCAAACCCAATTACCTCAGAAGAGATAAAAGCAGGTTAAAAAATAAATAGAGCAATCCAAAGAAATGTGAAATTCACTATCTACAATGATATGGATTCTTAGAAAAAGATCTTTAAAAAATCAAATAAAAAATCAATTTATAAACCGTAACACTTACCCACCCATCCATCATAGTCTTGGGAATTAGAATCTTCAATTTTTTCATGATCCATTGTTGGATTAACAGTTACCCCTACTATATGCCATCTAACTTCTTTCGAGAATCTCACAATAGTAAACCAAGGAGAGGATGCGAATGAACACTTAAAGTGACATGCACGTGGAAGCCGGATAAGGTTTAAAAGTATTATTCTTGCTTGTCCCAAAATATTTGAAATTTCATATTTATTTATAATTAAAAAAATTAAGATAGATAAATCATTAACGCTTTTACTAGCAAGCTTTTTGATTGCTATATATAATGATTTTCAGAAATAAATAATTTATATCATCAAGAAATAAAATGGTGAGAGAGGAAACACAAGAAATTAATATTTTTAGGCTTCAAATTTTGATACGAACAAATTAATGTGTGCATCATTATGACTATAAATTTAAAGGTTAATGTAGTGGGAGTAAAGATGTGAGAGAAATTTATAAATCTAAGCTTATAATTGATAAATAATTGTTAATATTGCAAATAGTTATGCCTTCAAATATGATTGGATATGAGTATAAAGACTTTCTTGATATGATTTGATTTAAATGATTCAAGGATTACCCAAGGGAAGAGGTTATTTATAGAATTTTTTAGTAAGAACATCAATTATTTATATATATTTTTTAATTTTAAATAAATATGAAAATCCAAGTATATAAAAAATATGCAATAAAAGTTGATTTTTATGTAATTATAAATTAAGATATATATATATATATATATCTATATTACAGAATTGTATTGTCACAAATAGTCACATTTATTTATTTAAGACAAATAAAAAGTCTTTTTTTTAGTATAAGTAATAGTGCATTGTGCTACTTTCTTTTTTCATAAGAGAACATAATATCATTATATCATTATTGTTTATTGTAATTACAATTTGATGCTGTAATAGAACTCACTCACACACACATATATATATATATATATATTATATATTCGACCCCACAGTGGATTAAGGCTTGGTGTTGTTGTTGTATATATTATAAAATTTAAGCATCACCAAACTTGAAATAATTTTTTAATACTATACTAAAATGAGAGTTCCTATTATTAATATGCAAAATGCTATTTTACCCAACATAAATGCTTTAAAATCTATACAAAATCATAGAAATAGTATTTATTGATAAAAATTTAATAGAAACTCGTAAAAATGCATTGATTACACAATATAGAGATTTTGAGGTAGCGTATGAACATTTCTTAATTAAGCGGTTTGAATTTTTCTCACATCCTGAGCACGATTTCAATCATTATGTTGGCTTGTCTTAAAAAGCCTTGCAGAATTTACGATCTTGAAAATGCTGCCCATATTTTGCTGCGACAATAAATAAAAAAAGTGGTGACTTTGAGAGAGGAGTGAGAATCATCAATAATTTGCAACGATGATCAACAAGTATTATAATATTTCCAATTGGACCATTAGCTGCAAATTGCATGGATAAATCTAAACAAGCCAGAATGATAATTTGATTCCTTCTTGTCTTTCAAATTTTTGTTAAGTTTAAATTTTAATTCTCACCCTCACCTTGAATTATTATTGAGCGATACTCGAAAAGAGTTTGTTGACTTATATCCGGGATGGTTGTTGTTCCATTGGTGGATCAAGAAAAGGTTGATAACTTTGATTCCCAACACAGTGATGGGGAGTACTACATTCAATAAATTGAATTTTATTTATTTGATTTCTTTCGTAGTATTTCTGTCCTTGATACCACCAATCAAGGTAGATTGCATATTTTCGGCTTTTTTTAGATTTGTTTGTTTGTTTTATTCCTTTTGAGACAGTTTAGGGGTTTAAGAATTTAAATTATGATATGGGTGAATTTTAAACTATGATTAATCTCTTTTTTATATTTAATTGCGGTCAATTTTACCTTTAAAGATTCTTTTCAACTTAGGCTTGACAAATTTCAATGCTTAATATGTTGAGTCTTTTGGCTATATGCTTGTAAAGAGTAATATGTATTGGATGACTTTTTCTCAACTTAAAAATAGTTGTGCCATCCAGGGATAACTTTTTATATAATCTAAACTTATTCCAATAGGACTAGTAAAAAAGATTTGGAATAAAAGTTTTAATCCAAGTATAAACACAAGGTACATAAAAATGTGTCTCTATATCATTAGGACATTCTTAAATGATAATATAATACTAAGATAATGTACCTTGGTTAATACTGACAAATTCATAATAAATTAAAACTAATTCTCTAATCTATTCTGAAAAAGTTAAGTCATAATAAAATAACTCAATCTCACCTTTAAAGCACCTGCATGCCTCCGATAAAAAAGGATCAAGTCACACGTAGTTCTAAAAAATGAAAAATAGGCAGGGCTCAATGGGTTGTCCACAAAGAGAGGAGAAACAATCAAAAGAAAAAGGAAAAAAAAGCAAAAAATGGGAAATGAAATCTTCAAGTCTTGGTTTACATGGCATTAAATGTACGATTTAGGAATTTTCTTGCATTTGTTTTCTATTTTTTATGATAATAGGATTTTGTCTTCCCTGTTATAAATCATTAATCCTCATTAGGTATCAATTTCTGAAATTAAAATTGTTTGATAGCATCTCATCATTTGAACATATAATAAGTAAAATGAATAACAAAAGTTTAAAAGACCTAATGAGTATAAAAACTAGCGACTTAATCTAGTAAACTATTGTGATGTCCCGATGCCGGTTCAGTGGAAACCGTTTCGACATCGGGTGGTCACATACCGCAGGATCATATTGAGTAATGAAAAAAAATGGACACTTATAAAAACCATAAGACATTTCTCATTTAATAATATTTCAAATTTTACAATGAAGCCGACAAACTTCTAACAAAGTTCATTTGCTAGAACATGAGATGAACTTTGAAAAAGTAAAAATAAAAAATAAAAGTTGAGCCGTAGATTCTTTCGCCAGTATAAATTTTTAAGGTTCTTGGTTAAGCTTTCACAGGAGTACCTGACCTGGTATTGTACATAAAATAATATCGGGATTGGAATTCCCAGTAATTAGAGAATACTCTAAATACCACATTAAACAAAATATATTACATTTTTATAAAAGCAAATATACGATTAGTAGATATAAAAATAAAAATGCAGGAAAAATAAGGTAATAGTGTAAAATGAATAAAAGGTTCCTGCAACAAGTATTATCACAAAATATAGGTTACTGATGAATTTTTCCAGTAACCCAACACGAATGTCACTAATATCATTTTTTCAATGACCCACAAATGTTGCTGATGTCATTTTTCTAGCAACCCACGAACGAAAAGGATGTTGGTTTCTAACAACTAACCAAGCATTAATATTACTGATGTCATTTTCCAGTAATCCCCGAATGAAATGGATGTTGGTTTCTAACAACCAACCAAGCATTAATGTTACTGATGTCATTTTCCAGTAACCCCGAATGTTATCACGTTGGTTCGGAACAACCAACCAAGCTTCAAATGAATTTGGCTTAAAGCAAATATGCGAAGCTAAGTAGCAGTAAAAGTGCAAAATATAATACATGTCATGTACTGGGTACCTTTGTTCTTTAAGATCCAAGTTTGACAGTTCTACTTTTGGATCTGCATTTAGTATTTGGATATCTTAAATTAGCTTTATAATTTAATATTTTATGAGTAATTTTTATCTTTACTTCGATTCCGTTCTTCTTTTGCTTTCTCATAATGATTGAAGTCCGATTTTTTTTTAAGATACTGCGATTGCAGTAATATTTATTATAGCGCTATTAAGTTACTGAGGATAGCGATTACATTGTTATAATATTATTATTATCATTATTTTAATGATAATAATAATATAAGAATGAAAGAAGAACATAATTGGAATGACGGTCAAAATGAAAATGCTTGAATGAAAATAATAGTCATTTTTATAACATTTTTACTGTTATTCATTATTACTTACTGAACACAATAATAATGCGAATGATGCACTAGAGATATTAAAACTATCGTAATTTATCATATGCACAGGATAATGGAAATATCTCAACCCTCCTTGATTCGTACCTTAATTTTCTTCACCTCATACCTAGTTTAGGGATGACGAAAACTAGAGGGAGGGCTGCGACAGGAAGTAGTTAGCTGCTGGGTGGCTGGCAAGGCGACTGTTGCTGGCTGGTGGGGCTGCTGGACTGCTGCTGGTCGGCCGGCAAGGAAGAGCTGGCTGGTTGTGAGGGAGGGAGGTTGGTTGGAAGGAGGAAGGCTGGCTGAGGGATGAGAGGAAGGGCTGTAGGTTGTGAGGGTGAGAGGGAAGGAGAGGGGGTTTATATAGAGGAGGGAAGGGATGGGGGTGGTCGGCTGAGAGGGCCGACCAATCCTGCGCCAAAAACGGCGCAAGCAGCCCTCTCTGGCAAGCGGAAATTTCTGTCTGCAGGCTATGTCGTAAGACAGAGCTTGCGATTGCAGGCGGGTCGGGCGAATGGCGGGAGAAGAAGAAGGAATTTAACAAGGAAAATTAATAAAACGCTTAAAGTTAAAATTTTCGCATTTTTTCCCCCATTTGGCATCCAAATACAACGAAACTTGACGCCAGGGTGTGTTATGATATGATGAACACCCTCGCGTCGAAAAGTTTCTATTCAGAGTAATATTTTATTTTATATTAATTTTTGAGCTTAAAATGTCAAAAATTAACCACGATAAAATCGGCGCTCAGAATTTGATGAAAGTTCTCGAGCAGCCTTTAAATAATATACTTAACACAATGACACTGGAAACGATGAATTCAGACACGTATTTTAATATTCTCGATTTTTAGAATTTAAATAATTTATAAAATATAGCGGGAGCTTCCGTTATTCGAATTTTTTTCAAACTAGGTGTAACGACCCAAAGTCGTTTTGCAAATTAGGTCAAAATTCCGCCTTAGGAATCAGGATCCCGGGGAATTTCACTTTAGGGCAAACAAAACTACCAATAGATAGAAACAACTTTAAGGATCAAAGAGCCTTAATTCAGGATAAATCCGTAAGACGGAAGCTCCCGTTCTATCTTCGAAATTTTTATTAATTTCTGAAAATCAAAAACATTGAAATACGCATCCGAATTCATCGTTTTCAGTGTCGACATGTTAAGTATATTATTTAAAAATTGCTCGAGAAGTTTTCATCAAAATCTGAGCGTTGATACGATCGTGGCAAATTTTCGATGTTTTAAACCCCTAAAATTAAAATAAAATAAAATTTTGCTCCGAATCGAAAATTTTTGGCGCGAGGGTGTTCATCATGTTGTAACACACCTCGGTGTCAAGTTTCGTTGTATTTGGATGGCGAACAACAGAAATTTGAGTAGATTTTAAATTTAAGTTTTTTTTTATATTTTTTTTTTCTTCTTCCTTTGTTTTCTTCATACGCCCCCCCTATTTTTGATCGCACGGTGCGATCATTTCTCCCGCGCCAGGCAGAAGCCTGGCGCACATTCGGCGCCTGCCTGCGCCGTTTTTGGCGCAGGCTGTCGGCCCATAGGGCCGACCACTCCCCCTGACCCCACTCCCGCCTTCTGGCGGGAGAAGCTTTCGCGCCAGAGGCTTTCTGGTGCGTGCCAGGCACCGACTGGGCGCCGTTTTGGCGCAGGTTTGGCGCCACTGCGTGCGCCTATAAAGCCCCCATCCCCTCCCCTCTTCTCCCCACTCATTCCAGCAGCCTCTTCCCCTCTCCCCTCCTCAAATCAGCCAACCCTCCTTCCAGCAGCCCGGCAGCCCCGACAGCCTCCTTCCAGCAGCCCGGCAGCCCCCGACAGCCCTTCCAGCCACCTTCCAGCAGCCCGGCAGCCCCTTCCAGCCTCCTTCCGGCAGCTCGGCAGCCCCGACAGCCCTTCCAGCCTCCTTCCAGCAGCCTGGCAGCCCCCGACAGCCACTTTCCGCAGCTTCCAGCAACCCGGCAGTCCCCGGCAGCACCTTCCGGCAGCCCTGCAGCCCCCGGCAGCCCCCGCAGCGGCTCCAGCAACCCTTCGGCCAACCCATTCCAGCTTCATTTCGTGTGCCGGCAATCCTAAATCTAAGGTAAGGGAAAGAAATTTGAAAGAACTCATTCGCTTTCTCTTAATCTAATTATTCTCACTATCAAATTTATAGCTAGTCATACACAATAGAATTATCCTCATTAATTAATAATGAGAACGATTCAATGTGTTATAAATGACTACTAATTTCTATTTGTCAATCCCGTCGATTATTCTGACTTTTTCGTCATACATTAGTATGATAATCATAAAGACACCTTAACAACTGCTTTAACAGCAGCTTAATTTATATGAACTTCAAAAGCAAAAGAAGACAAACAGAATAAAAGAATCAAAAGCTAACTTAAAAATATCGGGAACTTAAAATGCAGATTGAGCGAACTGTCACTCATACGAGCTGTTGAACTTCTGAACTAAAAGACTAAAGGTACCCAGTATATGACTTGCATTACATATTGCAATTTTTCTATTACTGCTTTGCTTCGCATATTTGCTTTGAGCCGAATTTCATTTTGAAGCTTGGTTGGTTGTCCGGAACCAACGTAATATCATTCGGGGTTGTTACCGGAAAATGACATCGGTATCATTCGGGGTTGTTTCCGGAAAATGACATCGGTATCATTCGGGGTTGTTATTGGAAAATGACATCAATAACATTCGGGGTTGTTACTGGAAAAATGACATCAGTAACATTCGGGGTTGGCTACTGGAAAATGATATCAGTAACCGTTATTTTGTGATAAATACTTGTTGCAGGAAGTTACTCGTTTATTTTACGCAGTTGCCTTACCTATCCTGCATTTTTATCTCTGCTAAACGCGTTTTCGTAAATTAATTTGTTGTTGTATACTGCTGTACTTAGAGTATCCTCTAATTACTGGGAATTCAAATCCCGGTATTGTTTTCTGTACAATACCAGGTCAGGTGCTCCTAGAAGAGGTTAAACAAGAACCTTAGCTTTCAAAAGATCAACAACGGCGCTGAAATGCTTATTTTGTTTTTTCTTTTTTTGTTTTGTACGATGATGGAACTTGTAATTAGAACTTTTGATAAATGAAAAATATAATTTACTTTTATATGCGCATTCTTTTCTCTCAAATTGCTTGATATGATCCTGCGGTGAGCAGTTACCCAATGCCAGAACGGTTTCTACCGAACCGGCATTCGGGACCTCACACTAGGGCACTTTGATCTTTAAAATTATTCTTATCTATGGTATTTTTGTTTGCCCTAAATCGAAATTCCCCAGGGTCCTGATTTCTGAGGCGGGATTTGACCTTAATCGCAAAGTAACGACTTTGGGTCGTTACAACTATAGGAGATAAGCCTATAGAAACTAGAAGAAGCAACGACTGAGTCATTCTCAACTAAACAAACCTAAAGTAAAAACACAAACTGATAGATTAATCAATCATTTGGAACATGTTAACTTAGCAGGATTCAAGTACATCTCAATAGTCAAAATTTCAAACTGATACCAATTTACCTTATACAGGAATTAGATAGAACAACCATCTTGTAGTAGCAGTAAGCATAATAACCAATGGAGACATTTGAAATTTTATTTGAAATTAATTCACCTTCTAACCTTATAAATATGTAATAAACCATTGATCATAAACGAATTTCATCATAATCTCAAAAATAAATAGCAAAATTTCAAGCAAAATGTCAACACAGTCAAAACCAATTCTCTCCAATGAATCCACCAGCAGAAAATATTGCTCAGAACCAACTATTTTGATCAAGAGAAAGTGGAAAATAAATTTGCGTAAAAATAGCAAAATATAAAGTTAAAATGACTGAAATGTTATGGTTATATTAAATTTCATATTTCAGAAGTAATCGACTTGCTTTATTTCCTGAACAGCAAAAGATGAGAAATTATAGGAAATATTCATCTCCAAGAGATTCTAGACTCTTAAGAAGACATGTGATCAAATTTGTGCTGAAAATGCTGAAGTTTATAATTATGCAATTAATGAATGTGTAACAATGATGATGCCTTTGAGACATCCAAGACAGTGCATTTTTTGAGTCTTTTGCACTTAAATGCTTTATGCAAAAGAGTTAGAAGTTAATTAGAAAAGGATGGAATAATGGATGCGTCTGTTTAGTGAAGTCTCAAGATGTCTTTGCCTTCTAGAAAAGGGACTATGGTGAACAAGTGATACTGCACCTTATTGGGCATGGAGTCATATTAGTGGATGTGGAATGAGCGGTTTGGTTTTGATAGTCTGTAGGACTTGGTCAAAATTTCAGAATGCATAGGTCAACATGTTAAATAAAATGTGAGCATCTTAATCAATTTTTAGGAAACTGAGAGGCAGTGGTTATTAGTTGGTGCTGTTATTTGTAATAGTAGGACTCTTTATTAAATATCTTATAATTTTTTTTGATGTACTTATATATATTAATGAAGTGATGCTAGTGTGTATATCTCATTAACTTTATTTTTATTTTTCTTAATAATAAAATCAATATAACATATTTTAGTTATACATAATAATATTAGGAGCTTTGTTTAGTTGTTCGACATGATTGACTTAAACTGATAACAATAAGCGTGTTGCCATAAAAATTTATCATTTGATTATCTAGTTTCAACTTATATTGACAAGCGCCGAATTTTAAATATTGCCGATGCATTCGATTAGTACTCTTGTACGAAGGTGATTAATGAGACTAAAAAGGGTATTAAAATCTTATGTTATCCTTAGATTAGACAATCATTTTGACTAATGTGATTAATAGGATCTATGATGGTTGGATGAAATGGTTGAGCGCTTCTAGAGTGTTGTGTGACCTGAATATGTAACAACCCAAGATTGTTACCCTAGTCAATTAGGACTAAATCAAGTTTAGATTTTAATTCTATCACTCTTAATAAATTTTTAGGACCACATCTTGAAGTTTTGGTCCAAATCAGGTGTCAAATGGAGCAAACCCTGATTCTAGGAATTTCAAGAACTCTGGAATTTGACCTATTTAAATTGACCTCAAATCAAAAATCAGACTTCGCCATTGCGCTTATCACCCCCAAATTAGATAGGGGTGATGTTTTGAAGGCAACTGGAAGTCGTTGGATTTTCGTCAATTATTTTATATATAAAATAAATTTGAAGTGGTGTCAGTGTATGAGGATGTTGAGAGCATGATAGAGTATGGAGGCCAAATGACCAATGCTACTGTTGGTTCATAAAGGGTAAAGTCAAACTAGTAATTTCATCTTGTGAAGACTTAGATCATTGAACTACCTAACTATTTGGCTGGCTAAGAAACTTATCTAAAATCATTTCTCACAACAAAATGGTAAAAGTTTTTTTTTAGGCATGTGTACAAGAATATTTTGAATATCTCAGTGCAAATTATTAACTTCAACTCAATAAATATGCCAAGTTCCTTGGCCAAAGAGGAAGGCAGAAGAAGGTTTTACCGAACTATCACAACAAAGGTTTAATGCACTAGGAGAAATGATCAATCTTTTGTTGACTCGAACCATAAGCTTTCCTCAACCAAAAAGAAAAATTCATGTTTGGTTGAGGATGGATCCATGGCCAAACACAATCCTGTTTTCTGAAAAATGTACAGCGACAATTAAAATTGCAACATGTTGACAATCTGTAGAAGAAATCACAATTGTAGACGAAGAAGCGCGTTGGAATTACCCTTTACCCCTTTTTTCGAATACTTTTGATGGGAAGTTACTGAAATTTAATGGCAGGACCAAAAAAGTCATTTAAACAAAAGTCAGGGGATCAAAAATTGAATTTACAAGAGTCAATAAGCACTTTGAATATTTTGCAAGAGTCAAAGGATCATTTTTATAATCTTCTCTATTTTTTGATTAAACTGGTATTAAACTATAGCTAAACTCCATTAAATTTTAGTAAAGTTAGGAAATTTCATTTGTTATTACATCCATAATACTTTAATTCTTAGATTATCACTTACCATTTATTTTGTATGAATTGTAATCCAACCAAGTTGGATCATAATATAATATAGGTTTGTTTATATGAGCTTAATTGAGTGGCAGTTTATCCTAGTATCTTTGTATTGTATTCTAATTCATTAAATTTCATTTTAACTAAATTTTGGGATAGTGGCAATATCTTCATTAGGCCTCTAGTCTAAGTTACTGGTCTTAAATGCATGTCACTTATCAAAACACCCGTCGTTCTTTTTCTGATGTTACTAAATTTTCATTTGTGATGCACAAATTCTGGAGATTTTCTCTTAAGTTTGAAGTAAAGGACACATCAGAATGTCAACGGATTCACCAATGAGAACAAAAGCTTGCAGTCTTTATATTTCTTTTATTTCCCATTTGATGTATTTCTTTTTTTTTTATCTATTTCTTCTTTCCTTATGGCCAACCCCTATAGGTACCTTTAAGGGGAGATTTAGTCTTTTTATTATAACTAAACTTCTTCGAGACTGATTAGAGAATTGGTGTTTGATTTATCTTGTTTTTGTTAGTATTAACATTGGTACAATCTTGTACCTTGTGTTTTTACTTGGCTTAAACTTATTAGCCAAACCAATCCTTCTATTATAACTAAACATCTTCGTGACTAGAGAATTGGTCTTTGACTTGTCTTGTTTTTGTTAGTATTAACATTGGTACAATCTTGTACCTTGTGTTTTTACTTGGCTTAAACTTATAAGTCAAACCAATTCCACTAGTCTTGTTATATTAAATTTAGATTATAGCAAAAGTTCTCTCTAGATTGTGCAACTATTTAAAGTTGTAAAAAAAGCATTTTCACCATGCTCTTAGAGGAGTCAAAATCTTTTTTTAACCACTGCCAATTTGTTTGAGCTACAAAAGCAAATTTTAGCATATAAGTTCTATCCTCTTAGAGATTTGCTTTTTTTAATTTTTTTGATGGAGAGCTTTACTATATGGTTCTTGAACTAATCTTCCAGAGCACAATAAGAAAAAGACATCATCATCAATCTTATCCTAGCCATGTGTGTTGATGTTTATTAGTTATCAGTGCTATAATGGGTGTTAATTGTACAATGTATTATGTTTTCATTGTTCACCTTTTTCATACTATTTAAGGGATTGCCTCTTTAAGTTGGTTTTAATTTGTGGCATAAGATCATTAATAGCATGTTTGGTAATATTTTCAAGTTGAATTTAGTGCACATTTGAAATAATCTTAGAAAACAAGTTGTTTTGTTTTAAGTATACTTTTCTACTGAAGATAATAGGATTATGTATTATCATCATTTCTATTATAATAAGAAGTTGATCTCAATATTATTTAGAGAAAAGTGGATTACTAATTATAATGAGAGTCTAAGGTTCATACCCGTGCTGGAAATTTTTTTCTTTTATTTATATTAGGACGTTATCCGATGCATCTGTTGTGTATGTATTTTCTACATTAATTATTTTGTGCCCATTTACCTATTTTATGCAGCTTCACGGGAAAAGTTACTATAACCACCTGCTTCTTTTATCATATCAAAGTTTTGGTGTGGTATACGGTGACTTAGCTACTTCTCCTCTGTATGTCTATAAAAGTACTTTTTCTGAGAGGCTTCATGAATTTCAAAATGAAGAAGCAATATTTGGTGCATTTTCCTTGGTATTCTGGACTTTCACTATGATTCCATTGCTTAAATATGTATTCATTGTGTTGACTGCAGATGATAACGGTGAAGGTTAGTTGTAAGGTGCTTATTAATTTCATTGAAGTATTGTTGTCGAGTCATTATTTGTAGTCTTTACTCTTATTACGGAGTGTTTTCTGCAGGAGGAACTTTTGCCTTGTACTCTCTTCTTTGCAGACACGCTAAGTTCAGTCTGTTACCTAATCAACAGGCTGCTGATGAGGAATTATCTACATATTACAGACCTGGTTATATTTCTCGGAGTACTGCTTTATCTCCTTTGAAAATATTTTTTGAGAAACATAAGAGGCTGCGAACTGCTTTACTGCTTGTAGTTCTATTTGGTACTTGTATGGTTATAGGTGATGGTGTTCTTACACCTGCAATTTCTGGTAAAAAGTTGATTCATGATTTTGCATTGCTTGAAAAGACTCACTGTCACATTCTTTTTGTTTACTTTATAATTTCCAATTTTTTCATATAGATACACTTGCACTGCTAATCTTCATCTGCTCAGCCACTAAATTAATTCCTTGTCTACAGTTCTGGCATCGGTGTCTGGCTTGCAAGTTCGTGTGGAGAGCTTAAGTGATGGTTAGTCTCTACTCCACTTTTCGTAGGGTGCATTATAATTTTTCGTTTAATATATATTTTATGAACTGTATTTTATATTGCAATCTCACGGTCACTCTGAAATCATTTTCATTATTCCATTTGCTTGGTAACATCTTTTAAATACTAATGCCTTTTTAATTTTTTTTGTTTATCCAAACATTCAATTATAATAATTATAATGTCAGTATTTATGATGACCCATGTTAGATTAGTAACAACTAATTTTACATCAGGTGCATATTTCTGCAAGATCATATTGACAGTTAAGTAAAATAGTAGTTAAACAATATCCAGAGCCATAAAAGAATAAAGAAGTTTCATTCATTTAATTTAAAATAAATATCATCCAGATTATTACATATTTACATCATATAGAATATAAATGTTTGTCTCTCGTAAAAAAACTAAAAACTAAAAAATATCTTTAAACTACATCAGTCTCCGCAAGCAGGATCTGGTCAGACATTATAAAAATAATACTTTAGTGCACATTTTAATTACAAAGGGTATTAAATAATATACTTTTAAGTAAAAAATGGAAGACAAAAATGAGATAATAATTATTATAGGAAAATATGGAAAAATATGAATAAGAGAATCATTACTCCTGCAAATAAATATTTCTTTGTCATATGCCAAATTTTCAAATTGTAATCGCATAAAAATTCATGTTTATGTTTATGATTTGATATTATGAAGCGATGATAATAGTTATGATGGTCAAAGCTAGAACTTTGAGGCCGGGTTCAATAAATGCATAAAAGTATAACTTTCACCTGGGTCCCCTTAAAGGCTCCAGATAGCACCCATATGTCTCCCGAAGACTAGCCACGTCTCTAACCTATTCATGCTCTATTTTGGAACCCTTAGCAACATTCACAAGATACATAAACATCAGTTTGTTTCTCTTACTTCATCAGTAGTAAGAATAATGCATTAAGTGACAATATGAAACAGGCTCAAAGCGATGTTTAAGCAACACTAAAAGGAATAAAAGTATATGAAGTAATATCCAGTGTACTTTGTGTTTGACTTAACAAGACGAATCACTCACAAATTTGATGTGTCTACAAAAATTATAGTTGAAACTTTATTAAACTATGAAACTACTTATTTACAAAATTAGAACTAGTATTCGTGTTCCCAAATTTGATTTTAGTTGATTACTTTAATTTATATCTCACATGGCACAAGAGTAAATCATACAGTTAGAAGGTCTAATTCATAACTCTAAAGTATTATATTTAAACTAAAAATCACCTTTGATTGAACTTGGAGAAATTAAACAACTTTATATGAAAGAATCATATTTCAATATTGAAGAAAAAGAAGTCAAATTAAATCGATAAAATCTTCTTTTTACCAACATAGAACTCATTTATTAAGTTAGAGCAGCACCACATGCCTTATTAAAGCAATATATGAAAACTTCTTGAGTTAATATTTATGATCAAAAATTGGTATGAACTCAAAAGCTTAGTGCACATTACAGCATAAGTTAGGACAGAATAATTATTGGCTTGATATTGATTACATTTAAAAGCAGTTATAATTGACTTCATTATACGACATATAGATCTTGTAACCCCTTGCCCTCATTAAAAATTTATCAAACGGCTGTTTTGTACCGACTAGATCTTTTTTTAGTGTTAGTTAGTCAGACCTAATCTTTACATTGTAATTTAGGCATCAATCTACCACACAATTATGATTAAATCAGGATTGGTCGGATCAAATTCATATCCATAAAGCAATTACATAAGTCTATGGTCAATGTAAATCGATTAAATTATTTTAGTCAATTTAATACTTCATAAAGCATGATTAAACAACCTAGTCTTAAGTTTAGCTATGACTAAATTATTGACAAATACTAGATTCAAAATACTGTACTCAATAAATAAAATTCTAAATTTTTAATCAAGAGTTGAAAATGACAATTGATTTTATATTGCAAGGTAGGACTAGTGCTGAATTCCAATTTCACCTTATTGTGAATGTAATTCTTAATCTCATTCATATAACTCAGCTTATGATTTTACATTCTATCTTTTTCAGCACAAGGTTTGTGGTTGAGTGCAGGAAATCAGGTTATAAGTATTGAAATAATTATTCTGTTTATAAACAGACTTATCCTTAGTACTTAACAGGCAGAAAGGAGGATCTTACCTTATAAATCGGTCGAGCGTAGAGAAGGATTGGGCGCAGAAAATCGAGCGGAAGAGAAGAAGAAGCTCGAGCGAGGAGAGGAGTAGACGTCGGTTTCTAAACAGCTTCTCTGTGTCGACTCTTGCGCCTTTGCCGTAGAGTTCCTGAGGCGTCTTCTTCGGCTGATGTTGGCACACGTCGGTGTGTTCGATCGGAAAGGTCGGCATATGCGATGAGGGGTCGAGAAGGTGGCAGCAGTATCTATAGGGTTTTGCGGCTTCATGAGGTTCAGTCGATCGAGTGGCGAGAGTCAGCGATTCTTTGTGGTTAAATAGGGCATGCGTATGTAACGCACATCCGCTCCATGCGGCTTGATTAGCCGGGGGTGTACGTGAGTTACGGAAAGGTTTAGGAAATGGCTTTATTACTCCCTGCATACCTTCTTAATAGAACCGTAGGCTTAATTGCTTAATGGTTTCTAAAAGAACAGCCGTTTCTGCTTTGAATCTGGGTTTTGATGAGGTAATTTATGCTTTACTAATTTAAGTATGGGTTAATGACAAATTCTAAATTTCTATTTCAGCATTAATTGAGTTTGGAAACTTCCTTAATCAATGATTTAATTAGCATGTAACATAAAATTTTTGACGAAAACGGATTTAGCGGGAGTTTTAACAACAAACTAAAATTTGTAGGAAATAAATGAAATTTAGACATTAACGTCTTCCTTATAAATGACCTAGTGTCATTACAGTATTTGATAGTTGCTAGTTGAGTAGTTGTGGCACATTATTTGTTAATTTTTAAATTTACGGATCTTTCATGTGGTATTGTTTTTGTTCATCACATTACATCTATCAGCTAATCAATAGTAAATGTTACGTGTGGCTGTAGGTTTTTCTGTCTTATTCAGCTGACCAAACTAATCAATGACATGTAGTTGTAAAGGAAAAATTCGTTGTGAATATGGGATTATACAGTTAAAAATGGGAAAAGGAGAGAAACTTTGGCATTAAGTCAAATATATTAAAAAATTTCAGTAGTGTGGAATTTTGCTATGTATAAACATACGATAAGGATAGCTTAAGTAATATATTATCCGACAAGAAAATAATAATTCTATTTTTATAATATGCCGCCCGTTAAAAATAACAATAAGGTATTATAGTAATTCACTTGGTAGTAAAATTTAGGCCCCAAAATTGGCTATCTAATCATTACTTGGGCTGTGCTCTGGGGATAGACACGAGCTAGAGAGGCTTGAGCAATTTTGTTGCATTTTAAGATTGCGATGCTGAGCTCATGAAGCTTTGCTTGGGTGCTTTGCTATCTGAGATTGCTTGACATAGGCTAGCTTGGTAGATGACTGCTTGATGGAATGTTGCTCGATTGGACTCAGCTTCATTGCTAGCCACAACTAGTTTAGTTCTGACCCCTTTATCACAGGCTTCCTTGGCTTAAAATTTCTCTTAAAGTGGATACTAACTCGTGCAAGACCTACCTCAGGAAAGTTGTTGTTAGCAGTTTTCTGCAGTTTGACATTTGGGGCTCTATTTAATGGTTCTCTTATTTAAGTCAACTTGTAATTTTGTACCTCATTAAGTTGGTTGTCTAATTTCTAAGAACTTGCTCTTGAACAACCTTTTTTGCTGACCCCTATCGAGCAATACCTCATCTACCTCTTTGATTAACATTCATAGACTGAATTACTGGAAATTCCGACATTCATGATTAAGTGCATCTGCTTGAAGGTTGCAAGCTTCAATTGGCATGCATTGTTATTATTCCTCTCTTCATGATATTTCAAGATGTCTTTTGTTGACCGATTATAGTTCATGGTCTCTGTTAATACTTGCAAATCTAATGACTATGGTAATGTAATGACCCTAGGTCATTTGTTGGGGAGAAGTTACTTTCCCGCAAAACTGGAATTTCGTTAAAACTCCCGCTAAAACTTAATTTTCAGTTGCAACCCTTAATTTGGAAAGTTTTCCAATTCTTTTAAAGCTGATATAGAAATTTAGATTTGTCATTTAACCCATACTCAATTACGCATTATCTACCTCATTAAAAACACGGAACCAATCAAGGTGGACAATTAGGAAGGAGGAAGAAACCTTATCAACGAATAAAGGAGCCAACCGTCATTTAAGGAAAATGGCGGGATGTTTCGGCCTCCATAATCACGCAACTTCCAATCCTATCGGACGCCTCTCGTAAAGCCCTCGCGCGTTTCAGCGCAACTTAGCAGGCGTTCGTTACATACGCACACCTTATTTAAGCCCAGAAGCCGCTTGATTCTTCATTACCTCCTCTCGCCTCTTCCTCTCTTCTGCTCGATTGTAGGAGCATACCTGAGTTGACGGCGAGGCGCTTCGGTAGCAGCATCTTGCGCGACTAGCACAGGAGCCGTCGGGAGCACGGTTGATGCCTCAGCACACGCACAATCTGGTCATCCCGCCTCTGCGTCGATCCCTCTTCGCTCGACTATGCGCCGATCCCTCTCCGCTCGACTCTGCGCCGATCCCTCTCCGCTCGATTCCGCGCCCGATCGCTCGATTCGGTGCCGATCCCAATCCGTGCACTTGGCCGAGGATAAGGTGCGATCTTCTTTACCTTTAGGCGATAGGAGAGTCGTATATGTAAACGAAATAGTTGCTGTTAACTGATATTAATAAGACTTCATTAGGGATGGGTTTTATGTTACGTTGAGATCAAGATAAAATGCTATGTTTAAAGCAGATTGGTTAGTATGCAAACAAGTTTTATAAATAAACTAAGTGACTTATTTTGATATCATTAAAAATACTTTTATTTAAAATTATGGTATTTTAAACCTAATATTTATTAATAATTAGTCATATTTAATCACTTAACTTAAGACTAAGTTATTTAATCATGCTTTATGAGGTATTAAATTACTTAAAGTAATTTAATTACTTTTGGATAGGGATTGAGTGCAATTAATCATGATTTAATCATAGTTGAGTGGTAGACAAAAATTGATGTCTAAATTACAGTATAATTATTAGGTCTGACTAGCTAACACTAGGAAAAGGTCTAATCAGTCTAAATCAACTATTTGATAAATTCTTAATGAGGATAAGGAGTTACAAGATCTATGTCATATAATGAAGTTAGTTATAACTGCTTTTGAATATTGTCAATATCAAATTAATAATCATCCTATCCTAACTTATGCTTTATTGTACACTAAGCTTTTGAGTTCATACCAATTTTGATCATAAATAATAACTCAAGAAGTTTTCATATCTTGCTTGAATGTAGCATGTTGTGCTGCTCTAACATAATAGATGGGTTCGGTGTTGATAAAGAGTGGTTTAGTAAAAATATTATTAATTCAATTAGACTCCTTTTTTCTCCAACATTGTAATATGATTCTTTCAGATAAGATTGCCTAAATTTTTTAAGTATAATCAAGTATGATTTTAGTTTAAATATAAAAAATTAGAGTTATGAATTAGACCTTCTTATTGTATAATTTACTCTTATGCCATGTGAGATAGATTTAAGTAACCAACTAAAGTCAAACTTGTGAACATGAATACTAGTTCCAATTTTGTAAATAGATAGTTTCATAGTTTAATACAAAATTTCAATTATAACTTTTGCAGATACATCAAGGTTGTGAGTGAATCATAGTGTTAAGTAAAAACACAAAAGTTACATTGGATATTAATTTTATGCTTTCTACCCTTTTGCTGCTTAAGCATTGTTTTGAACCTATTTTATATTGCTATTTAATGCTTTACTCTTACTGCTAATCATGTAAGAGAGGCAAAATGATGTTTATGTATCTTGTGAATGTTGCAAAGGGTTCTGAAATAGAGGTTGAATTAAGTTATGGACGAGGCTAGTCCATTAGGAGTTATAAGTGTGCCATCTGGAGCCTTTGAGGGGGCCCAGATGAAGGTTATGCTTAAATGCATATATGATACCATTTGGAGCCTTTAAAGGGGGCCCAGGTGAAGGTTGCCATTTGGAGCTTTGAAAGAGGCCCAGGTGAAGGTGCCATCTGGAGCCTTTAAGAGGGCCCATGTGAAGGTCATGCTTAACTACATTTTATGAACTCAGCCTCATGGTTCTGGCTTTGCCCATCAGAACTGCTAAATAATATGAAGTCATAAATATAAACATGAATTTTTATGCTATCATTGCTTTTTCATTTGAAAATTTGGCATATGACAAAAAAATATTTATTTTGCAGGAGTTATGATTATCTTTTTGAAATAAATCTATATTTTTCTGTAGATTTTATCATTTTTGCCTTTCGCTTTGCTTTAAGTATATTCTTAATATCCTTTGTATTTAGAATGTGCACTAAGGCATTATTTTTATAATGCCAGATCAGATATAGTTGGAGGCGCCTGATATAGTTTAAAAGCATGGCGCGGGAAATTAATGAATTCTAACTGCCCCTTCAAGGGATAATTATTTTTTGTATAATGAAAGTTATGTAATAAATTTTGGATATTATTTACTTTAAATTGAATGAATGTTATTTCTTATACTTGAATGACTTTGGATATTTGTTTAACTGCTATTTTACCTAACCGCTAATATGATCCTGTGGAGAGATGCATCCGATGTTAGTTTGATTGTTACCAACATAACATTGGTCATCATAGGTAATTTGTTCAAACAAGCGCCGGAAGGAGTTGTTGCTGTTTGGTTGTTGTTGCGCGATTAAACATGAATTGAGCATAAGATGGACTCATTTGAACTCTTGGGCTATTTAGAATGGAAACCCCTTAGAAGACACCATAATTTGGTTGACCATTCAGTCTTTTATTAGTCTATGGAGAGAATGTTTCACTTTAAAAAGTGTCCTTTGTTTTCCATAAGCATTTCCAAAGTTTATCAAGAAATCGGGCATCTCAATTGAATATAATAGAGGTTGACAATCCAAAATAAACTTATGCATGCTTGGTAAATAATCTTGCTAATTATAATGATCGACCACCACTAATTATAATGATCCACCACCACGAAGACATAGTTGTGCCCTCTCATCATAGATAATTTTTTAAGGTCATGTAAATGCTCTTCCATAGTACTGCTTTTGTTGGCCTACTTAAATGTTAAATAAGGAATACTTCATCAAATTGTGGCATCTTCTTGTATTTTAAACTAGGAGGCATGCATCGTAGGCTGAGAAGTGTTCAGTTACCTTCAAATAATTGGCTTAAAAAATGTATTATAGGTATATATCTTGATTTGCATTACTTCCTTCCTTGATATGGTGGTACACTAGCATGGGAGTTATGCTCAAAATTCAAGCCATTAATAGCTTGGCTGGAGGTCGCTCGCTCCTTGACACTTCTTCCATGTTTCTTGTAAGTCTTCAAACTTTCATAGGTCTCTCCAAATTCATCTTGCTGGAATTTTTCGACCTTTTGTCAGCCATCAATGTTAGTGATGGTTAGGATCACATTTCAATCATTTTATATTGAATTCCCTTTTTTGCAATTGATTGCTAGGTTGAATTATTTCATGTAGAATTTCTATTTCATATGTTGATCTCGTTAGAGCTTCAAGTGTTCAAAAGTTTTAGAATGGCTTATGGTTGATATGAATCACAACCTCCTTTTTGAATCAGCAGTATCTTAAATGCTTTTTTGCATTATACAGTGTGCATCTACTTATTGTAGATCAGGTGGTTAAATTGTGGTCCATATAGTAGCTTAGAGTAATGAGTAACAATTTTTTTTATTATTGTGTGGAGTGCATATTCTAATGCATCTATCTCCATTTCAAATAGCTTCTTAAAGTTCAATAGGTATAGAATTGATGCTTCACTTACATTCTCCTTTAGGCTTTGAAAAGACACCTGAACTGACTCCCATTGAAATTGCTGACCTATCTTTGTCAGTTGATAGAGTGAGCTCATGATGACTAAGAAGTTCTTGATGAGCTTTCTCACACACGGGCTTATGCTGATGAAACTCTTTTGGTTGCTTGCTCAAATTCACCCAATTATGGATGGCTTTGATTTTGGAGGGGTTGATCTTAATCTCCTGTATGTTTATTTCAAATTTGAGGTATAAAATAACATCCTTTAGAATTTGCACTTTTTCAAAATGAATAGTAGCTTTTGTTAGTTTAATAACATGAACACCTTCTCAAGATTTGCAGAATTAGCTTCTTCATTCAAATTATTTATGAGGATATTGTTTAAACAGCAAGGATGGAAGCTATTGAGTTCGTTTTTTTTTTCCTCAAATTTGCAATTCTCATTGATAACAAAGTAAATCATACAGACTTGACATAAAGAGCTTTATTACAACTCACACACTCTAAAAAATAAAAAATATAAAAAGCTCAACACATAATTTCAACTTGGATCCAAGAAAGGAGGAAATATACCAAAAAAAGACCAAAGTAAATAGAAATTTCCTTTCATAATCAATTTTTATTTGGAAAATTCAAATTTAGTAATTCCATATTTTGGAAAATCTTCAATTTGACAATCCAAATTTGAAAATTCCTATCTTGGTGATACCAATCAAAGAGATTTAATTTTGGAAATTCTTAATTTGGAATAAATCTAATTTTGGAGAATCCAAATAAGGAAATTGAAAATAGGAAACTCTAATGGTCAATTAAGGATTAACTCTAACTAACATTGAAACTCAATTAAGGATATTACTCCATGTCATGGTGGGCCAACAGAATGGGCAAAGGCCCAATAGGTGCCCATCTATGGGCCACGCCAATTTGCCTTAACTAAGAGGCTGCGTGGTGGGTCAAAGCCTACAACCTAAAAGCTAGCCCAACCAATTAATGAATTACCATAATTTGAAGAACCGGTCCAACATTGGACCAATTAGAAGTGAACCGCGAACCTAAAGGGCACTCAAGCTCGCCTAAAAAGGCAAGGAGCCAACCCAAGGGGGTTGGAGGGCGCCCATCTTTGGGCCAAGCAAAAAGGCCTTAAGTGGGCCACTTGGTGGGTCTAGAGAGGCCCACTCCTTAGATGAGAAAACCCTAGGAATCGGTTCAAGTAGTAGCCGCCAAAATAAACCATGAACCGATTCGAGTTTGAAATTTGAATTTGAATTTGAAAAACAACCTTCCATGTCACCTGCCCGTCTGCCCGAGATCGTTTGCCCGAGCTGCCCGTGCTACCTGAGCTGCCCCGCTGCTCGAGATGCTGCCTAAAAAACGCTGTCCGATGCCCGCTGCCTGGACCAAGCCGAGAGCTAGGATTTTGCGAAATGCTCCATAGCTTCGCCGGCCAAGCACCACCACCTTCATCCATTCCGGTGGTCTTCACGTGTACTTCCTCCATCTCAAGAAGGCCGAAAGCTCCGATAAAAGGGGAGGATTCGCAGATTCGGTCAAAAGATCTACTTCCTCTATCGATGAGGGGCCGAAAAAATCACAGATTCCACAATCATCCACCGTAGTAAATAGGAAGAGAAGCGCCGGAGACAAAACCGTGAGTAGTACCCCCATCGTATGAGCCGATGGGTCGTTGAAGCAAGACCCGAGGGTCTAATAAAGAAAGATAAAAAAGGAAAGGAGAAGGAAAGAAAAGAAATCAAGAAAAGGCGAAAGAATTCAAGAAACTAAGCAAGATGCATGATGCCTTCCCAATCTCATCTATGAAAAACATCATACCCAAGAAATCAAGAAATCTAGGAAGCCGGCGTCCTTTCAAGAAACCTTCCCAACCAGGAGGAGAGGAAAATCTTGACCACCGCTCGGGCCAAAACAAGAAGAAGGGAACCGCCACCGACGTACTAACCTGAAGTTCAAGAACCATGGATCCTAGCATGTTTGACTTCGCTTGTTGCTTCATCCTAGATATTATTCCGTGGAAAATCGCAGGGCGCCGCACCTTGAGGATTGAAGAGAGGATATTGCACATCGGCTTCCCTCGGCTAGCCGATACAGAGAAGATCCACCTCCTGGATCCAAGAGAAAAGGGGGAGTCTCGGCCGCCGCTCGTGCCGAGGGGGAGGAGGAAGAGCCGTCTCTTTTTGGGTGGTGGGGCGCCCCTTGGGAGGGGCCCAAGAGGCGTCTCAAGAGGGATTTCAAAAATCTCCTTGGGGGAGAGCAAAAGGAGGAGAGAGAAGATTGGTTTAGCGTAGGCTTAGCTATTGAGTTCGGTTAAATGAGGTTATTCATTAGTTTCGTAAAGGTTATTAGTGCATTACATAACCTTAATCACAACGTAAAATCCACCATTTAAGTTTTAAAGGCTTTTTTTTTAGATATTGTTAGCATTTAAGTTGGCTTGATGACACCCCAACTTTAGATTAAGCTTGGAAAAATTTGTCCTGCTTCAATTGATCAAGCAAATTGCTTATCCTTGGGAGTGGATATCAATTTTCATCACTATTTTATTTAGTGCTCAGTAACTGGTGCACATTCTCCATCCACCATTCTTTAACACCATTACAATTTGTGATTTACATGGCGTGGTACTTGGTTTTATGAATTATTGCTATAAGAATTTTTGTTTCTTCTTGATCTCATTTTTGAGAATTGAATACTGTTTTGATCTCTTATTGTAGAATTTATTTTAAGATAGCTAGATTTCATGATCTACAACTTAGCTTGATCGTAATATCTTAGCTTCCTTAAAGAGCTTCCTGTATTTTTTGGTTGTAATTTACGTCCTCTTATTTGGCTGATCTTCAGTTGGTAGGCTGAGGTTAGGATGACCTCCTTTAGCTTGGCTTACTTGTTGAAGAGTAATATGTACATTTGAGAGGTGTGGATCATTCATTTAATCTCACCAATGATGTTCAACTCAGCTAACTTGTTAGGCTTGTATTGGTAGAGGTTAAACTTCTTCTTTTCTTTGGTTACACTACACATTGCTGCCTTCTTTATAGTATATTTCCTTTTGATTTCATAAGTGGATGTATTCCTATTGTTAGATGTTGAGAGGTACGTCATCAAATTGTGCTTTGCTAATGTAAGCTTGAGTAATCATGAATTTAACCATTACTATTTATTGATGGTTAGTTAAACTTTTTATGGTCTAGCCCAATAGATAAGGGCTTGAATGTAGTCATCTTGTGTAATGACCCTAGGTCATTTGTTTGGGGGAAGTTACTTTTCCCGCAAAAAACTGAAATTTCGTTAAAACTCCCGCTAAAACTTAATTTTCAGTTACAATCCCTAAATTTAGAAACTTTTCAATTCGCTAAAAGCTGAAAAAGAAACTTTAGATTCTGCCATTACCGCATACTTAAATTAGTAAAGCATAAATTGTCTCATTAAGACTCATTCAAGGCAAGAATCGGCTGTCCCTTTTTGAAACTGTTAAACAAATAAATCCCAGCTATATTAGAAAGGAATGCATAGAGTAATTAAGAGTAATTACCCGTAACTTGCTGCTAATGAACCCGAATAAATCGAACGTGTGTTACATACGCACGTCCTATTTAATCGGAAGGAGCCGAGAGGCTCTCACCACTCGAGCAACTTCCCTCTCAGTCGTTCGACCCTCTCTTGTGCGTAGCAGGCGAGCGAGCAACGGGGACTCGATCCTTGCCTGCGATCGACGACGAAAGCCAGCAGGAGTGCTGCCGACGCCTCAGCACGCACGCACAATCCGATTCTCCGTCTGTGCGCCGATCCTTCGTCTTCTCTTCAGTTCGAGTCAGTGCCGATCCAATGCATCCGATCGAGAGAAAGGTACGATCTCCTCGCCCTTCTTCTTACCTTCAGCCGATCGAGTGAGGGAGAGCCGAGTGCTAGAAGTGTCGAGTTAGGGAGATAAAAAAAAACGTGATTATTCTTTAATAGATTAAATTAATATGAGGGATTAGAATCTAGGGATCAATTGCTCTAGAATCTATTATGCGATTATTTCCTAACAAACAATTGTTATATAGTATTATGCTGATGATTAATAATAGATATACTGCTTGAAGTCCAGATCAGAATTAAAGGCTTAAAAGGTTGCTTGTGAAGTTTTATAGTTATATAACACATATACATACATATATGTATATACATATTTAATCTTATTAAACCTTCCCTTATTAAACCCATGATTAAGGGAATGTTAATCAGCACTTTCTAGACATCATCATTACCTTATAGATTGATTTATAACAATTTTATTTAATCAAATAATCTATCTTTTGGGTCTATGATTTGACCTACTTGCTTGATTTCTTTAAGCATTTCATTGACTAAATTGGTCAAGAATATGATTGATCCTTTGAAATTCATAGTTCCTAACCTAAAATCTTAGGAAGATCTAAAATATTGGGAGAATTATAAACTAATCAAGATCAACTTAAAAAGGATTATATATGTGCTAATAATAAATACAAGCATTTTCAAAAGAACTAATAAAATTACAAAACATAATCTTTGCAGACACCTCGAGTCTTTTAATACCACATCAGTGTGATTCATTTATTTTCTACATAAAAGTACACTGGATATTATTTTTATGCTTTCTACCTTTTTGCTGCTTAAGCATCCCTTTGAACCCATTTTATATTGTTACTCAATGGTTTACTTTTACTGCTAATTATGTAAGAGAGGCAAAATGATATTTATGTATCTTGTGAATGTTGCAACGGGGTTCCGAAATGGAGGTTGAATTAAGTTAGGGACGGGGCTAGTCCATCAGGAGTTATAAGGGTGTCATCTAGAGTCTTTGAGGGGGCCCAGGTGAAGATCATGCTTAACTGTATATATGATGCCATCTGGAGCCTTTAAAGGGGGCCTAGATGAAGGTTGCCATCTGGAGTTTTGAAAGAGGCCCAGGTGAAGGTGCCATCTGGAGCCCTTAAGGGGGCCCATGTGAAGGTCATGCTTAACTGCATTTTTATGAACCTAGTCTAATGGTTCTGGCATTGCCCATCAGAATCGCTATCATTGCTTCATAATAACAAGTCATAAACATAAACATAAATTTTTATGCTATCATTCCTTTTTTATTTTTGGCATATGACAAAATGACATTTATTTTGCAGGAGTTATGATTATCTTTTGACTACAAACTATATTTCCCTGCAATTTTATCAGTTTTGCTTTCCACTTTGCTTTAAGTATATTTTTAATATCATTTGTATTTAGAATGTGCTCTAAGACATTATTTTTTATAATGCTAGATCAAATACAGCTGGAGGCGGTTGATTTAGTTTAAAGGCATGACGCGTGAAATTTACGAATTCCAACTGCCTCTTCAAGGGATAATAATTTTTTTGTATAATGAAAGTCATGTAATAAATTTTGGATATTGTTTGTTTTAAATTGAATGAATGTTGTTTCTTATACTTGAATGACTCTGGATGTTTGTTAACTGTTATTTTAACTAATTGCCAATATTATTTTGTAGAAAGATGCATCCGATGTTAGTTTGGTTGTTACCAACCTAACATGGGTCATCACAGTTGGTATCAAAGCAAGATTGGAAGTGTTGGAGTAAAATAGTAATTGACATAAAATCCATAATTGAGAAAGCATTCAATTTAAAAATAAATTGGAACGAAGTACTTGGTAGAAAACTAGCGACATAATAGGGCTATGGTTGGAACAAATCATCTTGTAGAAAATTAGTGACACAATAAGGTAATTATTATGACAAAATATTTTGTAGAAAACTAATGACATTATTTAATAAGTTATAAGTTTGGATCTTTAACAGATGAATTCTCCCAATTATTCGGCGGAACACTCAGAAACTAACTTAAGCCAAGAAGTGTCTTGGCAGATGAACATCCATGAGCCTAATTTCAGCCTTCCTATTGTAACGACCCAATGTCATTATTTTTTTTTCAAAATTAGGTCAGAGACTGCTTCAGACATCAAGACCCCTGGGAATTTCAAACTAGGGCAAACAAAAATACCCTTATATAAGAATAATTTTTAAGATCAAAGTGCTCTAGTTTGGGAGAAATCCAAATAATGGAAGCTCCCGCTTTATTTTCTGAATTATTTAAATTCTAAAAATCAAGAACATTGAAATATATGTCAGAATTCATCGATTTCAGTTTCATTGTGTTAAGAATATTATTTAAAGGCTGCTCAAAAAATTTCATCAAATTCTGAGCGCCGGTTGATCATGGTTAATTTTTAAAGTTTTAAACTTCTGAAATTAATTAAAAATAAAATATTTGTTCGAATCGAAAAAATTTTGGCGCTAGGGTGTTCATTATGTCATAACATACCTCGGTGTCAAGTTTCGTTATTTTTGGATTTCAAACGGTAGAAAAATACAAATAATTTAAGTTTAAGTAAATATATGATTTTTTTTAATTCCTCTATTTCCTTCAAGTTTCCCGCGACGCGCCCGACAGGCCTTCTGGCGCGGAAGGTTCCGCACCAGGAAGGGGCTGCTTGCGCCATTTTTGGCACAGGCTGGTCGGCCCACCTGGCCGACCCCCCCTCTCCCCTGCTCTTCCTCTACATAAGCCCTTTCCACTCCCTTCCTTCTTCCCCCACAGCCTCCTCCTCCAAATCCTAAAACTTGCAGCCTCACCTCCCCCTCACAGTAGCCACTCTCCTCCCTCAGCCTTCCCCTCCCCTCCTTCTCCCAAAGAACAACATCCCTCTTCTCCCTCAGCCCCTCCTCCTTCTCCCAACAGCCTGGCTAGCCGCCTCCCTCCTCCGGCCAGCCAACAATAGCCCAACCAGCCTTCCTCCAGCCGGCCAGCCACTTGCTAGCCTTCGGTCACCCCGCTCTTGCCTCCCTTCGTTTTTCGGAAATCCTTATCCTAAAGGTAGGAAGATAAGTATAAGAGAAAGAAAAAGTGGAAAAGAAAATAGGAGAATTTATTTTGCTAGCTCTTCGTTCTTTTATACTTGATAGTCATTAGTATGAAAATAATAAATGATATAATATCGTCATTCACATTAATATGGTTTTCATTAATTAATAATGAAAATTATACATATGTTATAAAATGACTATAATTTCAGTTCAAATGCTTTCATTTTTTACAGTCATTTTTGTTATGTTCTTTTACTCTTATATTATTATTATCATTAAAATAATGATAATAATAATATTACATCAATATGATTCTATCATCAGAGACTTAATAAATGCTATAAATATTACTGTCATCGCAGTATCAAAAAAATTAGACTTCAATCATAATAAGAAAGTGAAAGAACATAATCTAAATAAAAATAAATGTTACTCCTAAAAATATTGGTTAAGAGCTAATTTAAAAATGTCCAAAATCTAAATGCAGATTGAGCGAACTGTTACTCATCCGAACTGTTGAACTGTTGAACTTGTGAATTTAAAAGAATAAGATACCAGATGTCTTTTCATTACTCTTGTTTAAATATGCTTTTCTACTCAGCATCGCACGAATTTAATAAAAGTGCTTTTTTTAAAGTAACATAAAATGATATATGAATAAGTTTGGAAAAGTGAGAAGCAAGGGTTCCATGTTGCTTTATACTTTTTGTCTGATTAGACAACCGCTAGGACGGGGCTGTCTGACATCGGGAGTCATAAGGAGCTTATACTGATAAGCCTTTGAGGGGGCAGGTATAGAGGAAAGTTGAGATATGTAACACAAAAATGAACCCCCCTTTTCCTCGATTTTGTACTTGCCCAACAAAATCATATTTTGCCTCAGATATTAAGCGCTAAAATTCTGTATTTATTTTTGTGACTGCAATTATTTTTATGCTAAATTTCAAGTGCAGTTGAAATAGGTTTGCAGGGATAAGTTTGTACAGCTTGTATTTCCTGTCAAATATTGATTATTTTGCTTATTATTTAATATTTGTAAAAATGACATCTATCAGTACTTAGTTTCATAACTAACTGGTATTCGAATGCCCGTACTTTTGAAATGTGCCCAGATCAGGAGTTCATCATCGAGGAAAGGTGCTAAAGAACTGGGCAGTACTGATACTGCTACCTGCTGATCCACCACTTTTTTTTGGAAAGGTGCTAAAGAACTGGGCAGTACTGATATTGCTACCTGCTGATCCACCACTTTTTTTTACTCTATTTACTTTTAAAAAGTTTGTAATTTTTTTTTTATTTTAATCTATGTTTCCAGGACTCATGAATTATTGAATAAATGAGTTATGTTTGATGTCTATATATTTGTCTCTTAAATCACTCAATATAATTCCGCGGCTAGAGGACTTGTTGCTATTACTATTCCATAAGCAAACGGTGCTGGGTTAGCTCCCGCTAACCCGACATCGGGTCCTTATAGTTGGTATCAGAGCAGGATTGAGTGTAAAACTTTAAGAGAATATATAAAGTCAAATTATAATTTATTTTGAGAAGAGAGAATGATAACATAAACCTATGTAATTTAAGTTTTCAATCTTTAGGCAAAAAGATGGATTCGGATGAAGGATTTTTGAGCACACCATCAGAAACCCCAATTAAGGCACCTATATCATTAGAAGTTTCAGGAAGTACCAACAATCACTTCATGGAAGCCGTCTTAGAGCTCCTAGCAAATCAAAAGAAAATTGCTTTAGCAAACTCTGTTCAATCACCCCAAAAGCATCGTTCTAAGGGAATCCTCCAATCTTTCCTCAAATTAAATCTGCCAGTATTTTATGGGACTACTTGTCTTATGGAAGCAGAAGACTGGCTGAGAGAGATAGAAAAGACACTAGAAAGTATGGAGTGTCCAAGTGAAAAAGCAGTGCGTGTGACTCGCTACCTATTTAAAGGCGAAGCTGATCGTTGGTGGGAATCTATTGTTAACACTAATTTCACTAACATAGAGTTGGAGAACATAAGTTGGGAAGCATTTTCAGAAGCTTTCCAAGCCAAATATGTCCCGCAAACTGCCCAAAGCATCATGGAGAACCAATTCATGAAATTGGTTCAAGGTAGCAACTCTGTGGCCAATTATGAGGCCGAGTTCACTAGATTATCAAGGTATGCTCAGAACCTGATAAGTACAGAAAAGGTAAGGTGCAACCATTTTTTATCAGGGATGAAAGACACCCTTTGTTGGAGCCTGCTTCCATTAAAACATGCTCGTTTCTCCGAACTTTTAGAATGCGCCTTAATTTTTGGTAAAGAGTGCAATCATCAAGGCAAGCTAATCTAATGTCAGTAGCTATATATCTTTTTAATATTGTTCACTTTTACTTTTTTGAATATGTAAATTTTTTATATGAATTGTTGGTAAATTTAACAACTCATCTGTAACGACCCAAAGTCGTTATTTTGCAAATTAGGGCAGAATCCCGCCTTAGGAATTAGGATCCCGGGTAATTTCAATTTAAGGCAAACAAAACTACCAGTAGCCAGAAACAACTTTAAAGATCAAAGTGCCTTAATTCAGTAGAAATCCGAAAGACGGAAGCTCCCGTTCTATCTTCGAAATTTCTAATTTCTGAAAATCAAAAACATTGAAATGCGTGTCAGAATTCGTCGTTTTCAGTGTCGACGTATTAAGTATATTATTTAAAAATTGCTCGAGAAGTTTCATCAAATTCTGAGCGCCGGTTTTATCGTGGCTAATTCACAGCAGCTCCCACAGCAGCCCTCCTCCAAACCCTAGACAACAACCCTCTCCCCCTCCCCCTCTGCAGCCGGCCAGCAGCTCCAGCAGCCCCCATCTCCCTCCAAACAGCCGGCCAGCCCCTCCTTAGCCCCTTACAACAGCTGCCGGCAGCCCCCGGCAGTACCTCCCAACAACTTCCGGCAGCCCGGCAGTTCCCTCCAGCAGCTCCAGCAGCCACCAACAGCTTCTGGCAGCCTTCGACGGCCACCAACAGCCCTTCCCAGCCAGCCAATTCCTCTTTGTCGGCTGACCAGCAGCAGCCCGGCATCCCCGCCAGCCAGCTGGAGCCTTTGCCAGCCTCCGGCCACCCCGTTCCGGCTTCCCTCCGTTTTTCGGCGGTCTTAATCCTTAAGGTTTGAAGATAAGTTTAAGAGAAAGTGAAAAGGGGGAAGAAAAGAGGAGTTATTTTACTATTTTCTCTATGCTTAATAATCTTTTCAAAAATAAGATTACGTCATTCACATTAATATGGTTCTCATTAATTAATAATGAAAACTATACAAATATTATAAAATAACTATTATTTCAATTTAAGCAGTTTCATTTTTAACCACCACTCCTACTATGTTCTTCTTTCATTCTTATATTATTATCATTGAAACAATGATAATAATAATATTGTATCATTGTAATCGCTATCCTTGATAATCTTAAAACACTTTAATAATTATAACTGCTTTAATAGCAGCTTAAATCAATCAAACTTCAAATGCGGAAGAAGAACAGAATGAAAGAAATTAAACTCTTAAATCATTGATTAAAAAGCTAACTTAGAAATATCGGGGACTTAAATGCAGATTGAGCGAACTGTCACTCATTTGAGCCGTTGAGCTTCTGAACTTAAGAACAAAGGTACCCAGTACATGACATGTATTACATTTTGCACTTTTACTGCTGCTTAGCTTCGCGTATTTTGCTTTGAGCCAGATTCATTTGAAGCTTGGTTGGTTGTTAGAAACCAACATCCTTTTCGTTCGGGGGTTACTGGAAAATGACATCAGTAACATTAATGCTTTGTTGGTTATTAGAAACAAACAGTTCTTTTCATTCGGGGTTGTTGCTGGAAAAATGACATCAGCAACATTCGGAGTTGTTACTGGAAAATGACAACGGTAACATTCGGGGTAGATTACTGAAAAATGACATCAGTAATCTTTATTTGATAAATAATATTTGTTGCAGGAATTATTTATTTCGCGCTATTACCTTATTTTCTCCTGCATTTTATTTCCGCCTTACTTCCGCTAATCGCATCATTTAAAAATGTAAATGTTATTCTGTACTGCTGTACTTAGAGTATTCTCTAATTACTGGGAATTCTAATCCCGGTATTGTTTGTTGTACAATACCAGGTCAGGTACTTCTGGAAGAGCTTAAGCAAGAACCCCAATGCTTGAAATTTTCAATCTGCAAATGGATCTACGATGACGCTGTATTTGCTTATTTATCTTTTATCTTTTTTTTATTCTTACTTTTGTACGACGAACACTGAAGAGACCTTGTAATGTGAACATTGAAATAAATAAATAATATCCTTTGGCTTTCGTATGTGTATGCTCTTTTCTTCTCAAGTTACTCGATATGATCCTGCGGCAATTGGTGTTGTTGTGTTGTTATTGTATATCAGACATCTGAACCATCATATCGAATTAAACCAAATTTCACATCTTGCATCTATTATGTTTCTTGAAACTTGGGTATAAAATTTGTACAACCTTGGCTTAACTTCAATTTGATGCAACCCAAGAATTATATGAATTGGATATATGAAGTAGTTCAATTTGAACCCATTCCATTTACGTGCATATTCCTATATAATGATTTTCTGAATTTTGGAGGCTCTCCATCCTCAATGGAGCCTCTCCTCTCTGATTCATTTTCTGGCATCAGGCATCAGGAATATTTGGAGCAATGTTTTCCACAGTTCTTTATGCACGAGTGCCGTAATTCTGAGTTCTTAGATTGAGTTTGAGTTTGCTATTGTTCATGCGCTTAGACTTGCATTACTAGTCATTCCATCATCTGCAAAGCCTTTCATGCTCCATATTCAGAGACCACTCTTGTTTTACTTACTGCATCACATTACTATTATGTGTCTCTTCACTGAACATTTAGTCATGTGATTTTTTCCACGTTATTTTATACTTCATAAATAACATTAAAATTATTCGTCATTTTATTATTTTCAAAAAAATTATGGCACATTTTTTCCTTGAATGTTTGTAAATTCGATGCTTGCCATGATCTTTTTAACTGACAATTGTTTTCTATGGCAAAACAGCTGTGACGGTACTTATATCTTGCATTGTATTAGTTGGCCTTTTTGCTTTGCAACACCGTGGCACTCAAAGGGTAGCCTTCTTGTTTGCACCAATTGTTATTATTTGGCTTTTGTGTATTGCCTTTGTTGGTCTATACAACATCTTCCACTGGAATCCTAGAATATACCGAGCTCTTTCCCCAAGCTACATCATTAAATTCTTCAAGTTGACTGGAAAGAATGGCTGGCTTTCTCTGGGAGGGATATTGCTGTCTATTACAGGTGAGTATTGAAATGTATCTTTATTTTCTTGAGCAAAAAATAAATTTAATATTTTCATAGCATTTTATATAATAGCTGTCTTGGTACACTTCTTTTTGCAATTACAGGTAGTGAAGCTATGTTTGCTGATCTTGGCCATTTCACTGCAGCTTCCATTAGGGTAGGGGCACTTCATTTGTATGCATTTTCTCAAGAAGCGACAAGTTCTATAAGCAGTTTTAATTTGGTCAAGTATATGATGATTATTGTTCCTATATTCATAGCTGCATTTATGCATTTTAGCAAATGCTGATTCTCTTAGACGATTATTGCAGTTTTTTGTTGGACGCTTTTTTAAATTGAAGGTAAAAAGATTGAACCGCTGCTCTAAAAACTGTTTTAGCATACTAATTCATGTTTTTAGGCTAAGCACAATATTTTGATGAAGGATAATTGAGGAAATGAACTGGTTAGAATTGGCTTCGTATATGGTTTAAATAGATTTGCCTATTCTAGATTTGCACTAGAAAATGCTGTTGCCTCTAATGGTAAAAGCTAACCTGCAGTTGAAAACATTCATGAGTCTGTATGAATCTGTTCGTCCCCCTTATCTAGAAAAGGGCCAGTTTGGTTTGCAAACATTGTAATATTATTAAGATGATAGTGTGATGAAGATGTTACTCTTTGAATGTCAGTGCTGTGAGAATGTCAATGTTCGTTTAGCTCTATTAATTTGTATTTTATGCAAGTTTTTAAGTTAAAATAACCTCTAATAATCACCAATTTTTCGTACATAATTTTTTTGGGAAACAGTGAAATTACCGGTTAGGTTTTATTGTTCATGCTCACCAAACATCATAACTTTCAAGCTGGGTCAAAGACTTCTTCACTGGCTGGCGACCTTACTATTAGCAGTCGGCATCCCAGCAAGCTGTTTTATTAGAATCATTTCTCCTCAAAATTGTTGGATGTGGCGAAGAACTTTATAAGCGTCAAATCTAGATGTCGGCTGATTTGGGGGGCATCTAGATGTGGTTAGATAGTGGCTTTTTTGTAATTTTTGCAAGTTGAAGATAACATCTTGAAGAACTAAAGTGTCAATCTTCTGATAATGCTACATAATATTGCAACAAGATGTTGGTGAACCAAACAACTCCATTCTCTTTGAAATACCGCATAGCGTGACATGACAATAAGCTGTCTATGAACCATATAGCCCTGAAAGGGAGGATTGTTGGAATTTAGGTTGGTGAGAGAGTGTGTATAAGATATCATTTGATTTTATAGTTGTAAAATTGATTGGATCGAAGGAGATGAGGTTTTCACTCATTCTTGATGTATAAAAGAGCTTTAAGAGCTTAATAATGACGTTGGATGGATTACGAAACAGCAGGAGGCGAGACAAGATGCTAAACGATCAGAGAAAGGGCTCAAGGATAAAAGATGATTTTTGGGCTGACGTTTGGGAGTGCCCAAGCACTCGGCTCACTATTTTTTGGGAGTTATTTTTAAAAGAGACGCCTGGGAGCTGCACGACATGTTATTTGGAAGTGTTTGGAGCATTGTATACCCGAAAAACTGGCACTTGGATACCATGCAGATGTGAAAATGCGTAGAATACATGTGAAATACCTAATTTAGGGTTAATTTGTGATTTTGATATAAATACATATATGATAAGCTTAACTTACATTTTTTTTCTTCTTCTTTCATTAGTGAAATATTCTTTTCTACTCCCCATAAACATAGGAAAATTTAATTGAACAATGTAAATTTTGTGTGTGGTGTTGTGATTTTTTTGTTTCTACATTTATGTGATTGTGTTCTTCAAGCCCACTCAAGATTTATGAGAGTGCTTTTCTCAATGATTGGATGTTGTGGTGACCAAGATAGTTGTGTTATGGTGTGGAAATCAATTGGATCATCAAGGAAAGAGCAAATGATGTTCTGGTGGATTTCGGGACGGGTCTACAGCAGTCATCAGAGATCCTGGAGCCCGGACGCTCCCTGGCACCCCATAAGTAAAAAGCCTGGCGCCCAGAGATTGCAAGGCAGGCGCTCGCAAAAATCTTAGTTCGAGATGTGACGTGTTCTAATGTGGGCTGTTTGGGTTCCATATGAAAGCTAACATGTTATGTTAGAGTTTAGAGTGTCATTTTCTGTGTGAGAGCTTGTGGATGCTAAGAAGCTTAGAACTCTAGAGTGAGAAAAAGGAGGAATCTGGGAGAGAAGAAGAATATCAAAGATGGTGAATCATTTATTTCTTTAAGTGGTTGATAAGTTCTATGTAACTCTATAATCATCTTTTTGATAATGGATTTTTTTGTAGTAGTTTTCCCATTCTTGAGTTTTTCACATAAAGTTTTGTGTTCGTATGCTTGTGAGATTGAATGTTTGTGCTGTGATGATTCTTGCTTGTATTAGTTTATATTTTGTGTTTGCTTTGGAGGCTCTCTGCAGTCAAGCCTCATTACTAGGGATTTTCTTCTTGATTTCCCTTCCCTAACAAGCGGTATCAGAGATTTGTTTTGTTTAAGGATTTGTTGGCTTGAGTGGGAGCAACGACAGGCGAAACGAGACACAATATCGAAAAATTCAATTGAACAAACTTTGCATTTTGGAAGATGCAAATAGAGAATTTGTTCTATCAAAAGAAGTTTTTCTTACCATTGGAAGGAGTCAACAAGAAATTGGATAACATGTTTAATGAAGAATGGAACTTCTCTCCAAAACGACACTAGGCTTGATTCATCTCTCTTTATTCTCATTCGTGGCGTTCAACATTGTGAATGAGAAGACTACGGTGGATCTCAAATGTTGAAACGGTGTTCAAAAGATTTAACATGCATAAGGCACACCCCCTTAGAAAGTCATTTTAGTCAATCGAAGGAGCCAATGCCAAAGGCTAAAGCAAAACGAGAGCATATGGAGAAAGTTCCCTATGCTTCAGCAGTTGAGAGCTTGATGTATGCCATGATATGCACGAGATCAGATATAGCCCATTCAGTGGGAGTGGGAAGCCCTACTGGGAGGCAATATAAGGAAGAGCAAATTGTGTTTCGGTGGATTCCAGGATGGATCTACGGCAGCCAACAGAGAGCCTAGAGCCCAGGAGTGCCCTGGCGCCCTGGAGGCAGAGAGCCTAGTGCCCAGGCGCCTTAGAAACTGCAAGGCAGGCGCCAAGTGCCTGCGAAAATCTCAATTCGGGATGTGACGTGTTTTAAGCTGCTTAGGGCGCTTTGGGGCTAGTTTGGGGTTTTATATAAAAGCTAACATGTTATGTTAGGATTTGGAGTGTGCTATTTTCTGTGTGAGAGCTTATGGAGGCTAAGAAGCTTGAAATCTTAGAGTGAGAACAACAATAAATCTGGAAGATAAGAAGAAGCTCAAAGGTGATGAATTCTTTCTTTCTCTATGTGATTGATAAGTTTTCTATAGCTCTATAATCATCTCTTTGATAGTGGATTTTTTTGTGGTGATGTGGCTCAATGATTTTCTCATTCTTGAGTTTTATTGTAGAAAATCTTGTGTCTGTATGCTTGTGAGATTAATTATGTGCTGTGATTATTCTTTCTTGTATTTGTTTGTCTTGATTTCGTGTTTGTTTCGGTGACTCTCAGTGGTCAAACCTCGATCCTAGGGATTTCATCTTGATTTCCCTTCCCTAACAAGTTGTGCCACATAGATGCAAGTGGGTAAGCGAGAGGTGGGGATGAGATTTGCTGTAATGGAAAACGATACAAGATTTGATCAAACGTTCCCCGAAGGAGCTCCTTCGTACTGCAGTTATCCTTCACAACACAAAAATTCGGATGAAATTCAATAAAAATGCCATTATCTTTCGTAAATTGACTGATAGATAGTAAATTCTTTGTGATTTGAGGTACATGCAATACATTAGATAGGAGAAAGTTAGCATTAAAGGTGAATTGCCTGTGTTATGGATGTCAAGAGTATGACCATTGCTCACATGTACACCTTCAATTTGTGTAAGGTTGTGACCAATTTGAAGGTTGGATGTTATATGATGTGTGGCGTCAGAATCCTGGAACCAACTGCCGAAAGTCACATGAAAATGTGAGGTGTTGGCGGCGTCCACTGAAAATGATATGAGTTGAAGTTTTGATGGTGGTAGCAGTTGAGGTCAGAATGACCAGTTCTTTTGCACACTAGGCAAACATGCTGCTTCTTCCACATACTGACGAACGACCGCGACCTTTGACACGACCATGCCCCCAGAAATATGGAGGAACGGATGAAACAAAGTTGTCGGCAAGATGGACACTGTTCAGTTGTTGCTTAGTGGCAATTTGATTGGCGAATAGAGGGGCTAAGATCATGATAATATCCATGACTATAGCTGCCACTCATCATATAAGCTCTGATACTATGGCAAACCCATGACTATAGCGTCCTCCTCAATTGATTGTTTAGTTTTAATAGTATTTGTTAGTATTGCCATCCACAATACAAAAACAATTCATGGTTACATGCACACAGATGTATGGGGTCTAACAAAGATGACACCATTTGACGGACAATGTTCTCTTTATTGATGATTACTCCATTATCGTTTGGGTGACACCATGGAGTGCAAGGATGAAATATTGGAGAAGTTTGTAATTTGAAAGGAATGGGTAGAAAAACAAACTAGCATAAAGGTTAAAAAGAGTAGATCAGATAATAAGGACAAGTTCAAATTAGATGTATTATTTCAAGCGTGCCAGAGATTTGGGATGCAACACTATTTTGCAGTTAGAGAGATGCCGCAACAGAATGGGGTTGCAGTGCAGATGAACAAACTAGACTTTGGTGTATGCTATCTAATGTTCAGATAGAGAATTTTTTGGCAGAGACCTTAGACTTTGTTGTCACATAGTCAATCGTCTGCTTTATGCAGTTATTAAAAAGGAGATTCTTTTAGTGACGTGGTCAGGTAAACATACTTTTGATTATGGTCTCTGCTAAAACTCTTTGGGTGTTCTATTTATTATGTAAAGATTGATAAAATAGAATCAAGAGCAAGAATGGCTATATCTATTCGATGTAGGTGAAGAGTGAAAGGGTTAAACCATTTGATCAGGATGATAAAAAAGTTGTTGTGAGCAGGGATGTGATTTTTGATGAGAAGTTTCATATGAGGCAAGTCAGCTCAAAGTAGGTGGATAATTCTATAGCGATCTAGGAAGGCATGCATAGAGTGGAGTTTGATGCAACTTCATTTGCTTCACAAGTATCATCTTCTTCAGAGCTTGTACTTGAGCAGGTTGAGGATAATCATGAAGAGGTGGAGGTTGAGGAAGAGTGTAGAAGAGAGTTCACTATAGGAGTCTATTGCTACTAATAAATCCAGGAGGTTAGATGTCCCTAGGCTTGTATGATTGAGGGATTATGTAGGATTTGCACTTTTAGCTATTGATGCTAATTTCTAGGTCATTTCATAGAAGAAGATATGGAGAGCTTGGAAAGTGATTGCTAGAAGAAGTCTAGTGATGAAGAGACTTGAGTTTCTTTATAAGAATGTTGTATGGAGATTGGTGAATCAACCTATAAAAAGAAAGCTAAAAAGTGCAAATGGGTTATGCTACAAAGAAGGGTTCTTAAGGACCTGATTTCCACTACAAGGCAAAAAGGGATAAATTATGATGAATTCTCAGTTATTAAATATCACATGATCCGTGTGCTCTTGGCGCTTGTGGTGCAGCAAAATTTGATCTTGGATCAACATCATGTGAAGACATCATTATTACACAATTGATTTAGAAAGAAGATCTTGTCTTGGATATAGTGCCATTAACAAAAGATTGATGAACATAGAAGAACAATGTTGATAGTTTGTTGTGTGAACTATGGGCAGCTTGATTCCTTTGGAAAAGGGATACGTAGGCAACCATCTTAGGTGCAGTTGTTTCAAAAAGTGTTATCTCTCATTTGTTGCAAATGAAAGATGAAGTGAAGAATTGTAAAATTGATTGGATCGAAAGAGAGAGGGTTTTGCACTTATTTTTGATGTTTAGAGGAACTTTAAGAGCTCAAGGATGATCTTGGATGAGCTTAAGGTGCCCAACTCATTTTTCGGGCGTTTTACTCGAAAGATAGTAGCCTGAAAGTGTTTGGGGCGTCGTATACCCGAATGGCGGTACTTGGGCACGCATCAAGCGGACATGAAAACACGCATAATTTGCGTAAAATGATAATTTGAAGTTATTTGTGTCATTTGGGGTTAATTTGTGACCATAATATAAGTGCTTATATATTATTTTAAGGTTTCTATCATAAAAATGGATTGTAGCAGCCAGTGTGTGTTTCTTAGGGGGTATTTTGTAACATATTTCAAAGGCTGTGCTGGTGGTGTGGTAACTTAGGTCGAAAACCCTAACATTTATCCTCTTCTTTCGTTAATGAAATCTTCACCTGTCTTCATGGACAAGTGAATCTCACCGGATCACGTAAATTCGTGTTGTACGGTGATTTTTTTTTTTCATTTGTGTGATTGTGTTTCTTTAAGTGCACTCAAGATTCGTGACGGCACGAGTTTCTCCGAGGCAATGTTCTTGGCCATTTATTTTGTCTGTGCTTTTGTAATTTTTTTGAAGTTTCTTCTGAAGTAGAAAAATTGAATCTTTTAAAGTGTTATAGATTTTCTTGAATCTCTTAAATTAAGTGTTATAGATTTTCTTGATGGGTGCAGGTCGCGTTTGTTGCAGTCATATATCCATGCCTAGTGTTACAGTACATGGGACAGGCTGCGTACCTTACTAAAAACGTTTCCTCGGTTCGCATAAGCTTCTATGCATCCATCCCAAGTGAGGCTCTATATCAATATCAACAATTGCCATTGTTAATTTATTAGAAAAATAATACGACTTTAGAGTGAGTGAAATACATATATATATGTTTATATTTCTCCCGCAGGGCCTGTGTTCTGGCCTGTTTTCTTGGTGGCTACTTTAGCTTCCGTAGTGGCTAGCCAGGCTGTCATCTCGGCAACCTTTTCAATTGTTAAACAGTGCCTTTCCTTGGGCTGCTTTCCTCGCGTTAAGATTGTTCATACATCGAGGTGGATTTATGGCCAGATATATATACCTGAAATCAACTGGATTCTTTTGGTGCTCTGCCTTGCTGTCACTATTGGTTTTCAGGATACTACCTTGATTGGAAATGCATATGGTAAGCTTTTTCATCTTATTCTTCCCCTTCATAATATCAATTGCACTTATTGTATAGTAATCTCAAATGATACTCCCTCTAATCTATCAAACTCAATGTCTTTGAGGAAATTCTCTGGCTGCTTCGCTTTATGCAAAGCTCCTTTTATTTAATTTTTGACGGCTTCTCTAGGAAGCAGCTCCCTCAAAAAATAATTTTTAGTAAACAATTTTTAAAGTGTAGCTTGGATGCTCTTTGATATTAGCATATCCATATTCTTGTTTTGTCTTCGGACCACCACCAATGTTTGTCATCTCGCCTATTATTTGCTCATCGTTGACTGCCTGCCAGCCACCGTTGTTCACTGTTGAGAATATACACATTAACATAACATCAGTGCATGCAAGCTGCAATGGCAGCAGCTAATTGTTTCATCTACAGTAGGTTCACAATAATCACAACTGCTCCAAATGGAGAGTTAGTCCTACTATCCCAATGTGCCGAATTCATCTGTCCAAATATTCATTTTGAGCCCAATTTGGCCTATATCTTTTTGTTTCTTCAAGGTCTATTTGGGATTGAAATGAACAGACGAGGGACTAGGGCTCCATATGGAGCAGTTTTTTATTATTGTGCTGAATATAAAGTTGTTCTTTGTCATATGAGGGCTTCTTTTTTTGTTTGCTTTATATAAAGTAACTCCCACCGCCACCAACACCTATTAATTTCCCAATTGTCTATCGACCACCGCAGGTCACTATTGATGTCATCAATAGCACTATCAAAGTTGAGGATTCAAATAGCAACAACAGCATCTTTTAGAGAAGTGAGCCACTCTAAACAGAGCCTAAATTGAACACATTGAATAGACTGAGAGACAATACAAGCCAAATTAAACATAATCAAAGAACTGCTCTTATTATTGTTTCATCAATGAATCTACTTGTTAAAGCAACTTTTTGTTGAATTTACAGGCATTGCTTGCATAGCTGTGATGTTCGTCACAACATGGTTGATGCCGTTGATCATCATCTTCGTGTGGCAGAAGAATATCATCTTCGCCCTCTCTTTCCTAATCTTCTTTGGGATCATCGAAGCAGTGTACCTATCCTCTTCAATCGTTAGAGTCCCTCGGGGGGGATGGGCCCCTCTGGTGCTCGCATCCATCTTCATGGCTGTCATGTATGTGTGGCACTATGGAACCCGACGGAAGTACATGTTTGACATGCAGAACAAGGTGTCCATGAAATGGCTCCTCACCCTTGGCCCCAACCTGGGCATTGTCCGTGTTCCCGGAATCGGCCTCATCTACACAGAGCTGGTCACCGGCGTCCCCGCTATCTTCTCCCATTTCGTTACGAACCTGCCGGCTTTCCATCAGGTCCTCGTCTTTGTCTGCGTCAAATCAGTGCCGGTGCCGTATGTTCCGGCTGACGAACGGTACCTGATCGGGCGGATTGGCCCCCGAATGTACCGAATGTACAGGTGCATCGTGAGGTACGGATACCAGGACGTGCCCAAGGACGACTACAATTTTGAGGATCAGCTGGTCATGAGCATCGCAGAGTTCATCCAGATGGAAGCCGGGGAGTCATCAAGGGGTTCGGCCAGCTCTGACGCCTCGCCTGACGGAAGGATGGCTGTCATCCGAACCTCAGAGCGGCGCTCCGGCCTGGTGGTGAGGGACGGCAGCGATGTCGAAGCGGCGGAGGGATCATCCGGCATCTTGAGAAGCGTCAAGTCGGAGACCCTGCAGAGTCTGCAGTCGCTGTACGAGCACGAATCTCCAAATCTGAGCCGGAGGCGGCGCGTGCGGTTCGAACTACCGCAGCCCCCACTGCGAACGATAGACGCTCAGGTGTGGGAGGAGCTTGCAGCACTTGTGGACGCCAAGGAGGCGGGGGTGGCCTATGTGCTGGGCCACTCATACATAAAGGCCAGGAAGAACTCGTCCTTTGTGAAGAAGTTTGTCATCGACGTGGCCTACTCTTTCCTTCGGAAGAACTGCAGGGGGCCTTCTGTGGCCCTGAACATTCCTCACATTAGTCTTATTGAAGTGGGAATGATCTACTATGTGTAAGAGGATCATCTTCTCTTTCTGCTGAAGGTATATATGTCTTGGCTGCATTATCTTCTTTGGTTTTTCTCGGTGTATAGTTTACTCTGACTTGTACCTATAACAAGTAGTTAATAAAAACTGGGCATGCTCTCTCAAGATTATTATGGCCAAAATATGCATATGCAAATTGTGTTTATCAAGCAAAGCATTGAAGTTTTTACTTCCGGAGATGTGTATTGCAGATTTGTCTTGTTTTACAGTTAGCACAGACTGGAAACAATTCTTAATTTTTAGTTATTAGGGTATTTTTTTACAATTTTTGGGTTAGGCATGGGCCTAAGTACCATTTAATGGTCTTTAAGATAAGCCATTTTCGTGCTGTATATTACTAAACCTTTGGTGGCTTCAATGAAAATGTTTTCCCTTTTTCTCTGCCATTGTTGAGTTGTCTCAAGTCCTTTGATGAAAGGAGAGTTGTGTTGGTCAGTTGAAACATAGAATAATTTCTTGTAATGAATCTCTTAAAATTTGTTTGAGTGAGGGTGTCCTTTGGAAGCAATACCCTACAAATTTGTTATGCTATTCCAAGAAAAGATACAAACTTATATGATCATGAATGACTCACTATATTGTTATTATTATTGTCGGATAGATGGCAATTCTTTTTGCGTTACAGTGTGCTGTGCGATCTCCTGCAGATAAATAGATCAGATGAAAAATGAGTCGAAAAGATGTTTAGTCATGAATTGTTGGCATTTTGTTAGTAACATTTAAATTCATTATGTGCTGTAAGATGTTCTTTTTTGTTATATCCTTGATAACAGAAATTGGCAGCACCCACTTAGTGGGATGAAGGCTTGTAGGTGTTCATCTTCTTCTTTTAATATAGGAAAATTCATAAACACAAGTTTTCTAACATGAGCATTGAACAATCTCCAATTGAACAATCTCCGCTTAACTTGCCAGAACCATCAAAGGCAGCATTCTCTAACTTTATCCACTATTGGAGCCACCCTAACCTTGCTCTCTATAAACTCATTTCTCATTCTATCCTTATAAATATACACACTTCCACCTAAGCATTCTCATTTATGTAACATTTAATTGTATTAATAAGTTTTTCTTTGTTGGTCGTATAACCACTTCATAAAATTGTCTTTAATTTTGAGCGAGATTTTCGATCGCACAATACTCCAGAAGCGCTTCTCCATTTCATCCAACAAGCTTGGTTCCTTTTAATTACATTACTCTCTATTTCACAATTACTTTGAATAATTGAACAAAGGTATTTGAACCTCTCTGTCTTCTTGATCACATAGTTCTCAATAAGAAACCTCCACTTGAATGTGCCAAGTAAGAATATTCATAATTAAAGTAAAAAGATATGGGTTGAGAGCTAAACCGTGATGTAATTCAAAAAGATATTTGCTTGATAATGCCAATTGATTGTGATTAACTTAAGATTATATTTGTTTTATGATTTTTAACATTTATTAATGCTAATTTAAAATAAATTTATGATATATGATAATATTTTTATGTGCTTGGTATAAAATTTGCATATATTTTTTTGATTTTGATTATGTTTACCTAATTATCTTTTTAATTTATATTTGTCACATCTCAATTATTATTTATCTAATTATCATTCATATTGCTTACCTAATTATTTATTGTAATTTTTTAATTTATATTTAAATTTGTATTTGGGGTAATCTTACATATAATGTGTAATACAACATGAATGACGATAAACCAAATGACATATATCTGAATAACAGTAACATCTACTCTCCTATTGTATGAATAACACTATTATCTAAATGAATAACATGACATTCAACCAAACCGCACCTAAACAACCGGTATAACCTTCCTGAAAGCCGCACCGCCATCCATCCCTCGGATCAACCAAACCCTAACTTTCTTCGAAGCCTTCAGAATCCCTACGAGCAAAATCCTATAGAGCGCAGCCATCCCGAGCAGCACAATCAGATCAACCCACTTGGAGTGCCCCATCTCCACCTGAAACATGTCGTTCAAAACATCTTTCCCGCTCACAGGCGCTGTCGATTCCGAGGATTCTATCAGGTAAGTCCTCCCCAGGAATTCGTTCTTATAAAATCCCTGGACCGCATACTTGTGGAACGAAATGTAGTACATGGGGTACCTCCACAGCAGCCGCGGAAGATCGCCGGGCAGCCGGAAGAGGCCACCGGTAAGCATCATCACGCCCTGGATTCCGGCGCCGGTGATGATGCCCATCAGAAAATCGGGAACTATTCCAGCAACGATCATCATCAGACCCTCCACAAGCATCATGCACGAGAATAGCACCAGCGAAAAGTACCCGAAATGACCGAACTCGCTCTTGAGTCCGGCTAAGTAGTAGGCAATCGATCCAGGAAGTATCGAGATCAGGGCTAGGTATGGGGTTGAAGAAATCGTGTTGGCCAAAACAAATGCGGCGTCTCCGTAGTGCCCGTTGAGCCTCTCCCTCTTGAATATCTGATGCAGGTTACTGATTTTATTTCATCTAAGAATCAATTTGCCGAGATCAATTAATTTATCGTCTAACCTTCATTTCTTCTACGAACGAGGGGAAGCCGCCGATTGCCATGAATGTGAGGAACGAAGTGATGAAGATCAGCATGGAGCTTTTGGTCTGCGGTGCATTATTGAATAGGTAAATAAGCCTTAATTAAGATTTCGTGTAATTAATCTTGGCTTTCTTGATTAAGCCCGAGTGTGCATGTGGGCACTCACTTTGATAGAATTGTAATTATCTTCACCACTGTTGTCATGATAAATTGTTCCTACGGAGAGGCAGAGAGCTATGTATATAGCGAATCTGAGCCAGTAATATCCCAAATCTCTGAACATATTTATGAAGGATCTCCGTGTGAGGACTTGAAATTGCTTGAAGAAGCCGGCTTTCCTCCTTGTCTTCCCCATGCCACCTCCCTTCGCATGGGCGTTCATGTATATAAGCGCATTACAGGATTATTTATTGCTTAATGTAAGATTGAAAAACTAATATCATTATGTACATACCATTTCATGTATTTCAGCAATGTTTGATAATAGTTGTTGCTTGCAAAAGGAGGATGTGTTGTAAGATTTTATGAGGATCTCAATAGCTTCTGATATGGTGAATTTTGAACCAGGTTCTTCTTCTTCTTCTTCTTCTTTGTCCTGCGGCATGACTAATTAGAATTGCTCAAATTAAAAAGAAAATAATTAACTATGTGTGAGTGAGCATTTGTTAAACTAATTAATTATTAATTACCACGTCAAAGTCTTTGTTGATAGTTCTTAGGAAGTGATCCGAACGATTTTTCAGTGGTGGACAGGGAAACCCATTCACGGCAAAGAACTGGACATTTAATGCAGGGATCAATCGAATGAGTATATAACTAGCATTTAATATTTAACAAAAAGTGCTTGACATCGAACAGGATAAAGACCGATTTATGAAGAACAGCCAGAATTAATCAAATTCATTGAATAAAGAAGACGTAGGAAAATATTTCCTTATTCCTTAGAACAATATAGAAGGTCCTCTTAAAACTAATTTTGTTATTTGTGAAGGGAGCAGCACAATTATAGAAACTATTTCTTCATCTGCCTCTCCAGTTCGAGCCTTGGTTGATCAAGATGGAAGGAAGTGATGGAGTTGCTAAAGCTTTTGTGAAGAGATCTACTGCTTGCCATCCATGAAATTCATGATGACCCTAAAAAGATGCGGTGCTAACCTGTTCGGCCAAACTGGGGGAGCCAAAGAAAAGGGTCCTTCCGTAAGCTAGAAGACAGATGGTGGGAAAGAGATCGAAAACCTCGGACGTGGGCTGGTGCACGGCAGCCAGAACGGTCATGTGCTCTCTGGCAGCGAGGCGTGCGATTCGGGCGATGACGTGGAAAGCGGCGGCGCTGTCGAGACCGCTGGTGGGCTCGTCGAGAAACAAAACCCTAGGGTGGTCCAGCATCTCCATGCATATGCTCAGCCTCCTCCTCTGCCCCCCGCTGATCCCTTTCTTCGACCGCCCCCCGATCCTCAAACCCGCGATCCGACTCAGACCCATTTCCCGCAATGCCTCCTCCACCCTCTCTAGCCTCGCCTCCCTCCCCATCGTCCCGCTCAATTGGAGCTCCGCCGCGCACCGCACCGCCTCCCTCACTGTTAATGTTGTCATTAACATTTCATCCTGCATCACGTACGCCTGAAACAAACAGAAATGCTATTTATACTCACTGTGATTTCACGTCATATTTTTCATCATTTTAATATAAATTTTAAAATTAATATATAAGAAATGAAAATGCTAATTTTTGAATATAAGTGTTATCAAAAAGTGTATTTAACCAATAATCTACTTACACATTAAATTGACACATTATCTATATATTTTAGTATATACTAGTGTGTAAGTATAGTAATACTCTATAAAAAATCTTCATGTAATACTCAAAAAAAATTTATTTAATAAAATTTCAACATATTTCATTAGTCTAATAATATTTTTTTAATATATATATTATTTTTACTGTATTCAAAATAAAAATAGTACAATTTAGTAAAATATTTTCAATATACTATACTTTAATTTATCCTATATAATATAATATGAGTAAAAAGTTAATATATTTAATTTTTACTTAAATAAATAAATATTAATAAAATAATATCTAATTTGTTTCAAAGAAATAATTTTGTGCCGGCTATATAAATTCATTTAATTGAATTTGAATATTATTTCATTAATATTTATTTATTTATATTAAAATAATATAAATATTATTTTTAAAATTTGTATTGAAATGATGTTCAAATTTATTTTATTAATTTTTTTGAATACACGTAAATGAATCTAAATAGCATTTCTATTAAATTAAAGAATAAAATTAATATCAAAATCATTAATATTTTAGAAAAATATAATGCTTACACTAATATACAATTTTTATAAAAAAAATATATTCAATTAATAATTTACTTATATATTAAATTAATCTATTATCTATATATTTATATTTTAATATATACTAATATATAAGTATAACAAATGTAATATTTTAGGAATGCCAATGAAATTTCTATGAAAAATAAAAATAATAAACATATAAATAGAAATAACGTACCGATGCACCAAATGCAAGTGGCTGCTTCTTGCCATTTGCCAATAACTCTCCAGTGTATTTAAGGTTCGATGCCAGCCTTCCTATTTAAGTATATAATAAAATCCAATAATGAGCGTTTAGCACGATATGCAACTTCTATGAAACCAGTTAGCTAATGAGTATTGTTATATAACTCTTAAATATTTTTTAAAAAAATATAAATGATTAAAATTTAGATAATTAAGTAAAATAAAAAATATTATTAAATCCATTTTTATTTATGAAGCTCATGAAAATATATTTTTTAAATCTTAAACTTTAATTACTCATATTTTTTTAAAGATATTTAAAAACTAAATAATATTTTTCTGAGCTAATATACTCACTTCAGCTTATTAATATTCTGCCAAATGTAAATACTTTTACCACAAAAAACAGAGTATACATACTATTTTTTTGTTAAATTATATTATATTATATGTAATCCACAAAATAATTTATTAACAAAACTGCCACCAAAAATCTCATCGGGAAACTAATTATTTATAAGATCTAGCATTTTTCATTGGCAAGTTCATGCGCACGAACCGGCGAGGGCATCCAGGAGAGTCGATTTGCCGCAGCCGGAGGGGCCCATTATGGCTAGAACTTGGCCGGGTCGGGCCATTCCGGTCAGGCCCGAAAGTATGTGAGCCCGCCCGTCGAACGACCGCACGCAAAGGTCCATCCACGTCAGAAACACCCCAGTTCCTCCGTTCATCATCGCCGCCGTTGGGTGGTACGGAACCGGTTTGCGGGTTCACAGCTTTACTCACCGAGCAGCCCCTATTTATGCACAAATTTTAGGTATAAATATTTTGTTGTTTTCTTAAATTACCGCCGAGACAGTCCAATGTGAGCTAAGCACAAAAAAAATAAAAAATTAATTTAAACATATAATAATAAAACTTTGGCTCGGTTGAATACAATTTTGACATATGTGAAAATTTAAAAAAAAAAAATGCTTAGCTCTAGGGGCCATGGGGTGTCCCATTGTCCTCGCAGTACCCGATCAGCGGGACGAGGTGTTGGTGCCGGAGCTTCGACATCATTTAGTTCTAGGTCCGGAGCTCCATGGTAAGAATGCTTAGCTCCTCGTTGTGTTCGTCTTCACCGCCATCCTTCCTACCCTTCCCCTTCAGTGGAACCCCTCGCCGACCACCCCTTCGACATAATCCATTTAGGATTGAGTCCAAGAACTGTGGCCTGACCTTGAGGATATAGATCGAAGAGACCCACAAATTATCTTCCAACTATTATTCTAACAATAACGTTGAATAGGGAGAAAAAAAAAATACTATTATATGTATGAATTTGTACAATTATCAAATGATTATTCAATATCATTTATATATATTTTGAGTATTGATACGCATACATCAAAAAATATAAATGATGTTTTAATTTAATGTGTAAATAAAGTATTGGTTGAATACATTTTTTTGTAAGATATATATATAAAAATAAAAAATAATAAAAAATAAAAATCATAAATTATAAATAATATAAGTATAACATTATTAATATATTTTGAAGAGAAACCCAATGAAATATATGAGGAGTGAGGAGTTTTTAAAGCAAGTCAACATATTTTCAGTTTCTAAGATAAACATGAGTTGCTTTATTAAAACTTATTGAAATGGTTATTGATTTTAATAAAGTGATGGTAAATGTATAAGAAATTGTAAGAAATTAAAAATAGGGCAATACAATTCAATTTGTTGATTTGGAAGAGTTTAGATGTCAAGACGGGTACCGAAGCGTGTCGCCCACTGTTCACAAGTGGGCGTCAGAACTCGCCATAGCGCCGGCTGCTTTTGCAGAACCTGTTGGGAACATAAAACCGTAAATAGCAGCTATGACAATTATGATTTATACTATATTTATAAATATTATTTATTATAAATAAATAAAAGAAAAAGTTATATGTATGATGCACAAATTTATTTATTTACATATTTAATACCAAAATCTTGATATTATAATTATATATGCAATTATATTATTTTCTCTATTTAATGATAATAAAATAGTATGCTTGATGTCATCCTTTGACTTATAACAGACCTTTTGGTGAAAAATAGATTTAAGAAATAATAAATCATTAAGGTTTTATTTTAAAATATATATTTTAATCCTATTTCTTAATAAGACAAAAAGTATATTTTTGAGCTCTATATTTGAAGTAATATTCAAAATTTAAGTATCAACTTTTGTAAGATATAAAAAATGAGAATTTGTGCTATCAAAGAAAATATTGTTCTATAAAATAATATCTTTATTCTATAAAATATACAAATAAAAATATTTAAACCAAATTTAAAGTTATAAAAAAATAAGTATTTGTATGATTATTAAAAATAAAGTTATAATAGATTTTAACCACGTTTACATTTAAAATTATATTTATATGATTATTAAAAATAAGTATTTGTATATTAAACTATGAAAAAAAATTACTTGTCTTTCAAATAATTTCTTAAATATGCTTCAAATATAAAAAAAAATAATAAATATTTTTGTGAGAACATTATTAAAAATAAATTTAATAAATATGCTTCACATATAAGCATTTTTAGGAGCAATTTTGGAGCATGAGATGGAGAAATCGTTAGAAGTCAAGCCTACAAAGTTTAATAAGGTTGTACAGGATTGAATTGTGATAACTTAAATATATTGTTTTGGAAGAAGATGTGAACTTAATGTAAAATTGGATTTATCAAAGTGGTGCTGACACGTTCCGAGCGTTCGACACAACATTTTTGGGATAGACGGTGCCCATACGCGCTCTAGGCGCATCCCCACACCAAGCAGCTGATTCCTAGGCGCCCAGGTGCCCCGAAGACAGGCCTGGGCCCTCAGGCACCCCGTCCGAGAGCTAGGAGGCCAGGAGCCTGTTAATAGAGTTTCAACATGGATGCTAGGAGCCCAGGCGCCTACAGCGCTTCCAGCCCATAATTATGGCTAGACTCAAACTCAGCTCAAAATTATCGAATCGAACAGCCTGACTCGAACCCGATTTAACTCTACTCGAAATTACTCAAGTCCAACTCAGCTCAAAAACTTCGAGTTCAAGTCTGGGCTGAAGTCGACTCAACTCAAAGCCAACCCTACTCAGCAATCAAGCTTTTTTGGTCTAACTCAGCCTTCTTGTTTTTGTTATTCGAGTTATGGGCTTTAACATAGCATGCTCCCTAACCTATTGAACTGGGTAAAAAAGAATTTTGCTGAGCTGGATTTGAACCAGCGAAGAAATGGAATCTTAACAACAATCGACTTGGTTGGTGGGCCAGCACATATGCTTATCACCTTTATCACTATCCCTTCGGCTGGAAGTGCAACCTCACTCTTGTGAGTTCAGTAGTTTGAAAATTTTGGTGTAAGCGCTCTCAGCAATGTACCGCACTTTATAATTCTAAGTAGCTCTACTTTTAGTTACAATTTGATCCGAAACTTGAAATTCGAATTTGACTCAAACTCGAGATATTTTTAATTCGATTTAAAAATTTTCAAATCGAATTTGAATCATGCCTCTTGACTAGAACCCTATTTAAAATGACTTAAACTCAACTCAAAGCTAGCCCTATCTCCCTTCCTCATGATCCTAATGAATCTCCTTGCACCATTTCAACTTGGTTGCCTAATTCATAGCACCATTTCTATCTAAGAATTTCAAATCTAAATCAATTACTTGGTAAATGTAGAATAATTGCCTTGTTATGAAGCTGTAATATACTCTTGACACTATCATGTACACTGTGTCAATCATGTGTTTAATCTCTATAATAATATACAAGGAATGCTGTCAACATATTAACAGTTACCAGGAAAGGCACTGCCAGCAGTTATTGAACACTATCATCTATAAAGTGGCATGTCAATGCCATATTGAAAGTCTAAACCAGGTTTCCATAAATCAGTTGGAATGCTACTATATTAACAGATGACAAGGTTGTTCTTAGAAACAATCAGATTTTAATGTATTTCATGAGAATTAAGCTGTATCATCACAGAGTTCGAAAACTTAAAGGACAAAACCACGACCGACCATATAGTAAATTTCTCTCGCACCCAATTAATTTTTTAAGCCATATTATACCCAATCATTTAATTTATCATAATATCAATAAACTCAATGAATTTATCAATGAGAATATCAATATTCTAACTATCTAATCTTAATTTAGAATCACATAATAATTTTTTTACATGTATTAGTTCATAATGTAGGAACCCTTACTTATTTGATACTATACCTGGGGGCAATGTAACAGCCTTTGCATTCCTTGCAATACATTAAGGCGATCCATTGTGTCGCTTCCAGGGATGCCTTAGCTCTTAGCTCTGGCAAACATTTGACAATATATTATTTGAATAATTTTAACAAATAAAATAAAATAAAAGTTTATTAAATATGCTAATATTTGGCTATCTAGATTATTTAATGTAAAATATCCTTATAATCATACAAATATAAGAAAATAAAAAAGTTAAAATGAAAGCACTCTTTTCAATACATTCAAACGATGAATTGCGGGGCTTCCAGGGATGCCCTAGTTCTGACAAACATTCGACAATATATTATTTGAATAATTTTAACTAATATTTTGCAATCTATATAATTTAATGTAAAAATGCATAAGATCATATCCTTATAATCATACAAATACAAGAAAATAAAAAGTTTAAATGCAAATAAGAAATAGCAAATGCAAATAACAAACATAAAAAAGTTACCTTTGCACTGGAGTATTTTATTTAGCATTCATTTGCACATCAAAGTCAGATCAACATCAAATATACACACTTAGCGTAAGATATAATTTAAATCTACAAAAAATTGCATCAATTCAAGATTAAATTTATTGAACACACAAACATGTGAGACAGTAAAAATTATCAATAATTAATCAATAAGTTTTTATAAAATTAAAGAGCTAGAAAAAAAGCCAGTACATCCTTGTTTCTAGTTCACTCTGTTCAATTTTTTAACAAGACTAAATACAAGTGCAAGTGTCATCTTTCACCGCCCTTAGTACTTATCAAGAATTCAGCAATAATTCTTTTCTTTAATTTCTCAAAGCACACAAAGCTTTACACAAATTCATGATAATGAGATAACTACTTGCATAACACTAAAATTATAGGCTATGCACAAATCCAACACCCAACTTTTAGTATTTAAAAATTAAAGCATAAACAAATCTAATTTATATGGAAAGCTAGTTGTTCAAGTGCTGAAACAAGCTGTCCCAATCGCAGCCAAAAATAAGCAGGCGCTCACAATCACTCAAAGTCGGCACCCAGCAAACATCCTTACTCAATCACTCACACCATCGCACCTTCAAAGGCTCGCAGTCATTCGAACCTGCAGTCAGCTCACAGCTGCTCAAAGCCGTCATAAGCTTCGAAATCGAAGGCGAAGGGAAATGGCGAAGAGTAGTATGCGAATAAAAAACCTAGATATTTTGCTTGAAGTGTGTGATTGTTGACTGAACAGTTAAAGCAAGGGATTTTATAGGGGTTTTAGAATAAAATCATGCGTGTTCATTTCAAATGACCAAATTAAAAGCTTGCATAAAGTTAGCATATTAACGAGCATAAATTGAACATTTAATTGAGCACATTATCAAGCTCTAAAACAGCATGTTCGTGAACACTTGACAAATATGTTCGTCAACAAAAATGAATTGATCATTACTATGTTCAAATTTGTTCATTTATGATCCAAGTATTTTTAAATGTGTTCAAGCATGTTTATTTTATTTGTTAAACGATCACGAACAAACCCATCTTGAGCTGAGCCATGAGTTTTTATTGAACAATAGGGTCATTTACAACCCTAATGTAAGAAAAATATAATAAAAAAGAGCTGTGAAGTCCAAGCCAATTAGCATTTAATGAGATGGGCTATTCAAACTTTACCCCAAGAAAAAAAAAAGCACAATGCTTGCATCCAATATTCCTAATTGACCTAATGCGTTCATATAAATAAAACAATCTGTTAACATAGAGAACTTTGTCCCTGTAAGACACAATATCGCTTAGTTAGCCTAGGACTGATAATTTTATATTGAAAATTGAGTTTACTCAAATATTGAATCTGTTTTTGGTTGGGATCCCTCTAGAATCGATGATAAGGAGCATACTAACTGAGCCCAGCCTTTATCAAACACGAATTGATCCAACCCTAAATCGAATCAAACTAAGTCTAAATCGGATTGAAATTATGCATGTCTTTGAGATGCATAAATACATACATTAGATTTAATAAAATGTGTGCGTGCCTTAATGCTTCGTACATACTTTATTAAACATGAATGCTTATATGTATATGCTGTAAAATAAAGATTAATCAAGTGACTCCATTTTTTGCCCAAATCAAAGTTATTGAGCGTGAGGATCAAAACCAAATCGAGTCACACCATTAAATAGGAAAACTTGTTTTGGCTAGAGATCACAATACATTACTTTGAGCTAACCATGACCCAAGGTTGATATTGAGTCGATCTGACCTCGGTTTGTCCTGTTGATTTAGTGAACAATAACTTACCCTATTATAAGACTCAACTAAATTAAATCCAAGCAGCCAAGTATTTCTAAAAAGACCATTATACACAACAACAACAATAACAACAAACCTTATTCCCAATATGTAGGGTCAGGTACATAAATCCTTTGTTTCCATTGTCGGCGATCAAAGAGAAGCCCAGCCTTAAGTTCCAAATAGAAAATATCTTTTATAATGGTTAATTCAGATATCATTTTTAGTCTTCCTCTTCCTCTTTTAATACAAGAGGATTTTATAAACTAAATTTTCTAACAAGGGCGTGGCACGGTGTGAGGACCCGGTGCCGGGTCAACGGGATCTAATCCAGCACCGGTTCTCGGGTAACAAGTCCTCTAGCCGCAGAATTATATCGAGTGATTTAAGAGACAAATATATAGAATCAAACATAACTCATTTATTCATTAATTCACAAGTCTTGATTACAATGATCAAAATAAAACAAAGTTACAAACTTTTAAAAAGAGTTAAAAAGAAAGCAAAAAATCAACAGGAAGCAGTATCAGCACTACTTGGTTCTTAGCACCTTTCTTCTAGGATGAACTCCTGATCTGGGCACGTTTCAAAAATGCGGGCCTTTGAATACCAGCTATTTATGAAATTAAATACTAATAGATGTCAATTTTATGAATATTAAATAATAAATAAAATAAGCAATAATTTGACAGGAAATAAAAGCTGTATAAAATTATTCTTGCAAATTTGTTTCAGTTGCACTGAAACTTTAGCATAAAAATAATTGTAGTCACAAAAATAAATAAAGAATTTTAGCATTTGTTATCTGACGTAAAACATGATTTTGTTGGGCAAGTACAAAATAGAGAAAAATGGGGGTTCATTTTTGTGTTACATATCCTAACTTCCCTCTATATCTACCCCCTCAAAGGCTTATTAGTATAGGCTCATTATGACTCCCGGTGTCAGACAGCTTCGTCCTAACAGTTGTTTGATCAGACTAAAAATATATCAACATGGAACCATGATACTGCTACTCAGTTATCCAAACTTTTTAATATATCATTTTATGTGACTTTTAAAAGTACTTTTATCAAGGTGTGTGATGCTGAGCAGAAAAGCATATTTAAACAAGAGTAATAAAAGATATCTAGTACCTTATTCTTTTAGGTTCAAAAGTTCAATAGTCTGATCGAATCTGCATTTAGATTTCTTATATTTTAAATTAACCTTTTAGCTAACATTAAAATGAAAGTGATATGATATTTTTATGGATTTTTATTTTCTTCTTATCAATTCTACCTTTCTTTCATTCTTCTATCTTGATAGAAGACAATATTTTAAGTCTCTCATGAAAATAATTATAGTCACAAAAATAAATAAAGAATTTTAGCATTTGTTATCTGACGCAAAACATGATTTTGTTGGGCAAGTACAAAATAGAAAAAAATGGGGGTTCATTTTTGTGTTACATATCCCAACTTCCCTCTATATCTTCCCCCTCAAAGTCTTATCAGTATAGCCTCATTATGACTCCCGATGTCAGACAGCTTCGTCCTAACAGTTGTTTGATCAGACTAAAAATATATCAACATGAAACAATGATACTTCTACTCAGTTATCCAAACTTTTTAATATATCATTTTATGTGACTTTTAAAAGTACTTTTATCAAGATGTGCGATGCTGAGCAGAAAAGCATATTTAAACAAGAGTAATAAAAGACATCTAGTACCTTGTTCTTTTATATTCAAAAGTTCAATAGTTTGATCGAATCTGCATTTAGATTTTTGATATTTTAAATTAACTTTTTAGCTAACATTAAAATGAAAGTAATATGATATTTTTATGGATTTTTCTTTTCTTCTTATCCATTCTGCCTTTCTTTCATTCTTCTATCTTGATAGAAGACAGCATTTTAAGTCTCTGAGTGTAGTAATTATATTTAATATATTGTTATTATTAGCACTATGTAATAATGATAATGATAATAATAATATATAAAAGAAAGGACAAAAATGGAAATGGCTTTAAAAATCTGCAAAAAGTAATAATAATAATAATAAAAGGAAAATAACAGAATAAAAATATTTGAATTGAAATAATAGTCAATTTATAATATTTTTACAATTTTCATTATTAATTAATGAGAACCATAATAATGCGAATGATGTAATTTTATCATTATTCTCTTCATAATAATGATTATTAAGTTTATGTAAATAAATAAAACTAAAAATAAAAAAATGAAGAAATAAAGAAAATAGCAAAATCTCTTCTCATTTTCCCTCGTCTTTTTCTTCTCCTCACACCTAAGTTAGTGTGCCGGAAAACGGAGGGAGGCCGGACGTGGGGTGGCCGGGGCGACGGCCAGAGGCTGGCTGGCAGAGGGAGGCAGTGGGCTGAGGACTGCTAGTAGGAGCGAGGGAGGGCTGGCTGGAAGGGGGGCTGAGAGAGGAGAGGGTTGAGAGGAAGATTTTATAGAGAGTAGGGAGGGTCAGGAGAGGGAGAGGGAGGGCCGGCAGGCACCTGGCCGACCAATCCTGTGCCAAAACGGTGCAGGGGCCCTTCCCTGACGCAAAAACTTCCGCGTACAGGGCTCTGTCGAGCGACAGAGCCCTGCTCGATCGCACTCGATCACGGGGGGAAGAAAAAGGGAAATTTAAGAAAAATTTTAAATAATTATTTAAAGTTAAATTTTTCACATTTTTCCGTCATTTGATGGTCCAAAATAACGAAATTTAACACCGAGGTATGTTACGATGTAACGAACACCCTCGCGCCAAAAATTTTCAATTCAGACAAATATTTTATTTTTAATTAATTTCTGAAATTTGAAACTTCAAAAATTAATTGAAGCCGAACTGACACTCACAAATTGATGAAACTTTTTGAGTAAGCCTTTAAATAATACTCTTAACATAATGATACAAAAGGCGATGAATTCAAACACGTATTTAATGTTCTCAATTTATTGAATTTAAATATTTCAGAAAAAATAAAGCGGGAGCTTCCGTTATCTGAATTCTCCCAAACAAGGTACTTTGATCTAAAAATTATTTATATCTAATAAAAATTTTTGTTTGCCCTAATTTGAAATTCCCCGGGGTCTAATTTCTACAACGGGATCTGACCTAATTCGCAAAATAACGACTTTGGGTCGATTCACACGGTCTACGCTTAATATGCTCAAACCATCTAAGGTGGCATTCTTTAATCTTATCTAATATTGGGGTCACTCCAACCTTGGTAAGGATAAACTCATTTCTCATTCTATCCTTATAAGTATACTATTTTTCTAACATTATTTTATTGATAAGCTTCTTCTTTGTTGGCCAACATTCAACCGCATATAGTATAGATGGTTGTATAGCTGCTTTAAAATAAAATTCTTTAATTTTGAGTGGAAATTTTAATCAAGCAACACTCCAAAAGCGCTCCATTATTTCATCCAACAAGCTTGGATCCTATTTAAAACAATGCTCTCTATTTCACCATTATTTTGAATAATTAAACTAAGTTATTTGAACAATTAGCTCTTCTTGATCACATGGTCCTCAATAGTTATGTCATCGATATTAAAGTCTGCTAATACAATTAAACTTACTGTGACGACCCCAATATTGGAAATCACTTAACTCAATATTGATACGTCACCACAATACCTAATACTAGATTAGAAGAAAGCTAATCCAAATCATTAAGTATTGTATTTGGCCAAGAATTTAGAAGAGGGTCTTAAGTTAAGATGGAAGGGAAGTTATTAATGGTATTTAGAAGTTTGTAAATAAAGATACAACAAATGGATTTAAGAATGAAAGATAATAGAATTGAATATGCAATTTATAAAAGATGACATGAGTACCTGCAATAGTAATCTGAAACAAATGACTTACTTACATTTAATCCTAGACATGGGATTCTAATTATTTATGGGAAAATTAACATGTGAATTATGGATTTATAATTTTTCCCAATTATTTTAAGTCTAAATTTGCTTAAAAATTTTAGCAAAATCTCCTTTGTAAATGGTTAAGGAAACACCTGCAGAAGTACATGCAATACTCCCATTCCAATGGGAGTTATAATTTAAAAGAAAAGGCATCCTAATATATCATACATTCAATCCATTTTAACTTCAATTCTAATATAGAGTTCAATCCTTTTTATAGGATTGCTCATTCCCAATTCTAGATAGAGTTCAATCCTTTTTATGGGATTGCTCATTTCCAATTCTAAAAGAAAAAGGGAGAGAAGTACATGTGTAACAATTGTCTACACTATGGTTTATTTCATCAAGACATTAAATATTCATAGGAAGATATGCAAAGACTTAATTAATACACAAAATTTATACATTTAATTCCCATTCATCCATTCATTTACTCATCCATTTATTCATCACAAGCATTTAAGTATAGTCTAAGCCCCAACAAGTATGGTAAATTAAAGTAAATGACATTATTACAAAACAACAATAAACTGAATAAGAAAAGAAAATTTACAGCTCACTTGAAATTCTTAATAAGCTATAATTTATAATATATGATAGGCGGAAGCAATTTTAGTTTTTAGCACTTGGTCCAGCTCCACTAGCATCCAAATGCACCTGATCTATCACATTTTGACATTTAAATGTGATAGGACAAAGCTAAGAAATAGAAAACCTGGTTAGACTAAACAATCTAAGCACAATTTAAGATTGGCTAAACATGCTATTGTTATAATTGGATATCACAGTTCTAGTTACAATGCAAGCACAAGCATAGGTGCAATATGATAAGCATACAAATAAGGGAAGGAAAAACAAGTGAGGTAGAATTGCTCACTTAATCAAACATCCTAGCCTACAATCAATACAAGGGTGAAGCATCCTAAATAGGCTAGAATGAACTAGTATGCATATGAAATTAAATGAAATAAAGTATGATATGTTCAAATGAACTTATGCTTAGTAAGGAAAAATAAACAGTGAAGCATTTAAATGGAGTTATACAACATTCACTGTAATCTAAATAAACTGTAAACAAGTAAAGTACAGTCCTAAATCATAGAAAATGCATAGTAAAGAAATTGAAGGAATAATCTTAAATTTAAATCTAAGATACACATAGCTTAGGACTATGTAAAGTAGTATAGCTAAAAGCTATGGTGAATCTTAACAATCTATAAGATTGAAGATCTCACATGTTTATTAATTGAAGTTATTTTAATCTGTACTTATTCTGTGGGCATATTCAGAATGAGATGAGGAGTTAAACACGTCTGTTTAACATCTAAGGAAAACGGGGGTCCATACCTAAAACACTCACATTCTCCCTCTAAGAATGCGATGTCTCCTTATTACTCCATTTCAGTCTGCCCTAGATTGGTCTACCATATAGAACCCCTAATAATTTTAGGTGAAAGTTTTGATCATGCACAATATTTTTATGAATGATTCAATGAATAAGGCTCAAAGCTAAGCAAGCCAACAAAGGAAATTCAATATTTGCAACTAAGTGATATCCAAAGTTATCTAATTTTAATGATCTATTTAATGATTTGAGCTAATTGAGCTCCCAATTAACTTTGAGATATTAATTTCAAATTAATTGTAATATAATAGTAATTAGGATTTTAAAAATTAATAGATTCAATTCATTTAATATGATGTGACAAAATAATTTATAAATATAATGATTGTTGTTAGAGACTAACTCTTAACCTCTTCCTAAACCATAAGATCTAACTTAAAAAATTTGAAACTAATGAAATTCTACTACTAATCATTATGGTTTTCTAGCTAGGTTATAGTTTGAATGTTCTAATCAAACATATTAATCTAGCTAAGTTACAAGTAATTGCAAAGTTTAGGATAAGTACTTACTAGACTTAAGAACTACAAGTTCTATGTTTACTATTAATGTATGTTTAAAGAATTCAATAGGCTCCCTAAACTAATCTAAATAAATTAAGGATACCTATTACTATATCTTAATTTAACAAAATAAGTTTTAGGAATTATGATGAATAAGCTAAGTATTGAACTAATCACTAAAACTAGATCTAGTTGGTTAACAATTCTACAATTATTAATTCATTAAGACTATTTATTCTTAATGGTTTCAACTAATAGACCTAGGATCTAACTATAGATCAATTACAATTCAAATCCTAGGGTTTCTACCTTATGGTTGAAAAGTGAATTAAGCACTTGGCAATTAATTCGCATAACTAAGAAATTGAGAACTAAGCTCATAAAAATATTATCTAAGTGCCAAAGGAGATAATAAATGTGACAAGTTAGCTATCCTAGGATTTATAAGACTTATAATAAGCTACCTAGAAATTTAGGTTAATCATAATAACACTAAGTGAGAGTCAAAAACCTATTATCATAATTTTGTTGTCCAATTGAACTCTTTTACAATTAAATGAAATCCTTATTTCATAAGGAGAAGATTGACACTAAGTTTGTCAATTTTGGACAACATTGGAAAATTAGGGTTTTAATGACTCCTAATTAGGTTAAAAAGTGATTAAGAAAATTAGGTTTTAAATATTGGATTTTATTCCATATTATTGATCCTCACATTTTTGTGAGTAAAATGGACTATTTGATTTTTTTGATTTGGAAATCAATTGATCAAATTAAGTCACTTGAAAGATTAATATTAATATGACATTAATTGATTAATCCTAATTATTTACCCAATAAAATAATTAACAAAACTGAAATTAAATTTCATATTATTGATCTACTCGTTTTTACGATCAAATTGATATATAATATTGCATATATTGGGTAAATATTTCATAATGTATGTTTTAATGAAACTTATAAATAATTAAACTTATAATTTAATAAAAATCCTTAAGTTAATCCTACTGTATAAATGAACCGCACTGTTCAAAAAAATAAAAGAATTGCTCGGTCCGACAGCAAGTAGCCCGAAAGAAATTCGGGATTCGGCGTCGCCTTCTTCGCAGGGGAGAACTGTCGATCGAGATGACGATAGGAAGAGGCGAAGAAGGATGCCGACGGAGGAAGGTTGCCGACAGAGGAAGGCTACCGACAGAAAGAAGGAAAAAGGTAAAGTCCTACTCGATCCTGGGGACGACCCGCACGCCGGCGAGTGAAACTCGCCGAAGCTATCTTCCCAAGTCATAAATGGACTTGATGAAGTGAAGACGACGCTACCTTAACTTTTTCGGAAGGGAAAAATCGATACGTGAGTAAAAGGAAAAGAGATGAAGACGGAAGTACCTGAAGATCCCGCACAGAACGGCTCATCGACGGAGGCTTAAGGTACGCAAAGCTCTTTCCTGCTCCTTCTCACGCACACACGTCGATAGCTTCGCTAGAAGTCGCAACCCTACGAAGAAGCTCCCGCAAGCACTTCGGACACAGCAGCTCTAGAAATTTTCAGCAAACGCCCAAAAGTCCCTTAGGAAAGGAATAGAGGGGGAATATAGCCACGGGGAGGCCAGCTGGAGAACCGGACAGTCCTTCTCTGGCAGCCGCGATTGTGCGTGAGGCGTACAGGGAGCGGGATCTGGCCGTTCGTTCGATCGGTTGATCGAACGGCCAAATCTCAAATTTTTGGTTTGATTAATGCTAAACCGCCGGATGAGACCCAAAAGGACGAGCGACGGTCGAGATGCTGCCACACGCCTGCTTCGTGCAGTACCCGCCACAGTGAAATCTCTTCCACTAATCAAAAGGAACCGTTGGATATTTTTAAGCTTTAATTAGGTTGTTTAACAATGCTTTTAAAAGCTAATTAATTTATTTTAGTAGGAGGTTGTTACACTTACACTCCATGAATTCTAATTTAATATAATAAGATGAAAACTATTGATTCTAAAGTAGTCCTCAACAACTCAAGGTTTGCTTTAACTCCACTCATAATCTTGTCAATTAAAAGAATTTAAATTGCAAATAACATACACCAAGAAACCTCCTCTTGAATGTGTTCAATATACTCAATAAGAACATTCATAATTAAAGCAAGAAATATGAGATGAGAGTTGAGCTTTGATGTAATCCAATAGTAACAGAAAAATCATTAGAAAAGCCACCTTGCGATAGAACACATTTTACATCCCCATTATAAATATCTGTAATAACATCAATAAATGCAACACATGTCCATATTCTCCCAAAAACTCTCCAAGGACTTCTCTTGATACTCTATTATAAGCTTTTTCAAGATTAATAAAAACAAAATCTTTTATTTTTATAAATTTTCTCATCAAATCTCTTAATATAAATATGACTTCCATGGTAGATTTACTTAGCATAAAACTAAATTGATTTTGAGAAATACAAATATCCCTTACATATGACACATTAAGTTGATTTATCAAAAAGAGCATCGCCTTTATTCTTATAAATAAATATAATAATACTCTTTCTCCACTTATGTGGCATATTTTTAGTCTTCCAAATTAATATAAAATAGATTGATAAGCCAAGAATTACCTTCCTCACTTAACATTTTCACATATCGATAAAGATGTTATTCAATCCTACCACTTATCCACTCGTCATCCTCTTTAAAGTATTCCAAATCTTAGCTTTACTAACTTGGCAAAAAAAGTGTAATTGAGACTTTTTATAACAATTATATTAATTGTATTGGAATAACTTTCATTAAAAAGTCTAGTAAAATAATCCATTCATCTATGTTGCATATCTTCATCTCTAAAAAAAAAAATTGATCAACTTTGATATATTTAACATAAGTCAAATATTTTGTTATTTTATCTCTTAATTAGGCTAATTTAAAAATGTGTCTCTCCCCCTCAGCAATTTATCATTTGTTATAGAATTTCTTGAATGCACCACAAGTACAATTTTGGATTCACAACAAGCTAATTTATATCTTTTTTCAATTCTTCTCGATCTTATATTTAGGCTAGCACTTGTTTTTATTTTTAATCTTAACTTTAACATCTTATTTCCACCGCTAAGCATCTTTATTATAGATTATACTCCATTTTGATTCATCAAATAAACTCTTTGTTATATTGTGAAGACTACTAACAACTGAATTTCACATAAAGTTGATTTTATTTTCAAAATTTCATTATCCAAGTTTTAAAATTTCACTATTATATATATATATATATATATATATATTACTTTTATTACCTCTTATTTTCAAATCCAAAACTAATAAATAATGTTAGCTTATCAAGCAACTACTTAGAATAATCTTACAATCCTTACCAAATAAAGGATTCATTTCCTTTAAAAAAAAAATAGTTGATCTAAAATTTTTAGAAACCTCGTTCTTATAAGTGCTAGTATATTCCTCCCTTTTCTTAAAGTAATTGTTAGCAATCATAAGACAATAGGCTAAAGTAACTAAAAAATCAATCTTCTTCAATATCTTTCCAAAACAAAAAAAAAATGCTACATGTCCCATTAAAGTAAAAAACCGCTACATATTTTTGATTATTAATAACTTGACATATATATATATATATATATATATATAACTTCAATATGCTAAATCAGCAAAAAAAAAATCATGCAATTCATTAGAAACTGCATCGTTTACCAATCTAGCGATTCTCACGATCCAATGGTTGTTTTTTGCAAAATAATTCAACCACATATCACCCAATCGGTCAGTTGGTTGGTTTATGTTCAACCGGTCAGTTTGGTCCAATTTAAAATTGCTTTATTATATCTTCATCAAGAATTATGTTGAGATATCAGTTTGATCATGCACATCTCTTATGATAAGTCACAAATCAAATAATTAGTCTACCCTGTATTAGGCAATCTGATAGACCCTAGTAAACCTAAAAGAATCAATAAGCCTGACTACACTAATGCATTGTAGATAAAGCCTAAGGTACCTAATGGAATTGAAACCAACAAATGAGCCAAATTACCTCAATTGGAAATTTTCCATATTAACTCAAATATCGTTCCACCATTATAAGTATTCTAATGATTTTACAAAATATTAGCCCTGGTAAACTTTGTAATACTAATAGTGACAGCAAATCAGATGTCATTCTCACCATGTGAGTCCAATTAATAGTAGCAAACTTAAATTGTGCAAGCTTAATGAGATGATCCAATAAAATTGTATCTTTTTATATGATACCAATAAGATTAATATGGCACACAATCCAAACTAAATTTACATTAAATAGAGTTATGGATCATCATTCCATATTCATTTTCTTTAATTGCAACAGTAAACTGTAATGACCAATATTTTTTTTAGAAAGCCCCCTCCAAAATCTAGCTAAATATCCATAGTGCAGGCTATAAAATTTGCCTCCAGTCAAACAGAATGAATCCACGTAAGCCATATAATTGGGGAGTTCAGTTTTGTTATAATCACAATCCCAACCGTTTATAGGTTTAGATATGATCAATAACATGCAATAATTCGAGTTTTGGATCTTGATAACAAGAAATACTATTCTTTTGGATTGTAATGAAAGGCATCGGTTTAGCAAGAACTTATCTCAACTGTTCCACTTTTCATGGAGCTTAATAACAATTAAAAGCGAATCAATGGAGCTTGATCCTGCTCGAAATATTCCATGTACATCCTTCCTCTTGTTCACACGAAAATGTGAGCGATGCGATAAAAAAAATGTCTAGATAATGATTAACCAAACTGTAGCTATAGAATAAAGAACAAACCCTAAAATAAATTACTGAGAGAAGTCACTCCCCACAACAACTCTATCAAGAAAATCATTTTTAAGAATTGTGAAAAGTTCTAACGTACTCTCCCGCATAGTCAATTTTGCTTGCTTCTTCTGCTCCACAGCACAAACTGGGACAGCGTAATCCCCATAACAGTCAGCATAACACATCGCTTCCAATACGCAATCCCGATCTCTAGGACCGCCGGAAAAAAAACCCTAGGTTCCAAAAATCCCGCCGGTGATCTCCCGGCAATCCGTATGACAGCAGATGCGAGGGCAAGTAGTAGAAAAAGAGAGTAAGTTGTTTTCGATTTGCTTCTCCCACTGCCAGGACGAACCCACCGCCTTCTATCGTAAGCCGACGGCCTTCCACCGGCGTCTCCGCCGTCGTGTGCCGGGAAATAATGGAGGGAACTTCCCCCCGTTAAAAATAACCTCCTAAGAAGGGAAGCGAGGGAGAAAGCGAGTTTTGTCGGGTTCCTCACCGCTGGCCTCCTGATTCTTCTCCTCGGCTTGCTTCTTCCAGCGTTAAGAACAATGTGAATCGATCCGTAGATAGTCGATGGGCGGCATTGGAAATGGATGGGAGTTGGTGCGTGATGAAGGAGGAGAAGGCGATTCATTTAAAAAAGGGATGCCAGATTCGAGGTTTGGAGAAGAAATGGAGTTAGGGTTTCTTGGCGAGCAGAAGGCTGACGCCGCCCGAACAGAGTACAGCAGACTCCGAGTTGATCTACAATATCAAATTTTCATATTAACAAAATTTGTATATTAATAATTTAATCATTAATTTAATTACTAAATAATTAACAATATAATTAATAAGTATATAATAATTATGTTTTAAAAAGTGCATTATGTATTAATTAAGTACTTATAAATTATTTTATAGTTAAATTGTTTTTTATTATTAACTAAAAATTACATACAAATTAAATATTTACTAACTAAATAACTATTGACACTTTAATTTAAAATAACTTATATATATTAAAATAATATAAAGATTCATTGATTACATATTAATGAGTTAATAATATTTAATTTTTAATTAATACTTTTGTATTGAGTAATTATAAATGTATGTATTAAATAAGTATTTATCAAGTAATTGAGTATCAATTCATATTAGTTATGCATTAATTATTGTTATTACCATGTATTTGTATATATTTTGGAATGAATAATAATTAATATATAACTAATTATGTATTAATAAAGTATTTATATATTATTTTTAAAAAATTTAATTATTAAGTAATTAGGCAATTTGTAATTATATTATATTTTCTTAATTAAATATATATTAAATGGGCATTAAGTGATTACTAATTTAGTTAAGCAATAATTAATTGAATGATGTTTATGATAAAATAATTGTGTTAATTATAATTTATTAGAGTACATAAACAATTATACATTATTTAATTACATATTAGATATGTAATTATGTATTCTTACATTCAAAATAAACAACATCCTTTAATTAATCTATCTTATTAGTATTTTATTATCATTAATATTATTAGTATTATTATTGTTATTATTATTATTATTATTATTGTTTTTGTAATTTAATTAATTTACTTAGATTATATATTCATGTTACTAATATAATTAGTTCGTTATAATCATAAAAATCATATTTTTTATATTTAATGTAATTTAAAATAAATTTATTTTATTTGTGATTCCCTATAATAAATAGTGATTAACATTTATTTTTAGAATAGTATGTATAAATAGTTAACATAATGGCTTTATGATTATTTTAATCATCATAATTAATAAACATCATTATGATTACTATTGTTAGCTAACAAAGATTTTAATAAATTAAACATATATTTAAGAACAGATTAATTTAAATAATTGTTGAAATAATAGTATAATAAATATTATTAGAAATTTTGATTTAATAATATTATAATTAACATTAATTACTTGCTAAATTTTATCTTAACTAAGAGCTTAAAATTTAAATTTAAACTTTTATTGTTATAATTATTTTTATACACTTACATAAAAAATTCCGAAAGAAATTAGAATATTTTTGAAGTTTAATTAATTTTTCTTAAAAAATATATATAATTCACAAATATATATCTCAAAATTAACCCTAAAAGTCAAAAAAAGAAAATAGAGATAAATTATAGGCCCATTTAAAATATATCATATTAATCATAATATTTAAATATATATGTCATATTATATATATTATGTCATTAAATAATGCATCTGTTAATTTCATTTAAAATATATGATTTTATTGGGCCCACGAAGCAAACATATCTTTAATTCTGAATTTTTATGAGATTAAAAATATTATATATTCTTAAGAATTATTTAAAAATTATTTTGAATATCTTTGAACTCTTTTTAAAAAAATGTTTTTAGTACTGATATAATTCCCTACTCATATTTATTAATTAATATTCTAGATAATATGATTTAAGTAATTATAATTTTATTATTAATTAATATTCTAGATAATTATATATATTTTAAGAAAAAAGATGAGAATAGTAGGAGAATTTATAAGGAGTGTTGATATATTTATATATTAATATACATTAAAATATATAAATAATATATGTATAAATAAATTATTGATTGAATATAATTTTTATGAGATATATATATATAAATTAAAAAAAAATTATTGATTATATATAAATATACACTAAAAAACATTTATAATCAATTAAAAATTTTTTTTTTTTGTAATTTTTATATATAGATCTTATCAAAAAGTGTATTCAATCAATAATTTACTTACACATTAATACACATTTTATATATATTTTAATATATATAAATATATAAGTATAAATACTCTTCTTAATATATATTAGTGTGTAAGAATTTTTCATCCATAAAATCCTTGCGTCGAACAAATCCCATCAAAACCTTCTTTTGCATGTTCCAGTCCGTGAAGACAACGGCAACCGGACGAAACCCGAGCAGCCGCAGAAGGGCCCAGGCGCCGTTGGGACATTTGATCAAACATCGACCGCGCATACAAACTCACACCCGTACCTGATTTCTGGAATACTCGCAAACTCCATGGATTTTGCCGCCGGCGAAGCCATCATGGCAGCTCTTCTCCGGCAGACTAACAATTCTCCGGCGATCTCCCTCGCCGCCGAGATCCGGCTGAGGAACTTCCGGCTGGCATTCCTCCTCCTGTCCCCTCCCCACTTCGCCCGCTCGCTGGCTCATCTTCGCTCCCTTTCCCTGCGGAGCAAAGCCCTCCTCCTCGCCCGCCTCCTCCACCGCTCCCTCTCCCTACTCCTCGTCGCCGCCCCGCCCGGCGGTCTCCGCCCCCGCGACTTCGACGCCGCCGTTCTCCTCCTGGCGATGTGCGACTCCTACGACCCCTCCTCGCCCGCCCCCACAGCAGACTGGCGCACCCTCATCGCCCGCCGGATCGCCTGCGCGGCGCTCCGCCCCGCTGGCCTCGGCGGCGGGTGGTGGCCCGCAGCGGCTCCGCACATCGAGGCCGCCGCAAGGTGCCGTCGCCTGGTCCTCTCGATCGCCGGTGGGCAGCCCAGGGGAGCCGCCACTACCGCCGCGGCGATATCGTTGGCCGCGGCGGAGTTCGGGGACTGTGCGATCTGCGGGGAGGAGGTCGCCGGCGGTGCGGCGATGCCGTGCGGGCACCCCTTCCATTGGGGGTGCATCTTGGAGTGGCTATGTGTGCGCAACACGTGTCCCTGCTGTAGGTTCGAACTCCCCCACTGCGGACGTGTGCGGCGAGGTTGAAAGGGTGTGGAAGACTGCACTCAAGCTCGGCGGCCGGTTCTCGTGAGCACGAAGGGCATCATCTAAATTATAAACCGGACCGGATTGAAAATAAAGAAATAAATATTTTATGTTTAATTATAGAAAAATGCTTCAATATTTCAGTACTTTTTTTTAAATTATTATTAATTTTTAATAAAATTTTAATTATAATTTTAACTAATAAAATTTATTTATTATAAGTTAATTATTAATTTAAAGTACATTATTGATTGTAGGGCAATAGAAAGATATAGTTTAAAGTATCGTAGCCTTAATAAAATATCTCATCATGTGAGTAGAATTTATAAAATAAATTAAGCATTAATTTGTTTATATATATATATATATATATATATATATATATTATAAAATGATTAGTTTTAAGCAAATGCACCTTTTATTCATTTATATTCCCATATTAGTTTTAAAAACGAAATTAAAAATGTTAATAATTTCATAATATCATTATAATTATTTTTTTTAATTAGATGAATTTTAAATATTAAGTAATTATTTAAAATTTGAGATAATAAATTCTGAATATCAATAGCTATACTATATTATTATTCACAAATCATTGCAAATAGAGTAATATATATATATATATATATATATATATTTATGAGTATTTTTCTTGCAATGATTTACTTCAACTAGAAATCAACTTGTCACAAAATTATGCATTTTTTCCTACAAGAAATTGACCTCAATGAACACAAAAATATACATTTGTAATTACATTAATTATTAAATATGAGTAGCTTTAATATAGTTAACTATAGTGCTATATATGATGAATAATTAATATAAGAATATTAGTTTATAAATCACAAATTTATCAAATAAAAATAATACCATATTAATCAATTATTATCATTTTAAACATATGTTATTTTCTTTTCTTTGTATTCAACAATTATATATATATATATATATTATTTTTAAGAAAATTCCACAAGAATCCTTACGTGTATAGCTCATTTACCATTCACTTAACCTCATTTAATCATTAAATTTAAGAGAGTAAAGTCTTAAATTTATGTGCTAAAATAATATTTATCTCTAATATTTAAAATCTTATAAATAAATATATGAGAAATATTATTTATATTTATTGATATGATATCTAAAAAAATATATTAAATAGAATTTGAATATTATTTCATTAGTGTATATTTATTTATATTAAAATATTACAAATACTATTTCTTAAATTTTTATTAAAAAAATATTTTTTTTGTGCCACATCATCCGGTCAAAATAGTATTTCTCTAAATATATAATATCGATAATAAATAATATTTGCTAGTCAAAATTATCATTATAAATATATTTAATTATCTAAAAAGAATTAAAGCTGTAAAGAATTTACTTAATAATTTTTATGTTCAACTCAAGAATAATTGTTGGATGGGATCAGCAACTCAATAAGACAATTGCAGGCATGTGCAATTATTAACAAACACTGTTATTCTCAAAAATTTATTATGAAAAAAAATTCCAAAATAAAATTATTTTATAATATATTATCAAAAAATATAAAAATAATTTTTTAATTAAAAAAATTAAAATTAAAATATTATTTTTAAAATTTGTATTAAAATAATATTTAAATTTTATATTTGATAATTATTTTGAATGCTACGTCAACCATTTCTAATAAAAATATATATAAATAATCCGTAGCAAATCGAGGCATAGCATAAGGTGGGTGGTAAGATTGGAGGATCAAAGTTTACTTTTTTAGCTGAAAATTTTAATAAAAGAGGATATATAAGCATTATCTGTAGCATAAAACTATTCATAAGAATACACATGTGATCATATTTTATTCTTACCTTTAATATAAATATATTATCTGATATATTATTAAAATTAAACAATATAATTTTTATTTTAAACATAATATTTATTTAAAATATTTATTTTTAATGAGTTATATGTATAAATAAATGTTTTATGTTCATCTCAGATGATTACCGTTAAAATGAAACGTTAAATGTTCGAAAGCTGGAGTTAAAATTGAAGAACTATAATTTAAAAATGACAAAAAATAATATTTTCCTATAGATAATAATAATAATTATAATTATTAATGTTGAAAGATCTTAAGCAAATCCCTAAAATCAAGAGATTGTGTTTTTTTTTTTTTTTGATCGGTACTATAATATAATGTTAAGGCTTTAAATTTGATATATTTATCTTAAATTCAAATCTCATCGACCACAATATAATGTTTTGGCTATCACAATGAACTATCACATCTTGTCGTTTCACACCCAAATCTTATAACAAGTTTTTTATCCAGATAGCTTTCTTGAATATTTTAGTAAATACCATGTATTCAAATTATGTTATAGACAGACAATTGTAGGTTGTAGAGTCGATTTCCACCCAACCAAACCTCCTGCTAACGTGAACGCGTATCCAGTCATTGATCGTCTTCAATCCAAATCTCCAACATAGTCGGAATACACATATCAAACACACAAATCAACTATTGAAGACTGCTTTTGAAATAGTAAGCCAATACAAACTGTACTTTTCAAGTACCAGAATATTCCCATCTGTAACAACCCAGGTTGTTACCTAGGTCAATTAAGACTAATATAAGTCTTAATTATGGCTCTAGTACACCAAATAAGTTATTTAAAACCCATCTCTAAGATTTAGGTTAAATCAGGAATTAACTAGACAAAATCCTGATTTCTGGAAAATCCCGAAACCCTAGAAATTGTCCTGTCTAAATAGACCTCAGATTAAAAATCTGATTTCGTCATTGAGCTCACCACCCCCAAATTAGCTAGGGGTGAAGTTTTGGAGGCATTTGGAAGTCGTTGGATTTTCGTAGAATATTTTAATATTATTTAAATACACCGAAAAATCAAATAATTAAATACTCATCGAAATAAAATTTGATTGCGCCGTTGCGTTCCTCACCACTTAATTAGCTAGGGGTGATTTATTGGGAATTTTATGAATACAATTTATTATTTAATTTTTAATTATAAAATCACTTGAAATTATTTAAATTAATAATTAAAAAAATAATAATCTACTTAACGGATCCCGTTAAGTTTACGCAAGCGCCGTTATGTTCCTTCGCGTCGTCCATCCCCTCTGTGATCGATCTAATGATCGATCTTGACCGTCCGATCAAAAATCGAACGATCCGAGCTCATCTTCCCCGCTCGTGCTACGCGTGGCGCGAGCTCGTATGCGCGGCCTCCCCTCCTTCTCGCAGGTGGCATCCACTACTGTAAACCCAGCTTTAAGCTCCTGTAAGGGTGATCTGTGATCACTTTTGACTTAGGAGAAGATCGAAGGGGTTCACGCATCACATCGTTCCTTTGAGCCGTTAGGACTGTCGAAACAGGTACGTACAGATCTCCTTCTTCCCTCATTTATACTTTTGTGTTTTGATTCGTTTATCTATTTCAATGCTTAGATTGATAATTGATTGAGCCAGATTGAGTAGTACCGATAGGAATCGATCGAATTTAGGGTTCTATATACAGTGGAAACCGTTACCCAAAAGACTTCCGATCGTTGGCATCTAGGGTTAGGGTTTGTCATCGTCTCAGTCCACCTCAGGTCTCGATGAGGTCACCACTAGAAAGACCTAGTCTTCCCTCACCGGTTGCTATGCGGTTTGAAGTCTGGTGCCGTCGACAGGGCATCCAAATCGTGTACCATAGCTGGTAGGTGTCGTGGAGAAGTGAAGAAGACGAAGAGGTTTGGGTTCGGGCCGAGTCAGCCCGAGCCCGACTCGCCTCCGCGCGGGTTTTGTCTACATCCACAGACCTTTTAATTGCGTGGGACCCACATGAACGACAGAGCGTGTGGAGACGCCACGTGTCGTGTGGTGGGACCCACTTATCCCTTCCTCTGGCGCAAGGTGGACCCCGCAGTTGGCCAGCCCCCACTCCCAGCGTGACGCGTGTCCCGCGGTCAAATTCCTGGCGACAGCTTCTGGCTGGTGGGGCCCACGGCAGATAATTAATTCAGGTGGATTCTAATTAATTTAATGAAAATTAAATTAATATAATTCAACTTAATTAAATTTATTTAATTGCTTAAACTTTATTCATCAATATCTATACAACCATAAGTCCAAATGCAACAATCAAATATATAATTTTAATCAACAAAAATCAAGGAATATTAAGGTGTTATTCAATTTCCAGTAGGATCAATAATTTACATAGAGACATTTAGGATATTTAAATAATTCCAAAAATATCACAAAACTTCAACCGATCATAAATTTGTGTGTATTTACCCAAACATACTCAATATGGGTCTTAAAGTGATCAGTAGAACCTATAGAACAACCTAGTAGTGTTCAATTCTCTGTTTGGATTAGTTTGAGCTTAATCACTTTTAGGACCTAACCTTAATTAAGTCAATTAACCCTAGAACTTCAATTGACCACAACTTGATCAATTGAACTCCAAATTAGGTCATCCATATATTCATTTTGATTAGGAAAACCTAATTAATAATAAACTGCAAAAATATTTAAGATTTAACGGTTAGATTTTCTAATCAACCATAATTATCCTAAATCTTAATTAGTAAAGATTAGCAAATTTAATGCTCCAAATTGAATAATTCAAGTTTCAAATAACTCCTAGAGTATATTAGAACCTAATGGTGTAGTTGGTTTAGTGATTGGGTAATTAATTTCACTAATCACATACTAATCACTCTAAACACTAATTAGGCCATAACTTAGCCAATTAGAGTCCAAATTGAGCCTACTACTAGTAAATATAATCAGTGAGTCATTTGTGATATACATCCACTAATTTTTCTCAATTTAGACACCAATTGACAAAGTTATGATTTTTGACCCTTAATTAAGAAACCATAAATTACCCTTTTTACTCCTAAGCTTGTATTGGCTATTACTTAGCCAATACTTATCAGAATTCAATGATTTTAGGTTTTATGAAAACCTTAGACAGTAAGTAACAATAAACTGACAGAAAATTTAAATTTTATTAGGCCAAATTACCAAAATGCCCCTATGAGTTAAATTCATTAATTTGATCTCACGAGGCTTAATAATTACGCAAAATTAATGTAATTGTGGTCTACTCTTATGATAGATAGTAAGAAACAGTTTGCCACTAAAAATTTCAGATTTGGAACCCTAGATCAAGATTTGATCTTTTAGACCCTTAAGTAGGGGCAAAATAATTATTTTGCCAAAATTTAGGGTTTAGCATTTTAAAAGCCCTAGAATCATATTCTAAATATTATAAACAATAAGAATAATGATTTAGATCATAATTTATGTGATTATAAGGCTTAGTATGAACTTTGATTTAAAATCTTATTTTAAATCCTTAAGAAAATCCTAAGTAAAATTATGAGCTCTTCTTCTCCCTTAACTTCTTAGATCCTTCCATAGGTCTTAATAACATTAGTTAGGATATGTGTCTGAGAGATATTCATAGCAATTAAGAGCCTTAATTCCAAGGATTAGGAATAGATCTTAGGTTAGAGTTATCTATTGAGTAAATTGGGTTACCTAATAGGTGAAGTCTTGAGTTTTCTAGTTTATAAATTTTCTTAGTTTATTAAATGATTATTTGATCTTAAGAATAGAGATCTATCATAATGAGTTGATTACTCATTTGGATTTACCTTAACTTAATATGCGAGACTTGGGTTCTAAACCTTAGACCCTTAGATATACCTTTGGATTAAGTGATTTAAACCCCAATATTTGAAGTTTAATCCTTAATCCTTTCATCTTGATTTAGCTAATCAAGATGGGTTTGGGATTCTTAAAATTATCAAAATAGGTCAATTGATTTATTATTTAACTTGTATAGTCGACATTGATTTAATAAGGTTAGAACCTGATCAGTTCTAATTATTTTCAATCTATAAGGTCGTGAATCTGAGTTACACTCGATAGTAGGACTTGGAGATCCTGAACTTGTGTAACTTAGAGTAGATAGAACGAACAAATTAGACAATAATGGATATCACTTGTGTTCTAGTTGAGTCTCTTGCTTACATTGACTTTAATGCTTTGCTTACTTTGTAATTGAGCTTTAGATATTGAACATATACTGTGTACATATGATATTTGATAAGTATCTCATGTCAACTTTGAAAATTCATAAGTTGTATTTGCTCTTTTACTCATATTTTTGATAGAGTGTAGCTTAATTAGTATACCTCTTAACTTCTTCCGTATGGGATTAGCTAGACCTTAGAGTTAGTCCGATAGTCTATGCCATGCCTAGTCCGCGGGATAGGATGGATTGTAGTAGACTCTTGCCCCACTGACTGATTAGTCTGGATTTGATATGGTTATACTAATTTAAGTACACTTCTATTTGGTGTTTCTATTATAGCCCATCAGGCTAAGTATGTTAGTACTTTCCGTTCAGAGCTTCTGTCTTAGCCCATCAGGCTAAGTGAGACTATGTTTGCTTCCAGTTTGAGTGGCTTGAGTAGTCAAGACAACTTTCAATTTTGAATTTACTATTTTACTTTACTCTTTTTCTGCACTTTAGCACTACTTTTACTTATAGTCTTTATTACATTTTCTAACTTTGTTTACATATAGGGTGCTAATCTTACTCCCTGCTTATACACTTGTAGAATGTTAGTCTTATTTGTTGTTTACACATGCATAGGATGTTAGATTTGCTTTCAGTTTTGTAATGCTTTATATGTTCAATTACTTTTATGTCAATTAGCATAATTCTATATTGATCATAAGCATGTCTAGGATGTATTTTCTTTATAGTCATTTGCTTTAGTCTTTTCTTACTTACCTGACCTTATTGCAATCGCTGTGGAGGAGGTGTGTGTTTACCCTATTCTTTCTTACGCATTTTTGCTCCTACTTATATGCTTTTGTGCTTAATGTTAATAGTGATATCTAATGAATTTAATGAGTTGATTATCCTAAAATATACTTAGACATTTTGTCTAATTAAAATTTTTGTTTTGTTGGCTGGGGCCCTATCATTATGAAATTGATAATGATAGGTTCATAGTTGTTTGAAGCAGTTGATCTAGTGGAAGACTTGTCATTGGAGGAGGAGTGTGTACTTGAAGATCCTTAGACTTAGTCTATCTTTATTTATTGCATTATGAGGCCGAGTGTTTATTTCTCAGTTCTTATAAACTGTTTAAATATTGTAATAATACAGGTTAAATCTTTATTTTCTGCACTTTACTTATTATGAGATGTTATATTTATATATGATGGATGAATGTTTGTATTTATGCTTCTTGTAATAACCCATGTTGTTACTTTGCTCAATTAAGACTAATCTAAGTCTTAATTAAGGTTCTAAGTCACTAATTAAGTAATTTAGAACTCATCTCTGAAACCTAGGTCAAATCTGAAGTCAACAAAGTCAATTCTGGAATTTTGGAAAATCCCAAACCCTAGAAAATTGACTTTTTATTTATACCTCAGATTGAAAATCTGACTTCGCCATTGCGTTCAGAACACCCAAATTAGTTAGGGGTGAAGTTTTAAAGTCATTTGGAAGTCGTTGATTTTTCGTCGAATATTTTAATAATATTTAAATACCTGAAAAATTCAAATAAATAAATACTCGTCGAAACAAAAATCCGAGTGCGCCGTTGCATTCCTCACCCTTCAATTAGCTAAGAGTGATTTATTGGAAATTTTTGGGATGCATTTAATAGGTTAAAATTGATTAATTAAAACTGTATATTTTAATTTAAATAATTATTTAATTATTTAAACTTAACGGCGCCGTCCACTTAAAGTTAACGCCGTTGCCCTGTTAGCGTTGAGGCCGTTTGTTGTAACGGAGCGCCCGGGACCGTCTGATCGCTCGATCAGACGGTCGAAGCATCGTCGTCCCTGCGAAGAGGCACGTGTCGCAAACCCTCGACGCGCGTCACCCCAAACCTTCGCCGCGCGTCCTCGGGGGTTATCCACCGCTTAACGCCTCGATTTAGAACCTATACTCCTTCTCTTTGGCATCATTTGCATCTCCTAAAGCAGTACTGATCCGGATCTAATCGCAGGCTGAAGAAGCGTTCGAGACCGTCGGCTAAGGTACTTCTTGATCCTATTCTCCTTAATTGTAAATTCAATCGCTTAAGCTCGAATGTCTATTTCAATGAGTAGATTAAGGAATTACCGATTTGGATTGAGCCTAAGCAATTGCATCCAGCTTAATTTGATAATTTATATACAGTGAAATTCGTTAAAACCTCCATCTCGCCGAATGGCATGAACTAGGGTTTAATTTTGCGCCTAAATCAGGACACTTCCGTCGATGATCCATGTCATTTCAAAGCATTGATCATTCCCTTTCTAATTTTGTGCGGGACGAGCGATGAAATTGCCGGGAAGGCCGTGAACTTTCGAGCCCTAGTTCTTGGATCCGAGCGTCTCTTTGAAGAAGACAGAGTTTGGATTGGGCTGGGTCGTCCCGGGCCCGACCCATCCCCGTATGGGTCTTGTCCGTTTCCGCGGACAGCATCGAGTGCGATGGGGCCCGCCTCGCAGTGCGCTAGCTTATCGCGGCGCGCCGCGTGTCCAGCACTGCTAGCTGTCTGGCGCGTGGGGCCCGCGGCGCTCTCCTCAGCCAATGAGGCTCCGCCGCGTGTCCTGAAAATATAAATAATAAAAAAAAACTATATATATAATTATAACGTTTAATTATTAAACGTAATTATAATTATACATATATATTTATATAAATAACAGATTTATTATTATTATTATAATGATATTAATTTATTTATTAAACCCTAATCTTTAAACATTAATATCTTGCAATTTATACATCCAAATTATACAAAATTATATATCATTGGATTCAGCAAAAATAGAAGAATAATATGGCACTATCAATTTTGCATTTGGACCTATTTTTAGCAAAGTGATTTTTTAGGGTTTAATTAAGTTAAAATAAATGTCACAAAATTTCATTTAACCATAACTTTGTACCTAATGATCTAAATATATTGAATATAGGTCTTAAAGTGATCAGAAAACTCTAAGAATTAATTTGATAGTGTTCATTTTGCTGATTGGATTAGGATTTGACTAATGACATTTAGAACCTAACCCTAATTACCTTATTTAACCATAGAACTTCAATTGACCATAACTTGGTCAATTGAGCTCCAAATTGGATGATCCAAATATCAATTTAGATCAGAAGATCCTAATTAACAGTAATATATAAAAATATTTTAGATCCAATAGTTAGATTTGCTAATCACCCTTAAGTACTCTAAATCTTGATTAGTGAATTTTAGCAAATCTATTAATCCAAATTGAGTGATTTAAGTTTCAGAGGACTCATAGAGTCATTTAAAACCTAGTTGTAAGGTTTGATTAGTGTTTGAGTGATTAATTTTACTAATCACTCACTAATCACTCTTAACCCTAATTAGGTCTTAACTTAGTCAAATTAGATCCAAATTGAGCCTACCACATGTCATTGTGATCAGTGGACTATTTGTAAACCATATCCACTAATTTTGCTTAATTTGGACACTAATTGACAAAGTTAGGATTTTGACCCTTAACTAACCCTTTAAACCCTAAATCTTGTATTGGCCATAACTTGGCCAATACTTATCAGAATTTAGTAAATTTAGATTCTATGAAAAGCTTAGATAATAAAGAACAATAATCTGAAAGAAAATTTAATTTTTACTTAGTCAAATTACTAATTTTCCCTTATGAGTCAAATTCACTAATTTGATCTCATATGGCTTAATAATCACCCAAAATTAATTTAGTTGCTGTCTAATCTTACATTAGACAGTAAGAAATACATTCCAAAAAAATATTTTAGAATTAAAGCCCTAGATCAAAATTTGATCTTTTAAATCCTTAAGTAGGGGAAAAATAGTAATTTTGCCCAAATTTAGGGTTTAGCATCTTAAAGCCCTAAAATCATCTTTATAATCATTAGAATTAATAAATAGAATGACTTAGAACTGAAATTAATTAAATTTAAGTCTAAATTAGGTTTTGATTAAAATGGTCAAAATATGCTCCTTAAGAAAATTCCTAAGTAAATTGTGAGTGTTCTTCTTTCCTTAATCACTCTTAGATCTTACCTTAGGTCCTTATAACATTAGTTAGGATGTGTGTCTTGAGAGATATTCTTAGTAATTAAGAGCTTTAATTCCTAAGATTAGAAATAGATCTTAAGTTAGAATTCATCTATTGAGTAAATTGGGTTACTCAATTAGTGAAACCTTGAGTTTACTAGTTTTTAGATTTTTCTTAGTTCATTAAATGATTATTTGATCTTTAAACTTTAGAATTAAGAATAGAGATCTATCATAATGAATTTGATTTATCATTAGGATTTACTCTAACTTAATCTGTGAGGTGGGATTTTAAACCTTAGATCCTTAGTTTTACCTTTAGATTAAGTGATTATACCCCATCATCTGGAGTCTAATTTTTAATCTTTTCATCTTGATTTGGCTAATCAAGATGAGGTTGGGATGAATTAAAATACAAAATTAGGTCGATGATTTATTCATTTTTAACCAAATAGTCATCTTTTGATTAAGTTATAATTAGGACTTGGCTAGTCATAATTATCTTCAACTAGTAGGATTCGTGATTCTAAATTACAGAATGTGTAAGAATTGATGATTCTGAAACTTATGTAACTTAGAGTAGATAGAACGAATAAAGTAGATAACAACGGATATCACCTATATTTTAGATAGAGTTTCTTGCACTTTGATTTTGATGCTTCGTATTCCTTGATTTTGATCCTTATACCTTGAACATATATTATGTACTTAAGATATTTGATAAATATCTTATGTTAATTTGGAACATTTATAAGCAGCATTATGTTTTCATTTCACAAGTGGTTTGTAAGGTGTAGCTTGATTAGTATACCTCTTCGATCAACTCGTTCGGGGTCGGCAACCTTTCGAGGGTTTAATGTCCGACAGTCTATTGGCCATGCCTAGTCCGAGTGATAGGATGGATAGACTCTCGCCCTACTGACTATAGAGTCAGGATTCTGATATGGATATACTAATTCAAGTACACTTACATTCAGTTCTGTCTTAGCTCATCAGGCTAAGAGTTTTCAGTGATGTTCAGTTCAGAGTTTCTTAGCTCATCAGGCTAAGATTTGCTGAGTTCGTGTTCAGTTCATGTGACTTATATAGTCACTGTAGTTTCAGTTTACAGTTACTGTTTTACTTGCATATTCTGCATCTCAGCACTGTTTTACTTACAGCTTTCTTGCACATGTTATATATAGGATGCTAGTTTTACTTACTGTTTTCATATGCTCACATAGGATGTTAGTGTTTTCAGTTTTTCACTGTTTAAATTTTGTATGTCACTCAGCATGTTCTGTTTGATCATAAGCATGTTTAGGTTGTACTTTTCTTACAGTTTTGTTTAGTCTTTTGCTTACCTATCTTTGTTGCAGTTGCTTGGAGGAGGTATGTGTTACTTCCTATTTGCTTAGTTATAAACTGTTTGTTTATAACTTATTACTGTTCTTTTTGTACGCTTTCTGCATCTTTTTACTTCAGTACTGGTTTATGGTAATATTCAAGTAACTTAATAAAATTATTTGCCCTAAAATGTACTTAGACAATAATCTAACCAGTTTTTCTTTTGTTGGCTGGGGCCCTACTATTATGAAACTGATAATGGTAAATTCTGAGTTTGTTGGAGCAACAGATCCAGTGGAGAGCTTGCCATTGGAGGAGGAGCCCGTTCCTGAAGATCTTTAGCTTTAGTTTCTGTTGCTTGTGAGATCGAGAGTTTCCTTTTTCAGTTCTCTTAAATTATTAAATGTTGTAATAATACAGGTTAATATTCTCTTTCCAGCACTTTACTTATTCTATATTATTGTATTTATACTGTATAGATGGATGTTATATTTTTATTGCTTCCGCACTTTGAGTTCTTGTATGATCATTTAGTGATGGTATTTTGGGTTGAATGGCAAAATCCTTATTTAAGTTGGATTAGAACACGTGTTTAATCCAATTCTTAAGTGGGGACCTTGTCATTTGGTGACCCCTCCACCATAATCATGTTAACTTAAGGGTTAACAGGACCACGGCGGGGCAGGGCCACCACACTTCCGCACTTTGTTCTCTTTGTATTTACATTTAGTGATGCTTTCTTTGGGTAATGATATAGTCTTTGATCATAATGGGTTAGTATTAGTCACTATCCTATTCATAAGCAAGGACCTTGTCATTTGGTGACCGCCTCACCGTAATCATGTTAACTTAAGAGTTAACAGAACAATGGCGGGGAGCGGACGCCACACCATCACTGTTTGCCAGTGATTATTCCCCGCCCCGTCGCGGCGCGCAAAAGAGATAACATGATCGATTACGGTGGCGGAGCGGTGCGCCACTCTGGAAGGAATATCCCATATCCTCGAATAGCAAGAACTACAATACTGAAGGGCTGCTGACTCAACCATCACTTCTTGCCAATGATATTTTGAGAGCTAATACTTAGGATAAGAGTAGTACCCTTATCCTAAGTATTAAACAAATATATACATTGAATTTAAAATACAATATGAAGAATCCAATATATGTATGAAATATCAACATTTCTAGTATGCTGATCACATCACAATATTAAGTATAAGTAATATATAAACAGAGTACGGAAGCTAAGCATACATCCAGAATATTCATCATAGAACTGAATAGGAATATTCATCTCAGAACAAAAAAAAAGAAGTAAATGCATCTATAATTATTACAAACTATTTACTAAAATAGCACTGAAATAAAATCTAACTACTGAACTGAAATAAACACAGAAAGAAAATGGAAAGGCTGAAGGAGGGTTCACTAAGGCTCCACGAACTCCTTCTGAATCTCCTGAGAGTCCTCATGACCTGGCTCAATATGCTCAAGATCTAGCAAATTATCAGATCCCAAAAGTACCATGTGTTAGAAAATAAGTCTAACACATCGAAACTAATCTAAACAGTTCTAATTATTTACATAAAACAGTAAAGTAAACAAAGCTATAAAAAGACTGTCAAAATAACTAAGTAACTGAAACTGTATAAAAAAGAAGTAAGGTAAAGCTGACTGTATACTGAATGCTAAAAATAAATAAAAATAGTATATGATCTGAAATTGAATAAACAACATGTAAAACTATGTTGTCTACCACTGAAATTATGCATCTGAATATGCCATAATACAGTATGCCACTGATATGCAACTGAACTATCACTGAACTGCTATGAGCTGTACGGTCCAATGTATACATATATCATATTGGAAAATACAGTTTACTGTGATGTCTGAACATCTCGAGTTTCCCCTATTGATGTATGCAACATTCCGTAACTCATAAATCATCACTGATACTCATACTTCATGCTTATGCTCATGCTCATGTCTCTACACTACATGACTAAAAATCCAAAAAATTCAAAAATGCTTTAAAATCAGATTATGACTCAAATGTCTCTATTGTGTAAAATACTGCTAGAAGGATTCTGTCTCCTAGATTCTAATTTAAATAATTAATTTCTCTTGTTTAGGATTTTTGCTTGAGATAATCATATGGAAAAGTTGTATACACATGGTTGTATGTTCCCAAGAATAAAAATTAATACTTAGTTTGCTTATAACTGCACTTATCGAGGCGCACACAAGATAGGAGGTAGAACCCTGTTGCAGTTATTATTCTCCCAAACTAAGATTTTAGCTCACTCTCTTAAGTTTGGATAATTTACTCTAGCGGGATTGTATTCGGCTTATCCCTCAGGAAAGTACATGGTCATAAGTCCACATTGGAGTGACTCATCCAAACTTGAATATTACTGAAGTGACTCAACACCATGGGTATGCATGATCATAACCAACCAATAATTCGAGCTCAGTCAATTTTAATTAATAACAAAGAATTTATCCAAATTATAAATCCTTACTCTAATTGGGTGAGTCCTACTTAAGGCTCTAAGGATGTAACCAAAAGGTCACTCAATATGGGTTACTATCACATGGGATAAATCTTATTCTAATATTTTAGGTGAATTCTACCATAAGGTTTAAGATCGACTTCTAAGGTTATGGAGGATCATCTAAGTTCCTATCTCAATATATCATAATAAGCCTTTTCTACCTCAACATATTATCATTAATTAGGCATTTTAGACATTTCAAACACTAATATAGCAAGATCATCAAGATCTTACACTTTTAACAATTAAATTAAATTCATAAGAGTCACTTATTGGGCTTGGATTAAATTGATCAGTTCAGATGATTAGACACATCTGATCACATCCTATTTTATAATCATGGGATCAAATCAAGAATATTATTAGGATTAGATCATTCCATAAATCAATATAGTTTTATTATCATTTTTATGTTAAGAGTCTTATATAAGAGAAAATCAGGGATCTTAAGCTTAGATTCAGATGTTTCAATCACATAAGTTTATTATTAACATTATCACATCTACTTTAATGATTTATAATCAATACTAAATCAGATGTATTATTAGAATAATGTCATTTGATTTATCTTTCAATCAAGTTAATTAATTAAGTGATTATTGGTTCAAGTCTTAATCAAATAGGTTAGGGTTTAACCCCTATCTTTACCCAATTAAGACCAATTTGTTGATTTATAGATCAATAACCAATGACAAATCAATGCATTATTGGTGTATTATTGATGAAGATTTTTAGATTTAGACTAAGTATCATTTACTTAATCAAATTTTTAAGATTCTTATGTTCAATTTTAGTTTAATATTAAGTTAAGTAAATCAAGGTGTCCAAATCAATGTTATGGTTCTCTAACATACAACTATTGTTAATGAAACATATAAATATCATATTGATTAAAACATCAAGTAATCAAGGCCATTACACTAATTACTATTTGGCATAAAATGTTCAAGCAAATATTTAGGAGATTTAAAACATAATATTCATGGTAAAATGGTGAATTTCCCATTGAAATTCACCTACACATTCAAACAATACTTAATTTTACTAAATTTAGGTTTATATTTGATATAATTCATCCCCATTAGGGTCATTAGAATGTGAAAAATCACAAATTCGAAAATTCTGGACAGTTCTGGGCACTTTCGAACATTTCTGGGCACCACAGCGCTCTATAACACCTTCTGGCCGAAAGTCAAGCGCTCCGGCACGCTGCAGCGCTTTCAAGCGTTGTAGCTCGCTGAAGCGGATTGTAGCACGGTGACGTACGACAGCGCTGCGCTACGACATCCGTTTTCCTAGATCTAGATGCTACAGCGCGCTACAGCGAATTTCAGCGCTGCGGCGAATTTAATTTAATTTCATCAAATTTTTATGCTTCATCAAATTATTATGCCGCTGCGGCGCGCGATATCGCTCTACGATGCGCTACGACGGACCCAAATTCGAAACTTTGGGCGCCGCGGCGTGCTGCCGCGCCCGACGGTGATTTCGCATGTGTGAAAATCGTAACGAGTCTCCTTTCGCACTCAAATACTCCTAATTTTGGGCACTTCACGTGTGGTGCCATATACTGATAGAAGTTTTTTCTGAGACCTTTCTATTGATACCAAAATCGACATGAATGGATTATCCTAACGAACAGAAATTGATGCCATAACTACAGGTATATAAATTTCACAATTTTTGACAGTATTTTTCAATGGAGAAATGAGCTTCGATCGAACTCATTTGAGTCTGATAGAGGCTCGCGATCATACATAAATTCCATACAATAGCTAATGAACATGCCATTCACAGTGCTTTGATAAATCAAAAGAGTAGTCAAGGAAGATAGTAGAAAATGGGTACCTTGGCTTGGAGAATGGAAGAAGAACTCTGGTTTTCTTCAGGAACTTGGAGGAAGGGAGCTTGAGAAGAGAGAGGAGATTTCAGTAGTGGCCATCTCGGTCGCAGGTGAAACATATGTTGCCGAAATGATAGCATTTACCATATGGGTGAGAACGCTTGCATTGGGGAACTTCAGATTGGGATTGTCTGCTTCGAGATTGAAAACTTTAGCCACCCTACGATGACCAAAGTGCTCCTTCCTTGGCTGCACAAACACAGCCTTACGCTTACTGTTCATTTGACATTGAAATCATTCTTGGAGGCGAGCCGCCTCGATCAACTCCGCAAAATTCTTGATTTGACGGGACACTAAATGAGCTTTTATAGAGTCCCTCAAACCCTTCAGGAATCGATGGCACTTGGCTGCTTTGATCCTAACAAAGTCTGGAACAAAACACGATAGCCTTCGGAATTCTTGTTCGTAATCGAACACGGACCTATTTCCGTGTGTAAGGTGGAGAAGTTCATCCTCTAAAATTGCTTGAGATGATGCGGGGATGAATGCTTCACGGAACGCTTCTAGGAACATATCCCATGGGATATCCTCTGACTCGAAATCATCAAACTTATTATTCTGCTCGTTTTCCTACCAGTACTCTGTTTCTTCTTGAAACAGAAGGGTGACCAAGCGAATAGCTTCTGAGTTTGGGTATTTTATGTTGGCTAAATTCTTCTTAGTTGTTTTTAACCAAATCACAGTATCCATGGGGTTAAGAGCCCCACTGAAGGTAGGTGTTCTTAAATGCAGAAAAGTGAAAAGAAGTCTGTCTCCTGAGAAGTGAGAGGAAAATAGAGCTCCTATTTGTGGAAGGGATTGCTGGCGCATGCTTAATATAAGGGCACGAGTTTCATACACCTGTTGCACATTATTCTCGACCAGAGCCTTCATCAAATTAGCCATAGAATTCATTTCATCGTGTCCTCCCGAAGACGAGACCATGTTCTTAATCAGTGTAGGAGCTGAAGGAGATCCTGGATTCATGACTACAATAAAAGCATGAATTCAGCAAACGAAATAAAGATCCACTATCTTTCTCAATCATCACTTTCTCAAAAGAGAAGTTACATAAATAGATGAAAAGATAAACAGATATGAAAGCAATGATACAAAATCTAAGGACATCAGCAGAACCTCCAAGCAGAATCTCCAGGATCTGAAGACGGTAGCCATCGGGACGTGCTATCTCTCGAAAGGCAGTGGTCACACGGGCTAACAATTCTTTGGCAAGGACAGAAAGATTGGTTTTCCTCTAAAGGTCGGACAAACTAAGATCTTGTCCAACACTCTACTCCACGAGATGACACTTCTTCGATGACTCAATCGTATATCTTTCCATCTTGAAGGTTATCCGCCCAATAATCTTCAAATCTTTTAAGATAGTACAAGAATACTGACTGTGTATACTCCATACCTAAAATTTCATTTAAGAAATGGCTTAGTCTTATAAGTACTTTACTTACATCTATTATTTTATTTAAAGTTTATTCCAATCCTAGGATGTCCAATTTATATTTTATTGTCTACTGTTTTAATGGTGTTATAATGTTCGTTTAACTACTAGGATGCCCTTATTCTAGATATCTTCAGTTTTCATTTCTGAGATAAGCATGATGAACTTTAGATGCTGCTTTTCTTATATTTAGTGATTGTGATCATATTCACTACAGAGAACAGATCATAAAGTAGATATGAACATTCTCCTTATCTGACACTTCATGATACTTCTCTGATACCAACTGTAGCGCCCTGCCCCGTCACCGCGCGCAAAAGAGATAACATAATCAATTTCGACGGTGGAGCGGTGCGCCACTCAGAAAGGAATTTTCCATCTCCCCGAATAGCTGAAACAAAACCCATCTGAAGGGCAGCTGACTCAACCCCAAAGGAGGGTCGAGAGCTAATACTTAAGATAAGAGTAGTATCATTATCCTAAGTATTAGACAAATACATACATTAGATTTAAAATACAATATGAAGAATCCAATATATGTATAAAATATCATTATTTCTAGTATGCTGATCACACCATAATACTAAGTATAATAAGTATAAAATAGAGTGCGGAAGCTAAGCATACATCCAGAACATTCATCACAAAACTGAATAAGAACATTCATCTCAGAATAGAAAAGTAAATGTATCTAAAATTATTATAAATTGTTTATTGAAATAGTACTGAAACAAAGTCTAACTACTGAACTGAAATAAACACAAAAAAAAAATGGTAAGGCTGAAGGAGGGTCCACTAAGGTTCCATGAACTCCTCCTAAATCTCCTGAGAGTCCTCCTGACCTGGCTCAATATGCTGCTCAAGATCTAGCAAATTGTCAGATCCCGAAAGTACCACATGTTATATTATAAATCTAACACATCGAAACTAATATAAATAATTTTAATTATTTACATTTAACAGTAAAGTAAATAAAACTGCAGAAAGACTATAAAAGTAACTGAATAACTAAAACTATATAAAACTGAAGTAAGGTAAAGCTGACTGCATATTAATAATTAAAAATAAATAAATAAAAAGTATCTGATCTGAAACTGAGTAAATAGCATGTAAAATTATACTGTATGCCACTGAAATTATGCATCAGAATATGCCACAGTACTGTATGCCACTGATATGTAACTGAACTATCACTGAACTGTTATGAGTCATACTGTCTAATGTCTGCATACATCCTGCTAGAAAAATACAAATTATTATGATGTCTGAACATCTTAAGTTTCCCCTGTTGATGTATGCAATATTCTGTAACTCATAAATCATCACTGATACTCATACTTCATGCTTATGCTCATGCTCATGTCTCTACACTACATGACTTAAAAATAAAAAAAATCCAGAAATGCTTTAAAATCATATTATAACTCAAATGTCTCTATTGGGCAGAATCCTATTAGGAGAATTATGACTCCTAAATTTTAATTTCAATAATTAGTTTCTCTTGTTTAGGGACATTGCTTGAAATAATCAATTGAAAAGGTTGAATACATATGGTTGCATGTTCCCAAGAGGGCGAGTTTAGCATTTAGTTTGCTTATAACTGCACTTATCGAGGTGCACACAAGATTAGAGGCAGAACCCTATTACAGTTATTATTCTCCCAAACTAAAATTCTAGTTCACACTCTTAAGTTTGGAGAATTTACTCTAGCGGGACTATATTCGACGTATCTCTCGGGAAAGCACCTGGTCATAAATCCACATTGGAGTGACTCATCTAAACCTAAATATTACTGAAGTGACTCAGCATCATGGGTATGCATGATCATAACCAACCAATAATTCGATCTCAGTCAAATTCTATTTAATAACCAAGAATTTATCAAAATTATAAATCCTTACTCTAATTGGGTGTGTCCTACTCAAGGCTCCAAGGATGTGACCAAAAGATCACTCAATATGGGTTACTACCACATGGGATAAATCTCATTCTAATGTCTTAGGTGAATTCTACCACAAGGTTTAAGATCAACTTCTAAGATTATGAATGATCATATAAGTTCCTACCTCAATATGTCATAACAAGCCTTTCCTACATCAATATATTAATATTAATTAGGCCTTTTAGACATTTCAAAACACTCATATAGCAAGATCATCAAGATCTTACACTTCTAACAATTAAACTAAATTCATAAGGTTCACTTATTGGGCATGGATTAAATTGATCAGACCATATGGTTAGACCCATTTGATCACATCCTATTCTACAATAATAGGATAAAATCAAGAATACTATTAGGAGTAGATCATTCCATAAATTAATATAGTCTTATTATTATTTTTATGCTAAGAGTCATATAAGAGAAAATCAGGGATCTTAAGCTTAGATTCAGATATTTCAATTACATAAATTTATTATTAACCTTAGCACTTCTACTTTAATAATTTAAGGTCAATACTAAATTAGATACATTATTGGAATAATGTTGGTTGAATTATCTTTCAATCAAGCTAATTGATTAAGTGATTAAGAGTTCAAGTCTTAATCAAACAAGTTATAGTTTAACCCCTATCCTTACCCAATTAAGACCAATTTATTGATTTATAGATCAATGACCAATCAATGCATTATTGGTGTATTATTGACGACAAATTTCAGATTTAGATTAAGTATCATTTATTTAATCAAGTTCTTAAGATTCTTATGTTCAAAAATAGTTTAACATCAAATTAAGTAAATCAAGGTGTCTAAATCAATGTTAAAGTTCTCTAATATACACCATAATATTATGAAAGCATAGGAATATAAAGTGACATAAAGTAGAATGTAGTTAAGGCTAATCAAATCCTAAATCAAACCAAAGGGATTAGCATTTGATTATAAATCTATAGAATTTAAGTTTCAAGCAATTTGGTTATTTAGTTCTACTTGGTTATACAAGCAATCAAAGATTTTAATATTAACATTTGGCACACAAATATTTAAGTAAATACCTAAGAGATTTAAAACATACTATTAATGGGTAAGATAGTAGATTTCTCATTGAAATTCACCTACACATTCATACAATACTTAATTTTACTAAATCTAGGTTTATATTTGATATATTTCGACCCCATTATGGTCTTAGAGTCATTAGAATGCAAAAAATTACAAATCCAGACGATTCCAAACAATTCTGGACACTTTCAGACATTTCTGGATGCTACGGCGCGCTGCGTGCTACGGCGGATTTCAGCGTTATAGCGCGTTGCACCGCTTTCAGGAGTTGCGGCGCGCTACGACGCCTGTTTCCCCGAGGTGCAGACGCTATGGCGCGCGGCAGCGCTTTCAGGCGCTATGGCAGATTTAATTTAATTTCATAAAAAAATTTTATGCTTCATCAGATTATTATGCCGCTGCGGCGCGCTACAGTGGACCCAAATTCGAAACTTCGGGCGCTGCGGCGCGCCGCAACGCCTAACAATGATTTCGCATGTGCAATAATTATAAATGGTCTCCTTTTGCACTCAAATACTCCCAATTTTGGGCACCTCATATGTGGTGTTATATACCGATGAAAAAGTCTTTCTGAAATCTATCCATTTATACCAAAATCGGTATGAATGAATTATCCTAATAAATATAAATTGATGCCCTAGCTACAGGTATACAAAAATTTCACAGTTTTTAAAAGCTTTTTTCAATGGAGAAACGAGCTTTGATCAGCCTCATTTGAGTCCGATTAAGGCTCAATGATCATACATAAATTCCATACAATAGCTAATGAACATATTCACAATACTTCGATAAATTAAAAGAGTAGCCAAGGAAGATGATAGCAAATGGGCACCTTGGCTTGGATAATGGAAGAAGAACTCTACTTTTCTTTAGAAACTTAGAGGAAGGGAGCTTCTTCTTCCTTAGTTTGGGATGGAGCTTGAGAAGAAGAAGGAGCTTTCAGCTTGGGCAAATGGAGAGGAAGGAGGGGGCTAAGCTCTATTTTAAAGGAGGAGAAGAAGAGCGGGAGGCATGGCCTATGGGAGAAAGGAGAGGGGCCTCAGCCTTGCCTGCGAGTATGGAGGGAGGCGTCGAATCGGGGCATGGGCTGACAGGTGCAGGAAAAAAAAGGAGAGAAATTGATTTTAAGAAATAAATAATTTATTTCTTTATAATTTTTAATTTATTAGAAATTCAGATTTAACAAACGGGCTTTGAAAAATCTCAAAAATTCACCCTTAGCTAAATTGGGGGTGAGGAATTCAACGGCGAAGTCGAATTTTGATTCTGACAATTATTTAATTATTCTATTTTCCGGTGCATTTAATTACTTTAAAATATTGGCAAAAATCCGACGACCTCCAAACGGGTCCAAAACATCACCCCTAGCTAATTTGGGGGTGATGATCGCAACGAAGAAATCAGATTTTAATTTCAAGGTCAATTTAAATACCTCAATTTTCTAATTAAATAAATATATTAAAATATTCCAATTATTCGATTGAGCTCTGAATCACTCCAAAATTTTAAAGATTGGTTCTAATGACTAGATGAACTCAATAGAATGATATTTAGGCTACAATTAAGCTAAGATTAGACTAAATAACAACTTAAGGTTATTATAGTGATATTCTTGCAACAACCCAAGATTATTACCCTGATTAATCAAAATTAAACTAAGTCATAATCTTCATTCCAGTAGTATTAATTAGTCATTAGGAGCAAACTCTAAAATTTTGGTCCAAATCAAGAATCAATTGGACCAAACCATAATTTTAAGAAACTTGGATAATTAGGAAAGTGAAGTAATTAAATTGACATCAGGTCAAAAATCCAACTTTTCCATTGCACTCATCACCCCTAAGATAGATAGGAGTGATATTTTAGAAGTTTTTGAAAATTATCGAATTTTCCCCGAATATTAAATATATTTAAAATGCCCCAAAAAATAAAATAATTAAATTAATCTCGAAATTAAAATTTGACTTCGCCATTGAGTTTCTCACCCTCAAATTAGCTAAGGGTGAATTATTGGGATTTTTTAGAAGCCATTAAATAATGTAATTTGAATTAAGAAAAATTGAAATTTATTAATTAAATAATATTTATTAATTAAATATTAACGACTGCTGTCAAATCCCCTCCCGCGTTGTTCCATTGATGTCTAATCGGACGACGCCTCTTCTGAGCCATCTGATTCGATCTCAACGTGAGATCGGGTGGCTCTGGCATCGTCCCCCCGTCCAACTAAGCGCACTCGAAGCGTGCCGCCAGGCTTTGCACGCGCCATGCAACGCCGCGTACGCCCATCTTTCGCCACCTAATAGCCACTCTCAAACCCTATTTTAGCTTCAACGAAGCTCGCATTTTTCGGCTTTACTTTGAATATCGCCTGGAGCTGCGTCTGGAGCCTCGTCTCGATCCGCCGAAACCCTCAACCGTTGATCAAGGTACCTCCCAATCCCTCTCGATCTAGCTTTGATTGCATGCATTTTGATTCGAATACATATTCCTCATGTTAGATTATTGTCTGATCGAGTCCGGTCGAGCTCGATTGGATGAATTTGGTGAATCATTCACAGCAGCATCGGTTCGCTTCGTTCGCCTCCGTTCGTTTAGAGCTAGGGCTTGAGGTGGCCGGAGTTAGAGGTCACCTTTAGCGTCGGTTCAACCACCGTTTGAAAGGTCTCTCTGAGACATTTCAAACAGTAGTGGGTTGGCCTCCAGCGGTGTTCGGACTGGCCCTGACTTGGATGCCTAAGGCTGCGCCTCTCGGTTCCATAGTCTTCGGTCGGCTAGCTTTAGTCAAGTCGGGTCGAACCCGACCGGCGCGTTTGCGCATGGGCCAATCGCCTCGCCTTCTGTTGAGCCCGCTGGTCTCGCCAGTGCTATCAGCCGTGCAGTGGGTCCCGCCTTTCGGTTAAAATCGTTAGATTAGGAATTAAATAATGGTTAATTAATTTAGTTTAGTTTAATTAAATTAGTTAATTAACAAATTTTAAACCCTCATAACTTTGAATCCATAAATCCAAATATAGCAAAATTATATCTCATTTTGCTCAGAAAAATATGATAAACATTTTGGTAGTGTAAATTTTTCTATTGAATGCTTAATTTAGCTAATGACCTTTTTAGGCTAATAATTAAACCCCCATTAAACTCTAGAATTTCATTAGCTCATAACTTAATAATTTAGCTCCAAATTATATGATTAAATATATCATTTTAATTTAAAAAAAATTAGTTAACTAAAATAAAATTTTAATTTCAGTGAGTAGAATTCTTAAATAGATCTAATTACCCTAAAATTGTATTAGTGAATATTATGCTCATTAATTATCTAAATTTCAAATTTCAAATTTCTAATCACTCACATAACAGAGTAGAGCACATTGGCAAAGTCAAAATATTTTCTTTGTAATTAATTTCACTAATCATGTACAGATCACTATAAATCATAATTAAAGCTTATATTAATTAATTGATGTTCAAATTGAGCAAACTTACTGTCATTAAGCTCAGTATGTTATAGGGAACCCATAGTCGCTGACTTTGCTTGAATTGGACACCAATTAGTGAAATTGAGTTCTTGAACTCCACTCTTAATCACCCATAATTACTCTTTTACAGAAATTCTTGTTTTGCTCATAACTTGATCATTTAACCTCAGAATTTAGCAAATTTGGTTTTTATGGAATTCTTAGACAAAGTAGAGCTTAAGTATAACAAAAATTTAAGATTTCCATGAGTATTTTACTAATCAACCCTAAATGAGCTTAAATTATAATTTGAGCTCATTAGCCTTAATCATTGACCAAATTGGATGCTCTTAGTATCTATTTTCATATCAGACAGTTAGAAATCATTTGAAATTAATAAAATTCAATTTGAAACCATAATTCTTAAAATCTCATTTTTGGCCCTTAAGAAGAGGTATTTTGATCATTTTGCACAACTTTTGATTTAAGTGCTCTTAAGTCATAGAAATCTATCATTTTCCTTAAAATTATTAAGGTAAATATTTAAGAATAAAATTGATATCATTTAGATATGTTAATTTGATCTTAAAGCAAAACTTTAATTTTCCCTTAAAATATTCATAAGTAAAATTATGAACTTCATAATGTGAAATTAAACTCACATTATGCTTTCCCTAATCCCAATTCATGTTAATTAAATCAATATTAATCTTAATATTCACTTATTAGATCTTTTCCTAAGTCATTTGAATAAGAAAATCCCTTAAGTAGTAATTTTCTTATGAAATCTTAGTAATCCCTTCATAAGTGCTTAAGTAGTAGATTTAAGTTATTGTTCTTCCTTGATAAATGGGTTACTCAATAGAATGAATCATTGATTTATATTTCTAGATTTATATTTTAATTTTGATTATTTTATTTTTTTACTTTAGTTTAAGATTGATAGTATTAAGTTTGATTATACTTAATAAAGTTGTCTTAACCTTTAGTTTGTGAGAGTTGAGAAATCTTAAAACCTTAGATTTTAGTGCATTTGGATTAAGAGTTGTAAACCCCAATATTTTGGAGTTTAACTCTTAATCACTTAATCTTGATTTATTTTAATCATGATTGGTTCGAGTTAATAAATTCAACAATTAAGGCGATTGATTTATTATTTAACTTATATAGACGGTATTGATTGATTTACATTAGAACTTAATTAGTTCTAATTGTTTGACTTTATAGGACCGTGATTCTGAGTTTATACTGTATAATAGGATATTGAAGATCCAGAGCTTATATATCATCAAAATAGTTAAAATGATTAAATTAAAAAACAAATGATATAACAGATTTTTGTGTAGTATTGCTTATTACTCCTTATTTTGTATGCAGCTTCCTTGATTTGAACATTTACTATTTTGATACATTAGCTGAAACATAAAATATTTGATGAATATTTTATATTAGTTTTGAGATGCATATATCATGAGTATTAATAAATCAGTAAGATCAGTAGATCAGATAACAGTTTAGTGGAATGTGCTCTAATTAGTCTGCCTCTACAATTATGCCTTTCTGCCTTTCAGCTCGAATCGAGACATCAGTGTTATGGATGATAGATGTTTGATCTAGACATTAGTGTTCTAGATGATACAATTTTTATTCTGTGACTAGTTTTAGCTAGTTTTTGTTATGGCAGGACTTATCCAGACTCATGTCCAATTAAAATAAAATATATTATTTTCAGTTTAGCTCATGTTAGTATTTTCAGTAATTACAATATTTCAATATTTTACAATATTTGTTTCAGTATTTATGTATTTTCAATAATTTTTTAATTTTATGTAGAATTTTCTATGCAAGCATATTATGATGTCAGTTTAAGTACAATTTTGCTTACATTGCATTTTTTATCAAAAAATTATCATAAGTATATTGATCATATCTGTTTATGATATTTCTTTGTATTTAGTAGTTTACATTTATAAACTTCTTTACCTTTTCTGCAGCTTTGGGTTGATATATGTTTATTACCTCATATTTTGCTTAAGTTATAAATGTATAGTTTATAGCTTTTATCATTTCATTTGATACTTTGTAGCTTCTAATTGCTTAAGATAATCTGTGATATCTTAAAACAGAAGATATTATCATCCTAAATGTATTTAAACATTTTGTTTAACCAATATTTTCGTTTCTCCATTTTAGTCTTAGAGTAGTTTGAAGAATCAAATCCAGGTGAGGAGCAGGAGCGTGATGAAGACCCTTCTGCTGTGGCTTAGATTTTATTTCTGTTGGAGAGATAGTGTTTTATTTCAATTCCTATCTTTTTTCCCTTAGAACTATTTAATGGCTTGTAATAATTTTAATTTTTGCACTCTATGTTTTTTGTATTTCAGTACTATGTTTAGGATATAATAATTACTCTATATTTTCTATTATTTATGCAATGTGGTGAACAGATGTATTTATTTCAATCAGCTTCTGCACTCTGTGAATTTATTGCAACTGCCTATTTGTACTTCGAATTATAATTATCCTTATATGATAATTCATGGTACAATCGTGTGCCTAAATAGTTGATTACTTATACACCTTAGCAGTATTAGCATTAGCAAAGTACGTGGCCTCTTAGTAGACATTTACTTTGTTAATGCTAATTCCAGGGTTATCCCAGAGTGATGACCCGTCCCGTAGCTTGATTACACTCCCTCTTGCACGGAGCGGCGGGGCGGGGCACCACAGTTCTATCCCTGAATTATGACATTCATTTACAAAAGAATCAGAAGTATATTCTCTGACATTGTTTGATCGGATCTTTTTGATTATTTTGCGAGTTTGATTTTCCACAAACTTATTTCAATTTATGAAAACCTCCAACACATTTGCTTTGTTTTTCATTGTGTACACCCATACATACATGAAATAATCATCTATAAAAGAAACAAATATCTACGACCACCGAATGATGTTGGTCCCAAAACATTTGTTTTGATGTTGTGAAAGTCAACACCAAATAGTTTGCGTATTTTCTTACAAAATATACAATGTTCACAAAATTGTAATTTGCAAGAAGCTATATCTTTTATGAGTCTGTCTCTCTCCAATACTCTTAGTGAAGGATCTCTTGATGTGCCAACCTCATATGCCACAATATCATGACATCATCTGAATCTTCTGCCATAATTACTGAACATATCACTATACTTCCCTGAAGATAGTAGAGGTTATGTTGTCTAACTCCTCTCATGTAAGTTATTGCACCATTGCTGATCTTCAGGACCCCTGCCTCAATCACTACTTTAAGGCCCTTGGCTTCTAAGGCCCAAATAGATAGAAAATTCTTCTTGATCTCTAGTACATGTCTGACTTCTTTCAATTCTTGAACTGTCCCTGCATGTGTCCTTATCAGCACACTTCCAACTCATACAATCTCCCATGCAACATCATTCCCCATTGTGACTACGCTATTATCTGTTTCTATATGAACAAAACAAATCATTTTGGGAACATATGTGATACGTTGCACACTTATCCATAATCCAACTGGAGTTGTCATCTATTAGACCCATAAAAATAGTAACAAGAGATACCTCTGAGTCTGAACACTCCATATTCTGAATCACATTAGCCTTTACCTCGAAAGATCCATTTGCTCATTGCTTTTCTTTAAACTTTGGACAATCTTTCTTCCAGTGTCCTGTCTCCAATCAGAACGCGACCCTGAACTTTCCTCTCTTCTGAAAATCAACATTCTTATTTGGCCATTCCTTTTTCTTTTATGGTCTTCCTCTCTGAAGTATAAGAGCCTCTGTCATATCTAATTTGGTACTCTTTATCCATTCTCCAGAACTCGTAGTTCACAAGGGCCGCAACCACCTCCTCATATCTCAAGGCATCATTCCCATGAATCAATGTCATGGTAAAGTTCTCAAACTCATCTGACAATGAGTTCAACAAAAGCAGAGCATTGTCTTCATCATCCATAGTTTCATTAGATTTAGCAAATTCGCCAACAATTTTGTGAACAAATTAAGGTGCTCATATATGAAAATTCCCCTTCTCATTTGGAACCGATAGAGCTGTCTTTTCATGTGGAGTTGATTCTCCACACTTTTTGTTACGTGCTTGCTCTCTAAAAATTTCCATAGCTTTCATGCCTAAGTCTCCATCATCACTACATACTTAATATCCTAGGTTAAACAATTTCAAATCAAACCGTATGCACTACAGTTTATTTTGATCCAATCCCTCCCAAAATTTTCTTCAAATTTTTTTTAGCCATCAAGAACATCTTTCAGATTTAGTGCACATAATGCATCTATCACCTCTCATCTCCACATACCAAAATTGTTCTTTCCATCAAACTTGACTACATCAATCTTCGTTGGAAGTATCACGGCGTGGTGGAGAGATATCTCCACCACCGATGATGACGAAGTACCAACCACTTCTCTATCTCAAATGTTTTTCCTTTGCTTTATAAAACTCAATAATACACAGTTTGTAACAAACCCTTACAATCAAACACAACCAAACCAACCTCTCTCTGATACAACTTGTTGGAATCTTAGAGTTCAATCAATGCGAAACAAATCGGGTATATGTTGAATAAATACCAAAATAAAGCAACGACAAAGCACATGCAAGCAAAATCATAGTATAATACAAGAAATTTAAGTGGTTCAGTGCGAGCACCTACGTTCAAGGAGAAGAAAGAAAAGATTTCATTATAAGATATGAGATTACAATATTTTTAAAGTTTAGAGACCCTTGCACAACCTTAAGAGCTTTGGTCTCCTCATTGAAACAACCACCATATACCTCAAGAAACCCTGGAGACCTCAGCTGTTGTTTTAACCCTAAAAAGGCCTTAAAAAGTATTTATAGGTGTTCCAAAAACGAGTCTGCTGAACCGAGGGTGTCACGATGCGTCGTGGTGCATTCATGTCGAACGTCAGGCGCTGTGGTGCGCTGTGGAGTTACTCTCAAGTGTCCAACAAGCGTCAGGCGCTACGGCACACCGGTTGAATTAAACTTTAATGAAGCAACTATGCAGTCGATTGAATTTGAACTGATCTGTCAAGAGTTTAAATACAATGACCCTAATCATTGTGCCACAATACCATTCACACGCACCTAATCTTGATTATGTAAAAAATTAAAAAATATATATATATATATTTAGCTGTGCACAAGAATAGATAACCTGCTATAAAATGCAAAAGCTGATTTAGTTCATTGCTGATAAATAAGAAATCAAAGAACAGAAGAAGATAAAAGAAGCATAAAGAAACCAATCATGTAAATGAGAGAACAAGCGGAGGTAACAACAAAAGAAAAACAACCAGTTTCACTTCATTAAAAGCAGCAAAGCCAAAACTAAAGCAATCAAGTGAAGGGAAAGGGGACTAACAGCAGGAACATAGCCAGCACCCACTGCAGGCGAAAAGCTCCCTGCCGGCGTGCCTGTGCTCAGAATCACAATGACCCAGTTTCCTTCATCGGCAAGCCCAGCACCAATGAATTTGCTGTCATTTAGGCTGCCAGAGTACTGTGACTTTGTATAGTTCGACAGGACGAGATCCGACTGGAGCTCAGGCACGCACGCAGGCATTATGGCGGCGTCCTGAGTCACTGTTGCATTGAGATGGCATTGGCTGAGGAAGTCCGGATAGTTTGGAAATTGCTCCTCGGTGCCGGGAACAGTGTTGGAGCCAGTTGTGTTGGTGCAGGACTGGCCTTTGAATTGCTTAGCAATTTGCTCGGCCAAGCAATCGGCATTTTGATTCTGTGTAAGAGATGATAGGTTGAGAGATGATCGGTAGGTGTTGATGCCTGCAAGAAGCTTTGATGTTGTGTCTGCAAGGAGAAATGATCCAGTGTTAGTTATATTGAGTAAACAATGCTGCAGAGGTTATAGGTTTATCTATACTGAATATGGAATAAATTGAGCAGAGATTGATTCTGCGTGCAGCTGTAGGCATAAGTAGCTTCTCCACCAAATCTAATTAATCTGTGTTTTTTTATAGTTGTTTCATTTTTCTGTCTATACATATCTTTTCCTCAAACACATGCAATGAGTAAGCTTATAAAACATAATGATAGCGATGTTTTATCCGATTTCTATGAACATGAAAATGGAAAGCACATGAAGCAAACCGCATTGTTTCTTATTATCTTTCAGCTCTCTCTCTATCAATAAAGTTCAACCCAAGTTGTAACCTTTTTTGCAAATCTGCCCAGCCCCAACAGCTTTGCTAAGAGGGGCCCACATACGGGGCACGAGTTTTTGGCCTGAGGGCACAAAGCAAAAATAAAAGGATAATTTCTAGTTGGCCTTAATTCATATGGTGGTATCACGCTCGTTCTGAGGTGCAAATTCATTTCAGATTTGGCTAGATCATGTAATCTCAGTGCAGTAATGACTTGGCTTGGATTGTTATTTGGCTGACAGTTGAAGTGAGATTGTTGTTTCAAAAGCAGTCATCTATAGCTGATTTGTGTGTTGAATATGTGGATTCCAATTATGCTGGAGATTTGAATCAAAGACAATCAATGATAGGATATGTTTTCACTCTATCAAGAGGTTCAATTGGGTGACGTTTTACACTACAATTTACGGTTGCCCTGTCTACAACAGAAATTGAATATATGGCGGTCACTGAAGCAATTAAAGAAGCTATTTGGATGAGAGGTTTATTGAAAGATTTGGGTGTGAAGCAGGAAAAAAAAGTAGCCTATTGTGATAGCAAGAGTGCTATATTCTTGGCTACTAATTCAATTTACAATATTTGCACAAAGCACATAGATTTGCAACATTATTTTGTTATGGATATCATAGAAGGAGGTTAGATCTTGCTAAAGAAGAACGACACCAAAACAACCCGACAAACATGCTAACCAATATTCTCATAGTACAAAAGTTCACCCACTGCAAAAGCATGGTGAACATTGAGAAGCTTTGCTAAAGGTTAAAGTTTGGGCGAACTACGAGCGGCTTGACTCATTTGGGAGGAGAATACGTAGGCAACCATCATGGGTGCAGCCACTACCCTTGAGAGCATGTTGAGGTCAGCTCTCATATGACGCATATGAGAGTGAGGTGTAGAATTGTTGAATTGGAAGGAGAGAAGAATATAAGCCCGATTGGATCAACCAAGGTGGTGCCAACAAGTTCCGGTGCGTTTTGGCACATCACATTACTGGGTTGGGCAGAGCCCAGGCGCGTCCCAGAGCCAGTGCAACTAGAGGCTTGGGCGCTTAGGTTCCAGGCCAGTGCCTTAGATAGAGGCATGGGTGCCCAAGGGCCTGTAACAGGAGTCCAAGTTCGAGTGTTAGGCGCCCAAGCGGTTCAAGCTAGAAGGGGTGCGTTCCTAGGGCAATTAAGGACAATTTCGGGGTTGTTTAAAGGCTTTTGAAGTCATTTTTCGGGATATGTCTGATTCAATCTGTTTTTCGGGATGTCTGAATTCAATTGTTGTGAGAGTAGTGTCATTGTACAAAATACAATCTAGGGTTCTTGGGTGAAGGGTGTGTGAAACTCTATAGTAATTCCTCTTCGAATAGTGAATTTTCTTTCTCCCTCCAAGTAGACATAGGTGTTTACACCTAACTACATAAATATTGTTGTTTGTGATTGTGTTGTGTGTGTTTTATTCTTATTCTTGCTTTGCCCGTTCTCAACATGAATGACAACAACATTATCAACTATCAAGGCATTAGCTTAGATGCTATAAATACCCTCCTCCTAGGCATAGAGAAAAGGACTTGTATCTTTCAAAACTTAACTTTTTCACCTTAAGCTTTTTAATAATTTCCCTTATTAGTCTTTATGTAACCAATCACCAAGCATTAGTCATCATAAAAAAATAATAAGGTACAAACTCTATTGCAATATTTTCTTTCTTAACAAAAGTGCAACAATAAAGCTAACCTCAAAAGTGAACGTAGGCATCAAAGCCGAATCATTATAAGCTTCTTGTGCCTTGTTATGTGCTTTTGTTTTCTTTCATTGATTTATTTTACTTCTAGCCTACAAGAAGAAAATCAACCCTTGATTATAATCATAGTTAATTGATTCTAGTCTAAACAAACAAGAAATAAAACAACACTCAATTTACTTAATTGCAGTTTAAACGTAGATGCAATGTAAGAGCGCTACAACACATGTAGCATAATACATAAACAAATAAATAAGAGAATCCACCAAGTTTAGAGTGCCGCATAATATGCTTGATAATTCCTGATTAGCAATGACACCCTCCTATAAGCATACAAATGAACTGCAGGCAAAGAAGATGGCTTAAATTAATCTGCGATTATGATCTTAATATTACGTATCACCCTGGAAAGGCCAACGTTGTCGCTAATGCCCTCAGCAGAAAGGTATCTCTAAACAAGTTAATCATGGAAAGCCACTTGATGGAAGAATTCCATAAGCTAGGGATAAAGCCCATTTCCGGCAAGCAATTAAACGATCTACTCCAGATAAGTACCACCGTACCTACACTTCTGCAACAGATTTATATCATCGCTCAAGAACAAGACCCGGTGTATTCAAAGCTAAAGAAGGACATACAAAATGGACGTCGATCGCACTTACAACTTCAGCAAGGCATTTATATTTACCATAGGAAAAGAGTTTGGGTCCTTAATATCGCATCCATTCGAAACCAGATACTAAGTGAAGCTCACAATTTGGGATATTCAGTTCATCTCGAAAACAACAAAATGTATCAAGATTTAAATGGAGTATTCTAGTGGCCAGGACTCAAAAGAAGTGAGGCGGAGTTTATCGCTAAATGCCATGTATAATGCATAGTAAAAGCTGAGCATCAAAACCAGGTGGACTCTTGCACCCATTAGAAATCCTGGAATGGAAATGATTAGATATTTCTACGGACTTTGTCATGGGATTACCCAGGAGTCGTTCATGAGCAGATACAATTTGGGCAATAGTGGACCGATTGACTAAATCAGCCCATTTTATTCCTATCAAACAAACATACATCGTTGAAAGGTTAGGCAAACTCTATATCAGAGAAATAATCAGACTTCATGGGATTCCAAAAGTCATAGACTCGGATCGAGATAGCAGATTTACATCTCGATTTTGGCAAGCAGTACATCGCGATCTAAGAACCGTGCTAGCTCTAAGAACCTCCTTCCACCCACAGACAGACAGGCAAACTGAAAGGGTTAATCAAATACTCGAAGATCTACTGCGGTTGAGTATTCTAGATTTTGGTGGTAACTGGGAGAAGCACATACCTTTAATTGAATTCGCGTATAATAATAGCCACCCAGCAAATATTGGAATGGCCCCTTATAAAACTTTATATGGAAGAAAATGCAGTACTACACTAGCTTGGACACAAGTTGGAGATGTGCAAATTTATGGCTCGGAGTTGATTGAAGAAATGAATGAAAAGATAAGGCAAATCAAGAGCCGAATTACAGCAGCCCAGGATCGACAAAAGAAGTATCACGAAGCTAGACATCGAATGCTATAATTTCATGTTGGTGATCGTGCCTATCTAAAGGTTAGCCCGATGAAAAGTATTCATCGCTTTGGAATTACTGGTAAGCTGAGTCCCAGATATGTTGGACAATTCGAAGTAACTGCAAAAATTGGAAGCTTGCTTACAAACTTAAACTTCCTGGGAGATTTTCTGCCGTGCACAATGTTTTCCATGTTTCAGCACTTCGTAAATGCCTCCAGGAATTCTCTCAACAAGTTTCTGATTCGACAGTCAAAATTCAACCTGATTTGACTTATGTCAAAAAGCCTCTTCAAATTATTGAGAAAGACCGCTGCAAATTAAGAAGCAGAACGATCCCGATGATTAAAGTGCAGTGGCACAATCATACTGCAAAAGAAACCACGTGAGAAAAGGAAGATGTTATGCAAAGAAAATATCCAGAATTATTTCTTAATTAAGGTAACCAAAAACTTCCCTTAAGTCTTCTTTTTGTTCTTATGATGTCGAGGACGACATCATTTTTAAGTAGGAGAGTTTGTAACGATCCAAAATTATTATTTTACGAATTAGGTCAAATCCCGCCTTAGAAATCAGAATCCCGAGGAATTTCAAATTAAGACAAACAAAAATACTATATATTAGAATAATTATAAAGATCAAACAGCCCCAGTTTGAAAGAAATCCAAATAACGGAAGCTCCCGCTTTATTTTCTGAATTAATTAAAATCTATAAATCAAGAACATTGTAATACGTATCCAAATTCATCATTTTCAGTGTTATTATGTTAAGTATATTATTTAAAGGCTGCTTGAGAAGTTTCATCAAATTCAAAGCGGCGATTTGATCGTTGTTAATTGTTGAAGTGTTTAACCTCAAAAATTAATATAAAATAAAATATTACTCCAAATCAAAAAATTTCGGCGCGAGTGTTCGTTATGTTATAACACCTCGGTGCCAAGTTTCGTAGTATTTGGACGCCAAATGACGGAAAAATGCGATTAATTTAAGGTTAAATAATTTTCTTAAAATTTCCTTCCCCCCCAAATCGCAAACCATGCGATTACTTCCGCTTCTCGCGGAAGAAGCTTCCGCGCCAGGGAAGTACCGCGCATCCCATGCGCCATTAAGGCGCTTTTAGCGCACTTTTGGCGCAGGAGACCCCTTCCTGCACCTATTTAAGCGCTCCCTTCCCTCCTCCCCGCACAGCAGCTCTCCTCTCCCACTGCCTACAGCAACTCCCCCAATCTTCAGCCCTCAGCCCCAACAGCTCCCCCAGCCCCTCCTCCTCAGCCCCACATCAGCTCCTCCCTTAGCCCCTACCAGCAGCAGCAGCTCCCCGCCAGCCCCTCCTCCTCAGCCCCTACCAGCTGCCAACCTTCCAGCAACCAGCCAGCGACCCACTGACCACCCAACAGCCCCCTCTTGCCACTGCCAGCCAGCACTCTTGCTGCCGCCACTCCGGCCAGCCTTCTCTGCCCTCGAATCGTCCTCAGCCAGCCAGCATCCTTCAGCCTCCCTCCATTTTCCGGCAAAAAAAATCTAAATAGAGGTATGAGGTGAAGGAAATTTAGGAATGAATTTAGGAAAGTAAGATATTTCCATTATCTTCATTCTCTTATGCATATGTTAAGATATTATAGTTTTAATATCTCAAATGTGTCATTATGATGTTCATTAAGTAAATAATGAATAAATCGTAATAATGTTATAAAAATGACACTACTATTTCCATTTAAGTATTTTTTTTTACAAACATTTTTATTTGTCTTTATTCTTTCATACAGTAATATTATCATAATGATAATATTATATTATTACATCAAATGACTTAATAAAATACGAACTTCTATCATTATGAAAATGTGAAAGAAAAGACAATAGAAAAGAGGAATGTAAAAATCCTTTAAAATATATCACATCATTTTTCAAAAGAGCTAATCAAAATAAATATCGGGAACTTAAATGCAAATTGAGAAAACTGCCACTCATCTGAACTTAAGGAACAAAGGTACCCAATATATGATGAATATTACATTTTGCACTTTTACTACTTCGCTTATTTGCTTTGAGCCAAATTTCATTTGAAGCTTGGTTGACTGTTCGAAACCAACGTGGCAACATTCGTAACTAATCATTGGAAAAATGATATCAATAACAACATTCGTGGCTAATTACTGGAAAGAAGACATCAGTAATAGCATTCTTGGCCAGTTACTGAAAAAATGACATCAGTAACGACATTCGTGGCTAATTACTGGAAAGAAGACATCAGTAAAAACATTCGTGGGTTGTTACTGGAAAAATGACATTAGTAACAACATTTGTAGTAGGTTACTGGAAAAATGATATCAGTAACCGACATTTTTGTGCTAATATCTTTTGCAGGAAATTAATTCTTCCATTTACGGTTTTACCTCGTTATTTTTCCTGCATCTTTTTTGCAAATCGTATTTCTGCTATTCTAAAATGTAATACTTCATTGCTTATTGCAGGAGTATTCTCTAACTACTAAATATTTCAATTCCGATATTATTTTCTGTACAATACCAGGTCAGGTGCTCCTGGGGGAATACACGTAAGAACCCTAATGCTTAAAATATTCAAACTGCTGATAGATCCACGATGCTATTTTGCTTGTTTATCTTTTATCTTTTTTCTTATTTTCACTTTTGCACGAGGAGTGTTGAAAAGATCTTATAATATGAACATTGAAATAAATGAATAATATCTTTGGCTTTTATGTGTGTTCTTTTTTCTCTCAAGTTACTCAATATGATCATACGGTAAGTGAATACCCGATATCGGAACGATTTTCGCTGAACCGGCGTCGGGCCTTCACAGTGATGGGCTACTCAATCATCTCTGATGGAGTTAGAAAACCTCTTGGTGTCTCTGGAGAGTTTGACTAGACAGATGGCAGGGGTGTTTATCTCTAGTGAAGGCAATGAAGTTCTTTCTATCTGGGAAGAAGAAACATAGGGATAGGAAGAAGAAGATGATAGGCGGTAAAAGTTATTTTACCTCTTCTAGGGAGAGCGGTGCTCAATTCACTCCTAGGAATGGAGGAAAGAAAGTTGTCAAATGCTTCAGGTGCAACAAGGTTGGACATTACAAGGGTGATTATAGGGTCAACCTCACACCAGATCATGTAGCAATGAGGGAGGAAGATACAAAAGAAGACGAAGGTTGGGGGAGGTGTCTCCTTGCGAAGGTCTCTGCTATGGAAGCCTTGACCTCTGTGAGTTTCAAAGATGATTGGATCATCGATTCCGGAGGTGGACATCACCTTACTGGTGGCGGGTTCAAATTCTCATCTCTGCGGAAGTATGAAGGAAGTGATACGATTGTGAAAGAAAATAACATAGTTCATCCAGTGGAGCAGGAGGGGATTGTGACAATGGGCAGTGATCAGAGTGCACTCACACTAAAGAGTGTGTATCACGTACCAGGCATGAAGAAGAATCTAATTTCAATGACGAATGCGGTTGATGCATGGTACCACGTGCTCTTTGGGCCAAAAGAGGTGAAGTCCTACGGAACTTAAATTCGATGAAGACAGAGGTGACTCACAATGGAAGACGAGTTTGTGATATGTGTGTTCTTTCAGCGACATTATATGCGGACAAGATGAAGGGCAAAGATAGTGTTGTAATTTGGCACGAACGATTGGGGCACGTTAGCATGAAAAAGCTGAGAGTGATGGTCTTGTCAGGGACTTACCTAGCTTATCCTCTTTTGGTGACAAACATGTAAGTGAGGGATGTCAATTTGGGAAGTCTCATCATCTTCCATTTGACACATCTCTCAGTAAGAGGCCGCTGGAGTGCATCCATAGCGATGTGATGGGGTCAACTATTACCCTATCCTATTCAGGAAACAAATACATGTTGTTCGTGGATGAATTCTCACGCTATACATGGGTGCATTTCTTAAAGGAGAAGTCAAAAGTGTTCGGAGGGTTTTTGGAATTCAAAGAGAGAGTGGAAGGTATGCTAGGACAAAAAATCAAGAAGCTGAGAACCGACAACGGAGTGGAGTTTACATCCATTGTGTTCTTTTCTTTCAGCCGCAAGTATGGAATCAAGAGATAGTTATCTTGTGCCTACACGCCACATCAAAATGGGGTAGTCGAAAGAAAGATTTGGCACATTACTGTGACTTGCGGGTGTTGGTTGCATGCCAAGGAAATTCCCAAGGCCTTATGAGCGGAGGGAATGGCTTATGTGGCATATGTAATCAACCGAATGCCACTGAGCCCGAACAATCAAAAATCGCTGACAGACCTAAATTATGTTATCTACGCTTACACGCAAGTGTACATGATCCGAAGTAATATAGGAGGGTGAGATCCCGAGACTTCTTGTTCTCTGAGAACGGTGTGATTTTTTACTAGAGTTTATCCACTTTCAATAATGTTGAAGCAATGATTTGTTGGGTTTTTTATTCCTAGATTATCAATCCCAAGTTATTTTGGTTTGGAATTAATTTGAGAAAATTGGGAAGAGTTTAACATGCAGTTCATCATGGTTTTGTGCACGGTTACACTTTTTATAAATTTCACGTCAAGTAAGCTGAATAAATATTTATTTTATTATCAAGAGATTTAGCATTCTCTAATAGAATCATTAAATGTACTAAATCTTATTTAGTGCTCTTAGATGAACACACTAGGGTTTAATCTTGACACAGATATCCACATGATCTTTTAGTAGTAAAATTATCCCTTACGTTTAAGTGATGAAATTTACATTTTAAGTTCATGATCACGTGATCTTGATTCCATCCATGGATAACACACATATACTCTTAATTTTACTAAGGAAATGAGCTACAGAGCTAAATGAATTTATGTTACATCGCTTATAGCTTGACGTACTTGAATATCTTGCATAAATCAAGAGTGAGTTATGGAGCTCAACAGATGGGTCTCGGCTCACATGCATCAAGTTCATACATTAACTTGGATTTGGCAATGGCCATCGTGGACTATATCACATCATCCGCTACCTAACATGTCTCCTCCAAGTGGTATGAACTGAGCTATCTCAGAGAATTTCTTATATTTTCTCATGTCTCAAACTATCAAGTTAAAACTGAACTATGGAGCTCAGAGAATTTCTTATGTTTTCTCATGTCTCAAACTATCTAGTTCTTGTCCAAAATTATGCATGAGCTGTTTTCGCACAACAAATGTTATCACACTAATTCGCGACATTAACGCTCTAAAGTGCACAGCTTTTGACAATGCGATTGTTAAGCTCTGTGAGATTTTCATTAAATGGATAATTAAATGTATATATATATATATATATTCATACAGATTTATCATTCTTCAACTCATTTCATACAATAACACATTTAAATGCTTTAAGCTTTAAATGTCATTTCATTTAAAAGAAGACTTTTTTACATACACTATACCATGACTCACTAAATTTTCTTGCCCAACCCTCCCCAAAGGGGGGTTTAGGCTGCCATTACAATAGATACAATGAGATAGCTTTAAGAGATGCTGAGCATATACATTGCTCTTTCAAAGAAATAGAAATAAAATGGGGGAGAATACTATACTCAGGAATAGCCTTAGGTGTTCTCTTCGTTTCCTCTTCTCTCCAATCTTCTCCTTCTTCCTTGCTCTCTGTGCTTATCTTCTTCTGAAGCAGCAGCCCTTTCTTCCTCCTCTAGGGTTAGGGTTTGCCATTAAATGTCTTTCCCAAACTAAATTTTAGAACCTTGATTAAGCATTTCTTTCTACCTTTTATAATCTCCTCCTCAACCCCTTCTCTCTTCCAAGTAGCAATCTCTTAAAACTTGGAATATAATAATTTTTATTCCTTTATCCCATTGGAACTGAAAGTATTTAATGCTTGCAATTACCTTTGTAGTGGGAAAATGGAGAAAATAAAGACTTTTGGCCTTTCCAATGCCGACTTGGAACAATTTTCCAAGACAGCATTATGACGCGCTGTAGCATCAGGCTTTCGGCCCGTCTAACACTATGGCGTGTTTTTCCTCTTGAAGGTTGGCGTCGTGGAGCGCTGTAGCGCCTTTTCCTCTGGAGGGCTGGCGTTGTGGCGCACTATGGTGCCTTTCATTATAGGAGTCTGGCGTTGCAGCTGTTTTCTTTCTGGAATTTTAGCGGTTTTCTTTCTGGAAGTTGGGCGCTGTGGAGTGTTGAAGTGTTCATTTTCATACAATTTCTTCCTTAGTTGCAATTTGATCTCTTCATGACTGAAATGGTATTAAAACACACTAAAACTACAACTAATCCTAATAAAAACTTAAATTCTAAACAAGAAATTCACTATGTTTATTGAGTTCATCAGCCGCCGCACGAACGCATGTTTGGAGAAGTGCCGAGTATAAAGCATATGCGAGTGTTTGGAGCGACATGCTATATTCATGTCCCAGATACATGAAGAACAAATCTTGAAGCCAAAGTCATAAAGTGTGTTATCATCAGCTACGATGAGCGGAAGAAAGTCTAAAAATGTGTCGATCCTCAGAATCAGAGGTTCATTGTCTCTCGTAACGTGGTGTTTGGCGAGTTGATATCATATGATGGAGGATCTAGCATCGTGTTGGACGAGAGCAAAAGAGAAGCAAGCCTTGAAGAAGAAACTGCATGAGAACTAGTTGAGTTACTTGTGTCTCCAAGAGCCCCATACTCTTCGAGTTCGACGTCAGTGAAGCCGAAGTCAAGAAGGGAAGTAGCTCCTCAAGTCATGGCGACGGGTGAGCAATTGCGGAGACAGTAGGTGGAAAGGTGAAGAGCAGTTCAACTCTTAGAAGGTTGAAGCGAACCATCGTGTCACTGGCTCGCTCTAAAGAAGGTAATTTGGTAACAATGTGTTCATGTTACTTTGTCGACCCATTTGATGAGTGGGAGTTGTCGTGCTATGACGAAGCTGCGGTGCAAAACAGTGGGTTGAAGCCATGGATGAGAAGATGAGTGCCCCTAAAAAGAACGAAACATGGGATCTTGCGCCCAAGGTTGATGGCGTTTCCCAAGTTGCTTGCAAATGGATTTATAAAGTGAGGAAGAAGGCGGATGGCAATGTTGAACGCTTCAAAGCTCGACTTGCTGCCCGGGGTTTCTCGTAGAAGTATGGAGAGGACTATGTAGAGACGTTTAGTCTGATTGCGAAGATGACATCGATGCGTGTTGTGATTGCATTGGTAGCACGCCAAGGTTGGAGATTGTGGTAGTTGGATGTAAAAAACGCATTTATTTACTGGGAGATCGACAAAGATATTTTCATGATGCAACTGTATGGGATACATATCCGAGGAGCATCCGGATTACATTTGCAAATTGAAGAAGGCATTGTACGGCTTAAAACAAGCACTGCGGGTGGTATGGAAAAATAGAGTACTTGCAGTTTTGTGAATATTTCGCTTTAGATTCTGACTCGAGTATGTTTGTGAAGAAGCATGGTGACCTACATGTTCTTGTGCTTTTATATGTCGATGATATGATCGTAATAGGGAATGACGATGGGAAGGTGGCAATTCTTAGAGTGGAGCTATCAATCTGGTTCGAAATGAAGAATCTCAGTGAACTTCACCATTTCCTTGGCTTGGAGGTTCAAAGGGTGAAGAAGGGGCTACTTGTTTGTCAAAAGGGATATGCCGGGAAGATCGCTGAACGATTTGGCATGAAGGGAGGCAAGTCATGCTCCACACCCTTGGAGATGAACTTGAAATTGAGCCATGAGGAAGGTAGGATTCTAGTGGATCCTAAGCCATATTGTGCACTAATAGGGAGTTTGATCTATTTGACGATTACGAGGCTGGATATTTCATATGCAGTAGGCTTAGTAAGTCATTACACGCAGGAGCCACGAAAGCCACGGAAGCCACATATGGATGCGGTTAGAAGAATTCTTAAGTACGTCAGGTCAACCTTGGAGTTTGGGTTATTGTATGAGAAGAATATGAATTTTGTGTTGCGCGGGCTCACAAATGCGGATCTTGCTAAAGATAAAGATGATCGGAGGTTGACATCTAGATATGTATTCATGTGCGGATCAGCAACGGTCTCTGGTGCAGCAAGAAGCAGGACTGTGTGTCCATCTCCAGCACCGAAGCAAAATACAAGGCATCATCCTTGGCAGCTCAGGAGTGTATCTGTCTTCGTTAATTCGTGGAAGACATGTTTATGAAAATTGTAAGGGCTACTATGTTTCACTGGGACAATGAGAGTGCTTTAAAGTTGGTGACAAATCCAATTTTTCATGCTCGAACAAAACATATAGAGATTGAGCAACATTTCATTCGAGAGAATGTGCTTAACGGTGCCATTTTTGTGGATTATGTTCGAAGTCATGACAATGTGGCAGATATATTCACGAAGCCCTTGCCATAATAACCATTCGAACGTCTTCGTAGTTTGCTCGAAATGGTATCGAGAACTCATCTTGAGGGGGAGTACTAAAAGAGTCAAGATGACTTTATTTATTTATTTTAATTCTCCTAAGGCCGCCCACTCTTCGTAACTGCCTCCTCCCAGCCATTCATTAGAAACCACCACAACTCTTCTCCTTTTATACCCCAATCTTTCTCAGTCTATGTGCAAGCTGGTCTAATCTTCATCCCTCTAATTATTGTGAATTGCAGTGTGCAGTTGTTATTTCTATCAAGTTTTTGTTTTGGTTGTAAGCATACACTTGAAATCTTGTAATTTGTTCGATATTGCATTACAAATAGTATTGTTGGTGTTCGTTGAACGAATTTTGTGCAAATAAGGTGAAGTATCCTTAGGCGTAGAAAATATTTCAGCTTGGAGTGCTTCAGAGAGACCAAGGTCGGGGTATGCTTTTACTAGAAGTGCCTGATGGATCATGGCAACAGAACAACTAGGCAAACGTGCTTATATGTGTCAATAGGCACACCCAAGCACAGCCATAGGCTCCTAGGCACGGCCCAAGCGTTACGGTCAGCAAAAAGGGGTTTCAGAAGATGAAACACATGCTCAAGCTTGCCCCAAAACTTTTGGAACTCTTAGATACATTCAAGGGGATGTTTTGACCTCCTGAAAACAACAACTTGCATTTATGATTGTTTGTGGATGGTGCTTTACATCCAAGGCCTAAAAATTGTTATAACTAGCATGGGACATGAGAGCCATGAGTGTTGTATGAGGCGGGTGTGGGCGTTGTATGAGGTGAATGCTGTGAGGCGCTATCTTGTATTCTTCTATTTCATAGTGAATATTCTTTATGATGCGTCTTTGTGATTTTTCACCAACTTGAGGTTTTTCTCATAAATAACCCATGGTGTTTTTGTGGGATTGCATCATTCAAGTGTTTTTGATTTGTCATTCAATCTTGCTCGTCTTCGCTTCAAGGTAAAAGAGAATTCACCGCGACTTCTCCCATTCTTTCACAACATTTATGCTAACGAACATTATTATACATAGCATGAAAACAAACTTGTTAGTAAGCTCATCTAAAGACCAACAATAAACTCAAGTAAAAATATATAAGTATACTTGTTGAATTATGTTCATGACCATTATAATATATCATTTAACAAATTTCATATTATTAGGTAAATAAAATCCTACTATTTTGATGATACTATTGGGTTTTAATGATGTATTATTATCACTATGTTGTTAAGAATTTATTAAACCATTTTTATTTATTCATTAATGCAATAAATTTATTCTTAAAAATTATTAGCAATTTACATAGCATTAGCTAGAATCAATCAACACTCAACTTCGGCTTAAATTTAATAATAAAATAATTGATCTAAAACTCAAGTTATGTTCAAGCTTGGTTCAAACTCGATGAAAAAATAAATAAATAAACCAACTTGAACAATGTAATACTTGTTTTAGCTCAGTTCAATTGTAGCCCTACCCACAACGGTGCCACTTAAGATAAAACCTTTCTAAATTGAAAAATCAACTTAACCCAAAGAAATTGACTACTTGGAATCAATTAAACTCAATTTAGTTTAGATGTTTTTAGATCGATTGATTCCATTGAATTTAATATTAAGATTTCTAGTAATTCCATAAAATAATGTAGAATGAAATTATGTTACAAAAGAAATGAATCATGATTCATGCATTAAAAAATAGCATTCCTATAAAATTTTTAACCAATCCATTGTTGTCGAGTCCCAATATTTGGATGAGAAACGAGGAAAACTGTGTAAGGCAATTGATAGCCGACAAAGAGTCATTTAAGAGATTGTATAAAATCTAAAGCATCCCTTATGAGCGGCGTGCTTCTTTGCTTGAATGCAGTAAAAGTGTGCAAATGACACTATATCAATGCTTTGGTGCAGTGTTAAATGAGTGAGGGTTTTTGTGTTATGAATGAAAGTGAGTAAAAGATACAAGTCAAGACACCAAATTAAGAATAAATATTGGAATAATAGAACTCTTACTAGCAAGTTTTTTAAGTTAGTAGATATTTTGATTAACATGAAATAAGAAAATGTGTTAAGGAAAAAAATGGTAATCTAAGTTTTAGACTCTAGAATTTAGATAAGAATGATCATAGAAATTGTATAAGAATTTAAGGGATACTATAATGAAAGCTAAGATGATAAAAAATAAAATCATACATTTTACGAGTAAAGTTGATCAAATAATTTTATTTATCGCAAGTATTTGTGCCCCTTAAACAAATTTAAATAAGCATAAAAGATTTGTGCAATTTTGAGGAGCTAGTTCAAGAAGTACCTCGAAATAGAATGGTTAACAAATTTAATGCTATCTATGGTGTTATGATTTTTAAGAGATTAAAAAAGAAAGAAAAAATAATTTTGGAGTTTAATCTATATAATTCTTATTTAAATACTTATTTTAAGAAAAAGAATGAGAATGTAATCAAATATAAAAATAAATATCTAGAGCATGGACTAAATAATAAGTGATCCTTTATATTGCAAGAATGTAAAATTATTCTAAATAATTTCTTGATAACTTAATATTGATTATTAGTTTTAGATTTGAACATAATAAGTAATAAAATAATTAAATATGAAGTAAGCCCAAAGATTAGAGGGTGAAGTCTTAAGAATAATAATATAAATATTTTAAAAGCAAATTTTTAAAGCATTAGCACTGAGATTTTAAAAGTGAAATCAATTTTATGTGAAATTCAATTAAAAACTATATTCATAGGAAAGCTAAAATTATACTTAATAAATTAAATGAGATGACGCTTAAGAGTAAAAATACTTGATGGTGAAAAAAAGATATTCAAATTAAAATTTGAAGAAGAAAAGATTTGTTATAAAGATAATTTTAATGAAAGAACGATAAGTATTAGAAAAAATTTAAATTGAGTGATTAAGAATTCACAATAGTTCATGATGCTAAAGCTACAACTTTCGATAATTTATATGAAAAATTAGAGATAAATAAGAAAATGAGACATACATATAATCTAACAAAGAAAATTATGAACTTACTCAAGAAAAATATATTTAAGATTTAGATAAAAGATTCTTTTCAAAAATAAAAACATTTAATATGGTTATTTTACTAAACTTTTTATGAAATGATATATCAATTCAATTAATGAGTGGCTTTAGTATTTCTAAAAATAAATTCAATTGCACTTTTATCATGTGGATAATAAATTTGAGGTTTGAAAAACTTTAAAGAAGACGAAGAGTGAAATATTTCTAGGATTAAATGGCATCCCTTAATGTGTGAAAATATTTGGATAAGGAAGAAATTTCTAGGCTCACTTAAAAAGATGTCAAATGATTGCGATACTTAGACTATGCAAACTATGGGGGAAGTGGTTAATAAGTCATATGGTGATACTTTGTTTGAGAGTGATTGAATATAGTTAAGTCAAAATACTACAATTTCACAAAATCAATTAGGTTCTATACCAAGCAGAATTATCTTGGGGGCCATAGATATATTAAGAGGTTCAAGAGAAAAAATTTAGAAAAATAAATGAACTTCATTTAATTGTATCAACCTTGATAATTTACAAAGAGAGGTTTTGAAGTTTTGAAAAGAAAAAAATTTGCATATATTAATGTATTAGAGATATTTAAAATGAGACTGTAATATGTGTTAAAGCCGAATTTAAATGCGAATGAGTACTTTAGAATATAAAGAATTTTGTCTTAATTGCTCTAAAATAGAACATATGGAGTGTAATTTTAATCATAAGAGCAGCTTTAATCTCGAAGACATCTTTTGAGGATCATATGATTAGGAGGAGTGAGAGGTTCAAATGCCTTAGTTCAATTATACAAAATGCTAGTGAAATAGAGGATGAAGTGATTAATAGGATTCATGCTTGTGGATAAATTTGCAGTGCGCTTTTGGAGCACTGTTTAATCAACAAACTCCCCTTAAAATGAAAATTTTATAGAACACTTAGAAGACCAAAAATATTATATGAGAAAATGTTAGCCAACAATAAATATATTTATTGACAAAATAAATGTGATAGAGATGAGAATGCTAACGGGATGAGAAATGAGTTCATTCATAACAAGGTTGGAGTAGCTCCAATAGCAGATAAAATTAGAGAATGCCATCCTTGATGGGTGAGACATAATAAGCGTAGATTGTTCTATTTAAAACTTGGGGAGGGATTTTTGTTTGAACATGCACAATAAAATAAAAAATTCGTATAGCCAACCACACTCTATGGGACTAAGGCTTGATGTGGTCGTCATCATCGTTGTTCTAAATTTCAAACCAGTAAAGCATGTTTCAAGGCTCAGTCTCCATCGCATCCTTCCCACTTATGCCATCTCTTCCTTCCTTGGTACTGGCATTCCCTTCCAGAGCTCTTGCAAGAACTGAAACCTTCAACATTGGGAGATCCGTTTAACTAAAAACTTTGAAAGGTAACTGCTGGGATAATTCAGCAACAGACAGCTCTATTCTATTTACTGTTTCCCCCAATTTATGAGTTGAGATAGAAGGGGAAGAAAATCTTTTGAGCTAGATTTACTAAGTCAAACTCTTGGGTAGTTTTGAATTTATTTGATTTTGGTTTTATTTTCATACCCTGAAGAAAAGAATCTACTCACTAGTACCATAAAATAATACAAGATAGAAGAAGGATGGTGAGGCTGATAATATGGTACAATACTTTTCTGAGCAATGATATGAACAACACTGCTATCTTGTATTTCAGGTTTCCTGTGAAATCCTTGTAAGATTCAAATACCCGCCAATAATCCTCAATCTTTATTTCCATTCCATCGAGGTATGCTTATCTGTTGAAGTTTTTAAATGATCAATCTAGTTGATCGGTTCATAATTTTCAAACTCAAGAAAACTAATAATCAAACTCGTTTGCGCCATAATAAATAGCACAAAATCTTGCCCATACGCGAATGATTATAAGAGATTTAAAATGTGCTATTTAAATAGAATTAGAAATATTAATGTGCAACATTGGTGAATAATAAATACTGATGCTAGATTTAGTTGCGATGTTTGTAAATGCCAAAACAATGATGCACATTAAACCAAGCTACATGCTGAAACGTGGTACAAATAAAAAATCCTCAGTGAGAAAAACCATGCGGCATCAAAAGAAACACAAATATCTTTGAAAAAAAAAAGAATTTGAATCTGCTGACACCAAATGCAGCGGCATTTCATTCCATGTCTGTATCTGGTACCAAGCGAAACCAGATATATAATTCAAAACTTCGAAAGTTCAACAATGAAGAGCTATTGGACATTGCATATTAAAGATCTAACAGATCTTACGAAAATCAAACCTAAGAAATTGTACCCTAGATCTCCTTTGTTTGCTTCTGCGAGATCTATATTGGAGGTTAGGCATACATAGATTAAAATAGAAAAATGAGGAAAGTGATTACCATCCGATCTGGCAAAATGGAGGAGGAGGGCAAGGAAAGCGAAATGGCAGAATGCTGAAGCCATTTCCTGGAATAGCTTCCTTCTTTTTTTACTTCTTCTTTTCTTCTTCTAGTGTAGGCAACTGAGAATCAGTTTAAGCTCCAACACTGGATTATGACTTTTCTTAGTTTTTTATTTTTAATTTAATTCAGTAGAATTTCAGGGGAGATTCATGCATACTTCAAACATTTATAATTTAAATATTATAGAATTAGCAGCCACATTTTTATTATTTTATACAAAATTTTATTCCATATAATACATTCTAGCTATTCAAAATAGAGAAATAACAATGGTTGAATATTCATTTTCTAAATATCAATTTTAGATATTAAGTAAATTCACATACATAAAGTCATTTTTGCTAAAAGTCATACAAAAATATATAAATACAAATAATTAAAAAATTACAGCACAAATATTTACAAGCATACAAGCATGCAAATATAAAGATATACGTGAAAAACTAATAATTAAAAAAAATCAGTCACACAATCACAAAAAATTTCACTATATACAAAGAATTTATCAATCTTTTACAGGAGTAAAAAATTTACCGCATTGAGCTTTTTTTTCTTCTTCTCTCATATTTTTCATTGTTCTTACTCTAGAGTTTCAAGCCTCAAAACCTCCAAAGAGTTCTTACAAAAAATGGCGCATACAAAACACAAATAGTTCATGACGCGTCACACCTAAGTTGGGATTTCCCCTCATTGCTGTTTTTGGGGCGCCTGGGGCGCGCCCACACGCCAAACTCTCTGTCTATTAGACATCAGACTCTTGTTGTTGGCCAATATAGATTCGTTCCGGAATCCACCGAAACATCATTTGTCTTCCCTTAATGATTCAATTGGTATCCACACCTTAATAATCTCCCAGTTTGAGATCAATTGTGATAAATTTGTCTTCAATTTTCAGATTTTTTTCAATTTAGTTTCCTTCCTTGCAAAGGACATGGTGTGGCTCACCCTATATTTTTTTAATTTGGCTCCATAAGAACTCCAAAGTTAAGCTTGCTTAGGTGGGAGCACTCCCAGGATATATGACATGCTGGAAAATTATCTTCTGAGGATTAAATCGTAAGACCTTTCATGCCATAGAGAACAATACATTGGTGCTTAAGAGTTTGGATTGTTACAACCCTTATGGCCAATTTATTGGTCTCACATTAGCCTAATGAGGGTGGGTTCTCACATAAGTGGTAATTAGGGTTCAGTAAACATGGTTTGGGCTTGGGCTAGCTTGGGCTAACCCGAGTTCAACAAAAAACTAGATTTAGCTGAATTGGGGTCATAAAGGCTTGACATTGAGTTCTTACAACTCCAATGATCATATATGATTATATTGGTGTTGTTGGACCTTGGTTGACTAAGTCAACCTTATTAGAACTCGGGCCCAAGCTCTGGCTAAAAGCTTAATTGGATGGATTGGAGCCCGAGGATTTGGTCGTAGTGCCCACATGACACTAACAACTGTTTTAGACCATTAGTGTAGTTTGGATGTGGTATAGTTGACAAAGTTAATTTAGCTTTATATGGTCTAGATGAGGTTCCCCCCTTAGATTTTTTCGATGCCTCATTGGACCTTCCTAATCCCTTAGGTGGGTTTGGGTGGCCCCAAGTGGGCTAGTCTGACCTTAATCCAAAATTGAGTTAGGGCTAGCTTGAGCAAGCTCGATCAAGCCAACTTGAGTTTTAGGGCTACTAGAGGGAAACAACTTACCTCAATGGGTTCCTTGATTACTATGTAATACAGTAATGACCCAAGTTATTATCATGTTAATTAGAGACTAAATCTGACTAAGAAACTAGGATCTCGAAAACTTCATAATTATGGCAAACAAAAAATATCATTGGATAGAGCGATCTGGATAACTGATACTCATAAATTAATTTCTAAATTATTCAAATTCAAAAAATTAGGAAAATTAAATACAAGTCCAAATTCATCGATTTTGGTATCGTCGGATTAAAAATATTATAAAAATGCTACACAAAAGTTTTGTCAAATTTGGAGCTCTTGATTGATCATAATTAATTTTTTAAATTTTTATCTTTAGAAATTATATAAAAAAAATATTGCTCCAAATTGAAAAATTTTAGGGCGTGTATGTTCGTCTCATCAAGATATACCTCATAGTCAAATTTTATTATTTTTTAAAATAATGGAGGAGAGAGAAATAGGGAGAGAAAACCAATTTGTACACTCAAAGTATTTAAGAGAAAGAAAAGCCAAATTTATCACGTTAGAATAATGGATGAGAGAGAAATAAGAAAGAATTTTTTTTAAAAGTTTATAAGTGCATCCCCTTCTTGCCTCATCCCCCCACCTCATTATTTCTTCATATATACTTTCTAAATTCTACAACTTTTATTTCATTTATTTTTTTCTTTCTATATATATATATATATCCTAATTTTTATATTTTTTAGATTAATCATTTTCTTTCTTTCTATATATATATATATATATTAATTATCATTAATAATAATAATAATGATAATAATAAATTATTATTATTTTACTACATATTATAAATATATGTACATATATATTATAAAGTTATTATATAATAATTAAAAATAATAAAGATATTATCATTAATATCATTATTATTATAGTTATTAGTATATAAGAAAGAGAAATAATAAATTCAAAAAAAATAAGAGAATAAAGAAAGATTATTTCTCTTATATATTTATTATAATTATTGTTTTGTTTTATAATAATAATTTAATTTTTTATAAAAAATTATCATTATTAAAATTAACTATTAAGTTATTGAGTAATTAAGTACAAAATCGCACAAATACTTAACTTTTGACTTTCTGATTCACGCATTAAAGAGATATATCAGACATCTTTTATTACTCTTGTTTAATGTTATTTTGCTCAGTATTGCACAAAATTTATAAAAGTGCTTTTAAAAGTCACATAAAATAATATATGAAAAAGTTTGGATAACTGAGTATTATGGTTCACTGTTAATCTATTTTTAGTATTATCAAACAATAGCTAGGATGGGGCTGTCCAACATTGGGAGGCATAAAGATTCTATACTGATAAGCCTTTGATGAGGCATGTATAGAAGGAAGATGGGAGATGTAACACAAAATTGAATCCCACTATTCCTCAATTTTGTACTTGCTCAACAAAATCATATTTTACAATAGATATCAAATGTTAAAATTCTATATTTATTTTTTGACAATAATTATTTTTATGTTAAAATTTTAGTGCAATTAAAACATATTTGCAGGGTTAAATTTATATAGCTTTTTATTTTCTATCAAATTATTGATTATTTTGCTTACTATTTAATAATTATAAAGTTGACATCTATTAGTACTTAGTTTCACAACTAATCGATATTCAAATGCCTACACTTTTGAAAAGTGCTCAAATCAGAAGCTCATCATAGATGAAAGGTGCTAAGAACTAAGCAGTACTGATAATGCTACCTGCTAATTTATTATTTTTAAGTATATTTAAAGTTTGTAAATTTTTATTTTATTTAGATCTTTGTAATTAAAACTTTGTGATATTTTTAAATTTTAAATAAATAAGTTATGTTTGATGCCTACATATTATATCTTTTAAATCACTCAATATGATCCTGCGACTAGGGGACTACTCCAAACTGGCGTTGGATTAGCTCCCACTAACCCGACATTGGGTCCCTACAGTTGGTATCAGAGCATGATTGAATGAAAATTTAAGAGATATAATATATAAATGTCAAAACATAATTCATATAAAGAAGAGAGAAGGATAACATAAACATATGTAATTTGAACGTTCAACCTTTAGGCAAAAATATGACTTCAGACTAAAGGATTTATGAGCACCCCAACAAAAACCCCAAACAAGGCACATAAATCAATGGAGGTTCCAAAAAGTACCAATGATCACTTTATGAAAGCTATTCTGGAGCTCCTAGGTAACAAAAAGAAAGCAACATTATCAAATTCTATATAATCACCCCAAAATTATTATTTTGATGGAATTCTTCAATCTTTTCTCAATTAAATCCACTAATATTCTATGGGATTACTTGCCCTATGGAGGCAAGAAATTGGCTAAGAGATATAGAAAAGATACTAAAAAGTATTGTGAATACCCACTTAAGTAGTAATAAGTGAAATTCTTAAACATCGATGCGCCTTTTTAGATAACAGTAGAGTTCCTAATAAGAACTCCAAAGTTAAGCGTGCTCATGTGAGAGCACTCCTAGGATGGATGACCTGCTGGGAAGTTATCTTTTGAGGACAAAATCACGAGGCCTTTCAGGCCAAAACGGACAATGCATTGGTGCTTAAGAGTTTGAGCTGTTATAAATTGTATCAGAGCAAACCATAGGGTGTCAGATATAAGTTAAGTATCATACAGGACAGAGTACCATTTCATGTGAGCAGCCTCTTGAACCCATGATGGTTAAGGTGATACATGGTTATGGGTACCTCTTGCGCCTGTAGGGGTCACCTATAGTCCTATCTACCTAATGGATGGCTATTGGATCTGTGTGTGGATATTGACGAGGATATCAGTTACTTAAGTTGGGGAGATTGTGAAGACCCACTTAAGTAGTAATAAGTGAAACTCTTAAACATCGAGGTATCTTTTCAGATAACGGTGGAGTTCCTGATAAGAACTCCAAAGTTAAGCATGCTCATGTGGGAGCACTCCCAGCATGGGTGACTTGATAGGAAGTTATCTTCTGAGGGCAAAAACCTTGAGGCCTTTCAGACCAAAGCGGACAACACATTGGTGCTTAAGAATTATGCTGTTACAAGTATGGAGTGTCCAAACAAAAAGGTGAGTTGAATGACTCGCTACCTATTTAAAGGAGAAACTAACCGATGGTGGGATTCTGTTCAGCCCAAAACAAGCTAACATCCTCTCCCTGAGTTACGAATGACTCAAGAATGCTAATGGTAATTGCGAGAAGCGCTCGAGAGCACCAGAAGGCATTTGGGGTTTGGGCATTGCACTATACTGTACAGGCCTGAACCCCATCAAGCTTAATTGAACTTGATATTTCCTCCCAAGTTTAGCAATCAACTATGCATCAAAGGAAATAGCCAAACTAATTGTATTGGAGCTAATAAAATATAAATTAGCATAATATAAGAGGTACCTAGATTCGTAACTTCATTGATACGATTGGTCGCAGGCACAGACGCAGGTGCAGACGTAGACAGGCTCGAGCTCAATTTGTTAATGCTAGACACAAGCAATAACAGAGGGTTCATGATGCTAGAGCAATTAGGGAAGGATCACAGGCACCTGATTTCATAATTGAGGTCGCTGCTCATGCGTAGAAGGATGATGTAACAACCTTATGTTGTTTTTTAACCTAATCTTAGCTTAATTACAGCTCAATTATTATTTCATTAGGTTCATTTAGTCATTAGAACCAATCCCTGAATATTTAGAGTGATTCGGAGCTCAATCGAACATTTGGATTATTCTAATAATATTTAATTAATTTAAAATTTGAGATATTTAATTTGACCTCAAAATTGAAATTCGACATCGTCATTGCCCTCGCCTCCCCCAAATTAGCTAGGGGCGATGTTTTGGAAGTGTTTGGAAGTCGACGAATTTTCTCAAATATTTTAGTATATTTAAATACCCCAAAAAATAGAATCATTAAAAATCGTCAAAATTGAAATTTGACTTTGCCATTGAATCGTATTAATTAAATTTAATTAATTAAGTTAACAAATTTTGAAATTTATCTCTGTGCATGGGACCCACACTTCTCCTTCCTTTTCCAAGGACTAAAGCCTCCCCTCTTGCAAGCCAGCCTTCTCCTCCATGCCTTGGGTGGGATGGTATAACAACTCAAGTTGTTACCTAGATTAATTATAGCTAAACCAAGTCATGATTTTAATTTGCATCACCCTAATTAAGTCATTAGGATCTTACCAATAAAGATCTAGTCCCAATCAGGTGTCAAATAGATTAAATTCAGATTTTGGTAACTTCAGGAACCCTAGAAATTGACCTATCTAATTTAACATCAAATTAAAAATTTGACTTCATTATTACGCTCATCACTCTCAAATTAGCCAGGGGTGATATTTTGGAAGCATTTGGAAGTTGTTAGATTTTTGGTGAATATTTTAAATACCCTAAAAATTAGATAATTAAATTGACCTCTAATCAAAAATCCAACTTCATCGTTACATTCTTCACCTACGAATTAGCTAATGGTGAAATTTTGGGAAATTTTGGAAGCCCTTGAATTTTCTCAAATATTTTAATATATTTAAATAATTAAAAAATAAGAAAAATAAATTTTCCTTGAAATCAAAATCTGATCTCATCGTTGTGTTCCTCACCCCAAATTAGTTAGGGATATATTTTTGGGATTTTTTAGATTTCATTTGATCATTTAAATTTGAATGATTAAAAATATATTTAATAATTAAATAATAATTAAAAAAATAAAATAAAATTTCCATGAGCTGCTTCTGCGTGACGTGCGGTTATGGTTGGATGAGGTGGCTTTGCAACCGCTTTATGATCTCAAAAACATCATGTTTTTAACCAAATTTCTTATCAAGTCTGTTTTATATTATTTGGATCTATTATAGAGCATAATAACAACTTCATTTTCTTTATTTAAGCTCCAAACCAAATCATAAAGGTACCCTTTATATTTTCTTAAGTTTGAATTATGACTTGTAATTTATTAAGTAATTTGCAAAATAAAAAGATGTATTTGGTATCGATAGAAAGGTCTTGATGAGAGCTTTCCATTGATATATGACACATCTTGTGAGGAGCTATGTGTAAGGAGAAATTGGATACTAAAGTTTCAATTTTTTTATATTCAGGTGGCTACAAAAATTATTTTAAAAAATTTTACTTTTCTTCTTTTTTTAAATTTTTGCTTAATCAATCCATTTCAAATCTTTAAAACCTCATAACTTTGTAATTACAATTTTAAGGGCATATTAATCCAATATATCATTTTGATCAAAAAAATGCAATGATTAATATTATATAATTAGTTTTTCTATTTGGAGATTAATTTAATTAATTATCATTTAAACTAATTAACCCCTTTAATCCTAAAATTTTATAAAGTCATAACTTAGTTAATTTAGCTACAAATCATATGATCTAATATATCATTCTAATTCGGAGATGTGTAAAATACTAATCTGCAAGAAAATTTTAGTTTTTGTAATTATATTTCTTAATTATGCCTAATTACTCTAAAAATAAATTAGTGAAAATTAAGCTCCATAATTATCCAAAATTAGAATTTCAAGTTGCTAATAGCTCTTAGTGTAGTGTAAAACACAATTGTGAAGTTAATTTTTTAATTTAGTAATTAATTTCACTAACCACCCTAAATCCTAATTAGGTCATAACTTAAATAAATGAAGTTTAAATTGGGTCTACTCCCAATCATTACACTCAGTATGTTGTAGGGAAGCTATAGCCACTGTATTTGCTAAATTTGGGCACCATTTGAGAAAGTTAGGTTTTTGACCCATTTGTAAACCTTCTAATTTACATATTTAAACTCTAAACTTGTTTTAGCTGTAACATGGCCAATACATATTATAATTTAGTAATTTTAGATTATATAGAATTCTTAGGCAATAAACAATAATAAACTGATTAAAGTCTTAGACTTAATTAGGAAAAATTACTAAATTTCCTTTATGAGTCAATTTCCTTAAATTGAGCTCACAAAGCTTAATTCTTATCCAAATTGGGTGTACTTATTATCTATCTTTATGTTAGACAGTAAGTAATAATTTACCATTGATAAATTCTAATTTGGAGCCCTAAATCAAAAAGTAACTTTCAAGACCTTTAAGTAGGGGCAAAATGATCATTTTGCCATAAATTAGATTTAAGCATTCTTAAACATTAGAATTATAGTCTAATCATTAAAATCAGTAAATAATATGATTCATAATTAAACTAATTTGATTAAAGCTATTAATTAGATTTTTAGGAAAAATCCTAAGTCATTCATAAGCAGTTAATTAAGCTTCATAATGTGAAATTCATCTCCATTATGCCTCCTCTAAATTCCTTAATTTAGTAATTAAGTATAATAAGATCAATTAGCTTTAGTGCTTGAGTATTTATTTTATCTCCTTAAGATCTTCTTCCTTGGGAGTAGGAATAGAACTAGGTTAGTTTTTATTCATTAGGTAAATGGATTACTCAATAGATGAAATCTTGGTTTTATTAGTTTATAGATTTTCATAATTTAATTATGATTATTTGATCTTTTAAGCTTAGACTTAAGATTAAAAGATCCATCATATTAAGTCTGATTTTTCTTAATAGGATTGCCTTAATCCGTAGTCTGTGAGGTTTGGGTTTTAAGCCTTAGTCCTTAGGATCATCTTGGGATTAAGTGATTAAACCCTAATAATTGGTATTTAATTCTTAATCCTTCCATCTTGATTTGTCTTGATCAAGATGGGTTTGGGTTGCTTAAATTATTAAAATATATTGATTGATTACTTATTTAACTTATGTAGTTGATATTGACTAAATCATATTAGAACCTGATTACTTCTAATTATTTTTAACTTTATAAGGTAGCTAGTCTAAGTTATACTTGATAGTGGGAATTAAAGATCCTGAGCTTGTATAACTTAAAATAATTAGAACAGATAATTAGATAACAATATATATCACCTGTGTTTAGTAGAGTCTCTTACTTACTTTTAACTTTAATGCTTTGCTTACATTGTATTTGAGATTTACACTTTGGACATATATGGTGGACATAGAATATTTGATGAGTATTATATGTCAAATTTTGAATTACATAAACATCGTTTGCATTTACATCGGTGCCTTCAGTTTTCTAATTTTCATTTCAGTATAGTGCATCCTAAATAGTGTACCTCTTCAGTTCAGTTTGTTTGATATATAATTGACTGAGACCTAACTCTGCGGATGCCTAGGGGGATACACGCCAGATTCTATAAGTTCAACTGGGACATAACTCGGAGGATGCCTAGGGGGATACATGTTGAACTTTCAGTGCAGTGGCCCGATGTTGGCCCATTTCTAATATGACAGTACCAGTTTTAGACACACTTCTACTCTTCTGCTCAGTTTTTCTGCCTTAGCATAGCATGCTAAGTGATACCATGCATACATGTTGGTAATTCTTTTTCTTTTTTTCTTTCTTATTTGTTTTTGTTTGTTCTTATTGCAGTCCAATTTTACTTTGTTTACTTATATGCTAGGATGCTAGCTTTGCTTACTTGTTTATATATATGATGCTATATTTTTTTTAGATTACTTGTGTGTATCACATGTTCTTTTACTTCATGTTAATCAGCATAATTTCACATGATCATAAGCATATTTAAAATAAGTTCCCTTTTCAGTACTTTAATTATTTGCTTTATATTTATTTATATGCCTAACCATGTTGCAGCCTTGGCTGGAGGTATATATTTACTTCCATTTTCTTTAGTTATAAGCATGTTGCTTATATCTTTCCTTTTCCTTTCATATGCTTTCTGCACCTATATATGTTTGCTTAGTTACTAAGTTGAAATGTTGATATCTTAAAAGAACTTAAAATACAATCAGCTTAAAATATACTTAGACAATATGTCTAACAAGATTTTTCTCTTTTTTGGCTGGGGCCCTATCATTGTGAAACCAACAATGATAGATTATGAACTATTTGAGGTAGTTGAGCCTTCTGAAAATCTGATTTAGGAGAAGGAGTGTGCTGCTGGAGATCCATAGTTCATTAACTTTATTTCTTTTATTCTGCTTGTGAGGATGAGTATTTTATTTTAGTTCTGCTAAACTTTTAATGTTTGTAATAATTCATATTTAAATTATATTTTCTTTTACTATATTTATTTTGAGCTAGATGTATTTACTTACTGTATTATGATGAAATTGATGTTTAGATTTTTTGCTTCCGTACTCTGAATATTTCATGTTTTATCATTTAGTGAATAACTCTTGTAAATGGAAAACTACTTAATTATAATGGATTATGATGAATACGTAATCTGTCTATAAGTGAGGAATTTTCAATAGTTCAAATCATAATGACAATCCAACGGTTCAAATCCAGATTTAAGTAACAGACGTTGGATTTAAATCGAAATGGATCAATGGCTTTGATCAAAGCATTTTGCTGCTTAGCGTATGGAGGAGAACAACGGATCTTCTGCTATTTATAAATTAAATTGATGGAATAATTATAATTTATATGATTATTAATTAAGTTAAATGAATAATTAATTAATTAATTTAACAATTTATTTAATCAAATTTAAATAACCAAACGCACTTCGTAAAATTCCAAAAATTCACGCTAACCTAATTGAGGTATGAGGAACTCAAAAATGCAATCAGATTTTTGATTGGAGGTCAATTTAATCATCTTAATTTTCTGGGTATTTAAATATTATAAAATATTCAGAGAAAATTCGATAACTTCCAAATACTTCCAAAATACCACATCTAGCTAATTTGGGTGTGGTGAGTCTAACGGTGGACTCAGTTTTTGATTCTGATGTCTAAATAAATTAGACATTCTTAGAATTATCAGAAAACCAGGAAATGTTAGAAATTGCCAAACGATCTCCAAATCGCACGAAAATTAAGATGGAGACTCTTAATATTATTAAAAGACTAATGAAAGAGGATTATAGTCAATTAAGTTACTAATTGATGAGTAACAACACTAGAGTTATTATAATTTCATGGAGCACTAAAGGACTCTATATCAGTATTTACCTTTTTGCATTAATTTACCTTCAGCTCAGTCATTAGACTATTTTCTATTATTTTATTTATGTAAATTGTCTGTAATTGCTCTGGATGTTTTTTTTAATGAGATGAATATTTTACTTAGCTTCTGAAATGAATGTTTCTAGATGTATACTTTAGCTTATGCACTCCATGTTTACTGCTACTTATACTTAGTATTGTGATGTGATTATTATATGAAATGCTAGTATTTGTGTAACTTTGATTCCATTTATAATCCAATGTACACAAGTACCTCATCTAATACTTAAGATAAGGAACATACACTTATCTTAAGGATTAGTACTCAGCCATCTTTCCTTTGAGGTTGAGTCTCAGCAGTTCAACTTTTATTGTAGTGGGATTATTCACGGAGGTTCGATGTTTCCTTCCCGAGTAACACATCGCTCCGTCACTAACTATTTACTAAATTAACTCTTTTGCACATGGTGACAGAATGGGCATTACAGAGGAGAAGAAGAATACGAAGAATAAGAAGAGAAGATTATCACAACCTCTAACGGAAACTCTTAGAGGTTGTGGTATTTGTTAGAGGAGCAGGGGGAGGTTGTGGGGGGGGGGTGCATTGCAAACCGATAATGGCAAGGATGGCAGGGTAGTATACAAAGAAGAGCAGAGGGCAAATGAGTACAATTCACAGATGTATGCAGCTGCATAGGCGCGGCTCAGGTTCAGGTTGGGTCAGCGGGGAAGAGGCTAGCCGTTGGATCTAGCCTCTAATCTAGCGCCTTGTAATAACCCAAGGTTGTTACCTAGCTTAATTTTATCATAATCATATAATAATCATCATTCTATTATGTTCATCTAGTCATTAGAACTAAACCCTGAAAGTTTGGAGCAATTCAGAGCTAAATCCAATATTTTGGATTATTTTAATATTATTTTAATTAGAAAATTGAGATATTTATTTTGACCTCGAAATCAAAATCCAACTTTGCCATTGCAATTGTCACCCCCAAATTAGCTAGGGGTGATATTTTGGACGCGTTTGGAGGTCGTCGAATTTTCGTTAATATTTTAATATAATTAAATACCCCGAAAATTAACATAATTAAATAGTCATCGGAATCAAATTCTGACTTCCCCGTTGAATTCCTCACCCCCAAATTAGCTAGGGGTGAATTTTTGAGAATTTTCGGAGCACGTTTCAAAAATATGAATATTTAAATAATTATGGAAAATAAATAAGTAATTAAGCAATCTTTGGATCCCTAAAATACAATTTCCCCATTTATTTCAAAATCTTTTCAGCTGGCCATCCCCATGCAATTCGGCTGGCCATCCCTCCTTCCTCCTTAAGCCATGCCATCCATTAATGCTCCTTCATGATGGCCCCTACTCCCCCTCACCTAGACTCCCTAGTTATATGATGGCACCATCCTCCCCCCTTCTCCTTTATTAAGGAGGAGCTCAGCTCCTTCTCCTGCTTGCTGAAACTTTCTCACCTCCCTTTCTTTCATTAAGTCCCTAGTGTTGAAAGAAGGAGTGCCTCTCCAAGGTTTTGAAGAAGATAGAGCCTTCCTTCTCCACCTCTAGCAAGGTATAAAGTACCTGTTTGCTTCTCTCCTTTTGCCTTCTACATGTTGTTATTATGCTAGAATACAGCCTTGGAAGTCTAAATGCATGAATGAAAGTCATTAAGGCTCTTAAAAGCTTTAAAGGAATATGCTCTATTTTTTGCTTATTTTATATACCCTGTCATTCATCTATATTTTTAGTATAGCTAAGATGCTTTGTTTATGTCAATTTTAGTGTCGATGGAAAGGTATCAAAAATACCTTTCCATTGATATATGGAACCACTCATGGAACTTTCTGGATTGAGAGTAATTAAGCTTGAAAATAGGCCCTTAGAGTTTTGTCCAGACGAAAATCACCGTCTGGCGCTGCAGCGCCCGATGTTGCAGAGCTAGGCCGCTACAGCGCGCTATAGTGCACTGCAGCAGCATTTCGACAGAAACTTAGGGAAAATATTAATAAAACTAATTGAATAGTAAAATTGCAAAATGGATCGCTACAGCGCGCTGCAGCGGTCTGCAGCGGCATTTCATGAAAGACTTAGGAAAACGGCCATAAAATTAATTGAACAGTAATTTGAAAAATGGGACGTCATAGTGCGCTGTAGCACGCTACAGCGGACCATAGCGGAAATATTTTGGGGCTTAGGAAATGTCAAAAATAAATTAATTGAACAGTAATTTGCAAAATGGACCGCTACAGCGCGCTGTAGCGCACTGCAGCGGTAATTCCGCAGAAATCATAAAACCATATGATGAAAGTAATTGAATAGCAATTTTGCATATCGGACCGCTACAGCGCGCTACAGCGGACCGCAGTGCACTTCAGCGCGGGAAACGCTGCCGCGCGCTGCCGCGCGGAAAGCGCTCTAGAGCGCTGCAGCGCCCAAGTTTACAAAATTCCCAGAAATTTCAGAAACTACCCAGTCTTGGCTGAAATGGCCAAAACTCAACTGTTTTGGTATTTTAAGACCCCTAGGACCCTAGTGGGGCTAAGTTATACTAAATTTGAATATTGCATAAAATTCTATGTTGAAATCAAATTTGAAACTTGGTCATTCCTAATGTGCTCAATAATCTACTATGTACTTTGAATACATATTATGCCAAATGCTAAGTAATAGAACCCTTAAAAGCATGTATCAATTAGGTAAACCTTAACAACCTAAATGGCATGAAACTTAGATCTTTTAAAATTATGATTAAGTGATAATCCTTTTGTTTGTTTTAGGATTTGATTAGCATTAATCACCATTTTATATTATGTCATCTTTCCATTTATATGTCTTTATGATTTTTAGGATGTATGTTAGAGAACCTTAACAATTGTTGGACTCTTAAATGTGCTTAATGGATATTAAATTAAACTTGAACATAAGAATCTTGATAACTTGATTAAGTAGATGATACTTAATATAAACTTAAAGTTTGACATCAATAATACACTAATAATACATTAATTTGTCATTGATCTTTAATGATAGAAAGGTTAGGGGTTAAACCCTAGCTTGTCTTGATTAAGACCTAAACCTTAATCACTTAATTAATCAACTTGATTGTAAGATAATTCAATTGACATTTTTTCAATAATGCATATGATTTGATATTGATCTTAAATCATCAAATTAGAAGTGCTAAGGATAATATTGAATATGTGTGATTGAACAATCTGAATCTAAACTTTAGATCTTTGATTTTCTCTTATATAAGACAATTAACATAAGATGAAAATAAAATTATAATGATTCATGCAATGATCTAACCCTAATAAGATTTTTGATTTTATGTAACAATCCTATGTTGTTACTCTAGCTAAATCTGGATTAATTAAGCTAAACCAACCTTTGAATTTGATTCCATTGGATTTAATGGGTCATTTAAACCTAACCCTAGAAGTTTGAAATTAATCGGAGCTAGATTGAGAATTTTGGTATTTTTGGCTATTTTTAAGCCCTGAAAAATACTTAAATTAATTTGATCTCTAAATTAAAATCTGATTTCATTTTTGAATTCCTCATACCCTAATTAGTTAAGGGTGAATTTTTGAGAATTTTTGGAACTCATTTAGTCATAAATTGGATTTAAAATATTTAAAAATAATTATATATATTATTTAATTGATTTATTTTTATTAAATTATAATTTAATTAAAATTAAAAGGCGGGATTTGTTGTCGGGACCGCGACAGATCTGCTACGGGGTCCCGACAGCAGCGCATGCATTCAAGCCACCCGATGCTTGAGCACGCATCTCAGCGCGCGCATTCGAACGGCGGGATCTCCTCCACGGTATGATCTAATCATACGCGTTGGATCCGTCGCTCGCATCCAACGGCTATCGGTTAACCTGTTTAAGTAATCCATCAGGATCATCCAGAGCCAATAATCGAACCATCCGACGGCTCTGAGACCCCCAGCCACTATGGATCATCGTCCACCTCTCGACCCATCTGCGTCTGGTCCCCCCCGACATCCAGGATCCTCTCAGCCACGTTGCAGTACAGGAAAAGCTCTGGAATTCCTCTCCTGCCCTTGGCGCGTTCGTCTTGCTGACTGCCATCTTCCCAAATTGCCCAAGGCAGTTGGCCCGAGCCTCTCCCTTCTGTTCGAGCTTCCCTCCATTACCCGAGCTCTGGAAGACACCCCCAAAGCCCCCTTGGCCTATAAATACTTTGGGAGAATCACAGTGAGTCCCTTTGCTCACTGTGAACTCCCAATTGGCGGCTAGAGACCCTTGGAGCTCTCGTCTTCCTCGGCAATTTTGCCCGGCTTTTCGCTAAGTGCGATTCACTGATAGAGGGCCCGTTTGGTGTTCAAACCCCCTGTGAAGCTTCGTCTACTGTCCAGGAAGCTTCAGCGCATCTCAAATCCCCTCGGCCAAGCTTGCAGCCCGACTTGAGGTACAGCCTTCCCCCATTGAAATTTTTTTAGCTCATTTCCATTCTGTCTTCTAGATTGAGCCCTGGATGTCGTCTAGAGCTCCTTAGCCAACTAGGAAACACGTGGTGATTGTCGCTTGGGGCTAAGTGAGCTTGAGTCGATCGTATTGATCGACTGAGCTAGCATCCGAGCCAATGGCTGAGTCCGACTAAGGACCCAGCGATTGGCTGCGCCTCAGGTTAAGATAGGCTGGGGGTTTGATGCATATCGACTCCCTGAACGTGTAGGGATTGAACCCCGGTCAAAATGAGGCCTCTGTGAGGAGAATTATCCCCTCACAGTCGGCCTGAGACGCCTTATTGAAGGCGTCTCGGTCGAGTAGCACCCCATTGATCCAGAGGGATCCAGATGGGGGTTCTTGGACCAGTCGTTGCGTCTCGAATCCCTGAACGTGTAGGGATTAATTTGAGCCGCTGCCGTTACCGGAGTGCCGGGAATTTTGCTGTGGAAGTCTGGCTGACTCGGGACCTGTCGAGAGGAGGAAGATGAAGTCGTGGGTCCTGGGCCGGGCCGACCCGTGGCCCGCGCGGTTCTGATTTCGGGCCACGCCTATTTAATAATTATTGGATGACATTTTTAATGGTTATGCATTTAAATAATTAAACCCTATAGTTCCAATTGAAATAAAGATTCAGATTAAATTAATTGAATAACTTTAGTTATACAAATCCAAATGGTAGGATCCAATATACCATTTGAATCAGATAAATACAATGAATCTAAATATAAAATAAAATCACAGATCCAATGATTGGATTTAAAAATATTTGCCTAACTCTTTGCTGTCCTTATTTAAATCATATTAAATTAAATAAATATTCAAATGAGGAGATTAAGGGCTATGATTGCTCCTTGAACTCTAAAGAATAATTTCAAACCTTTAAAACCAATATTGGATATTAAATTCTCTTAATCACTCCTTAATCACTCTAATTAGGGATTAGTAAAATTAAACCTAATTAAGCCTCTGATCTTGATAAAGATTGTTCTTAATGCTACCCTAAGTATGCTAGAACTATTTGGAAAGGTTGGATTGTCCTAAGGATGCTTATTTTTACTAATCACCCTAATAGACTTAATTAAGTAATTAGTGATAATTAGTCTTAATTAAGTGGTCAAAACTTGAGATGAGGGTGTCTCTCACTTCATTAATCAATATGAAATATATTAAAATAGATTAGATCTAATTTGGATAGCTAAACCCTAAAATCCCAATTTTTAGCCTTAAGAGGGGTATTTTGGTCATTTTGACTAAAATGTGCTTAAGTGCTCCTTAGACCTTGGAAATTTAGTAAACCACCCTAATATAAATTAGAAATGTTCTCTGAACCCTTAGACTAATGATATTAATAATATTAATATTGAAATTATGAAATCTTCAATTTAGCCCAAATTAAGATCCTTAGATCTTAAGTAGCCCTAAAAGATCAATATGAGTTGGATGTTTAATCTAATACATAAAATTGTCAATTTTAACCTTAATAAGCTCCATATAGTTTAACTATGAACTTATATTCTAAAAGAAACACAAATGGAAACTCTTAAGTTAAAACTCTAGTTTAAAGTCTAAAGTGATCAAACTTCAGATCCTTAGATCTTAAATCTTAGACTTAGATCTTCAATTTGGAATTTAAACCACCTCCAATTGAAATTCTTTAAATGATTGATTGTTTAATCTTTTGAAACCTTCCATGTGGGTATAGGATAATTCAATCCATAAGATAATGAAATTATTTTAAAGATTGAATATAGATCTTAAATTCTTAAGTTCTTAATTAATTATTTTATCTTATAATCAGTAGAATAACCTTTCAATAAGTTCTTAGTTCCTGGATTCTTCAGCTTATAGGATTATATACCTTAAATTTGGGTTATAAATGTGAACCCTAGATCCTAGTTAGGATACTACCTTGAATTTGGGATTTGAACTCAAAATTGGGGTTTAAGTTTTAGATCCTTAAATCTTGATTTACTTAATCAAGATTTGAGTAAGAGAGTAAAATATTAATAAATTAGGTCATTGATTTACTTACTTAAACCATATAGTCATCACATGATTCTGGATTAAAACTTGTTAAGTTATAATATTAACTTTAAGGACGTAAATTTGAGATTCTACTCGATAGCTGGATAATGGAGATCCTAAACTTGTACCTTCTCAGAGTAGTTATATTTGGTAATTAGATAACATCAAATATCACATAAGTCTAGATTGAGTCTCTTGCTTACTTTGACTCAATTGCTTTGCATACCTTGGATATTGAGCCTTATTCCTTGAGCATAATAGGAGAACTTAGGATATGGATGGTACATCCTAAGTTAGTATTTGAATTGCATATCATTCAATTTTGCATTATTTACAGTTGGTAGAATATGTCATAGCTTAGTCTACCACTTCAGTAGTAGTATTGTATAGACTGGACTCAGACCTAGCATATTTGAAAAGCTAGGCTGGGGATTGATTGATTGATATTAGAGACCCTGGATGGCCTATTGGCTGGTATGGCAGTACTATATCTTAGGCTTATTGCTACTTTAGCTAGATTTTTTAGTATTGTTTTCTGTTTTGCTTTGCTATATGCTTCAGTGGCCTTATTTTCAGTACTTGCTCACTTTGCCACATGTCTCAGTGGCCTTACGTTTCATAAATTGCTTTGCTTTTGCCACATGTCTTAGTGGTTTTTCTTTTCTTTTCCTGTTCTTAACTAGCATGTTGTATGTATACTCATATGACTTACTTATATATATTTTAGCACGTTAGGATGCTAGAATTGCATATTTTCAGTACTTGTATTTCTTTTATATACTCAGTATGTATTAAAATGATCATAGAGCATGTTAGGTTCAGAATTGGATTGTAGTTGCTATTTCTTTTAGCTTTTAGCCTCACCTTATTTATTTTACAATGTATGTTCTCCATACTAGTTGTTGGCTATAAATAGATAGATTATAGTTACCCATTTCTTTCATAGCTTGTTGCACCCTTTACTGCTTGCATATTTAGTTAAATTAAAATGTGATATCTTTAAAATATTCAATTCATTAAAATAGCCTAAAATGTACTTAGACAATTGTCTAACTGTAACTTTTTTATTTTGTTGGCTGGGGCCCTGGCATTTGTGATACCGACAAATATCAAATTTAGACGTGTTCGTGGGCAGTGTCGCAGAAGAGGAGCGGGTTCAGGAGGAGGATCGTGCTGCTGCTGTTTAGATAGATATTGCATTTTTATTTCAGTGAGATTGAGAGACATTTTTCATTCTCTTTAAACTTCAGTTTGTAATAATTAATGCTGGATGTATTTCATTTCTGCATTGTGATGAGTTACTATATTGCATTCTCGTTTCCTACTATGTATGCTTGTGGATGTTACTCTATTATTCATTGCTTTCGCCACTTTGATATTTGTATATTGATGATGTTATAGTACTTGGTGATGAGTCCTTGACTTAAGGCAGGTTGGGTTTACCTAACTTTACTTAAGTTAGGGATTTATCACAGTTGGAGCACCGTACTTCCTTGTTGTCAGTACGGGGGCCCCACAGACAGGCGCTGACTATATTTCTTTTTAGCCTTCTGTGGCAGCCCTGCCCCGCCGTGGTCCTATTAACCCTTAAGTTAACATGATCACGGTGGAGGGGTCACCAAATGACAAGATCCCCACTTAAGATTGGATTAGACACACATTCTAATCTAATTTAAATAAGGACTTTGCCATTCAATCCAGAAATACTATCACTAAATGATCATACATGAACTTAGAGTGCGGAAGCATAAAACATAACATCCATCCAATACAGTATAAATACAACAATACAGAATAAGTAAAATGATGAAAGAGAAAAATAAACTTGTATTATTACAACATTTAATAAGCTTAAAAGAACTGAAAGAAAACTCTCATTCTCACTGAAAACAGAAAACTAGGCTACAGATCTTCATGAACGGGCTCCTTCTCTAAAGGCAAACTCTCCACTGGATCTACTAAACCAACAAACTCAGAACCTACCATTATCAGTTTCATAATGGTAGGGCCCCAGCCAACAAAAGAAAAACTGGTTAGACAATATGTCTAAGTACATTTTAGGGCAAACAATTTTATTTAAGTTAACTGAATATCACCATAAAAACAGAACTAAGCATAATAGGTGCAGAAAAGCGTATCAAAAGAAACAGTGTATAGTTATAAATTACAGTTTATAACTAATCAAATATGAAGTAATACATACCTCCTCCAAGCAACTGCAACACAAATAGGTAAGTAAAAGAAAAGTAAAACTGTAAGAAAATACTACCTAAATATGCATATGATCAAACAGAATATGCTAGGTGATAAACATAACAGTATGAAATTGAAAACAACTATCATCCTAAGTAAGCATATGAAAACAGTAAGTAAAACTAGTATCCTATATAAAAACACGTACAGGAAAGCTGTAAGTAAAACAGTGCTGAAATACAAAATATGCTAGTAAAACAGTAACTGTAAACTGAAACTACAGTAACTGTAAAAGTCATCTGAACTGAACACGAAAACAGCAAATCTTAACCTGATGAGCTAAGAAACTCTGAACTGAACATCTCTGAAACTCTTAGCCTGATGAGCTAAGATAGAACTGAATGTAGGTGTACATGAATTAGTATATCCATATTAGAATCCTGACTCTGTAGTCAGTAGGGCGAGAGTCTATCCATCCTATCACTCGGACTAGGCATGGCCAATAGACTGTCGGACATTAAACCCTCGAAAGGTTGTCGACCCCGAACGGGTTGATCGAAGAGGTATACTAATCAAGCAACACCTTACATATCACTTGTGAAATAAAAACACAATGCTATTTATGAATGTTCAAAATTGACATAAGATATTTATCAAATATCCTAAGTATATAATATATGTTCAAGGTATAAGGCTCAAAATCAAGGAATGCGAAGCATCAAAATCAAAGTACAAGAAACTCTATCTAAATACAAGTGATATCCATTGTTATCTACTTTATTCATTCTATCTACTCTAAGTTACATAAGTTTCAGAATTCATCATCTCTTACACATTCTGTAACTTAGAATCATGAATCCTACTTGTTGAAGATAATTAGGACTGGCTAAGTACTAATTATAACTTAATCAAAAGACGACTATTTGATTAAAAAAATGAATAAATCAACGACATAGTTTTGTAATTTAATTCATCCCAACCTCATCTTGATTAGCCAAATCAAGATGAGAAGATTAAGAATTAGACTCCAGATGATGGGGTCTAATCACTAAATCTAAAGGTATAATCCAAGGGTCTAAGTTTAGAACCTAAAACTTACAGATTAGGTTAAGGCAAATCCTAATGATAAATCAAATTCATTAGGATAGATCTCTATTCTTAGTTTTAATGTTTAAAGATCAAATAATCATTTAATAAACTAAGTAAAATCTAGAAACTAGTAAACTCAAGGTTTCATCTAATTAAGTAACCCAATTTACTCAATAGATGAATTCTAACTTAAAATCTATTCCTAATCTTAAGAAATAAGGCTCTTAATTAATAAGAGTATCTCTCAAGACACACATCCTAACTAATGTTATAAGAACTAAGGATGGGTCTAAGAATGATTAAAGAAGGAGAACTTCACTTAGGACTTAGAAATTTTCCTAAAGAAGCTAAGATTTAAGATTTTAATCAAAGTCTAATTTAAACTTGGTTTTGATTAATTTCAACTATAAATCATTCTATTTACTAATTTTAGTGATTAGAATCTGAAATTTAGGGTTTTAAAAGGCTAAACCCTAAATTTAGGCAAAATGACCATTTTGCCCCTCTTTAAGGGTTCAAAAGATCAAATTTTGATCTAGGACTTAAATTTTGAAATTTTCTTTTAGAAAGTGATTCTTACTATCTAATATAAGTTTAGACAACAACTAAATTAATTTTAGGTGATTATTAAGCCATATGAGATCAAATTAGTGAATTTGATTCATAAGGGCAATTTAGTAATTTTGACTAAGTGAAAGCTAAATTTTCTTTTAGATTATTGATCTTTACTACCTAAGCTTTCCATAGAATCTAAATTTGCTAAAATTTGATAAGTATTAGCCAAGTTATGGCCAATACAAGATTCTAGGGTTTGAGGTTAATTAAAGAATTTGTTAATTATAGGTCAAAAATCCTAACTTTGCCAACTAGTATCCAAATTAAGCAAAATTTGTGGCTATGAATTACATTTAGCTCACTGATCATAATGACATGTAATAGGCTCAATTTGGACCTAATTTGACTAAGTTAAGACCTAATTAGGGATTAGGGTAATTAGTGAGTGATTAGTAAAATTAATCACTCAAACTATAATCCAACCTTAAAGATTGATTTTAAATAGTTCTAGGAGTCATTTGAAACTTAAATCACTCAATTTGGGTTACTAGATTTGCTAATATTCACAAATTAATATTTAGAGTAATTAAGGGTGATTAGCAAATCTAACCGTTGGATCTAAAATATTTTTATAGATTTCTATAGATTAAGTTTTTCTGATCTAAATTGATATTTGGATCATCCAATTTGGAGCTCAATTTGACCAAGCTATGGTCAATTGAAGTTCTAGGGTTAGTTAACCTAATTAGGGTAATTAGGGTTATGACCTAAAAGTGATTAGGCTCAAACTAATCCAAATAGCCAAGTTAACCCTACTAAAATGATCCTTAGGGTTTTCTGATCACTTTAAGACCCATATTCAATATGTTTGGATCATTGGGTATAAAGTTATGAGCTAAATAAGGTTTGTGACATTTAATTTAAATTAAATTTAAATCCTAAAAAAAATCACTTTATTAAATATAAGTCTAAATGCAAAATTAATATCACCATAATATTCCTCTATTTTTGCTGATTAATTTAATATATTTATTTGCATATTTTGGATGCATATTTTAGGAGTTATTTAGGTTTAAAAATTTGATTTAATTGATTAATTAAATTCTGTTTAATTGATTTAATTATTCTGATTTGATTTATATATATATATAATTTCAGTTATTATTAATACTGTTAAATATACAACTTTTATAATTAAAAAAAATCAGGACACGTGGCGCATAGACACTGGCTGGACTGACTGCAGCGGGCCCCACCGGTGACTTGAATAAGACAACCTGACGCGGCTGTTTGACTGCGGGTCCCACCACAGCCGCAGGTTGCCTGGATGCATGCCACATGCCTTTCCCGAAAACTGGACCTCGAAGGCAGCGCGAACCGGGTTCGAGCTAGCCCGGCCCGCCCGGCAGCTTCGGCAGCTTCCTCTATCTCCCGAGGAGGGGCGAGTTAGGGCACGCGAATGGAGGTCCTTTCTGGTGTCCAAACCTCACAACCCACATGACTATGAAAAGAGAAGGTGCTTAGCTATCTAATGGTATAAGGTTCTGCAGCTGAGGTGATCGAGGTAGAGCGCAAATCTAAACCCTAAATGCTCTAGTCGCGGTTTATAACGGTATGTACTGTGGATATGCTGCAAAATTAAAGAGATCAAACCATCCATTGTTTGATCAGGCATTGATAACGATCAATTGAAGACTTGAAATAGAGTTTCGAATACTCAGATGGACAATCACATAGGAAATAGGATGGGTCGTGAAGTACCTTAGGGTTTGCAGAGAAAATTAGGGCTTCTGATTCCGGACTCGATCGACGCTTCCTCTTGATCTAGAAGATGATAAACCACAGATACAAGAAAATGGAGTCTTTAATGGTTTCAAAGGCGGTGACCTACTCGCTGGATCTTCAATTGCTCGATACCTCTGCCGCGTGCTGCCTTCGCTTCCACGCGTCTAGCTCATGTAGACGATGAACCACAGCCGTCTGATCGATTGATCAGACGGCACAGATGGATCGTTAGACCAGACGGCCGCCTTAAATTATGGAGCGACGGCGTTAGGAATAGCTGACGGCGCCGTTAAATGCTAATTTTAAATAATAATATTTTAATTAAATTATTCAGATTTAATTAATTAAATTTAACCTATTAAATGCATCCCAAAAATTTCCAATAAATCACCCTTGGCTAAATGAAGGGTGAGGAACGCAACGGCGCACTCAGATTTTTTGTTTCGACAAGTATTTAATTATTTGATTATTTAGGGTATTTAAATAATATTAAAATATTCGACGAAAAAATCAACGACTTCCAAATGCCTCCAAAATTTCACCCTTAGCTAATTTGGGTGTTCTGAATGCAATGGCGAAGTCAGATTTTCAATCTGAGGTCTAGATAAAAAGTCAAATTTCCAGGTTTTGGGATTTTCCAGAATTATTGTTTTTGACTTTGTTGACTTCTGGTTTGACCTAGGTTTCAGAGATGATTTTCAAATCACTTAATTAGTGACTTAGAACCTTAATTAAGACTTAGATTAGTCTTAATTGAGCAAAATAACAACTTGGGTTGTTACACCTTCTATGGGATGAGAGATTTTATTTAATTTTTTAAACTATGCATTTAAATATTGTAATACTATAGGTACTCTGACTGTGATTATTTTTCTACACTTTATTATTTATTTAGCTATGTTATGTTTCTTACTTGATGTATGGTGAATGGATGTAATATTTATTCTATTTTGCTTTCGCACTCTGTATGTATGTCATATTTAGTGACAGATCTTCTCAGTTATTTTGTGCATGTCCTTCCCTTATTAGTGGGTTGGGATCTTACCTAATCTAATGATAAGTGAGCAGTTTGCCAAAGTGACACTCCACTCCTTAGTCTGATGATTGTGGACTTAAGGAGCGGGGCACCACACCAAGTCCTAATTATGATTCTAGTGCCTTAATCAAGTTATTAGAAACTCACCTCTAAGACCTAATCCAAATCAGAAATCAAATTTCAGAAATCTTAGAAATTGACCTATTTAATTTGACCTCAAATTGAAAATCTGACTTCGCCATTGCGCTCATCACCCCCAAATTAGCTAAGGGTGATGTTTTAGAGGTATTTGGAAGTCATTGGATTTTCGGCAAATATTTTAAAATTATTTAAATACCTCAAAAAAATCAAATAATTAAATACTCGTCAAATAAAAAATTTAAGTGCGCCATTACATTCCTCACTCCTCAATTAGCTAAGGGTGATTTATTGGAAAATTTTGGAATAAACTTAAATATTTAAATTTAATTAACAAAATTTTTAAGAATTAATTAAATATTAATATTTCTTAAGTAAACTAATAGCACTGCGTATCGAAATAACGCCATTCATCCTTCCACGGTTAAAGCTGACGGTCGATCTCGACCGTCCGATCAAGATCGGACGATCCGTGTATCATCCCTGCCAGACGTCGGGCGCGCTCATCGTGGGTGGCAACCATTTGTGCACGCTAGGGCCTCGTCCGCCAGGTGGCTGCCTGCGCCATTGAAGAAGGCCATCTTAGGTAGTTTAAGAACTTCAAGTCAATCATATACCGAGAGTTTTTTTGCAAAAACCAGTCTGATAGTGATCAAAGGAAGCTTGGATCATCATCCTGCTCTTAATTTCAACAACTATCGAAAGTTAAGGTACCTATCTTCTTTCAATTACCTATTGGTCAATCATCATACTTAATTCGATATGGGTTCCTAAACTTTTTTGCATCTGATCAATTAATCAACGATTTGATTCATTGATTTTTTTTTAAGTTCCATGGTGGAGTCTCGTTTCGTTCATTCGCAAGAAGCCGCCTAGGGTTAGCCATTTCTAGTTATATATGCCACCTCAACTTATGATCCAACCATGGTTGGATAGATCTCGATAGAGAGAGGCGTGAGATGCGTCGCAACATCGTCGGTAGGGGTCCATATTTTCGAGCCCTAGTTGCGACTATCGGATGTGCGAGGAAGAATCCTCTTCAGGCCGAGTTTGGATCGGCCCGATCTGTACGTATTGGGTCGGCCTCATGCCTCGATGATCGTGGGACCGACTGATCATTTCAGAAGCTGTCAGCGCCATCTGACTTTGGATGTGGGTCCACCTAAAATTATTAAGCATATAACATAATAATAATAATAAGCAATACAAATCAAGTAGTAATAATAACATATATTAATTAATTTGATTCAAATTAAATCTCAAAACTTTAAACACCCATAATTTATAAATTTCTCATACAAAAATAGCAAATTCATATACTATTGTGATCAGCAAAAAATAAAGGATCATTTTGGCACTATCCAATTTTTAGTATGATCATTGTTTCATATAATGACACTTAGGAACCCTAATTAAATCATAAATATCCTAAAACTTCATTTAACCACTTACCCAAAAATACCCAATATGTGTCTTAAAATAATCAACAAACTCCTAGGAATGTTCTAGTAGTATTAGTTTTTGTTATTTGATTAATATTTTAGCTAATCACTTTTGAACCCAAATCTTGTAAAGCTCATAACTTTTTAACCATTAGTCCAAACATAGGCAATATATGTAGCACCCCATCCCGTCATTGTGCGCAAAGGACAAGTGTAATGCATATTTTGGTGGCGGAGCGATGCGCTACTCAGGAATGGTGGGCCATACAAGCAAAACCTATCATTCCGAATAGGCTAGAGAGACTGAGTCATACTGAGGGCTGCTGATTCGAACCCTAAGAGTAGGATCGAGAGTCAATATCTAAGATAAGGCTGAAATACTTAACTTAGATATTAGACTAGTATGTACACAAGGTTCAAAGAAGTGGGAAAGAACCCATGTACGTTAAAAAATAATACATCAGCATTTCCAATATACTGATCACGTCACAATACTAAGTATAGCAGTATAACAGAGTATAGAAGCTAAAAGCAAAATATCCAGAATACAATCATCTCAAGTAATAGTAAATATCCATCTCAGAAAAAGAAAAGTAAAAGAACATCCAGAGTTTATTACAAACCATTTAAATGCAGAAATATAAAGAGTCTATCTAAAATGCCGAAAGATCTAGTAAGTAAGAGTAGATGCTCGGTCCACTACAGCTCCAAATGCTTCTCTTGAGTCTCTGGTACGTCCTCCTGGCCTGTCTCCAAAAACTGCTCAAGATCTAGCAAATTGCCGGATCCCAAAAGTACCCCGTGTTAGACAAGAAGTCTAACACATCGAAACTAGCTATGCAAAGCTAAACTAAACATAACAAGTATACAAGTAAAGTAAAGCCATAACAGAGCTGAAGAAAAACATGTAAGCGAGGAAAACTATAAGTACTGAGTAAACAAGATAGTAAAAGGGCTATGAAATGTGAAGCTATCACCAAATAGAATTGAAAGTAAAACAAACATTATGTTGCAAAGGATGCTATAAGCTGCACAATATGCCACTGAGACAATGCTCACAAATATGCTATACCACGGTATATTACAGAACTATCACTGAAGGTTTATGAGTAGTACGGTCCAATGTAAGTACAACAGTTAGGAAGTCAGTACGGTGACGCAGATGCACCCTAAAATTCCCCAGTCTCTGTATATAACATTCCGTATCTCAAACTGTATCACTGATAACCATGTGTCACAATAGAAGGAATGATTTCAACTCATGTTTATGCTTATGCTTATGCCATTATATTGAATGAATGAAAAAATCTCGAAATCCATGAAGAATTTAGTAAAAAATAATAATGAATCCTAAGTCTCCACTGTGCAAAATCCTGCTAAGAGGATTCTGACTACAAATCTCTAAGCGAGGGTTGGTTAAAGTTGCTTATTTACTTAAAGATCACTATATATGGTGATTGTATACACATATTAAATATGTTGCAAGAATAGAGTTCTTATCACTTAGTTTGATTAAGCCACCCTAACAAAGCGATCTTCAATATGAGGCACCATCCGATGATGATTTTGTATATCAAGCTAAGTATTAAGTCACTAAACTCATAATCATACTTAGTGTCTTAAGAAAGGTGGATCCTATTACTTAGTTTATTTGAGCCATGCCTATTGAAGCGATCTTCACTAGGAGGCATTCCCCGATGGTAACTTATCTTTCAATTAAACTAAGGAATTGATACCCATTTAATACACTCTTAGAATCGATTGATTTACTCTAAGCGAGGTTATATCCGCCTAAACTCGCAGGATAGCAACAAAGATAAATCTCACTTAGAGTGACTCAACCAATCTCGGATATTACTGGGGACCAGTAACATGGGTATACTATACTACACCACCCAATGATCAGGGGTCAATCAAGTCTAATTAATAGAATAAGGATTTATCAAAACTATAAGTCCTGAACTAAATGGCAAGTCCTATACAAGGGTTCACCAATCAAGTGTGATCAAGGATCACTTAATATGGATTCTACCACACGGAGAAGTATCTTTTCTAGTGCCTTAATGGATTACTACCACAATGAGAGTAGATCAATTTCTAAGGTGGTGGGATCTTCTATACTTCTACCTCAAGGAATTATACAAGGCTTCCTACCTCATGATATATGAATTTAGGTCTTTTAAATAATTCAAGATGATCTTATGAAAAGATACCCAAGATCTCCTTTCTAGATGTTAATATTAAGCTCTTAGATTCTGTTTTATAATTAGATTTAGGATAATTAGATCATATGATTAAGTTATCTGATCACACTTGAACTAAGATTATGGGATCTAAATCAACATATTGTTAAGGATTTGATCACTTATTCAATCAATATAGCATTAATGGTCTTTTTATGCAAGTTTATTACTTAAGAGAAAATCAGGGATCTTAAGGTTTGATTCAGATGGTGAAATCACCAAGGATTGTTATTAACCTTAATTTGTCTAATTCAAATGTTTAGAATAAATCAAATGCATTATTAGAAAATGATTAATCCATAGTTTTGAAATCAAATCAATTAAGTTAGGGTTCTTAAGGATTTAGATTCTTCTTAAGTATATTAGGGTTTGATCCCTTCTCATGCCTTAAGAAAAATCAAGTTATGTATTTAAAGATCAATGTCAAATCAATGGATTAATAATGTATTATTGGTGGCAATCTCAAACTTAGATCAAGTCTTAAAAGCTTGATCCAAATCTTAAGATTTCTTAAGTTAATTAAGATTTTTTAGATTCTAAATCTTTGGATTTATTCAAGTATACTTAATAAGCTTGTCTAAGTGAATTCACTATACTTAGTTTACTGTTATAAGTCAAATTAACAATCAAAGTTTATAAAATAGAGGGTATTTAGTACTAATCAAACCCTAATTCCAATCCAAAGGGATTAGCACATAAGTATAAATCCAACTAGTCAAATTGCATGATATTTGGCATGCAAGTTCTAATTAATCATACAAGTAATCAGAGCCTAAGTTTGCTAAGATCCAATAGGTATAAACTCTAAAATTCACTAATCATGCTTTAACATCATTAGGGCCTAATTAAGATTACAGAGCTCAGAAAAATAATCAACTTAGCACATGCATTCTAGTCATCACAAGTGAACTAATGGCACCCTAAATATATAATTTGGATAATTAAAATTGCTAATTTACCCTAACCAATATCCATTGTAATTAGGCAATAATTAAAAATCTAACCATCAAATACATGATTTTATTTGATATTTAAATTCCTGAGATTTTTCTGATCATTTTCATATATGATATCATAGGGTTTGGACTAGTGGATTAAAAGTTATTCAAATAATACATTCTGTATTTTTATTTAATCAAAATCCTATAATTTGAGGAAAATAATTCCGATAATTCTAATTAAATTAAACGGCTCAGCCTGTTAACCAAACCGCGCGGGTCGACTAGGGCCCGGGGAAACTCGGCACTGTCGCGCAGCGCGGGTCGTGGGTCGACCCGGCCCGCACAGAGCCTTCGTCCCCGCTCCGTCGTCCTGAGCCAGGGACCGATTAGGAAAAACCCTAATCACCAAATTTCGGCGCATCCAGCCCACGGCTCGACCAGCACTTTATCGCTTCTCGATCACCGAGGTTAGACGCGTCGATTGGGACTCGAAGCCCCTTGTGAGACGGTCTGGATCGGCCAGACCTTGCTCACCCGAGGGCTCCTCCATTGAAGCTAATGTGGGGGGATAATTCTCCCCACAGAGGCCACGCCAGACCCCGGTCTCAATCCCTACACCCTCAGAGAGGTGAGGCGGATCAAAGCTATCTGGTCTGAGGGTCTGGGATGGTCTGGATCGCCGAGTCCTTACTCGACCGAGGCGATCCTTAAGCGGTTTAATCTGATCGATCAGAGCTAGCCTAGATCTTAATCTCGATACCCTTGGGTTTGAGACAATAATACAGACTCAAACGTATCAAAAGGAGCAAGGTTCGAGCCTCATTGGCTCGAATCCAGTAAGGGGGATACCTGGATTTCATCGGGAGGGCTTGCAGACAATGCAGCGGGGATTACAGGCTAGCCGAGCTTCCTTGAGCTTCATCGAGAGTTCCTGAACTCCAGGAGACTCTCCTATCAGTGGTACGCGAGCTCGGGAACGCATGGAAGAAGCTTCAGCACTTCGAAATTTCAGCAATGGCAGCGACTATACAGAGGGCTCAATTGATCAGCAAAGGGTCCAGGGAAGGTTTGCTGAGGCTATTTATAGCCTTACAGAGGTGTGGGGAAGCTTCTGGAGGGCTGGCTCGGGCTGGAGAGGACCGAGAGGGTGGGCCATGGCCGAGCTCTCGAGATTCCAATTTGAGCTCGGCCGGGCCACGAGGCCCAATTGGGGTACCTAGCCATTCCAGGGAAGTTGCTAATGGCCTTGCTGAGCTGGAGAGGGGAGTGGCAGACCGGATGGGCAGCTGGCAGTATGGGAATCTTCTCGGTCGGATACGCGGATGGGTGGGGTCAAAGATCCACAGTGCCAGGTGCCTTGGATGCCGTCTGATCTATCGATCAGATGGCGCTACGGCTGGGATTGCCCGGATCCTAACGGTCGGTCGCGGGGATGATCCTGGCCGTATGATCCACAGGGTGGATCCAACGACGGATCCGCGGTTTTGCAAAAATTGATCCTAGCCATAGGATCAATAAGGCGCAACGACCAGATGTGTGGGATCCCGCTGTCGCGTGACCCGGGCGCCGCAGCGGATCGCCCGCGGTCCGCCCAGCAGATCCCAGACGTTTATTTAGTTTTAGGGGTTTAAATGCAATTTTGAATTAATAGGAACCCCTATGTGCAATTGAACCATTTTAATTTAAATTGAATTATGTCCCAAATAAATTCCAAATTGTACCAAACTTTTACCCTTAGCTAATTTGGGGGTGAGCAATACAAAAATACAATTAGAATTTAATTCTGAGATCAAAATATTTTGGGTATAGATTAAGGCATCTAGACTGATCCAATTATCTTTTTAGGCCTAGAAAAGTCGAATGGACTTCAAATTTTCTAGATAGGCTTAGTTTGAGGTTCTATAAGCAATAGTGATAGAAATAAATGGGTTAGGTTATCTATGTATTTATAAAGTAACAACCTAAGGTTGTTATAATATGAGTCTTAAAGTGATCAGAAAAACCTCTAGAACAACCTTGTAGTATTCAATTCTCTATTTGGATTAGTATGTGCTTAATCACTCTTAGGACACAACCCTAATTACCCTAATTAACCCTAGAACTTCAATTGACCATAACTTGGTCAATTGAGCTCCAAATTAGGTCTTCCAATATATTCTTTTGATCAAAAAGACCTAATTAACAGTAAATTACAAAAATATTTAAGATCTAATGGTTATATCTCTTAATTAGCCTTAATCACCTCTAAACTTAATTAGTGAATATTAGCATAATTAATAATCCAAATTGAGTAATTTTTATTTTTGATTACTCCTAAAGTAGAATAGGACTTAGTGGTGTGGTTAGTTTAGTGATTCTGTGATTGATTTCACTAATAACTCATTAATCACCATAAATCTTAATTAAGCTATAACTTAACCAAATGAACTCTAAATTGGGTCTACTCCCAGTTAAAGTACTCAATGGGTTATACTGAAGCTATAGCCACTGAGTTTACTAAATTTGAACTTAAATTGGAGAAGTTGGGTTTTTGACCCCCTTTAATAAAACCCTAATTCACATAATTAACCCTAATCTAGTATTGGATATAACTTAGCCAATATTCATCAGAATTCAGTAATTTTTAGTTCTATAAATACGTTAGACAATAATATTTAATAAACTGATAGAAAATTTAGGTTTCATTTGGTCAAATTAATAAAATTACTCTTATAAGTCAAATTCTTTAATTTGACCTTATAAGGCCTAATACCTATCCAAAATAAATGTACTTAATGTCTAAACTCATATTAGATAGTCAGATTAGAGCTTTAATTTATAAAGTTGAAGTTTAGACCCTTAAGTAGGGGCAAAATGGTCATTTTGCCCAAATTTAGGTTTAAGTATCCTTAGACCTTAGATTCATAATTAAACCTCTAAAATTAGTATTATGACTTATTTGAAATTATTTTAGAATAATTAAACTCATTAAATGGACATTTTAGGAAATACCTTAAAAATCCTTCAAATTTCCCTAAGTCTTAGTTTAAGCCTCATAAGGTGAAATTAGTTTACCTTATGTCTTTCATAAGTTCATTATATCATAATAGCAGTTAAGTAATATTAAGATTAAAACTCGATTATTTTTTTTATTCCATCCTTTAACCTTTAGGATCTTATTTTCTTAGGATATAGCTTAGAAATTTATGTTAGAATTCATCTATTAAGTAAATAGGTACTTAATATATGAAATCTTAGTTTTATAGTTTTCTAGAATTTTATCCTTTATTTATGATTATTATGTATTAAAACTTCAGATTTAAGATTAGATATCCATCTTATTAAAGCTTAATTTTACTTAATAAGATAGCCTTAATTATAGCTCATGATAATTTGGATTTAACTTTATACCATTAAGATTAGAATTTATTAAATTAAGAAGTTAAAATCAAATACTTAGATTTTAACATCTTAATCCTCCAATCTTGATTCATATTAATCAATATTGGCTTGGGATTCATAAAATCATCAATTATGACGTTTCATTTATTTATTTAACTTAAATAAGTGTCATGTGATTAACATATGTTAGAATTTGATTAGTTCTAATTTCTTTTAACTTATAGGATTGATATTCTGGATTTATACTCGATAGTTGGATGTTGGAGATCCTAAATTTTTATAAATTCAAACAGATAGAATGACTTAGTTAGGAAATAAAGTGATATCACAAAGTTTGTTTAGTACTATTTTATTCATTGAGATTTAAATGCTTGTCTTCCTTGTTTTGGACATTATACTTTGACACATTACATGGAACATAGTATATACTCTATGTTAATTTGACTCATTCATAAAGCATTTTCTTAATTGAAAGAAAGAATTTAAAGTAATGAATTTTATGTAACTTATAGTGGATTATATTTTACTTAGTCTGCTTGGACAGTGTGACTTTACTTTTGCTCTAGGATATTTCTTATAGATGCTCAGATGATACTTTACTTTTGCTCTAAGATGTTTCTCCTAAATGCTCAGTAGATACTTTGTGACATTACTTTAATTTAGGATGTTTCTCCTAAATATTCAGATAGGATTAAGTGGTACTTTATTTAAATGGAAATAAGTGATATTGGATCTGGGATATTTCTCCTAAATATTTTTAGATGGATTCTTTTAACATGCTTTTACTTTTTAGTAGAACTAAGTAAGAATATGTCCATATAAGTGAGACTGTTTTACTTTACATTTTCAGCATACTTCTTATTTACAGTATTTTCAGTATATTTCTTTTTTATACAGTACTTTGGTTATATGCAGCAATTTTTTTAGCACTTATAGTAATTCATGTAAATTATATTATTTCAGCAGTTTACTTATATATAATTGCATATTAGGATGTTAGAACTTTACTTTCAGCTCAGTACTTTCATTTTATATTGAAAATCAATATGTATTAAATTGATCATATTAATTAGGAATTTCTTATACTTAGAAGATTTCAATATTTATTACTTAATCATTTTCTACAGCTTGAGTTGAGGTATATGCTTACCTCACATTTTGTATGAGTTATAATTAAGTTAATTATAACTCTTGCCACTTTTTTTTATTGCTTTACTGCTCCTACTTTGCTTAGATGATTGTGACATCATTAAATTTATAAAAATACTTAACCTAAAATGTACTTAGACTTATTGTCTAACAATATATTCTTTTCTTTTGGATGGGGCTCTGTCATTGTGACACAAACAATGGCAGACTTCGAATTATTTGAGGAAGGATCTTCTGAGGATCTGATTCAGGAGGAGGAGTGTACAGGAGAAGACTCTTAGTTCTTTTTTTTGCTTTGTGAGGATTAAGTGACTCTACCTTACTTTACTGCTTTAACTTTTAAATATTTTGTAATAATATAAGTTTAAACTGCTTCTCTTGTCATGCTTATGTATTCTGAGTTGTATAGCTCTTATCTGGATTGTATGGATGTTATTACTTATCTTTCTTCCGCACTCCGATATATTATAGTATGCTCATCCAGTGATTGGCTCTTTTGCTCTCCTCTTTTCTAGGGCATATCTTCCCTTAATATTTGATTAGAAAGGTTTATCCTTAATCTAAATGCTAAGTGGAGGTTTGCCCGTTGACAACCACCTCTTAATCTCAGATGATTAGAGGGTGGTCGCCACACTGACATCCTATGACCTACTATGATATCAATTATAACAGCCCAAACTCTTAAGCACCAACGTATTATTCGCTTTAACTTGAAATGTCTCACAATTTTGTCTCTAAGAGATAAGTTTCCAACATGTCACCCATCCTATGAGTGCTCCCACCTGAGCACTCTTAACTTTGGAGTTATTATCAAGAACTCCACTGTTATCTGAAAATGTGCATTAATATTTAAGAGTTTCATTTATTACTACTTAACATATTTTTACATATCTACATCACACTTTTAAATGATGTTGCAAGATTTGTCATCTCCCAAGTAAGTATTTACTAAATCACATTTGATATAGTTCTTGAAAGTTTCATTTATTGGCGTTGCATAAAAAGAAGCTCATGAATTCACTACCCAGAACCCAGTTTCGACAAGGGATAAGATCAATGAATCTTGATCTTTATCTGCTAAAACTTTCACGATGAGGTTCTTGTCTTTACCTACTTTTCTTGACTTCTTCAAGGCATAACAGTCATTCTTGAAGTGTCAAAAGTTCCTATAGTTCCAACATTCTACTTTTCCCTTTGCTGGCTTTGATTTTCCATGCTTTGATTTAGACATGCATTTGTTAAGTTTATGGTATGTACTCATTCCTTTGAATTTATAATGACCCGAAGACCAATGTTGGAAGAATTCAAGTAATAATTTAAGAATAAATATTCATCATAAAAAGTACTAAATAAAATAATATACATACATTATAGAGTCAAAAAAATCAAATTAAAATTATACAAATTGTCTTACAAAAATATAAAATGATACAAAATTTAAATAATAAGTCTCAATCTCACTCTTGATATTAGAATCATTTCTATTTCTTGAAATCAAGTTAGCTTCAGTTTCTAATTCTTATGACATGTATTATGTGACTAAAACATCTAAATGTATTAATTTCTAGCATCATATATATGTCATAAATTAAATACAATAAAGTGTAGTTGAAACATCATCTTTACAATTTGAGGATTATGCTAATTTTAATAATAAGTAATTGACAATGCTCAAGCAGCTCAAATAATTTCAAAGAAAAAATATAAATTGACATGAATGAAAATAATTTAACATAAGTTATTAAATGATATAAAGATCTTATTTTGGAATTAGGACCCCCAAACTTCACTAGAAAACCGAGATATTAGTATCAAAATTATTCAATGAATGTATACAATTACTCGTCGGTAACTATTCATATAATATTATATTGATGAATCCTTCCTCTGAATCTTCTTACCCTTCCAAGTAAACTAGATCTCTCCTTATTTCTTCATGGGTTGCTAACAAACTATACTTGTGCATGCTTAGTATTATTCTACATCCAATGATTCTCACCACATATATTTATCATAAGCATTTATAAAAATTAAAAATACAATTTAACTTAGCATAACACTAAAGTACATGTATATATTAAAAGGAAATAAGCCCAAATAATATTTAAAATAATACAATTAGAATAACTATACATACATGATCCGTTGGTTTACTCCGTAAAACTTTCTTGATATAAATTTGTTAAAAGTTAATTCTTATACATTAATCTACTATTTAAAACTAAGGAAATGATAATATAACAATTTTTGTTCAACATTACAATGTTTGGGTGAAAATTTTAAAATTGGTTGTGAGGTAATTAAAGTTTTTTGTAAATTTTGGACACCTAAATGAAGGTCCAAATGATTATTTCAACTATTGATGTCCAAATAAAAGTTGTTCCTAAGATATTGGAGATTAAGCATGCCAAATTTATATTACTCGTTAAAAATATTTTAAAAGTTATGAATGTGCAAAGTTAGAAAAAAATATTATTTGTTTATGAATTTTTTTAAGAAACAGTCATATTATTTTTCAAACTTTTAACAAAATCTGAAGATCTAAATAACAAAACTAGGTTCTGTGCTTAACAGTGAAATTATTCCTGACACAACATAGTGTAACTAAGATAAAAACCACCTAAATGCAACGGTTAGACTAAAAGTTACGACAATAACAAAATAGCAAGAAAAATTTTAAAATATGAAAAAAACTATTTTTTAGATTTCAATGAGTATTTGTTGAAGTTTGAATGTCTAAATAACGATCTTAGAGTTCAAATGGACCAGTAAGATCTTCTGAGAAATTGTTCACAAAATAAATAAGAGTAAACAAGCAAAATTACAGCACTCAGATATTAATAGTTAAGAAGTTACATGTTTTTAAGTTTGACAAAAAAATAACATAAATTTGAAAAAAATATTTAAATAAAAATATAATTTTGTTCCCTACTTTGAAGTGAATTTTGGATATCTTAGAGGTAAAACTAAGGTGTAATATCTTCTAATGATTTATTAAAAATACATAGGAAAATGTGTACAAAATGATAATAACTAATTTTAAGTAAAATATGAATTATAATAAAACAAAGTAGAGATGAAAAATTATTAAATATTTGAATAAGTTTAAAAAAAAAATTTTGGAATCCTGTGAATCCACATATATAAATAATGCAACCTAAAATATCATTATGGATATGCTTAGAACCTAATAATATTATAATAATTATTTATTCAATTGTTATATATAGTCAAACATAAAAAATATTTGATAAAAGAAGGAAAGAATGAGAGAAATAAAAATAAAAAAAAAAGATTACCTTGAAGTAAAAAAAATTTTGATAAAAATTGAGAGATAGTACAACTTAGATCTTATTCTTTATGTAGTTTAGAGCTTCCAAAATTATCTCAGCTATAGGATTTGCTTAAGGATGAAGTCCCTAGGGTTTGAAGAGACGGAAAAGAGGAATGGGAAAGGGGTTTGACAAATGCTTTCAAATGGAGGCAAGAAAAAAAATGAAGGTATAATTTTAAGTTTCTAATTAGCGTTAAAAGGTTTAGAAGTGCCTACAAAGCTTTAGCAAAGATCCAAGGGTGTATGTTTGGTCAATATAGAATTTGAATAGCTCATAATAATTTGATTTAAATTCATCCTTAATTAAGAATGATTTCTGCAGAATATCAGTTAGTGCACATAATTAGTGGTTTAAATGCAAAAGCCCAAAAAATTATTGTAACAACCCAAACTCTTAATACCGAGGTATTGTTTGCTTTGGCCTGAAAGGCCTCATGATTTTTCCCACAGAAGATAACTTCCCAGCAGCAGGTCACTCATCCTTGGAGTGCTCCCACCTGAGCACGCTTAACTTTGGAGTTCTTATCAGGAACTCCATCGTTATCTATAAAGACGCCTCGATGTTTAAGAGTTTCACTTATTACTACTTAAGTGGGTCATCACAATCTCTCCAACTTAAGTAACTGACGTCCTCATCAGTATCCACACACAGATCCAAGAACCATCCATTGGGTAGATATGACTAGAGGTGACCCCTACAAGCGCAAGAGATACCCATAACCATGTAGCACCTTAACCATCATAGGTTTAAAAGGCTGCTCACATGAAGTGGTACTTTATCCTGTATGGCACTTAGCTCCTATCTGACACCCTATGGTTTACTCTGATACCATTTGTAACAGCCCAAACTCTTAACACCGAGGTATTGTTCGCTTTGGCCTGAAAGGCCTCACGGTTTTGCCCACAGAATATAACTTCCCAACAAGTCACCCATCCTGGGAGTGCTCCCACTTGAGCACGCTTAACTTTGGAGTTCTTGTGATGACCCACTTAAGTAGTAATAAGTGAAACTCTTAAACATCGAGACGCCTATTCAGATAACAGTGGAGTTCCTATTAAGAACTCCAAAGTTAAGCGTGCTCATGTGGGAGCATTCCCAGGATGGGTGACCTGCTGGAAATTTATCTTCTGTGGGCAAAACCATGAGGCCTTTCAGGCCAAAGTGAACAATACCTCGGTGTTAAGAGTTTGGGCTGTTACAATTATGGCTTAATTTTTTTTAATTTGGCTAAAAAAAAAATTTAGTATTTCTCAAAATTAATAAAAAATGTACTCTCAAAATTCAAATTGAATATTTCAAAATGTAGATCCCAATGAGAGAAATTCATAGACACCAAAATTATCCAATTTGACAAGTTGTTGACCAGGAATTTGATTTTGAAGTTGGCCAAAATTGGGTTTGTCGACGTCGTTACTGTGACGACCCGTGTCGTCACTAAATAGAATTACAAAAAAAAAAATTTAATTAGATTATTAAAATTAAAAACCTAACTTTTCTGTTGATGTCCAAATTCAACAAACTCAGCATCTATAGCTTCCATATATCACACTAAGTACTTTAACTAGGAGTAGACCAAATTTGGACTTCAATTGGTCAAGTTATGACCTATTTAGGGTTAAGGGTATTTTGGTCAACGTAGGGTTTTTAGAGTGCGAAACTTAAATTTTATTATAGTTTACTATTAGCACCAAAATTCTAAGCTATATAGCACTTTGCATTTTCTAATTTGGAGTTCAATTGACCAAGTTAAAGTTAATTGAAGATCAAGGGTATTTTGATCATTTTGGGAGAGAGTCCTAAATGTGACTTTGCAAACTAATCACCAAATTGGAAAACTAATACTACCACCCATATTGCATATATTTGGATATCCATGTAATAAGTTATGGAGGTTTGTTTAGGACCTAAAATGTCACTAAGTTAAATAATCCCTGAATTGAATTTTTAAATTACGTCATTTGATTCCTTTTATTGTTTGAGTAAAATGAGACCTATATTTGATATGTTTGGATTAATATATTTAAAGTTATGATATCATAAAGTTTTAATTGTTTAATTGAAATTAAATAAATTAATTAATTAAATATAATATTTCCATTCTCAAAAAATTTAAAATTATTTTTATTCCTCAGATTCAAATTTTGACTAAAAAATTAAGTCCGGAACGTCGAAACTAGCTATGAGGGAAATTTTCAGATTTGTCGGAGCTCAAACAGATGAAAAATGTGCATAATATGTTTGAAATTAAATTTTTTCTAAAATTTTTAATTAAAATTGTATTTTTTGGAAATTAAAATTAATAAATTAAAACGGTGGGGAATCTGTTGTCCGGGTCTGAACAGCACACCGGATCTGGCCAATCCGCGTCGTCAGATCGCGCGGAACTGTTAGGATCTTGCCACGTGGCAAAACACGGAACACACATGTGCCACATGATGACACGCAGCAAAATTTTAGAAATTTGTGCCACGTGGCGACACGTGGCAGCGCACCAGAGCTTCTGGAGCGACGTGGAAGCACCACGTCGCGTTGCGCCGCCACGAATGCCACATGACAACACCCTATGGCGCAACCGTGGATGCCATGTGGCAGCACCCCGTCGCGCCGCGCAACCTCGGATGCCACGTGGCAGCATTTGATTGCGCCGTAAACTAGTGGATGCCACGTGGCAGCTTCGCAGCACGTCTGATCCACGTGGCGACACATGGCAGCAACGCAGCGTAGACGCACATGTGACTGCCGCATGTCACGCCAGGATTTGGCAACGGCGGTGGTGGGCGCCGACGGAGCCTACAAGCGGGGCGCCCCTGCCTATTTAAAGGTCTCAGTAAGGCCGAGGGGAGGGCACCATCGGATCGCCGGAGATCGCCGAAAAATGTGCTCGAAGATCGTCGAAGGCGTAACTTCCCGACGAGGTACCGCCTCAATAACTCCTCTTTTCTCATATTTTCTTTTTTGAAATGCTATTTCACGAGGAGTAGAGTAAGATTTAATGAAAAATTTCCCGAAAAGATGAAGAAATCGTCGGAGAAGAAGAAGATGACTGCTACGTGGCATCCCAGAGGTCCACAGTGCCACGTGGCAAACATGTGACTGCCAGCAGCCCTCCATTTGTACACGTGGCAGCCACGTGTCGCCAGCCACCACGTGACGCATTTCCGTGCTTCCGCAGCCACATGTCAGCCACGTGGTCGCCACGTCCCACCATCCACCGTTAACAGAAAGGCAATATTCATGGAATATTCTCTTTCTGTCAGCTACAGTTCCGTTATCGTCAATGATAACAGTAACTTAACAGAATCCGCTAACAATAACGGAATATTCCGTCAACCCAAAAATATGAAAAAATTCATAAATTTCCCAAAATTTCAAAAATTAATATATTTCAAAATAGAAGTCTAAATATAGTGAAATTATATATCAAAATGATCATAAAAATTCAAGGATTATGAAAATATAATTAGATTTTAGATTTGGTATCTAAATTTTAAAAATTATTTTTGCCTCGTAAAGCATGCCTATTCAAATTTTAGCAAAACTGTCATCGTTATACCCTTAATCATCCGGATAACTTAAATAAACAATAATTAAAAAATAAAACTTGCACACACCTTTTTTTACCTCGTAAAACATGCCAATACTCAAAAGTAAGATAAGTAGTCTTATCAACAGGATTAATCAACTAATCACTAACTAGACTAAATACTAAATCATGCAGATAGCTTGAAGATCACATAGGAAATGTACTGAATATTTTTTTACATTTATTGCTTACTTAATTTCTTTTAAATGCTTTAGCACCACTTTAAGCCTTAAAATTTAGTTTTACTTTCCTTTATTTTAAGTTATCAATTATCATCACTAAATACTGAATGAAATGTCTTCAGATGCATGCATTATTTTGGGTTCTCTAAATGATGGCTTGGGTGAAAATCATGACGGGGCTAGCCAAGATGGGAGATAAGGGAGCATGTTGTTGCCTACAGAGGGAACAGTATGGTATTCTGTTATGATATGAACACACATTCTGTCTGACCCTAAGGTTCTGTGTTTACCCAACAGGACAACATGTTTACGATTATGCTTACTAATGCAAAACATATCATATTATACTGATTCATGTGATATATTGTGATAAAATTTAGCCTTTTTCTGTGAATTTTCTTATGAACCTAATAATTTGCTTGTATGATAAAACCTTCTCATATTTTCATGTATTTATCTATTTATTATTTACCGCTAACACTTTTATAAATGTATGTTGATATATTGTACTTAGTCTACGGGACTAATCGGCATTCCAACTCCCGCACTTTATGTGCCATGTTGGAAGCTAATGGAGATCGAGGTAGCTGAGAAGTGAGGAGGTGTAACAGTCCAAACTCTTAACACCAAGGTATTGTCCGCTTTGGCCTGAAATGCCTCGTGATTTTGCCCTCAGAAGATAACTTCCCAACAGGTCACCAATCCTAGGAGTGCTCCCACCTGAATACGCTTAACTTTGGAGCTCTTATCAGGAACTCCACCGTTATCTGAAAAGGCGCCTCAATATTTAAGAGTTTCACTTATTACTACTTAAGTGGGTCATCACAATCTCCCCAACTTAAGTAACTGACGTCCTCGTCAGTATCCACACACAGATCCAAGAACCATCCATTGGGTAGATAGGACTATAGGTGACCCATACAGGCACAAGAGGTACCCACAACCATGTAGCACCTTAACCATCATGGGTTCAAGAGGCTGCTCACATGAAGTGGTACTTTGCCCTATATGGCACTTAGCTCCTATCTGACACCCTATAGTTTGCTCTGATACCATTTGTAACAGTCCAAACTCTTAACACCAAGGTATTGTCCGCTTTTGCCTGAAAGGCCTCACAGTTTTTCCCTCAGAATATAACTTCCCAGCATGTCACCCATCCTGGGAGTGCTCCCACATGAACACGCTTAACTTTGGAGTTCTTATCAGAAACTCCACGGTTATCTGAAAAGGTACCTCGATGTTTAAGAATTTCACTTATTACTACTTAAGTGGGTCATCACAGGAGGATCGACTTAGTATATCTTTCTTTTTTTTCTTTTTCTTTTACATTATGTTGTTGCAATAAATTAAACTATGTAATGTACTCTTATTTTTAATGAATGGATGATTTTATTTATGCTTACTTGTTGTACTACTTAAACTGCTTAATCGGATTCCTCGACGGGGAGCCTCATGCGGGGTTGATCCTCTGATATCAACCCGGCATGGAGGATCCCCACAATTACACACATCACTTTCACCGTTAATGGCGCCATATCATTGGTGTGATCTGCGCCGTCAATTTTAGTGGCAAGCGGCGAGATCCATTGGATCCGTCGTTAATGTCAGATCGTGTTAGAAGCCATTTAACGATGTTTCCCATCAATTAATTTAATTTTAAATGTATTTTTAGCATAACTCATCTATTTTAGCTCTAAAATTATGATATTTTTGTTATTAACTAATTTGATAGTAAGGATTTTAAAAATAATAAAATATTTTAATTTTGACACCCCAATAATTTTCTATAATTATTTTGATTTAAATCTATTATAAAATAATATGGAAAAATTCACACATGAAAAAATTTCCAAAATTTTTTCAAAATTCTCTAAAATTATTCTTAACAACATTGTATTTTCATTTTGCAAAAAATAACAAATAGATTACTTAAATTAATTAAGATAATAAATAATAATTTTATTAACTCAAAATCTTGAGATTTTACAAAATTTTGCATCTAATTATGAAGTAGTTGCTTCACCATTAGAGCTTTTCCTTCTTCATTCAACAACATACCAATAATGTCATCAAATTTTAACTTAGCATTTATAAAAGAATTATTGACTGTGTAGAAATTTGAGAGGAGAAATGTACTGAATATTTTCTTACATTTATTGCTTATTTAAATTCTTTTAAACGCTTTAGCACCACTTTAAGCCTTAAATTTAGTTTTACTTTCCTTTATTTTAAGGTATCAATTATCGTCACTAAATACTGAATGAAATGTCTTCAGATGCATGCATTATTTTGGGTTCTCGAAATGATGGCTTGGGTGGAAAACATGGCGGGGCTAGCCAAGATGGGAGATAAGGGAGCGTGTTATCGCCTGCGGGGAGCACGGTATGGTATTCTATTATGATATGAACGCACATTCTGTCTGACCATACGGTTCTGTGTTTGCCCAATAGGACAACATGTTTACGATTATGCTTACTAATGCAAGACATATCATATTATACTGATTCATATGATATATTGTGATAAAATTTATCACTTTTCTGTGAATTTTCTTATGAACCTAACAATTTACTTGTAGGATAAAACCTTCTCATATTTTCCTGTATTTATCTATTTATTATTTACTGCTAACACTTTTATAAATATATGCTGATATCTTGTACTTAGTCTACGGGACTAATCTGCATTCCAACTCCCGCACTTTTATGTGCCATGTCAGAAGCTAATGGAGATCGAGGTAGCTGAGAAGTGAGGAGGATCGGCTTAGCATATCTCTCTTATTTTTCTTTTTCTTTTATATTATGTTGTTGCAATAAATTAAACTATGTGATGTACTCTTATTTTAATGAATGGATGATTTTATTTATGCTTACTTGCTGTACTACTTAAACTGCTCAATCGGATTCCTCGACGGGGAGCCTCATGCGGGGTTGATCCTCTGATATCAACCCGGCATGGAGGGTCCCCACAATCATACACATCACTTTCACCGTTAATGGCGCCAGATCATTGGTGTGATCTGCGCCGTCAATTTTAGCGGGGCTAGCCAGATCATTGGTGTGATCTGCGATGTCCATTGGATCCGTCGTTAATGTCAGATCGTGTTAGAAGCCGTTTAACGATGTTTCCCATCAATTAATTTAATTTTAAATGTATTTTTAGCATAACTCATATATTTTAGCTCCAAAATTATGATATTTTTGACATTAGCTAATTTGATATCAAGGATTTTAAAAATAATAAAATATTTTAATTTTGACACCCCAATAATTTTCTATAATTATTTTGATTTAAATCTATTTTAAAATAATAGGGAAAAATTCGCACATGAAAAAATTTCCAAATTTTTTTCAAAATTCTCTAAAATTATTCTTAACAACATTGTATTTTCATTTTGCAAAAATAATAAATAGATTACTTAAATTAATTAAGATAATAAATAATATTTTTATTAACTCAAAATCTTGAGATTTTACAGAATTTTGCATCTAATGATGAAGTAGTTGCTTCACCATTAGAGCTTCTCCTTCTTCATTCAACAACATACTAATAATGTCATCAAATTTTAACTTAGCATTTATAAAAGAATTATTGACTGTAGCCACCAATCCTGTAATTCCCCAGCGCCAGGTCAGCACGACTAACCCAACACCGGGGATCACTGCGACCCTCACCTCCCAAGGGGAGGTATTCAAGAGAAGCAGACCACAGGCAGCTCGATATACCAATTAGTGTCTGAAACTTCTCAATCTTCTAACCCAATTAGGAACTGTCAGAAACCTCACCATTATGTTCATTGTTACCATAATGGTGATGTTTGTTATACCTGCGAAAGGCCAGTACATAGGTTTTGGAATTGCAACGCCGAATGGACGGTGAAGGGTGTGAAAATTCAACGTCCACAGAGATGGCAACAACTAGCCCTTAGGAACCAAGTGTTCAAAAGGGGATCTCCACTCTTACATGCTCCAGCAACAAAGGTACCTGCTCCAGCTACAAGGGTATCCAATCCAACTGCAAGGGCACTTGCCCCAGTAGCAAGAGCATCTATTCCAACACGAATGGACAATAAGCACGGTAGGCCCAATAGGCCTACAACCAAAGCTCGAGTTTTCTCTCTGACACCCGTTGTTGCTCCCGAAGATAACGATGTCGTCTCAAGTACACATTTAATTATTTAAAATTTTATTTCTTGTAACTTTTCATTTTTAGTGTACCTTGTAAATCTTTTCAAAATTTTCAACTTAAAAATACAATACTTCGATGAAAAAACATGTAATACACTATTTGACACGAGACCTAGTGTGAAGACCCACTTAAGTGGTAATAAGTGAAATTCTTAAATATCGAGACGCCTTTTTAGATAACGGTGGAGTTCTTGATAAGAACTCCAAAGTTAAGCGTGCTCATGTGAGAGCACTCCCAAGATGGGTAACCTGCTAGAAAGTTATCTTATGAGGGCAAAATCGTGAGACCTTTCAGGCCAAAGCGGACAATACCTTGGTGTTAAGAGTTTGGGCTGTTACAAATGGTATCAGAGCAAACCATAGGGTGTCAGATAGGAGCTGAGTGCCATACAGAGCAAAGTACCACTTCATGTGAGCAGCCTCTTGAACCCATGATAGTTAAGGTGCTACATGGTTGTGGGTACCTCTTGCGCTTGTAGGGGTCACCTCTAGTCCTATCTACCCAATTGATGGTTCTTGGATCTGTGTGTGGATACTGACGAGGACGTCAGTTACTTAAGTTGGGGAGATTGTGAAGACCCACTTAAGTGGTAATAAGTGAAATTCTTAAATATCGAGGTGCCTTTTCAGATAACGGTGGAGTTCCTGATAAGAACTCCATAGTTAAGCGTGCTCATGTGGGAGCACTCCCAGGATGGGTGACATACTGGGAAGTTATCTTATGAGGGCACAACCGTGAGGCTTTTCAGGCTAAAGCGGACAATACATTGGTGTTAAGAGTTTGGGCTGTTACACCTAGCCATTATTTTATTTCAGAAAAATTCGCTAAAACACTTGGCCTATCATATCATAAGCTAGCGAAGGCACTAAATGTGGGAACCTGATGCCGGGTTAGCGGGAGCTAATTTAGCACTGGTTTTGGGGTAAGTCCCCTAGCTGCATAATCATATTGAGCAGTTTAAAGGACAAATATGTAAACATCAAGCATAACTCATTTATTCAATAATTTACATGTTTTGATTACAAAAATCAAAATAAAATAAAAGTTACAAACTTTAAAAAGAAAGAGTCAAAAAATGGTAGATCAAGAGGTAGTAGTATTAGCACTGCTTGACTCTTTAGCATCTTTCCTCTATGACGAGCTCCTAATCTAGGCATGTTTCAAAAGTGCGGGCATTTGAATACCACTTAGTTGTGAAACTAAGTACTAATAGATATCAACTTTACAATTGCTAAATAATAAGTAAAATAAGCAATAATTTGACTCGAAATAAAAACACATACAATTTATCCCTGCAAATATGTTTCAATTGCACATAAACTTTAGCATAAAAATAATTGATGTCATAAAAATAAATATTGAATTTTAGTGTTTGATTTATGACGCAAGAATATGATTTTGTTGGGCAAGTACAAAATCGAGAAAAATGTGGGATCTATTTTATGTTACATATCTCAACTTCCCTCTATACCTGCCCTCTCGAGACTTAAGAGTATAACTTCCTTATGACTCACGTTGTCGGACAGCCTCGTCCTATAAGTTGTCTAATCAGATTAAAAATAGATCAACAATGAACCCATGCTACTCAATCATCCAAACTTTTTCATATATTATTATTTATAATTTTTAAAAGCATTTTTATCAAATTTGTGCGATGTTGAGCACAAAAGCATATTAAACATGAGTAATAAAGGAGATATGGTACATTTGCTTAGTGCATGAATCAGAAAGTCAAAAATCAAGTATCTGCATGATTTTGTACTTAATAAGTAATTACTCGAAAACTTAAAAATTAATTTATTTAATAATGATAATTATTTATAAGAAAACAAATTTGGCAATGAATGGATTCTCGGATGTTGGAGTGGGTGTTGCGGGCAGCATTCGGCTGATGTAGGGTGCGACTGTTTAGTGGCATTTGCGATTAGCTCGACCATGACCTCGACCCCGTGAAGCAAGGAGTGCGGTTGCGAGATCAACAAGGTGAAGTTGTTGTAAGTCATGAAGTGTCTCGGTTAGTATGTTGGTTTCTTCACTGCAAAGAAGCAAATATAATTCGTCCAGGGCGGTGCATACTGCAATTTTGAAGGACTGATATGAGGATGGTAGCCTGTTTAAATTGTAGAAAATAATATCTTCATAGTCGAGTTGAGCGTCAGAAGTGATTATCAGGACCACTTTAGCCTTAATTCCAGTTAAACACTGAGCCATGGTTTTGTTGTGCATTATTTGGTTCAATTTGTGTTTGAGTTGGATTATTCTTGATCGATGAATAGATTGGAAATGACTCTCCAGATGATAGAGATGATGGCGTCATCAAGGCTCTGATCAAACACACAACCACTCATTGTATGAGGGTTAAGGGAGATCGTGTCATTGGAATCCTCTGTGAAGCTATCGAGTGCTAATTTGGTACTATCAAGGAGCCCTAGGATGCAATTTGCTGTGACTAATTTGGAGGTTTGAGATCTCCACAAAGGATACTTGTCAGCAGTGAGAAGAATGGAGAAGATGTTCTTTATGTTACTCATTAGAAATTATAGGCAGTTTGGGATATGGAGATCGGTGGCGTGCTTGGGATGATTTTGCTAGGCGTCAACGGAAGTAGAGGATGAAGTAGTCATTTAGAAAAGGATTCTCAGGGGAGATTAAGCAATTAAGCTATAATACCATGTAGAAATTTGAGAGGAGAAGAAATAAAAAGAAGTGTTCAAATCATTTCTTTATTATCACAAAGTACATCCGTCTACAGCAAATATAAATATATATATATATATAATATGTAACATATGCAGTTGGGCGAAGTTAGAGAAGATTATATCAATAGTTAAATGAAGGCAGTTATGTCGGTGATTACTTGAAAACAGTTATGGGAGTGGTTAACTGAAGGCGGTTAAGTGAGTAGTTCGGTAATAGAATGCAGGAGAAAAACATTCAGCTTCAGAGAGAGAGTTGTGGATAATTTGGGCTTGTTTAGATGGGGCTGAATTGGCTGATTTGCTTGTTCCTGGGCATGGGAAAGAGTTGGAAGAATAAAAAGAGCAGGTTTATGAAGTGAGTATGATGGCGAGACTGGTGATATGGGATGAAGGCAGATGGAAGTAAAGATCTCTCTTTACCAAGGGATTAAAGCCTTCAAAGTTCAAGTCTATTGAGAGCTTGCCTAATTCAGCTAGGTACTGCTGTGAAGGGTCTACAAGGCTCTCTGCATACGCCCGACCAAAACGCTTCTCTACGCACAAAGGCGATGCAACAGTTCCGCAGGTTATTCTCAGCCCAATCCAATCAGGCATCAGCACAACATTGGCTCAGCTGGGGAACAAAATGAGAATTTTTAAAATTTTAAAGATTTATTCTGTAGGAACAAAGAACTTTTCACTTATCTGATAGCAAGCGAATGTGACGATCAAACTTTGTCAGCTCTCTCCATGTCTTGATAAAAAAATGAAAACGCACCGATCATACTTTTTTTAACTTTGGCAATATTATAGTTTTTGAGTAAAATTCAAGACAATATAGCTGTCTATAACGCTAACAACCACAGGAACACAATAAACATGTGTTAAACACAACTTAAAGGTGTCGAACCATAACAACACATACATACAAAAAGAATAAAACAATGATAACTATTTACAATTAATTGAGCCCTAAGCCTCAGCTAATAGAAAAGTTTCTTTTTTTTTTTAATTTTTATATATAAGCCCCACAAAAAATATATTCAACAAATAATATACTTACACATTAGATTAACATATTATCTATATATTTTAGTGTATATAAGTGTGTAAGTATAGCAACACTCTTTATAATTTACAATCTAGCACAAATAATTTAATTCTTTCAGGACCCCGCATAAATTACACAAAATTAGTATTTGGCGCTAAACATATAAATTATAAAAATCCAAGTGCTATCAATGCAAAAATCCCAACGGTACAATAACTATCTACACTGTGTGAGGCACGACCCCTCAAATATTTCTTCTTTTTAAGCTTTATAATAAAGAACAACAAACAGGCACCTTTATAACACAGCTCTTCCTTCTATCCGTGAGAAGAATTCTGTTTGCACACAGTCACGACGCTGCCGGAGGTAGTATCGGTCCTGCATTATTACGGCAGAAAAAGGTTCAATTACTTGCATATATAGAATTTTGCACATGAGAGCCTCTAAGAAATTCATATTTTAAATACAAATTATAATCATCTTTGCATTTAGAAGCTGTTTGAGAGTCATCTAACTTTATTCTATAGAAAATGCTGGCGGCTCGATTATAAATATATAATAATTGCTTGTAAATTTTAATATGTAAAATGAGTATTTTAAGAAACTAATTGCTTGGACAAATCCAGAATTTCTATGATTTACATATAAATTCACCAAGCTTCAATATTTATGTATAAAGCATTATTATTCTATTTTGAGTTTTTAAATTACATGCAAATATGAGATTTCTTATGCTTTAGAATATATAAAAGTACTGTATGTTTTTAGGTGTTATATATGCTAAATTTTCTATTTAAAAAAGTATATCTACTTATATAAAATTCTGCATAATATTAAAGTTAGTTCAGCTGGCTAATGGCTCAAATATAAATGAGCCAAACACGACCACGAGCTCAGTTCGATGATGCTCAGCTTTTTTAAACCCAGTAATAGATACTATTCATCTAAAATATTAAAAATTATGGTTTGTGCATTCATCAGTATATAGTCTAGATAATATTCAAAATCCCATGTTCATATATATAGAAATTAATCTATAAAATCATTATTTAGCTATTAAGCATTAAATAAATAGGAGCTATAACTATTGAAATAATATTTATAATGTATTGTAGTCTTTTATTTCATCTTTTAACTTTATTGTTTCATAAAATGAGTTTTCTGTTTACAAAAAACAAAGTTGTAACACGGTGATTAAGGATCTTGTATTAGAACTCTTAATTACCTCAGAGGCTAACCTTAAAGTTTAGTTTTTCACCCAGAATAATTTAATGTGAAAACTGTGGTTTTATTCCTTACAAAAGTAATCCCTATGAGAATTATTTGATGAAATTAAAGTCATTTATAAAATCGTCTAGTTGTTTGGGAAAAGCTGATGAAATAAATAAAGAAATAAACGCTCCACGTACTTGTCATGATTTGGGGTTGAATGACTTTCCACGATATCACCATAGTGTGGAGCGAGGTCCTCAGGTTCAGAGTCATAACTCTCGCCATCCCAAAGCTTACATGTTGGCCTCTGATCCATATCCACCTCTTCCTGCATCAAGACATGCTTTTAGTTCATCTTAATACAGGAAATAATGTTTCCTTAAATGTTTGTTTTAACTTCAACATAGTAAAAAAGACTGCCTTGCCTCTTCAGGGGACTCTGTCTTTGGGGGTCTATCCTGGAACGGGACACTAGGGGAATGCTGTAATCTCGAAAGGTGCTCCAATAGCACATTCCTGTACAAGCAAAAGCCGAAAAGGAGGTTATTAAAACTAGTAAATTGCCACCGAAAATTTGCATGTGATAATACTACTGAGAATGATCTCACAAACTTTAACTTAGAGAAGGACTGTTATTTAGATCGAATGTAGTGCAAACAAAGTATAATTAATGGGACTGAGGAGTTTCATGTTGCTAAAACTCCTATCACAGAGCTTATGAAATTAAGTTTCCAAGGTAGTAAAGAAAGAATAGGCAGCATAGGCTCCCAAAAGGCTGCACCAGAGCTAGAGCTAGCTGGGAAGTCTCCCAGGCAATCTCAGAAAATACACTCAAAATCTCACATCTAAACGTCCCTTTAAAAATTAATTAATCTTGTTATGCGTGTCTTTGATTCAAGTTAACTTGATATTTGACATACATTTCTTAAGAAATACACAAGTCATAAGCAAATAACCTAAAATAATCATTAACTCATAAGTTTGACTCTGTATAAATGAAATTGGGATAAAAATGTTAATATTAAATAACTTTATGCGTAAATTATAATCTTAAGAAATAGAAATTGCAATTTAACTATATAAATAGTTTTAAAAAAATTTGAAATAAATTTCATAAAACAACATTAAGATATTAAAAAAAATAATAAATCTATAAAATAAATGTAAGAAAAACTATCATGATAGTTGGAATAAAAGGTAAGTTTTGGAGCATGTGGGTTGATTTAGATATCCAACTCTGTACAGAGTGATGTTTGTTAGCATACCATAAGATCGATATTGGCCCCAAGAGAATTATATATGTAGTGACGTATAAATTGATTAGTAAGATATTCAAATAAGTCTGAAGCCGAATACAACAATCTTAAATATGATTCACAAAGAATAAATTATAAACATTTGAGCAATAATGAACAAAACTTGAATTCAAAAATAGAATTAATAAATATTAATACTTTGATTCCATTTTTCTCTTTTATTCCTATTTAAAATAATTTGATGACTGATTTTCTTATATAAGCATTGTGCTTACAATTTTATAACACTGGCTAAAAATGAAAAAAGTAATTGATTATCAACCGTCACTCTAAACCTTAATGATTTCTTATTTAGCTACTTGTATAACACATGCTCATTAAGCTTTTTTCTTTGAATATTAACACAATACTTTTACAATGCTTTGCTTAACTTTTGGGGCTCACATTTTTGTTATGTAGCGCAGTTGGGCATTTATGTTGTAATCATTCAAAGACCTTTTGTTATATTATAACAAAAAAGCAACAATTAATTATGTGATAGCTCTAAATAAATATAATGAGATTTAAACTCTAAATTCTTTACAATTATGTGCTCTGATCTGACATAACTACCCAATCAGATCCCCAAATTCTCAGCTATCCAAATAAATAATTCCATTTTGAATCTGATGGCATAGAATACAACACCCTAATATAAAAAAATATCATAAGCGCAGGTTTACCGAAGTTATAACACTATTGATAGTTATTTCAATTTTTTTCATGTTAAAAGTTGCAGAAGAGTTATCTATTAAGTAATTTTAAAGTTTATAATCTACATTTGCAAATATAACAAATTAATGTTGTAAGCTATTTGTGAGATTCATCAAAAAAACCTAAGGTCATAACTACCTAACAAAACCATTGTTCATGAAGTAAAGAACTACAGCCTTGGATTTATCTGTAGTAAAAAAAAGTTCAGTATTGTTAGTTGCCAATACATAAATATTTGTTCTATTTTATTGATATCAAAAAGGCTATGGCAGACAATCAGTTCAAATATTGTTTTATCAATCTTCCACAGAGAATACTCTTCAATAATCACTATTTCTTTCTCCTAAAAAATAAATCAGGCAAAAATCTCATTTTTAATGGTCATATTCCCAAAATTATCCTAGAACCAGAAACAAAATAGATTAAGTTGAAATAAGTCTTCTTTGCACTATTGGATTCTAGTTTTTAGTATTAATGAAATCACTTGCAAGCATTGACATCTACACTAAGATACTTCAAGTGACTACCACCAGTTTTAAAGACACTTCAATGATTTTGACAGAATTCCGACAAAGAAAACATTAGCAAAGACAAAACAAAGCACACATGAATACAAGAAATTTATACGGTTCCTATATGCTGCACCAACATTCACAGTTACGCTAGATTGTCTTCTTTATTTCTTCAAAAAACACAGGAAAAAGCTGAATTTACAGTGAAAGTACGGTTTTACAACTTTGAGTTCTTGCACAATAAGCACCAAATACATCCTCTATATGACCAGGACGATATAAACAAATTCCCATAAAACAACGAGTTTTAAGTTTTGGCATTGAGCTAATAAAGCTTGTGCAGAGTTAGCAACATAAAGCAGGCTTTTAATAGAGACAAGTAGAGCCAAGCCACAATGTTAACGACCAACAATTAGTCTTAGAAATTATCCATGAAGTACAAACCTATAGTTAACCATCAATTAACTCCTATGATATTAGAAATTTCCAGTGGTTCTGTCACTTACCGCTTCTCGTTGGGTCTATTCTGCACACTAAAAATATGTCACATCTCAAGAATCTTCATCTTAAAGATTGTTATTTCAATTATTACCTCAATCCTTCCATGTGAATTTTTTCATCCAGTGTGGTAGCTCCATCTTCAAATAGCTTGAAGACCAACTCAGACTAAGTATCAATCAGTTTCTAAATGATCCTAATCATAACCATCCCACCTAAGAAACTCTTGAGTTAAATAACTCTTGAACGATTTGTGGATTGAAAACTTTTTATAAGAGTGAGCCACACTTCAGCACAAAAGTCAGCCTCCAAGATATATGGTAGAATTGATGGGGAGATAGTGGAGTAGAGTGCTGCAATGAGGTTGCGGTCAGTCAAGAGCCAAGAGGTATAATTTGGGTCGGTGGGTTGTGGTGGATGATCGAACCCATCAAGATGTTCTGTAGATTGTTGACTTTGAATAGTTGGAGTATTTGTGCTCTCCAAATTGAGTAATTTTCTGAAGTTAGGGGAGAATGTATCATATTCTTGATGTGTGACATCAAGAATTTGAATTCTTTTGAATTGGAGATGATGGAGGCTGTGGTGCGGGAGCTTGAATTGTTGCTGGACTGGGATTGGGTGTTGGCGGAATCTATTGGGGCGGTTTTGGATGAGCAGTTGCAGTTTTCTTGCGAGTGTCTTGAAGTTCTGGGAGTAGGTGTGTTACCGAAGTTTTGGGAGTCAACGAGATGTGGTGGGTTCTTAAGTGACCTTGCTCTATGGGTAGTGGTTCTTGAGTGTTCTTGAGGCTAAGAACAAGTGGTTGGATTTTGGGTGGCTCGATAGATGACAAGTTTGGTGTTGTTATCAAGACTTGAGGAAGAGAGATGTAGAGGAGAAACCGTACTCTGATACCATGTTGACGGTAAGATATCAAGAGAGGAGGAAAAACATTCACGTATGAAATTATGATTACATATATAGATGCTTAGGAACATGACTAATGGTCCTGATTAAGGCATGTTTGGATGGAGGGCAGATATGTAATATGTTGGTTATTAAAAAATCTGACACATATGAACCTTCTACAGCAATAGCACACATCATCAAGATTTTTCATCCAACTCAGCATTGAAAGAGCCAATTAGAATAGTTGTTCTAATTTAAAACCAAATATTACCACTTAATGTTCATTTAGAGGATTGAAGGATCTTGTTCTCAGCTTTCTATAATTGCTTTCATGAACTCGTCAAGCAATATTTAGCTGCACTCATCGCATGAGCTAGTTGTGTTTGGCAATTGGAATCAAGTTTTATCTGCAACTACATGCGGTGCATTTGTTATATCTTCCTCTACATTCGATTTCTTGAACCACTAATTTTATGTTTGCTTGAATCAATTAGATTTTTTTGCAAACTATATTCAATATTTTCTTGGTGCACTGACCTATTCAGAAAGCCTTTCCTGCCTTATAGTGGTGGATTCAAAAATTACATCTGTTTTCTGCCAAAAAAGTCACTTCTAATTTCTTGTTTGCTCCCATTTTCCCAGAATTCCGCTTGCTTTGCTTATATGATGACCTTTTCTAACAATAAATAAAGACACTTTGAAATCATAGTTGTATTGATTTGAGGTTTAGTTAAGAATCCTATGCAATAACAAGACACTAGCAAAAGCAATCATCGTATCTTCTTTGTTAGTTGTTGTGCACATCATCCTTTCATCATACATTGCATCACAACTATGGTGCCTCATATATTGCCTTGTATATGCAATGTCCAACTCATGAAGTTAAATATTTTCATGAGAATCAGGGGGTAATTGACATCCTACAACCTCAAAAGTGTTTCACCACTAGTTTCTCAATTTGAACCACTCTTCCACGCTATCTCTGGTGGTACATCATCAGCAAAATAAACTTCATAAAATTTCTCTGAAAAAAAAAAAACCGTTAAAATCACAACCTGAGGTACAATAAAAATTCATGAGTCTAAAATCAAGATTATATGAAACTGTTAAAGCAACAAATAAGGGCGTCTTCAATATCTTAATGATTTTGCTTTCTCCAGATGACTTCTTCTTAACAAGTGTAGTCGTGTAAATTTGAAGTCCTCCTTATTGTTCCAATTGAACATATGATCATTTTCTTGTATTCATTATTGTAACTTCTGTCAAGCTTAATCTTTCCACTCGTTTGATTAACATCTTCTTTTACTCCCAATACTTGCAGCGAAAGATGCACCCCCTCCTAAATCAATTTTGTGTACATCTTCATCTAGAATCAAATTATAAATGAGATTAAGATTAAATTGTACATTAATCAATGAATTGTAATTACAATAGGAATGACAAAAATGTCAGTGTATAGATCTCGTCATCAAATGCAGTCATCATGAAGTATCACTGACTACTGATTAACGATGAAAACGGCATGAATTCAAGCAAATCTGAGCATGTCTCAAAATCTGAACAAACACATACTAGGCTTATGAATTGACCATTTCAATTTCAACATGCTCAATTCAAACTAGTTCTACATTGAGTCAACTGGAAATCAATTACTTTTATGCCTTAGGCGTTTATATATAAAGAATGTATTATAATGCACAAACATTTGGGTGTATATTTAAGCAGGAAGACTATGATAAATCAAAAAATAAATTATATTTTAATCTGATCTCGAGTTAACTAGTATTTGACTCATTTTGTTTGATAAAAGCTCAACTTAATCGAAAACTGATTCAATCTTTTAATGATTTTTGATCATCAAGCTAAACTCTTCTTACTGGTGATCACGTTGAATTAGTTAATATAGTTCAACGCTTCTCCCACCATGAGATTAAAAAGACAATGCATTAGATCATTTTCTTTTTATCTTTGCAAAATAAGCAAGAAGAAGTTACCATGGAAGACAGGATTTTACAACTTCCATCTTTTGGCAAAACAAGCCCTACTACACCCAAATAAATTTAGAACAGAATATAATAAATCCATTCTTTGAACTGCCTAATCTGAAAAAAAAACTAAGCTCAAAATATCAAAGCATGGGCTGTAGAAGATACAGAATAAGTCTCTGTCAACTGCCCAATCTGAGTCGGCATAAGCATGAAGATGCAGGTTTCCTAGATCAGTTAGAAGCCCGAGGAAATTGCACTGACATGAAATTAGAGTGGAGGAGGTTTTAGGGTTGATGCAAATGTAACCCTTATAGTGTTGGGAGTATCCGAGGAAGTGTTTTGGTGTTCAATTTGGTAGTTTTTGTCGGAAAATAGAGGCAGCTGAACACTCGAAAATGATGATATTTAAGCATGGTTTGACGTGGAAGTTGGTGGGGTGAGATATTGTGTGTATTAAGAGAAGGTAGACGGTTAATGAGATATGCAGAAGTGAGGAATGCGTGAGCCCAAAAACTGTAACAACCCATAGTAGTTGTAAAAGAATTTAACCGCCAAAATTAGTTAATTAACTAGCGCTTATATCATTAAGAGATCAGCCATTGAACCAAAAAAAAAAAAACAGACGGTCTAAATTAACCTGGACCGTCATTTCACGAAGGCGTCTCTCTGAATCGATGACATGCCGTCGATTAAGTCGCTCAAATAAGAATCATACCCCTTCTACACGCACGTTTGCTTACCTGAAGAACAAATCCAGGCGCTACCGAAGAAAGAAGGTGCTGCAGGCGGAAAATTCAAGCGGAAACAGAAGGAGAACTTTCAGACGGTGCTCGACAGGTACCCAGTTCCCTTACAATCGTTTACCTTCCATGCTCTTGGAATTGTTATTTCTATGCTTGCGTGTGAGTATCGTACCTTGATCGACCTCAATCGAGCCGATCAGGGAGAAATCGACGCCATCGAAGAGACTTAGGGCATCGCGAATGGAGTTACGCTTACCTGCATGTACGCGTCACAGGGGGACCGTCGATCAGGAAGGGGATAACGAAGCTCCGCATTGAGCAGAGCCGAGTGCGAGCGTCTACGTCTGCGTCTACGTCCTGCGCCTGCTCGAGTGCACAGAAGGTCGGGACCGCGAGTAGGACGGAAATCAGAGGGGAAAATTTATTAGGAATGAATTTAATTATGGAATTATTAAATCATTTAATCAAAATCTTAAATATTTTATATATTTGTAATTAGTGACCGGAATATATTAAAATTATATCTTAAAGTGTTCAAAAAATTATGTAGAATATTATGTTGACATTTAAATTGCAATTTGAAATATATTTACAAAATCATATTTTTGGTATTTTCAATAATTAGGTCAAACCCTAAAATGCTCAACTAAATTCTAAATTGAATATATTCTTTGTTTTAATCCCTAATGTGCTATAGAGAGTGTTAAGAAACTGATTTCGTCTAAGGTTGGACAACAAACTTAGAATGTGACATTTAGGAGCCAAAATACTTATTGTTTGTGGGTTTTGAGAAGATTGTCATAGATGTGATCTCAATATTAGAAGTAGAGTAGTTTGAGCCTCTACATATCAATTAAATCAGTATAGGTGAGGGAGCAACAATAATGAACCCTTAGAGAAGTTATGGATAATTGGAAAGAGGGAAGGTTTGGAAAAAATCAGGTCATTGGAATATGTATACTTGTACTGAGAATTTTACTTTTGATAAAGTATGTATTATTTGCAAGTGGTTAAATCAATAAACAGTTTAGATCTTTAGATATGAATTGTTAGGAATTGTGGCTTTAGGTTCTTAGGATATTATATGAGGATTTCTTGGAAAAATGTATAGATGTCGGTAATGTCCAGTTGTTTGAAGTGAGTTTAGCATAGAATAAGCACATGTGAGGTTCAGCCAAAAGAATTCTTGAGATAGATTAAACTTAGAATTTATGTTGGATTATTAAGATAGTATATTTTGTCTTAGGAACTTAAGGAATGAAAAATTGATGAAGTTGAGGATTGTGACCTTAAAGGTTAGGTTAGAGAGTCTTAAGTTAGCCTATTATTATAAATTATTTTTCAATTATAAAGCCATACTTTTATATATATAAATATCTAACAATTGACTTAAGGTCAATGTCTTAAGTCAATCGGGAGTTCAATTAACCTCAATTATTAAGGTAGATAATTAAAATTAGACAACAAAAGGATATCACTGCTTAGTTACTTGGCATTCCCATTGAATGCCGCTATGCTTTGAAGCCTTATCCAATTGATCATAATCATTGCATATAACAAATATAATTAAAGAAGGGGTTTTAATTCAGGGTGGATCAGTCTGTACAGACAGTTTGAGCCAGGACTAGCTATGGAGAGATCAGGAGACCACACATGTCCTTAAGGGGGAGTGTGTGTGGTTATACAAGAAACCCCGTCTCAGATAGTTAGGTAGACGTATATAACTCATCCTTTGTTCTAATAGTGCCCACAGAACATAATACAACATAACTTAACTAATACAATAAATATAAATCAATTGCATTATATATTTCTACATTTATTTCTACATATTACAATTCAGTTTGTTCATTTGCTATATTTGTTTATAGAATGCTAGAAAATGTCTTTTACTCCCTTACTCGCATATAGGATGCTAGCATTCACCTTATTTAGCTTTCATATAGATGATATTCATGTTTAACCATTCTTTTCCTGGGCTGCTTAGTGTGCCTTAGCACGTATACTACTTATTTTAAATGCTCATAATGTATATTTTATTTATTAGTTTATTTTCCTTTAAATGTATTGTGCACCCTACTGCTTAAACACATGTGATATCCTTAAACTAAATAGGGTAGAAACTATAAAATGTACTTAGACTTTATTAATGTAACCAAATTTTTATTTTATTAGTTGGGCCATATCGTGTTAAAAACCAAACACAATAGATCAGAAGCCTGGAGTGAAACTAACAGACCAACAGGGAGAAGAGTTGGATTTCCAGGGACAAATTTGAAGACCTACAGAAACCCTTTTTACTTCACTATTTATCATGTGAGACGGAGAGTGATTTCTTTTTATCTATTTATAAACATTTAATGTAATAGTTTAAGTTTATAATATTTATTAGACTCTGAAATGAATATTTCCTTTTATTTTATTCTGGATGATTGTAATGGAATGAATGTTTTATTAACATTACTAAGAAATGCATGTATGTTTTCTCTTAATTATAGATCATGTGCCTGTAGTAGTGTTTAATATTGGATTAGTATATATTGATTCATTATTAATTACTACAGTGGCATCCAGTGTTAGGGCAAGATAGCTAACCTGAACACTGGGCCGTCACAAAAACCTTCGAGTAGTTGAGCCATGTGGAGGAGAGCACGAGTGGTTTCAAGTATATGGCGATGTTTGTGTCCAGCCACCCCATTTTGTTGCAGAGTGTATGAGCAGGACATTTGGTGATGGATGCCTAGATTGTTGAGTAGGTTATGAAAGAATGTGGAGTTGTATTCGCCACTTTCATCAGTTTGAAAAATTTTGATGGTGTTTATTGTATTGGCTGTAGATAAAATTTTGAGGATAAATAAATTTGAGTATGACTTTGGAATTTTGTTGGATTGGAAACAACCAAGTAAATCGGGAGATAGTGGGGTTGGACCCCATACATCAGAATGTAAAAATTCAAAAAAAACATAGTTTCTATGTGTAAATTTGGGGAATGGTAATCTATGAATTTTTGCTGTAATACAAGTAGTGCAAGGAAAAGTAGTGTTGTTTATGAGACTTGGAGTAGATTTGTGATGAAGATGATGGACTTGTCCAAGCCACAGGTGCTAGGGGAGATTGATGGACGTTGTAGTGGATTGTAAGATGGTGATGTCGAGACCTTTAAGAAGCCAAGTATTCGTTTGGAGGTTCTTTATTGTGAAGCCATGTGGATCAAATAAAATTGAGCATGAGTTGTCGATAGTTAGTTTATGTATGTAAAGAAGATTGTATTGGTATTGTATAACACGGAGAAGCTGAGTTAGATGGAACTTACGATTAGGGGTGGAAACGATGCTCGAAATTAAAAGATATTATCCATTGCAGATAATTACCCAATTGTTGCCTTGATATGTTCGGCGACGGATATAATGCTGAAGTTATTGGCGACGTGATTAGAGGCTCCCAAATCCAAATACCAGCAGTGGTCAATCGTTTTGTCCACACATAATACGACTGAGGGATGTGAATGGGTTGGAGAGTCGTGTGATAATTAGCATTCATTCTATGCCAACAATCTCTAGTTGAATGGCCAGGCTTGTAGCATATCTGACACTCAATGTGAGATAGTCAGTAGGTTCGTTGTACGGGTGGTGCTCCTCGGGTCATTGGTGGTAATCGGCCATGACCCCAACCTCGACTAGCTCTGCCTATGCCTCGAGATCGTTCAGAGAATAAGAAGAAATGTGGGCTGCTGCTGATGGTAAGTGAGTTGAAGATTTGGATTTCATTGTGAAGATCTTGTTATATATTTATTTCTTCACAGCATAGAAGAGAATAGAGGTTGTCAAGGCTGATGGGTGAGTTTGGCTCATATGGCGGATTTGAAGGCTTGATGTGTGGAAGGAAGTTCATTCATTGTGTAAAGAATCACATCCTCATAATCAATTTTGAGTTTGAGGCAGCAAGTCTGTCTACCAAGATTTCAGACAAGTATTCTCTCATGGGTTGATTCCTGAGAGAGACATTGTGGAGTTCAATTTTGAGCTGAATGACTCGGGATTTGTTGGAAGATTGAAGACATTTTTCTAGGGTAAGCCATATTTCGACACATGATTCCGCTTCGAGGATATATGGGAGAATGCATGGAGAAATTGTGGAGTAGAGAGTGGCAATTAGATCTTGATCGGTGGAAATCTAGTGATCGTGTGTTTCACTGTCGGTATGAAAGGTAAAGTCAACTTCGTCCAAATAACAATAGAGGTGATTTGCTTTAAATAATACTGTTACCTAGGCTCTCCATATTGGGTAATTCTCGGTTGTCCAAAAATTCTGTATTATGTTCTTGATGTTAGACATCAAGAACTTGAGATCTTTTGGATCTTGTCTGAGACTAGTACTGATATGCGAGAAATGACGTTGTCGCCTGATTGAGAGTGCGCATTAATTGAATTCATGAAAAAGCTAGCAAAAAGCGTACGCACATGGATTTTTTTTTGGGAAAGGATTTGTTGAGGGTACTGAGATGCAACAAATCACGAAGACTCGGTGAGAGATCGGCAATAGGCAGAGGAGCTCTTCGGCGATGAAGTTTCCGTTGCAGCAGCAATCGACGAGGTTGATGACGTGGTGGGAACGCATCTGTTGGCTCTTATTCGATGGAGTTTCGAAGAGCTATTTCGGGATTAGCAAGGAGTTGAACGAGGCTCAGTCAGGGGTTCTAAGAAATAGACAGAGGTGTGATCTAATCAATAGAGAGAGTGTTGAGAATTTCCATTGAGGAAGCATCTCTTTGATGCCATTATGAAAAGAAGAAAGCATGAGAAAAAAAGAATGTTGTGTATTATTGATATAGTCATCTGTTTACATAGATCGCATATATATAGTAGAGTAGTGTTGTAACAGTCTAAGGTGTCGTTCATAAATAATGGCGAATGATTTATTGGGCTATTATAATTGTACTGTAATGCTCTGATGACTTGTAATTAGAGTAACAACTGAGAATTAAATGAATTGTTAATATTTTTCAAATAGAAAATAACCCATGGCTGCCATTAAGATATTTATCAAAAACTTGAGTTTATCAGGCTAATCACATTTGGATTAATTGATGCACCTCATGTTTTCATCAACCTTTCGAATGAAGAGGATTACTCTAGAATTTTGCTAGAGGATTCTACTTCATCGAAAATTATCCAATGAAACTCTTAAATGGACAACGACTTTTGATCCAGGATGTGAACCACCCATCGTCCCTATATGGATTAATTTTCCTCTCCTTAAGATTCATTTAATTACACATTTCATTCTTTTTTGCATTGGAATCATATTTCAAAAAATCACTGAAAGTAGATTATGCAACGACTAATTTGATTAGACAGTCAGTGGCTCAGGTGTTGGTTGAAATGAATTTAAAGAACAGTTTGAATCCAAGATCTTAATTGGAGATGAAGAAAATGGATACTTCCAAGAGTAATATTTGAAAACTTTCTAGCTTACTGCTCGCACTTCTTGATTATTGGGCCATAATGAAACACATTGTTTCAGACTTCACCCTCGGCTTAGAAGCAAAGTTGTACAAAAGGAAAGTAAAGCATAAACTCGTATATGTGCCAAGGAATCAATCATCCTCAGTGGAAAAATTGGGCACTTTGCTTGTTAAGAATGTAAAACCTGCCACAAGTAGTTCGGCCACATCTGATTCGGTCAGAGGCAACCTGATGGGTGTTTAAAATTTTAGAAGGATTACTTCCCTCATCCTTTGGACGATGGAGGAGATGGTCCTCGGGTAAATGGGGAGGCTAAGTGACTGAGTTCATTGGAGACAATTATGTTGATTCAGACATTACCACATGAGATTTTTTGTGGATTGGAATCAGGGATATTTTTGTGGCAAATTGTGGGATGGCCTAGCTAAGTTGGATCATCATATTGATATCAACACGTTTGAGAAGGACAAGGTGGTTGACTCAGATGAAGGAGAATTAAATGAACAGACCGAGTTAAACGAAGTAGCTGAGTTTCTATTGGCTAAGCCATCTGAGATTATTGTGGATGGCAAGACGATGGTGGAGGTATCAGAGGAAAGCACATTGTTGTCGAACCCCTTTGATATCGATGGATATCTAGCATGTTACAAAAAGAGCTCCTAGTCAAAGTTTTGGAGTGTGCTATTGGCGACAACAGACGTTTTGTTGGGGCAAGGGGATAATTGATGTGATCCCCGGGGACGAAGGTTTGATGGGAGCTCCTTCAGAATGGCTGCAATATTATATTGATGGAATTCCTATTGTTTTGCATAAAGAAAGAAACAGTGGAGAATACCCCTTCCTATGGTGCGGCGACTTCCCATGTTCGATTGAACCTTAATCCGCATACCGAGGAGTTTCATTCGGTTGAGCAGGGAAGGATCAATCTCTATCCTCACCGTCTGATGAAAGTGCGTTTGATAAAAAATTTGAGATGAATTCAATTGAAAAGTTAAATGATATTATATTGGATTCGGAGGTACTGATGATTTCCTTACTAAGAATAAGAGGGAAAAAAAGAAGTGGAAAAGAGCTAAAGGTTCCAGATCCAATAAAAAATCAAGCTATAACCTAAGGAAGAAGCCCAATCGCTAAATGGAAGAATTGGTTCCTCTAGCGCAGAGACTTGCGGCTATTGCTAAGATTTTATCTTTTTAGATCACGATAAGAGTATGGTGATAGTTTTGTAATTTTTTGCCTTTTCGATTAATTTTTTGTTTCGCTTTTTATTTGCTTGTTTGAGATCATCAACTCTTTATTGGTTGTACATATTTCATTCCAAATTTATAAAATGTAACAGGTTTATATTAAAAAAAATAGCTTGTCTTGCTTTATTAATCAATTTTCCCCTAATCTATCTCTAAAATTTTCCTACTCTCAAATTTCGTATTTTGTGCCATAACCCACATACAAATCATGCCTTAGCTTCACAAACCAAAATTATTATGAGAACTAATCTTCTATAATATATGTCATGTACAATAAATAGTTTAAGCTTCTTTGTTTACAAGAAATATGAAATCTAACTCATGAGTTTCATGATGTTCTATATACAAAGTTTATGAAAAAAAAATGCAAGAAAAAATAACTAATTTTTGCATGCTTTAATCAATAAATGAAATGCATATTATTGCTTGATACATTAGGAAAATCTCACATAATTTGTATGAAAATTACTTGTTTGAGAGAGAAACTAAGAAATATAAAAAAAAGCTACATATATCAATGAATACATTTTTTTAAACTCAAAAGCTTTAAACTTTAGAGTGAGGACAATTCAAAGATACAAGATAAAGTTGCCCACCTTCCCGGTGAAAATCATGCTCATTCAGACCTCCCAAAATACAATGAAAAAGTTTGTCTAATGCTGCTTTAATATTAAAATAATCCACACAGACAAATTTGTTTCTTAGAATCAGTTTTTTGTATGCTAAAAATACATTTATTTAGGTTACATTGTTTGATTTTTTCAAAACTTTACTACCAACAGTTTATTATATTTTGAAATTCCACCATTCGGTTGGTTTATTTACCCTTTTCATGGTATGCATCAATCTTGTGAAAGGTTAAGCATGTCACACCTATCTAAGACACTTAAACCTCAATGAATTACTTAATAGCTTAAGATAAAGAACCTAAATGACAACCTTTATGTTATACAAGAAAGCATTTCATTAAGATCCCTGAAGCTAAATGTCTGCTCTATAAACCAAGTAATATACAATCTTTTTGGAAATTAATTAGCCATGCATAGACCTCACTAACAGGATCAGTTATGCTTAATATATGCTAAGTTCGAAATGCACCAAAAAATAATGTTCCAATCGCTACTCAATTCCCAGGTAATGTGTGGCATAGATCAAACTGCTCATGTTCCCAACTAATATGTGGGCACAGATCAGCCTACAACCGGCTCAGTACCTCCCCATAAGTTGAAGGCCACAACCACAGTTATGTAATCACTCTATTATCTAGTCTCACTTCCAGAGCCCAATCTTCACACAATATAAACTTTCACAAATCTCTAAGTTTTTAAATTGTATACAATTATCCAGCTAAGTGCTACATATCCATTCAAGTTCAAGGTAGTTTCATCACTGAAACAAAGCATTCATCTACTCGTTCAATTACACATCAGCATTGCCAACATCCAAACATAGGCTTGTGTTATAAATACGACTATTGGACATAAGGGTCTCGTATTCCCATTTAACTTTTTCAGCTTTGTCATCAAGCAATTGCAATGCTCTTCTATAAACTGAGCAATAAGTATGTAACTTGTACTTTCTTTAATTATAGTGCAAACGCTCAGCAACCCCCAAATCAAATGAAAGCAAGCGTTGAATCACTAAGAACCTCTAGTGTCTTATCATATATATGGTTTACTTTTTTTTTTATATTTCTGACCCACATACCTCAGCACTCATTCATAACTCAAACATAGTCTAAATTTAAAAAGAATGAACTTAAGTAAACTGCATTCCTATCCACTACATAGCCACTTGGCTACTCATCTCAAATATCATGAAATAATGCCGAGCACTAACAAGCCTTGCCAGAAGATTTGGCATGATAAAAAGACAGTCAGCAGTATGAGTTCTAAAACCTAAAAAATCGAGTACAAAATGCTCACAAAACATGTACAGATTCACCTAACTTGCGCACAAACACAACAAGCACTGCTCTTCTACATCCATCAATTCGAATCTAAAAGAATTCAAAAGGCGGCACATCAAACTCATTATGTTACTAGAAAAAACACGTTAAAGTATACTTACAGAGTAAAATTAGCATAAGTGATCCATACCTGATCTTTTCCACATCACTTGGAGAGTTTTTGTTTTCCATATTTTTTGGTTCAATGTGTAGGGTATAATCAGGACCAAAGTACTCATAGTATTCACTATAAGGCAATTTATTCTCTGGCTCAACTCCGACCGCAACTGCTGTCTATATTACCAAGTATAGATTGAAAAAAAAAAGTGCGTTAACAGCAATGAGAATTGAATAGTATGATACAAAATAAGTAAATACAGCCTGCAACAAACCTCATAGCACCAGCAACGGGCAACATTTCGCATTGTATAGCCACCACCACCCAAAACCATAAGAGGCACATTAAAAGATCTAAGAAATCTTAAGCAATCAGCATGCCCCCTCACAGACAAATTGAAGCAACCTAACCGGTCCCCAGCCAATGAATCTGCTCCACACTGAAGAACAACAGCATCTGGTTGGTAAATTTCCATGACCTTTGATATCAAAGGTCTAAATAACCCCTGGAAACTATCATCATCAATTCCATCATTTAGCGGAACATTTAAAGCATAATACTTTCCAACCCCAAAGCCAACATCTTTGATATGGCCAGTTCCAGGAAAAAAGTCTCCAAATTTATGGAAAGAAACCGTCATGACCCTATCAGTCGTATAGAAAGCCTCTTCAACACCATCTCCATGATGAACATCAATGTCTACATATAGTACACGCTGCATAATTGAACATATCAGACAGCAAACAGAGCAATCTGTGAAAACAACTCCATGTATAATGTGCTGACATAAAACTGTGGTAAGAGCATAATCAAAGAAAACAAATTCACATTCAATATAATGAAAAATTTATAAGCTTCCCACTGCTTTCCCGCTAACGGGCTTGATGACTAAAAAAAGTACGAAATGTTAGAGAGATGATAGTGAGTTGAAAGTGCATGATACCAATTCCATAATTATGCTTGAAAATTGCGACATCATCAACCCATTTAGTTGGAGAATAATGGAAGATGTAGCAAAACACTTATTATTGAAAAATCCAAGGTTACAAATGAAAGAAAAGAATTAAGAGACATTGATTCTATAAAGTTTTGATTTGTGCATCTTTCTATTTTCTCATTTGATTACTACATAGAGTGATTGCAACTTCATTTGATTTTAAATGCTGCTTTTGTAACATAATGACTTAATAGAGAATGAGCCTCCAAAACTATTCAATTCAATTTTTAATCTTTTAAGATGATTAGTTAAATGTTTAGAACAACTGTGACTAGATTTTGTTGGGAAATTACTTTTTCAAATGAATAATTTGGAGCAACAATGCCTCTACAAAAAGTTTAGAAGTGTTCTTTTGAGTTTTTTATAATTACATGACATGATTGTGACTGTTTTATTCTAATCATGTTTTACTGAATTTTAATTAAGATTTGCAGATAGAAATTCAATGACATCAAACGAGTTTTATTTGAGTTTTCTACTTTAGCAATTACATTGCAATAATCTTAAATCAAAACCAAAAATTTAAAACAATTGTAACAAACAAATAAAGCTAGTATAAATGGTACAATTTTACTTTCTTTAAGAAAACGCCACCATGAGGCAGCATAAATTTCTTAATATTCTATTGATCATGATTTTATAATGTAATTAGCAATATAAAAAATAAAAAATACTTTTTTTACACACATAACACTAAAATCTTTATATTTTACCTATAAAACATCTATATTTTAAATATTAATATCCAAACACTCAAATATATGTAATGCACCAAACATACCACCCCCATTGCCACTGTTATTTGCCATACGAAATTGCCAGAGAAGAAAGAACAAGGAAATACAGAAAGTTACAAAAAAATTGTTGTAGGGAGGAGAGGACTCGCACACCATAAAATAAAATAAAAAAAAAATTATAAGTAAGGTATGTGTGTAAGAAATGAGTTCTCAGTGCACAACTACAAAAAGGGTTTCATTGCCTATAATGGAGAGAAGTTTGTTTGCAACAACAAAAAATGACATTTCCCTTTTCACAAGCATTGCACTGTCTTACTTAAGAAAATGTTAACAAAGGAACAAAAATAAGTGTTTAAATACAAAGAATTTAACTCCGCACACGGCGAGGGCTTTCAACTTGTTATAATAGTAACCTAGAATGAAAAGGTTAGTATGAAGTGCTCTTTGTCCTGGACAAAGAACACTCCATTGTCCACAAATAAGGTTGACTGAAAAAATGAGTGATAAAATCTTTGAACAGTGAATATAAAGAAAAAAGCCTACTTGTGTTGCCTGCTTGTTACCTCTTCTCCTTCTAATCAAAGCCAACATTCTAACTGTCAAACTCCCCAAAACCCAAATCACAGTCATCATCCTTCCAAGAACCCCATTCTCACTTGTACCCCAACCAAATTCACCTAAAGTATTCAAAATTTCAAGCTATACTCTGGCATTTCCGGAGGCTGTAAGCAAAAAAAGATTACACTCAAGAACTGGAATAAAAACACAAAATTTAATAACAAATACTTCGCAGTCATTAAGTCTATCAAAAATCCCTACTCGTGTAAATGACAACACAATCAAATCTGCAAACGTTCCACGCAATCTTAAAGCTCAAAAAGAAGTTTTTTATAAAAACAACTACATTACAGTTTAAGTTACAATATCCAGTGAAGTTTAATCACCTTGTGGAACTTGAGGAGCTCGAGAATCCCAAGAACGATGTCATTGACGTAGCAGAAGCCCGAAGCCTCGCACTTCTTGGCGTGATGAAGACCCCCAGCCCAGTTGATGGCGATATCGGCATCCCCGCGATTAATCTTGACGGCAGCACCGATGGATCCGCCGGCGGATGCCTGGCAAAACTCAAAGAGCCCCTCGAAGACAGGACAGTCCTCTCCGACGTTGAAACGCCGAAGCTGCCTGGTCGACGACGACTCAAACGGGTGGATGTTACTTCCGTCGTCAGCAACGCCGGCGCCGAAGGCGGAAGCGGATGCCGCAAGGATCTGCGGGGTGACGGAGGCGAGGAAGTCGACGTAATCCTCGGAATGGAAGCGCCGGATGTCGGAAGCAGAGGCGGGAAAGGGGCGGCACACTTCCATGAGACGGTGAAGGTGGTAGTGAACGACGAGGTTGTGAGCCATCCGGATCCGATGGGGCTTCATCGGATGCCCTTGCCCGTAATAGTAGTCGCCTATCGAAGGCTCGTAGAAGTAACTGACCCGCCGCTTCCGAGCATCCGGAGCTGAAGGCGAAGGGAGCGACGAGCCGCCGGAGGAGTAGGTATCGGCGGAGGCCCCAGCCGGCGAAGTCGGCATCTTCCAATGCACTCTGAGACCGCTTAAACCCCCCCCCCCCTTCCCCCAAGCTACCGATCAATGGAAGTCTCTTTTGCGATTTCAGTAGCGCCACAAACAAAATGACCTATTTGATCAAATGCCTAAATAATTAATTTTGATTGAAGATAATAAAAAGAGAAATGTTATTTATAGAATCCCAATAAAATTTAATTAAATTTTAATATTATTTCAATATAAATTTTAAAAATAATATAAGAAAAATATTATACTTACACAATAAAATACATCAAAAAATATTCATAACTAATATAAAATTTTTTTCTTAAAAATTTTTGCATATACAACTCACAAAAAAATATATTAAATCAATCATCTATTTATATTTCAGTTATATTAATGTGTAAGTTTAATAATATTTTTATTTTAATATAAATAAATAAATACTAATAAAAAAAAAATATTCAAATCCTATTAACAAAGTGTGTGAACTTATAATTTATTACTTTTTAATTTGAAATGTTTCTATAGTACTTATATTGATGTTTTGATACACTTTTACAATTAATGCATCTAAATAATGTTAAATTGATATGAATTGATATTCACTAGTTATAATTATTAATATAAATCTATTCAAAATGTTTTCTTTTAATTTATATTGTAGTACCAAAAAAAAAAAGTGAGAAAATACAGTGTAATTTGATTAATATAATTCAAAATTGTTGGATGCAATAGATGTGTATTTATGGAGTAAAAATTTATAGAGAGAGCCTCTATAGTATATAATGTTGCTAAGTGTTAGCAATAAGGAGAAATGTACATAAAACTTGTGTTTAGATCATGATGGCTCTTCTTCTCTCCCATGAAACTGTCTAGCTTCCCGTCTTTGTCGCAATTGAGGTCGAGCAGCATGTTCCAGATCCCGATCCATCACCTCGACCAATGCTACGGTTGCAAGCAGCGTGCTGCTTGACCTCACCTGAAAAGTGACGAGAAGTTGGATAACTTCACAAGAGGGAGGAAGAGCCTTCCACTGCATGAGCTCCACTGAGCTCTCTTTAGTGCTCAAGAGATTAGTAAAAATGTAATTTATTTTGTTGTTTTGTTATTTTTTTATATATTAAAAAATAATATTAAATTTGTAAATAATAAAAAATTGTAGTATACAGTTAAAAGAGAAATATTATTTAAACTCGTTAACGTGGCATTGAGAAAAATTCATTCAATGAGATTTGGACATCGTTTCATATGAAAATGCCACGTCAGCGGGTCTAAATAACATTTCGCTATTCTTGATGTGATAAAATTATTTAAATCAAATAACAATTATAGCAAAAAATAATAATGTAATGACATTTTATATTTATATAAGATTTGATTTTATGTATTTAAAATGAGCTCACTTATATCTCTTTAATTTTTGTACTATTTTATATTTTTGTGATGAAATTTAAGCATTTTGAAAAGAAGTGCATCTCTTTATCCAATCTAATTCGCTATGTGATGATTATTGGATATCTATATATTTATATAATCTTTATGCATATGGGAGAGAGAAAAAAGAAAAAATGAGTAAATTGGATGCCTTCGTTGCAAATCTTTCAATTTTTTGTGAGGAGAGAGAAAATTCATTTTATCTTCCCAATTCTCCTACTAAATAAGCAATCAATACCTCTCTCTAAAGCACATAAAACCCTTTTTCTTCTTCAATTTCTTCCACTATCTCCTCTCTGTAGATTTTTCTTAGCTCAGCAAGGGAAGAGCAACCCGTCTCCTACCATTTGATTTGTTGCTCTTTTTCGGGTCTTCTCGGCAATGGCTACCTAGAAGTGATTATGGACTCTGGGCCTTCAATCGACACTTCTCTCTCGTGCATTGAGAGAGGGATGGAATCTAGACGTTTTTCATGTAGAGACAGGCAGGGTTTGCGATTGCTTGGGAGGTTCAAAAATGAATGAATTGGGGAGTTCATTCATGCCAGGATACGGTGAAGAGTCATTTAGGATAGAAAAATGAATTTGATAAGCAAAGAAATATCTAGAGTAAATTGTACAATATAATTCTTAAATATTTTGCTATTTTTTTTACTCTCAATACTTCTTAATTTTTCATTTGTATATAAAAAATATTATTTTTTAATTATATTAAGATAAATGATTATATTTAAATTTTTGTGGATAGATTAAAATAATTGCTCTTCTCAATCTATTTATATTATCAATATAGATGTAAAATTGCTTTTCTAGCATTACTTAGAATACATTTATCTCTTGTAGTTTATTAATCTATTATGTGCATTGTGCAAGGATAAATTGTATGTTGAATGATTTTTATACACATTCTAGGTGGAGAAGAAAATTGTAATATATATATATATATAATAAATGAATGCATAATTTATATAATGATAAATTAAGAAAAACTCCCACAATTTGCATAGCTAAAACATTATATTTACATAAGAATACACACAAAAAGCATTTATCACTAATAATAATTTTTTTTTTTTTACGATATAATGAGCTATAGCCAGAAGTAATAAAATTTACTGAATTCACATCACACAACTCAGATGCCAAAATCAGAGCTAGTTCCAAATTTACTGAAGCACTGCCTTCACCTTTATTTGGTATTTCAAATCATTTTTTTCTCATTTGCAAATCATACACATTAACCTTAGTGCTTGTTTGGTTGCATGATTTCTAAGGTAGGATATTCAAACCATTTAAGACTAATTTAGTTCATCATTTTTCATTTAGGGGTTCTTTAACATGAGAGAATTTGAAAATTTTGAGTATAAAATAATTTAATTATAATAAAATTTAATTATAATTAAATCAGGTTACTTAAATTCTGTTAATAATTTTACAAAAAAATTAACAATTTTTTATTGAAATGAAATAATTTGAGTACGATACTTTGAGTAAATTCTAGAATAAAATTACCCCTAAATTTTTTTTTTCAATTTGTTTTACAATTGATCTGAATGAAATCAATTTCGTTCGAAATTAAGAAATCAATTGATTCATTCGAAATCGATTTCTAACGGAATCAATTTCTTTCTGATCAACGATGATAGGCAAAATCCCGGATGGAGAAGAATTCGAACCGCAAAGTAGTGGGCAAATGACATTCATTTAGAGCTTGGGAGTTCATTCTTTCAAACGAAAATTCATTTAGGGCTTAGGTGTTCATTCGTTCAAATGAAAGTTTTCATTCGCGATCCTTTCGTTGCTTGCTTTCCTTCACGTAATCTCCAAATTCGCCCGATTTGTGTTTACTCGCTTCCTATATTAATTAACACATTATCGAAATATAGTGTAAAAGTTTTTTTACCCATTTTACTTCATGCCAAATGCCGATAATCTTGACTTCCCAATAAATTTTTACTTTACAATGTTTTATCTTATGCCAAACAACTTCTCAGTGAAAACAATTTGAGCTCAAAATAAATTATTGAAAGATTAAATTGGGCATAATGAATTGTTAGGAAGGTTAGAGTAGAACTAAATTCTTAATTTCATTTCATTTCTTATATATATATATATATATATATGCGCACGAGTTTGTGTGTCATTTCCAAATCAGTACCTGTAAGGCTTAAACTTTACATGCTTGGTTGGAGATTCAGGCCTAGCTATCATTACTGAGATAAACCTGCCATCAACAAACTATAAAGAGGTTATATGTTTGCATGATAACACACAATTGTGATAAACAAATTTATTAAACTCTTGAATAAGAGGATGATAAGATGTGGTCCTCTATTTTTACTCTAAATTTTATTTAATTTTTTATAATTTAAATAAATTTTCATTTGAGAGATTTATGTTCATTTTTTTTTATAATTTAAATACTTTTATTTAAATTTTCTTGCCTATTTACATTAATAATTTTGAATTTATCTTATTTCCAGCACTTGATGCATATGTTTTGAGAATTACAAATAAATTGTAACGGCTACAACATCTATTGAACAAGCTTTCTCCACAATGAATATTGTAAATTTTCGTTTGCATGGCACCATAGATGACTCATCGTTGAATTACTATACCATCATATATTATTGAAAATGAAGTGTTTGATAATTGATAACAATACAAGAATAAAACAATAATTTTAAAAGGTCGCTGCTGTAGCACTAAACTGGGGACCCAAAACGCACCCTCGGTTATAAAAACAAATTACGGCGCTGTCGCGGCGGGCTGCAGCGCACTTTTGCGCGCATGCCAGTGGAGGGGGGGAAACTCCGACGGAGGGCAAAAGCGCCGGCAGGGGAAAGAGGCGCCTATTATTATTATTATAATTTTTACTTTGAGGGCAGGCGAAGCAGGAGGGGTGGTGAAACGCTGCGATTTCTCATATCAATTCCCATTCCAAAACATGAAGCTTACTCAAGTAAAATTGTAATTGATATATTTATTACCTAAGAAAATTTTCTCAGTGTTCTACATTTTTATTCTCAATAAAATTTCGGAATCTGCCTTTGACCCCAACATATATTAAATATATTATCAAGTCATTAGTTCATTTTTAGGGTGGGCGATTGTTTTTTAAATAGGCAAGTTTTGGGTGGTGTCTATGTAATTATTCCTACAACTTATACAATGGATCACTAAATCTTTGGGAATCTAAACAGCAGAAGTATTATTTTCTTTAAGAAAAAAACAAACCTTCCCATTCACTTCCTTGACAGCCAATTGTGCTGATTCTTTACAAGCAAACCAAACGTATGCCATCCCCAAAGACTCCTTGGAAACTCTGCTTGTAAGAATTTTAACTACATTTGCAAACAGAAAACCAGTAATTTTTTCCCTTATATTTATTTTTTCTGTAATTTTGAAAAAAGGGCTCAAGAAAGGGCATATTTTTGATCAGATTCATAGAAAAATAAAAAATGAGCTAAATTGATAAAATAAGCATTAAAGGAGAGAATGTCAGAGTTGTACCATTGCTAATTTGACCGAACTGGGAGAAGTGTTTACACAAGAACCCCTCAGAAGTGGAGCGGGACAACCCTGCATCAAAATAACAAATTAGGTCAGAAAATCAGCCAGAATTCAATCACTTGCCAAGCACAACAAATCTTCCGCTTAAACTGTGAAAGTTGAAGTTTCACCATCTCTCATTCTTATAAAAAAAAAACACTGACCGCGATATTACGAATCAAATGAATCTTTATAGTGGTCTCATCCGCCAAAATTGATAGAAAGATCTGACGACTGCCAACATCAGTTCAAAAAAAAAGGAGTTCTGCATCTTTAACTACGCATAACTACAAGCTAATATTATAGGAAAATGCTATAAGATGAATGTGATCTTCCGACCTTAAAATTAAGGTAATCTGGATCACTTTATCATGTTGATCATACATCTAAAATTGTAAGGGTATGCTGAAGCTAGGACAAGTGCCAATTCCATTTGACGACAATCCAAAAATAAGATCAAGTTATCAAGACAGGGAATAAGGTGTCGAGATTTAATAGTGATTTTATTTAGAGGATGACTGTTTACACATATCCTCCATGATGCATCCTTGTTCGGAGTCAATAGCATGGGAATCACACGTAGTGAGAGACTCTTAAAGAAAGCATTTATTAATTTGTTAATTCAATGTTTCAACTCCTCATGTTCTGATGGATTCATAGAATGCTAAATGTCGTGAGAATGGCACAAGAACAATAGCATGCTAAATGCCCCACTCAGGTGGAAGCTCATCGATAATTGTGGGGACCCGATGCCGGGTTAGCGGGAGCTAATTCATCACCGGTTTTTGGGTAAGTCCCATAGCTGCAGGATCACATTGAGTAATTTAAAACATAAAATATGTAGACACCAAATATAACTCGTTTATTCATTAATTTACAAGTTTTGATTACAAATATCAAAATAAAAGTTGCAAACTTTAAAAAGAGTCAAAAATCAGTATCAAAAGTGCGGGCACTGCTTGGCTCTAGCACCTTTCCTTTAGGACAAGCTCCTGATCTGGGCACATTTCAAAAGTGCGGGCATTTGAATACTAGTTAGTTGTGATACTAAGTACTGATAGATGTCAACTTTACAATTGTTAAATAATAAGCAAAATAAGCAATAAATTGACAGGAAATAAAAAAGTTGTATAAATTTATCCCTGCAAACTTGTTTCAATTGCACTGAAACTTTAGCATAAAAATAAATATAGAATTTTAGCGTTTGATATCTGGCGCAAAACTTGATTTTGTTGGGCAAGTACAAAATCGACGAAAAGGGAGATTCTATTTTGTGTTAAATATCACAACTTCCCTCTATACCTGCCCCCTCAAAGACTTATCATTATAGGCTCCTTATGACTCCCGATATCGGATAACCCCGTCCTAATAGTTATCTGATCAGACTAAAAATAGATCAACATGGAACTCATGCTACTCAGTTACCCAAACTTTTTCATATATCATTTTATGTAACTTTTAAAAGAACATTTATCAATTTGTGTGATGCTGAGTAAAATAACATATTTAAACAATAGTAATAAAAGACATATGGTACATTTTTCTTCAAGTTTCAAAAGTACAACAACTGATTGAATCTGCAAAAGTTTTTCAAGATTTTTATTAGCTTTTAGCCAATACTTCGAGATTTATGAAAATAAAGTAGTATGATATTTTAGAAATATTTACTTTCTTTTTTTCTGTTCTGTTTTTCTTTCATTCTCTTCTTGATAGAAAATAGAATTTTAGGTTACTGAGGGTAACAATAATATTTATAATAGCATTATTATTATCATTATTTAATAATAATAATGATAATAATTATGTATGAAAGAAAAAAATAATGAAAATGACTGAATTGAAATTGACAGAAAGTAAATAATAGTCATAATATAATATTTGTACTATTATCATTATTGATTAATGACAATATTAATGATGCTAATGACATATAGAAATATTATAATTATTATTATTAAAAAAATGAAAAAGAAATAAAGGAAATAAAATGCAAAAATTTATCCTCTTTTCTTCCCCTTTTTTTCCTCCTCTCACACAGGATTAGAGTTGCCGGGGGCCGGAGTAGGGTAGCAGAAGCAGAGGAGGTGGCAGGTGGCTGGCTGGAGGCAGGAGGGCTAGCTAGATGTTGGCTGAGGGAGGGAGAGCTGGCTGGGTGTGGGCTGAGAAGGGAGGGTTGGCTGCACGGGTGTGAGTTGTTTGAGGAAGGAAGGGTTGGCTGAGGGGGTTTAAATAGAGAGGAGGGAAGGAGAGAGAGGGAGGAGATGGCCGGCCAGCTGGTCGACCGCCGACCAGGGCGGCGAGCGTGGCCAGCGCCTGCGTCCGTCTGCGCGTCTGACAAAGCTTGCGCCCTAGCGTGGCGTCGGGGGGTCGCATTTTCCTATCGTTCGACTTCCAAAAATAACGAAACTTGACACCGAGGTGTGTTACGATGAGACGAACACCTTCACGCCAAAAATTTTCGATTCGGAACAATATTTTATTTTATATTAATTTCTGAAGTTTGAAACTTCAAAAATTAATTACGATCGAACCGAAGCTCCAAATTTGATTAAATTTTTAGCATAACCTCTAAATAATATACTTAAACAACGACACAAAAATCGATAAATTTGAACTTGTATTTAATTTTCTCTAATTATTGAATTAAAAAATTTAAAAATTAAAGCAGGAGTTTCCATTATCCAAATTTCTTACAAACTAGGGCATTTTGATCTAAAAACTATTTCTATCCAATGATATTTTGATTTACCCTAATTTGAAGTTTCCTGATATCCTGATTTATGAGGTGAGATCTGACCTAATTTTGTGAAGTAACGACATTGGGTCGTTACAGTAATGTCAACAAATTCAGACAAAAAAACAAACATTTCAAAAGTTAGGTCATATTCCAATGGAATAAAGGTCACTTCTCATAAATGAAGAAGATAAAGAGAGGATAGATCAATAAATTTTGAGACAACTGTGGTAATAAGAATGGAATGAATCTTAGTGTGTAGCCAAAGTAAAGGGGGGTGGTTTGATGGAAAATTTGTAGTAGATCAATAAAAATCAATTATAGATTGAAAGTTCTAAGCTTTTTAACCACTTTCTTTTTATCAAAAAATTTCTAATTTGGAGTAAATGATGTGCTTTTTTATAGACTTGGTTAAAAATAACTTAATTGTTTTCTAATTGTACTTGAAGACAGATGTTTTTACGACCAGGGAGGGTATCATACTAAATGCACTCTTCATAATTATCAAGCTTAATGGGGACCAAGCATCAAGTAGTTACTAGTAAAGAAGTGTGATTCACCTAGCTCACTCTGGAATGGCTCAGAGAGAGAGGCTCGGGCTTCAAATTAGTTCTTTTAAGTGCATGGGCAAAAATCACATTCATAGGACTATCTGTGACGACTCGGTGCTATATTAGAGACTAATTTAGCAACGATAGTATTAATACTTTCGTAGAAACCTATTGGGTTATTCAAGTAGAATGAAAAATAAAATATTCATCTAGATAAATTCATCTCAGACATACACAGAGCTATAACCAAGCATTTCATCAATTCAGCTTAATATGAAATATATAGAATAATGTTTTATTCGTAGCATTCAGCATTACATCACATCAATTTTAACTAACCAAAGTATATGAATTTAAAGTTCATTCTCTTTTTATTAAGGCAGTGGGGGGTACTTCTTCATCTCCCAAGAAGGGCACTCCTCTTAAGCTATCTCCTACTCATAGAGTTCCTGACCCAACACGTAAAAATTGTCTGAATATTTGATTCCAGTTAGATTTATATGAGTACATAATTTAAAATTTTGAGCTTGGAGTATTAAAGTTAGCCTCACGCATGAGACTCAAATATTAGCACATTTTCCTTGCAAAATTTATTTTTATAAGCATATAATGTTATTTGTTATCATTTTTCAATTTTATCTTTTTGCACATCTTGCTTATCTCAAATCACTTGTCACAAAGTAATTTTGATAACTTTCTTGTCAAAACATTTTATCTTGTCACAATCATTAAAAATAAGCGCATCTCTAACGTATAACTGAAACATGATTTTGCCTGAGCAAATGCGGAACAGTAAGCATAATTCACACAGGTCTACTTGATCTTTGGTTTTTAATAATATCACATGATCAATAGCAACCCCCTCATAGACATGGTAGTATCTCCTTATATCTACCAAAATAGACATGTCCATGTCCAATCCGTATCAAATATGACAGCCAATGAGACAATATTAAAGGCAAGAAGTGCTTAAATGAAACAAAAGCATCACTTAAAGGTAAACTAGTGTATCTGCGTACCTCTTTCAGTTTGTAATTGGGAATCAAATCAAAAATCTGATTAATATGTAAATAGAAATCATGTAATGCTCATTAGTTTACTTATTTTGATATTTTTACTCAGTATTCATTAAATCTTACTAGGGGGTTTTTCCTGAATTATACATTTGGGATTAATTTATTTGCTCCACTTTTAGATGATGGATCATTATTATTATATATTGTAAGAGTTGGAGATGGCAGCGGTGAAGAGGAAAAAAGATAGAGAGGAGTTGATTTCATTCAAATGTGAATCACATACACATTAAATGGCATTACATGCTTATATATATAGATACATGAGTGGAACTTATATATATATATATATATATATATATATATATTATTACAAGCATGTGGCTATTGCTCTAATATCCCCCAATACGGTGACAGTGCAGTTTTGAATCGTCAACATATCACGTAAACAGTTGAATTGCGTAATAAAGAAAGGTTTGGTGAGGATGTCTGCTGATATAGCTGGAATTTGTAAAAAAAATAGTGTTTAAATATTCATATCATCATATATTTCCCTATACTTTGAGTAGAAAATGATGTTTTTATAGGAAAATGAAGTAAACAGACTGCATGAGTTGATTTACCAAATTTTGGACAAAATTCGCCGCAACGCGCCATGACGGCCCATTAAAAACGCCTTACCTAGAAGCAGAACTGCAGACCTGGAGCAAGACCGCTGCAGCGCGCCACAGCGTCATATTGATAAGGATAAATTAAAACCATATAAACGAGTAATTGAACAGTAATGCGCAAGTTTGCACGCCGCAACGCGCCACAGCATCATTTCTCGAGGATTTATTAAAACCTTATGAACTAATTGAACAGTGATCCTGCAAAATTTATCCGCTGTGGCGTACCACAGCGCGCCACAGCTGGTGACTTTTCTTTTTATAAAACTATGGTTGGACTAATTGAACAGTGACCCTGCAAAATTTATCCGCTGTAGCGTACCACAGCGGGTGAATTTTCATTTTATAAAACTATAATTAAACTAATTGAACAGTGATCCCGCAAACTTGTCCGTTGTAGTGCGCCGCAGCGCGCCATAGCGTACGCTGCAACTATTGAACGAAAAATATACTAACTTACATGCAGGAAAATCGTTTGGAGCACTGCTGCTACAGCGCGCCGCAGCGGAACAGGATTTGAAACGAAGTTGCCGCAGCGCGCCGCAGCGGAACAGCATATGAAACGCTGTGCCGCAGCGCGCCGCAGCGGACGACCCAGAATTTCCAGAAATAGCAATTAAGTTGCATGGAGAAGGCCACAAAAATGTGACCTTTGGTCTCCCCAACCTCTTTAAAAGAGATAAATTAAATCTCTGATGAATCTCAACAGGTTTAAACAGATGGAAACATATAAAGGGATGGGAATTAAGTCAAGGAAGAGGAAATGTCACACATCGAAAGCTTTTGAGGCTGAGTGCATCCCTATTTAAGGGCCAACTTCAGACCTTGGAAGGATTCCAACTTTTGCTAATCAAGACCTAAAAGAAAGGCTGCAGGAAGAGATAGAAGGAGAACTCTCCAAGGGGAAGAGAGGACCAAGAACAGGAAGAAGGGGAAGACAGCAAAGAACAATGGATGGAGCTTCAAGAGGACAATGCAGGAAAAGTAAAAAGAACCCCAGAAAACCTCCGAGTGATTCTTTGTATTTCTCCTAAACTCCCTTGATTAATTTCTTGCCGTGAACTGATAGCGATGTTCACTTTTCTTTGCATGTATGTTCTTTCTTACTTAGTAATGGAAGGCTAAAAACCCTTTGAAGAGAGTTGAGATATAGTTGTGAAATTATGTAAGAGATGTATTAGTTGTATGATGACATTATTTAAATGAAATGAAAAAACTGTTTGTGTTGTTAAATTTATTATTGAATGAATGCTTGGATGAACTGAATTCTAAATTAATTTAATTAAAAGAGCTTGTGTTCCAATGCTCATCAATTGGGTATGAGCAAGGAAGGTAGCGCGAGTAGAGCTGAGAATTACGTGACAGAATTCTCAAGGCTCACTTGCACCCTCCCTTAATAGCTCACCCAAAAGATTGATGCTTGAGAATCAAGTTCTCCATTAACCTTGCTCTGCTACTCAGCAAGGTATAAGGGATGAAAGACATTGGGAACTTCAATGGATGATGTGACATAATCCATTGACCCTATGCATCCTCCCATCCAGCTAAACTGCGTATGAAGCGCATGACGCATGGTAAATAGAATCTTGCTTGTGAGACCATCATAATTAAAAGATATCTTTGGTAACATAGACGTGGGGAATCAAAATCTAACCAATCGATCATTATCTCATAAGAGTTTATGTGCTAAGGGAGAACCCAAAAGAAGTTCTCTTTGTGCACTTAACTTGAACCCAATGTAATTGGAGGGTACTCCGATTCCAATAGTGCTCACTTGATTTAATCAAGCAAATAAATTGAACGTCTACATTCAAACAATGAAGTTATATAATCAATCCTTGCATGTATTACAACGAAATCTCAACTCTCTCCTTTTTAATCAAATTGTATCTTTACTCAAAGTCTTGTGTATTGCTAATTAGGAATCAACAAAAATCAACCAAATTTGCATCTAGATATTAGTGAAAGAAAGTACAACTCGGTATCAAAACAACCGTTCCCTGAGGTTCGATAAATCCCGAAAACTAAACTTTCCACTTATTAAGTCAGACCACGTACACTTATGTGCAAACGCAGACGTGTATTTTCGTCTGTCATCTGTCATTTGCTCGTTTGACAGTATGTGTTGGAAGTAACGACACAATGTCGTTATTTCACAAAATTAGGTCCAATCCTGACTCAGAAATCAGGATCCTGGTGAACTTCAAATTAGAGCAAACCAAAATATCATTGGATAGAAATATTTTTTAAGATTAAAATGCCCTAGTTTAGGAAAAATCCAGATAATGGAAACTCCTGCTTTAATTTCTGAATTATTTAAATTTAATAAATTGAAAAAATTAAATGTGTCCAAATTCATTGATTTTTTAAGTATACTATCTAAAAGCTACACTAAAAAATTCATCAAATTCGGAGCTCCGGTTCGATCGTAATTAATTTTTGAAATTTTAAACTTCAAAAATTAATATAAAATAAAATATTGCTCCGAATCGAAAATCTTTGGCGCGAGGTTGTTCGTCTCATCGCAACACACCTCGGCGTCAAGTTTAGTTATTTTTGAAAGCTGGTCGATGGAAAAATACAAAAAAATTAATTGAAATTAATTATTTAGTTATTTTTCATGTTATTTTCCTTCCTTCCTCTGTTTTCTCCCCCCGACGCCAGACACACGCTAGGGTGCAGGCTCTATCGCTCGACAGAACCTGCCAGGGCACAGACAAAACCCGCGCTAGAAACACCTCGCGCGCGCATGCCGCCCTATGGTCGGTTCCGGTCGGCCGACCAGCTGGCCGACCATCCCTCCTCCCTCACCTTCCCTCTTATATATATCCCTCCCTTCCTTCTTCCTTCTTCCTTCAGCCAGCACTCCCACCACCCTCCCTCAGCCAGCAGCAGCCAGCCAACCGCCGCCGCCTCTGCTCCGGCCATCCCCTCTGGCCCCCTTCAGCCACGTCCGGCCTCCCTCCGGCTCCCGGCAACCCTAACCCTATATGAAATGAGGAAGAAAAAGGAGAAGAAAATAGGTTTGCATTTTCTTTTATTATTTTAATTTCTTTATTTCTTTTACATTTATTTCATAATAATAATTACAATGTCATTAACATTATTATTATTGTCATTAATCAATAATGATAACAATACAAATATTGTATTATGACTGTCATTTTCATTTTATGAAATTCATTTCAGTATATATATACATTATATAGTTAGTACTATAATAATAAAAATATTATTATTATTATAATTATTATTATATGAGAAAGAGGATTGATAAATTCAAAATAAAGGAAAATGAGAATGAATAAAAGAAAAATTACTTCTCTCTAATATATTTATTATTAATATTATTTTGTTTTGCCGTATAAATAAATATCATTAATAAATAAATTACAATTAAATTTTCGAGTAATTGTTTATCAAGTGCAAATCGTGCAGATACTTGACTTTTGACGTTCTGATTCACACACTAAGGAAATGTACCCGATGTCTTTTATTATTCTTGTTTAAATATATTTATTCACTCAGCATCGCACAAATTGATAAAAGTGCTTTTAAAAATCACATAAAATGATATATGAAAAAGTTTGGATAATTGAGTAGCATGAGTTCCATATTAATATATTTTTAGTCTGATCAAATAATTGTTAGGAAGGGGCTGTCTGACATCGAGAGTCATAAGGAGCCTATACTGATAAGTCTTTGGGGGGGCAAATATAGAGGGAAGTTGGGATATGTAACACAAAATTGAACCCCATTTTTCTCAATTTTGTACTTGCCCAACAAAATTATATTTTACGTCAGATATCAAACGCTAAAATTCTATATTTATTTTTGTGACAGCAATATTTTTTATGCTAAAGTTTCAGTGCAATTGAATTAGATTTGCATAAATAAATTTATACAGCTTTTTATTTCCTGTCAATATATTGCTTATTTTACTTATTATTTAACTATTATAAATTTGACATCTATCAGTACTTAGTTTCACAACTAGCTGGTATTCAAATATTCGCACTTTTGAAACGTGCCTAGATCAGGAACTTGTCCTAAAGGAGAGGTGCTAAGAACCCAACAGTGCTGATACTGCTACCTGCTGATTTTTCATTTTTTAACTCTGTTTAAAGTTTGTAACCTTTATTTTGGCCTTTGTAATCAACATGTGAATTATTGAATAAATGAGTTATGTTTGATGTCTATATATATATTTTTTAAATCACTTAATATGATCCTGCAGCTAGAGGACTTGCCCCAAAAACTAGTGATGAATTAGCTCCCTCTAACTCGGCATCTGGTCCTCACATTGGATTCTAACTTCTTTGTTCTTGGCATTATCTCGGATGAAGTAGCAATCAACTTCCACGTGCTTTGTTCAAGTGTGGAATAATGGGTTGTTACGATGGAGATTGCAGAGATGTTGTCGCAGTAGATGGTAGTAGCTTGCGACGGTGGATGATGAAACTCTTATAGAAGAAGTTGAAGCAATATGATTTCTATAATCGTCGATGTGAGTGCTCTGTATTCGGCTTCCGTAGAGGAACGAGCCACTGTGGATTGCTTCTTTGCGCTCCAACTGATTAGCGTGTTTTCAAGAAATATGCAAAATTATGTTGTGGATTTCCGATCCGTTGAATCCCTGCCCAATTCGAGTCAAAGTATGTGTGAAGTTCTATATTATACAAGGTGATCGGAAGACCGAACTTAATTGTGTCCTTGATGTATCGTAGAATGCGCTTGAGTTGAGAGAAATTTTGCTGCGATGGTTGGCGCATGTGTTGGCAAATACAGCTGACGGCGAGGCTGAGATCTAGACGAGTGATGGTAAGAAACTGGAGGCATCCAGCCAACTGTCGATAATGTTGTGGGTCGATGAATGGAGCAGAGGTATTGGTGGAGCTGTCGATGGGTATAGCAGGTGTAGGGGCTGATTTGCAATTTGACATTCCTGCATCTTGGAGGAGCTGGGTAGCGTATGTTGCCTGAGATAGTTGAAGACCATGTGCGAAGGGCTGAACTGAAATGTTGAGGAACTGGGAGAGGAACCCAAGAGTCTTCATTTTGAAGCGAGCTTCCATTTTTCTTATAGTGTGTTGGAGAAATTCTTGGTTTGTATTGGTGAGGAAGAGGTCATCAATATAGATGAAGAGATAGACACAGATGTTTGATTTGTTATATATGAGAAGGGACGGGTCAGCTTTGCTTTGAGTGAAGCCTTTTGATATGGGGAAGTCGGTGAGAACAAAGAACCATTGACAAGGTAACTGTTTTAAGCCATACAAGGCCTTCTTTAACTTAGGTATGTGGTTGGGTTTAGTAGGGCCAGTGAAACCCGATGATTGGTTAATGTAGACTATTTCTTTCAAGGACTCATGAGGAATGCATTTGAGACATCGAGTTATAGTAAGAGTCAATGGTGATGAGTGGCTATAGTGAAGAGAATGCGAATTGTAGACATTTTGGCGACTAGACTAAAGGTTTCGGTATAATCTATCCCACAAGTTTGATTGTAGCCTTCAGCTACTTGGCGGGCTTTGTGTCTCCATCGATGCTATATTTGGTTCAGAACGTCCATTTGCTGCCAAGAGGTGGTTGGGTTGGATTTTGGGGAACTAAGTCCTAAATATCTTGATCTATAAGGGGCCATTATTTCGGCGGTCATGGCTTTTCGCCAATGGTCATGTTTGGAGGCTTGAAGGAAGGTGGTGGGATTAGGTTGGGTGAGGATTGAGTTGTCGGAGTTGATTGAGAGGTAAAGAATCGTAGAGGGATGTGGCGAGGTTTGATAGCACCTGTCTTGGATCGAGTAAGCATGGGATGTGTGGACGGGGGAGGAGAGTTGTGGATATGGGATGAATCGGAGGTTATATTATTTGTAAGGGATGGTGGATTATGTGCAGTTGTATGTGAGTGCGAGGATTGTGAGGGTTCGGTGGTGGGGTCAGTGAATGTAGAGTATTGGGTAGGCGGGATATTGTGTGGAGAGATGTTTGTAGATTTTGAATTAGAAGGAGGTGATGAAAGGGTAGAGATAGGGACGAGCAACTGAGGGGTGGAGATAGTGGTATTGGGTGAGTTTGTAGGAAACCGAGAAGGGGAGGCTTGAGGATGGAATTGGTTTTGAAATGTACGTGTTAGGCGATGATTACTTTATGCGGAGAGGATTGTAGCATAAGTAGCCTTTATAGTTGACTGAATAGCCGATGAAAATGCATGGGATTGTTTTATGAGTTTGGAGTGTCGTGTAGGTGGTAGGAAGGGGTAGCAAGTGCATCCAAAGACACAGAGGTGTTCATAGGTGGGTTTGTGATTGTGAATGAGTTCGTATGGTATTATGTTTTTGGTGGCTATGGATGGAAGACGATTGATGAGATAGACAAAGGTTAGTAGTGAGCAGTTCAAAAAGTGGGTGAAAGAATAGCATTGTTGAGTAGAGTTCTGGTGGTTTCTATCAGATGGCTAAGTTTTCTTTTGGCAATGTCGTTTTGCTGTGGTGTATAAGGGCACGAGATTTGATGATGAATTCCAGTTTGTTGAAGGAAGATGGTAAGGTTGTTGTTGCAATATTCCCGACCTCCGTCGGTACGAAGTATTTTAATTTTGTTGGAATTGTCTTTCAATGAATCATGATAGTTGAATGAGTATGGTTGTTGTTTCGAATTTTTGTTTCATTGGGAAGACCCAAGTAAAGCGAGAGTAATCATCGATAAATGATACGTAGTATTGATAGCAATCATTTGATAAATTGGAGGCCGGACCCTATACATCGGAATAAATAAAAGCTAGTAATTGATAACAATGATTATTAGAGCTGAAAAAAGGAAAGTTATGATGTTTATTCATTCGCATTGATGGCAATTGGTGTAGTTGCTGCTGTAGAATATGTGCGGATGCTGATTTGCGAGGAGGTGTTGGATCGGAGCGGCTAGATGACCCAATCTTTGGTGCCAAAGATCTGAATTTATGAGGCAGCGGATGATGTTAATAGCAGGGAGGAGTGTGGAGGCTCGGGTGGAATGAAATAGAACATGTTACGGCTGCGACCTTGAAGGAGGAATGTATTCGAGCGAAGATCCTTGATAGAAAAACCAACGGGATCAAATGTAATAGAGCAGTTATTTTCGGTAGCAAGTTTATGGATAGAAATGAGGTTGAATTGAGATTGAGGGACATGTAAAATTTGAGACAAAGTTAGCTTATGAGATGTTAGCTTATGAGATGGAGTGGGTAATAGACTGTAACCAATATTGGAGATGTGCAGCACTTGACCGTTTCCGATGGTAACCTTGTTGTGATCGATGTATGTGTCTGAGATGGAGAGGTTGTTAAGGTCCTTTGTTATGTGAGTAGATGCGCCAGAGCCAAGAACTCAATTGTTGTTGATGTGGTTGTCTGCATTAAGTGTTGTAGGGTGTTGAAGTCGTCTTGTAAATGATGTATCAAGTTGGTGCTAGCAGTTGAGGGCTGAATGACTGTGTTTACTACAGATTTGGCAACTCACTGTTATAAAGAGAGCATGAGTGTCTTGATTGTTTAGTGTTCTGGAATCTGAGTTTGTCCGACCATTTCTCCTCCATAAACGGCTGCGTTTGTGACCTATGGTGTGTAATAGAAGGGTGGGTTGCGGTTGCTGTTGAAGGTCATGGCTGGCTGCGTATTGGAGGTTGATTTCTTCGTTGCAAAGTAGGGAATATAGATCTTCAAGGCTTATAGGTTGAAAAAAATTGATGAGGATGGCTGTTTCGAACGCTTGGTATTGAGGCGAGAGGTCGTTCAAAGTATAAAGAATAATGTCTTCCAGATCAACGGTTGAACTAGCGACTGAAATATTGTCAACAATGTCTTTGATTTCTAATAGATATGTTAATGCAGATTTGTCTTTTATGGTGACATTGTGTAGTGCGTTCTTGAGCTGAATTACTTTGGATCGATTGGTTGATTAAAGTCATCTTTCAAAGATTTGCCAGCTTCTTGACAAGTTTCAGCATGAATTATGTAGGGAAGTACGGAGGGTGAAATTGTGGAGTAGAGGGCAGAGATAAGGTTTCGATCAGTGAAGCTTCATGCAGTGGCTTGAGGGTTGGATGTGGTTGTCATGGATGTGGAGTTGGGGTTTTGCCGAGGAACCATCTAAATGGCATGTAAGCCGTTTGCTTTGAATATACTGAGTAGTTGTACTTGTCAAATTGGGTAACTTTCGATGGTGAGGAGTTATTTACTAGATTCTCTTGTTCATCGAGAATGTGAGATTGGAGGTTGGACTGGGCTGTATTGTAGGTTCTTGATGTTCTTGAACATTGTTGCTGAGTTTCGGGTTGGAGGTTGATGAGGCCATAACGATTGTGGGACAAAAAAGTGGGGGCTGCTGGTTCTTGAGGCTTTTGACGAGCTGTAGGTTGGAGGGCTGGTGGGCTAGAGGCTTGATGTTGTTTTTGGTTTCCGAAAAAAGTTGTCGGTTCTTGATTGTTGTTGATTCTTGAGCGGAATGAAGGAAAGGAGATTGATGATACTTAGGCAGAGGTTGGTGTGGTCTAAGGGGTTCTAGAAATACTGTTGGAGGCTTCTTAGAGACATAAGAGGAAGGAAATTGGAGAGGGGAGGGTGAACGGAGTGAGTGCTGAGAAGAGTTTTGAAGGCCGTTGAGGGGTTCTTAGTGGTTCTTGAAAGGATCAAAAAGGGAAAGGTGAAGATCTTTGGCATAGAAGGCTGCTGAAGAGCAAGTGTTGAGACGGCAGATGCTTGAAGAATTCAGTTAGAGTTGGAAGAGGAAAGATCTTGAGATGCGTGAGCAAGTAAGCTCTGATACCATGTAAGAGTTGGAGAAGGCAGCGATGAAGAGGAGAAAAGATAGAGAGGAGCTAATTTCATTCAAATGTGAATCCCATACATATTACATGGCACTTGTATATATATTACAAGCATGTGACTATACTTTAATATATATATATATAGGTTAAATTATAAACTTTTACTGGTCAAAGGTGAGTCTAAAGCTTAGTAATTGTTATTTTTATGATCCTTATACATTTAATTATGAGAAAAATCTGTGAGTAAGATATTCTTTAGGTGGATTTATTACACATAAGGTTATCCAATAGGTGAAATTAGCTAGAATATTGGTTGTGAAGTTATATTTACATATGAGCTGAGTGATTCTACTTTAAGCTTCATAAGCTCAAGATGGTTACTTATGACCTAATTGGTCTCTAATAGCTTAATGTACTATTATGGAGTTCCAAATATATTCATTTAAAAAAAAAAATTATTATCTTAGTGAAGAGATTTGGGTTGCTAGCTACTTATTCCCATGACCTACAACATTGCTTTGTCTAGATTGCTCAAATTGTAGTTTTAGGTCTTCATATTTGGTAGTACTATTTCCTAGGCATCACAAAGCACTAATATATTATTAGGATCATAAATTAAGTTTTTGCATATTTGAAGGTATCACTGTGGTGACCCGATATTAGGTTAGGAAACTAATCTAATATTAGCTACACTTCCAAAAATTATATTGGATGGTTAAGCAAAATAGTATAAATAGTATTTAAACATCCAAAGCCATAATACCAATCTTCCATTCAATTTTACTCATAATCTACAAAAAAAAAAACCACATCTTGATCATTTCAACAAATTTAAATAGAAAATAAAATAAGCTAGTCTTTTCTTCAATGCCTTAGAATAATTTCATCAGTGCTTTGCCTTCAAACCAACTCAACTTCTTTTAGTTATGTCAGAATTTGAATTCTCAGTAATTAGAAAATATTCAAAATACCAAAAGATATTACATTACACTTTTCAAATATCGAATGCAGTATGCTTGTAAATAGAACATAAATAATTAAAATTGTAGGAAAGTTTGGTTTAGCATTATAAAATCTTTAATTCATGCAAAACAAATCATTCGACAACCAAAAAATCATTTCTTGTCATAAATATGTCACCTATCAAAAGCATCATAAATATTGCATAAACATGTTTTCATAAATTCATTCTATATGCATACATGTATTGTATATGTCTTGGTCTTATGAAGCGTCATTTTTTTTTGTTATGTTGGGCAAATTCAGAATTAGAGGCGGGGGGGTTCATAAAGCATATTCATCATACTTGTCCCCCTCAAGGATCCAATACAGCACTCTTATTTTTCCATAATGGACTAGCCCCATCTCTATTCTAACCCACCCACATCTGCATTGTTCCTTGGAACCCTTGCATTCACTTACAAGACATAACAATAAAACATTTTGATTTTGACATCCTTTTTCGCAATAGTATAAACATTGTATTTAATATCAATATAAAAATAAGTTCTAAGTGATGCTATGCATTAATAAAAACAAATAAATGCAAAAAATAACATCTTGGTACATTTGTGTTTTGCAACTTTATTAGACCTTGGAAATGACTGTTTGTATTACTAAAGCATATATTCTCAATTCTAAGTTTTATTAGAACTTGGAAATGATTGTTTGTATTATTAAAGCATATAAAACTTTATTGAGGTTTGAAATATAAAATGCTCTTGTTATCTCGGTTAGATCTTAAAACTCAGATTTTAAATAAATTTGCATCGAATCTCATTAATTTAGTATTAGGTTTTTATACTTTTTAAGTAGAGCTGAATTTGATCGATTCAGCATTGTTTCCTTACTTTAGTTATTGATTTGAAATAAATCAAAACTTAGTATTGAATTGGTTGTGTTTAGAGGGATAAGCAGATCACTACATTGATTGGTAAGTTATACTTGCTTTGGTGTTGTTTATTTTCTACAGGAGCAAGCTCAAGCACTTGAATATGTTTCTTAAAACCTACTTCCAATTAGATGCTTCAACATTAAGGCTTAGACCCGAACATATCATAAAGTATTTACAAAAGTTCTAATAATATTGGTAAATCATTTAGGTGATGGAATTTCTTAATCTATTATTATCTTAATAAGTTGAAACATAGTCAGGGTGTTTTGGGGTAGAGGTATGGTGCAGTACCAATTTTTAGATCAACTAGGAGATAGCATGAGAATCAATCAAATTTGTAATTCAGTATGATTCGTTAAAAGTCATCAAATTGACTAAGATTAAACTAACGAAAAATCGAATCATAACTTTGTGTGATATACTTGGACACTTTTAGATCAACTTGGAAAGAGATAATAATTTAATGTGATTCAATTAGAATCCTTTAGATATAATAGAAATTAAATTAATTTAATGCAATTCAACTATGAAATTTAGATCTAATCGGAATTAAAACAAACTAGGTCCTTGGCATATTTGCCTCATCAATAAATGACTTCATTTACTTTTTATTTTTGCTTTTATTATTGTATTTACTTATATGCACTTTTTGCATACTAGTGAATTCATATTTCTTACTAGTACTAACTATTGTTTTATTGCTTGAATGTAGGTTGCAACATGTAGGAAAAAAAGCACAACAACATTATTTAAATGACTCAAATTATACGAATCATTGAGAGTAATCATAATATATAATAAACTAATAACAACGGAAATTTTTTATTATGCACACTTACATATATATATATATATATATATATATATATATATATATATATATATAGATCTTAATCTCCATATTAACACATAGATATGCTCCGGATGAAGAATTTCTTTATTTTTAATGATTTCACTTAGCTCAGTGGAGCCTAATTTAAATTAATATTATAGTCATTAGAGTGCTACCTTACCACAAATTCTCCCAAAAGTAATGTACGAATGAGGTGTCATGGCCAAGTGTAAATTCAAAATTAGTGACATTTTCATGTGGACTCCGCTCATTCACTCCCTCGAAAACAAACACTCTTTCTTCATTTTGGATGTTTTTGAGTTATGTATCGGTAATAAGTTTGCATTTTCCTGATTCATCATGATTTATTTCTTCAGAGCTCTGTCAGGTTACAACTTAGATATCAAGGATAACATTGCCGATTGAATCATTTGCCAATCTGATCTTAACGAATCCGTTAGCGCCAGTGATTAATCTCGCTTGTGTATCTCTGGAAAATAAAGCATGAGAAAAAAGTTGCCTCTGAAGCCAATGCTCCAAAAGAGCGCAGTTGCTCCAAAACGCAACCAAATGTCTATATATAACAAAGACAATAAAGGTACAAGATGAATCGTTACCTTTAATAAATATCGTGGATGAAGCAGAATTGATCTCCTCGTTAGAAAAGGGGTCGGAGTTTCCGCAGACATGGGAAATCATATTGGGTGCGGCTTCATTGCGATCCCCACCCGCAGACACAAGAATCTTCAGAGATTTAAAAAAGTGGACTCGATTGAAGTAAGCAGCAGGGAGCGGGTTGATTCGATGACATCTGTATATCTGAAACTGGTGCCGAAGCACTGTAGGGGACGAGGTGCTGGAGCGGAGCGCCATTTGAGGATTTCGCTCAAATGTGAACAAATCTGGGATTGTGAACAAACGTGAAGCGCCGGAAAAATTCGTTCAAAAATGCTTTTCTATCAACATCATATAATTATATAATTACAGCATTATATAAATAACTATCCTGATTCATTCTAAAAAGGCCACTCCTAACTTTAAGATATAATCTTCACACAAAAAATATTCATAAATCAATTTATAGTTTTAAAATCAACATATTTAATATCAAAATTAACTTAATTCTAAAATTAAAGAATAAAATTACAGCGCCCAACCTAATGCCAAAATGTGGCAATGTAGCACAAAAAAAATTTAAAAAATTAAAAATAAATTTGGTCACATGTGATGCAATTTTACATGTTTAATTAGAGAAATATAGAGACCTACAAATTATTGCCCTCACACATTTTAATGTTACTATTCCTAGCATACTTATATTTTAATGAAAAAAATACTATTTAGATTATTTAGACTTATTTATGTAATACTCAAAAAATATATTTCATTAGTGTTTATTTATTTATATTAAAATAATATAAATATTATTTTTAAAATTTGTATTAAATTTATATTAAAATCTCATTACATTAAATTTTTTTAAGTACCACATCAACATTATAAATAATATCTCTTTAGAAAAAGAACGTTTCAAAAGTTGAGAGCTTTTTAATAACATTTAAATATGCAACAAAATTCCTTAAAAAAATCTGATCAAAATTAATAATAAATAAAACAGCCTCTCTCCAAAGTGAAGTGTTTTTCAACAATTTTTAAGAAAATAGGAATGCACCCAAAAACAAATTATCATTTTAAATTAATTTATAATCATAATTTTAATTAATAAATATCAATTATTATAAATTAACAGTTAATAAACACTTGCTTAAGTACCACCAGCTACATCAATATCTATATTTAACACCCAAATTTTAAGCATATATAAAAATTAAAATATAACTAAAATTAATTAAAAATAGATTATTCATGTAATTGTTATTTATAGATTTATAATATGATTAAAATATATAATATATTTTTATAAAAAACTGAATCTCAATGATATAAATGTGTAATAAATGAGATTTAAAATAGTAACTTATAAAGGGCTTAAAGAATAATTCACATATTTAATTACTCTAGATTATGTACTAAAAAGTAAGAAGCTGCCTGCAGTTAACTAACCAAATCATATAGATATAGAGAAACAGATTCCATAATACTGTGAGAAAGCAAACAATAAGTAGAAAAGTTTAACTAACCAAATCACTAACTCAGAAAGATACTTAAATATAAGTAAGAAAGTTTAGTCACTTTCAAGATGCTTACAACTGAACCTCAAATTTAAAAGAACCAAGCAAAGAAATAATATGTAAAAAAGCAAAAAATACAATACAGGAGAAATAAAAAATAAGAGCAATAAAAGCTCCAGCTTTAACTTCAACTTCAACATTATTTACAGTGCTTGATGGTTCATCCTCAAGGGTGGAAGGTGTATAGCCTGCAACCAATACAATGTTCCATCGCTCTGACCTCTAAAAGCATCATAATAGTTCCTCCTTGGGTCTTTTTAACCTACACGCTTGTGAGTAGGCATCAGGAGAGCACAATGAAAAAAAGAGAATATACTAGGGCTGTTTGGATTGAGGTAAAACAGGGGGTAAAGTAAAATAAAAATACCAGCATTTAGTATAAAGTAAAAACAAATGAAAAATTTTTACACTGTAATTCAATTTTGCGTTAACATATATAAAAACGAGAATTCCAGTTATGCTCGAATTGGGCGTAACTCGCGATTACATGTAAGAGCGAAGCAGCCGAGTGAGGAGAGGCATTTCCAGCAGCCGAACGAGAGAGGAAGTTTGAACGAATCGAGTGGCTTCTCCGACATCTTCTCTGTTGAGAAATGAATGGTTCATCCAATGAGGAGCGAACACATTCTTTGAGCAAAATACACAATAAAACAAAGAGAAACACGAAACAAAAGGCAAATCGCAGCACAACACAAGATTTACGTAATTCAGTGCGAACAACTACGTCATGAGGAGAGAAAAGAAGAATCTTTCACCATAGGAGCAGAGATTACAAAATCTAAGATTTAGAAAACCCTTTACCCAAGCCTCAATGGAGTTTTAAGAGTCTCCAAGAACAACCACCACACATAAAATAGCAAAAAATCAAGGTTAAACCCTAAAACAAACTAAGAACAAATTTATAGGCCCCTTAAAGTGAGCCTGTAATTACGCGGACGCCTGGGCGCACTTGAGCGCCCAAGCCTCGGATCTACTTCGGTTTCACAGGCGCCTAGGCGTCCGGATTTCTGTCTGGTGGGCACCTGAGCGCACATGAGCACCCATGTCTCTACCTGTTATGAGCTTGGGCACGCCTGAGCACCTGCTGCTCCAAAAAATTATCTTCAAAATAACATTCTCCGGTGTTCAGTACTCTAACAATGTTCAAATTAATCGTTCGATTTGTTCGATCGAATCGTTTACTCAAACGAATCGTTCATTCTAACAAATGATTCGATCAAACGAATGTAACACAAAAACCCTAAAAAAAAAATCTATATGAGATTTCTCCAAACCAGTTAACCAAAGTTACCTGTTCCTGGTTTGAATGTTAAGGAAATCTAATGAGATTTCTCCAAAGACAACATTAGATTTTTGAAATAGAAAACTTTCCTAAAGTTCTCATGTGGAAGGTTAAAGAATTTTGCTTAGGAATGAAGGTTGCAGATGTAAAAGAGAGAAATATGAGGTGGAATAGTTTAGAGACTTTGAGCTTATTTTATGTGATGGCTGCTTTTAAAATATACCTTTTTATGCTGGATAAGGTCACCTCACATGACTCAAAGTGACGTTAAGCAGTGCTCTCTAAATAAGCATACTTTGGCATTAAATAAAGCAAAGATCTATCTCAAATGAGCCCTATTTCACAAACAATCTAATAAATATTTATAATGTAAAATAACAAATCAGACTCAAGCAAATAACCTGCATTGCACTGAAATATTATAGTCACATATCTAGCATCTAAGTTTCCTGCTTACATATATAGCACAAAAGTTAGCTCACCGCATTGAACCCTTTCATCATTAAAGATGGGCTGTGACTCATAATACACAAGGAGCATTTTGAAACAGCTAAAAAGAATTGAAGAGCAATTTAAAAATTATTTAGAAGAATAATATCTTCCGCTTGATAAATCATCTCAAAAAGATTAACATTTAGCCTGCCCTGCCAGTCTTGGCCAGCGCTTTGCAGCGTGGGCCAACAATAAGCGGGCAGGTTAAGCTCTGGTCTTACATTCTAGAAGCTATTTTCTTCGACTCATGGACTCTTGAATCTCTTCCAATGTTTTTCCTTTGGTTTCTGGCACCACCATTGCTACAAACAAAATTGTTGCTGCATTGGCTGCTGAGTATACAAAAAAGGTACCTGAAGCAAAAAATGAACACGTCCAAATTTTAATGTTAAATTTGTGCATCTAACACCCCAACTTTAATTTTCATTAAAACTATGATTTCTCTGAAGTGCTTCCAATCATTGCAAGTGAATAAGATTTAAAGTACAAATTATCATCTGTTTACTCAGTATACACTTACAACATGTAAATTAACAGCAACTACGTGCTTAAAACTGGAAACTTTGTGTTTGAAATATGTAGATACCTGCAGCACTCCAATCCATTAGAAAATTGAAGGTGTAGGAGATTAACCATGAGCCAAACCAGTTAACCAAAGTTACTAAGCTTCCACCTGTTCCTTTAATGTTGATTGGAAATATCTGCATCAAATCACAATTTAATCTCATGTTAATCCTAAGCAAAAGGCTTTGTAAGTTTGATTATGACAGTGAGTAAGGTTGTTAATGAGTCGAGCCAAGCTTGGGTGGCTCATAGCAAGAGCTTGAGCTTATGCTTAAAATGGCATGAAATAAAACAAGGACTTAACAAGTTCAATTACATGAAAAAAGCCGAGAGATTTGTTGAAATATGTAAAGGAGAAATGTTTTAATAAATAGATTTTAACTCAAATATACTTTGTAAGTTTTCTGTTTGAAAGGTTTTTCTTTTGGAAATGTTCTTATTTTGGAAGACCTTTTATTTGGAAAATATTTTTATTTGGAAAATCTTTTCTTCTGGAAGAGTACTTATTTTTAAAAGATCTTTAGATCCTTTTATTTAAAAGATGTTTATAATTGAAAAAAAATTTATAGGAAACTCTAATTTCTTATAAAATGGTATTGCAACAATAGTTTTAGAGAGATTTTTAAGTGTTTCTCTTTGGGGGCTGCAGAAATGCTTCTTGAGAGATTGAGAGACTGCTCATGTTGGGGATAAATCATATTTACAAAGGAAGTTTGTCTATGAGACTGACAGTGTTATGGTCCAAGTCTCTCCCATTTATTGATTCAAGTGCAGTTTCCTCGCTTCCTCTCCGTGGACACAAGTTTTCGCACTAAACCTTGTAAATTTTTGCGTTCCTATGACTTGATAATTTTTACGTCTGTGTAAACAATCCTAAGAATATGGCACCAAAGCAAAATTTTCTTGTCTTTTGATGGTTAGAAAATCGCTAAAGATGGGCGAGAACAACTCGGCAAAGATGATCATGTTGAATATTATGATCTACTACATCTAGAAAAGGAAGATAATAGATCCTCTTTATGTAAAAGACAACTACATGACGAAATTTATGAATGCAAAACCGTATGAAATCTCTAATGAAACTTGGAAATTGAAGCACAAGTATGTGGCTTTATTCGTTAGTGGGTGGATGAAAATGTGTTAAATCACATTAGCGATGAGAAGGGTTCTAAGGACTTATGGGGAAGCTAGAAGAACTATACGCTAGGAAGATGGGGAACAATAAGTTGTTACTGATCAAAAAACTTTTAGCTCTCGATGGAAGACCTTTTATTTGGAAGAACTTTTCTTTTGAAAAGGTCCTTATTTTAGAATATCTTTATATTTAAGAGATCTTTCTATTAGAAAGATCCTTATTTTTTGATAGAATGTCTTTTTATTGGAAATTCTATTTTCTAATAAAAATGTTGCAGCAATTGTTTTGGAGAGATTTTTTTGGGAGTTGCAAAAACACTTCTTGAGAGATTGAGGGAGAGTTCTTGTAAGGGAAGTCATCCTTATAAAGAAAGTTTATCTCTGAGATTGATTGTGTTGCGGTGTAAGGTCTCTCTTGTTTCTCAATTTCATCCTTTTATCTTCGTGGACGTAGATGTTCACACTGAGCCACTTAAAATTTTGTGTTCCTGTGACTTGATGCCTTGTGATGACTGATCCTAACATACTTAAAGAAAAAATTTTCTTTACAAAAAGCAAAAACAACTCAAGCCTCAATCCCATTAAGTGGGTCACTTAAAAACATATTTTATCTAAAGAATGCCAAATTAAATAGCAGCACTCTAAGCTCTAAGTATGTGAGATCACTTATAATATTCTCTTAACATGACATTTCGGGTCTTCCTCTTACATTTTAACATGAGCAAAATTCATACCTCAACTTTTCTCATAGGATCATGTAACATTATATACTTAATATACCCAAACTATCCAAAATAACTTTTTTTTAGTATAACCACTACTGGATCCACTCTAATTTTTGTACAAATGCACTCATCATTCCTCATGTCCTTTATGTATGTCCACTAATTCAACTTAGCATCATCCTCCTCAGCACTAAATTTATCAATATAATTCATATTTATAAGATAACATTCTACCGTGCATAGCTTTATCAACCTTAAAGTATGCTTCAAATTGCAAAACACTGCATGTTACATAGCTATCCTATATAACTTTCCTTTAATTTTGATAAGGTTTTTGATCGCACAACACTCTAGAAGCATCTCCATTTCATCAAATCTAACTAGAACCTATTGATCGCATTACTTTTTGTCTTGCCATTACTCTGCATCCCACTCTTCTTAATAACTTAATATTCATTTGTCATATCATGCAATATGAATCTAAGAATTCCTAAATGTTATTATAATTAAAATAACAAACCATGTATCCTTGTTTACATATACTAGGGCAAAACCTTTTAGATTCTAAAGCATTCATCCACAACTCATACTTTACTTGAACCTAGTCTTCAATCTTATTAATAAGAAAAATATCATTTGCAAACAACACACACAAATGCACCTTTTTGGGATGTAATTAGTAAGGATGTCCATAATTAATGCAAAAAGATAAGAGCATAAAGTTAATTCTTAATGTAAACTGATTGCAATAGAAAAATCATTTGATAAACCACCTAGAGTTTGAACATGTGTAATTGCTCTATTATATGTATTTAATAACATCATTATCAACAATAAAAATCTCATTTTTTTTCAACACTCTAGAAAACTCTTTTAATACTTTATCGTACCTTTTTTAAGTCAATGAATATAAGATAGAAATTTTCTTCTTTTCCTATATTTCCCTATCACACATCTTATTAAATATTATCCTCTACAATCAATCTTTTTGGTTTAAAGCCAAATTGACTGAGAATCATAGTATCATTGCAACTAGTGGTCAATATTTCTCTCAAAGCTTTAAAATATGGTTCAAATTAATTCCATATATAGTTTGAACAATTTTGTACATTGCCTTTATTCTTCTAAATAGTTATCATAGTACTTATCCACTCATTTGTCATTTTTTATTTTGTTAATATATCACCTATTCTATATTTATATTCCTTAAGCAAATAGGCTTACAGGCTGCCCCATCAAGTTGAATATATCTCAAATATGGCTTGCTAGCTCATAGATCTTAGTTCACAAGCAAATCTTGAAAAGCCTCACAAGATGCCTTTGCTTAATTACATCTCTGGTAGTGAACCATGTTTTCACACAATATAGGGTCTGTGGAGCATGAATCCCAAAAGGCATCTGCACAAAAATTGAAAGGATAATTCTATGGTACCCAAAATTTAAGCTTTTAATAAAAAGTACAAACTTAGCTAATTATGAGAGCATCATTGGCGCGATACACTTGGGATATGACCTACATAACTCCTCTCTCTAACTTGTCACTTCAATTAATGCATTTTTGTAACAAAATATTTGTAAGTTTTGGAGCAGTATAGTGTTTTCCTAATATAAATACCCAATAAAAGATGCTCATGTGTATTAAGTTGCCCTCAGTTTCATACCTCTGACATGATGACCCATGGAACTGCTCCCATGCCAATAGAAAATCCAGCTTCATACACCTGTTAAATGCTATCGAATATTCTAATTTTTGAGATATCAAAGAAAAAAAGAAATACAGTAGAAGGAAAAAATTTTAAAAACAAAAATTAAGTTTTAAAATTTTAAAGCTTTTTATTATGCTGATGATATATGAGATAAGATTCATCATAGGCATTTACGTACCAAAATTCCAGTAAGTGCTAACAAAGGAACCCATTGCATGAATATTCCATGGCCCTGTAACAGAAACAATTTAATGTAAAGTAAAAAAAAAAAAATTCTAAGTTTCCAGGCACCCTTTTATTGTTATATTTAAAGTTCTAATGTCAAAAATGTTGCTAGATTGTTTGGAATAGTCAGTTTTTATCCTGAACTTCTGAAAGCACTTGAATTGAGTCCCCAGCTTCTACAATTCATTAAAATGGTTATCGGTGCTAATCTTTTAGCTATAAATTTATTCAAACACCTTACAACTATATTCTTTATGTGATAAGGAAAATTTTTAAACAAAAAGCTTTGCCATGGCAATTTTGGAGCAAATTGAAAAAAATGGTGGAATAAATTGAGCAATTTTAAGAAGTTCAGAACCTATTTCAACAAAAAAAAGGTCCATCATGTTTAATGGTTGTAAATTTGAGTGCAAGAGCATAAGCTTAAAAATTGAAATTTTAATATCAATGCATAGTATTAATCAACCCAATAATCAATCTGATTTCCTTTGATTCCTTCATTTTTTTTCACTACAAATAACTTCCAATGAAATAAAGTTGTTTTGTTAATTATTTTAGTGAGTGCAAACTGTGCAGCTTGTCACATGCCTTTAAAAGGAATGATACCCCAGCCACGAAGGTACCTAAGAATGTCCCCGACGCAGAAGCCTGAAATAACATGCAAATAAATTGGTTTAAAATATGTATTTGAAATAAAAAGATGTTCTATTCTTCCCTCTACTCACAAACAAAAGTGCTCTTCTGCCACTTTTATCCATGAGAAATGCGCCCATTGATGTTATTGGCAACTGAAATACTACTCAATTGCATTAGAATATAAAAAAGTCTACAGCGAGATAACATAAATGCAGCAAAAGATTTAAACCGGAATGCAGCCCCACAAAATTGTTCCGAGATTGCCCGAGGAAAATCCTAAAATTTTTTTATTTTTTATTATTACACAATAATCCTGCAACTTATCATAGAAGCACTATAAAATATAATTATGATTAAATTATTATTATTACCAGCTGCTACAAATGTTTCACTTATATAAAATCCAATTCCATTAATCCCTCCAATTTGTTGAAACATCATAAGGCCTACTCCAACCTGAAAAAAAATCATGTCTTGGTCAAATTAATCTGCAATATATTATATCATTTGATGAAAAAGTTCGTGCTTAAAAGATCTTGCTTACAATAACTGGACGGATATATTGCCCCTGAAATAGATCCCAAACTCTGGCTTTGGGAAGTTTCTCAATGGTTTCAATGTATTCCTATCAATATGGATGCTCTTTCAGGACTATCATACAACTTTATTTGAGAGAAATGCTACAAAGACCAAATATTGCCCAGAGTACAAAAAAACAGAGAAGCAATAAAAGGAGAAAATAGGAGCCCTCATTTTAACTGTGTATTGCACTGATCCGTTATATGCGCTTAATTACTTTAAGCTAAGAGTTGGGCACCGTAATTGAATTCTAAACAGTTTTTTGCATCAAAAAATTCAATAAATTTTTATGAGATACATGAATTTCTGCAGCCTCCTTGGAGATGTCAGAATTCTTTCCACGCAGCTTCTGCAAAGCAGTAAGAAACTCTGTGTGGCGTCCAACCTTTGCCTGTGAAGATTTGTATCATTTCAGATAGATTTTTTCCACCTATTTGAATGTGTTAAATTACAAAGAGCAAGTTGTTCACATACCAACCATCTTGGAGATTCTGGAACCCACAGGAGGGCCACAAGAATAACAAGGCAAGGAGCCAATCCTGCATGATTATTCCATTGATGTATGTATCACTATTTCATATATTGTTCTTTTGATTTCATTTTGGTTTTTTCAATCTCCAATTATTTAATATAATCTAGAGCATTAATTAAATTTAAAAAAAATGAATGTTACCTAGAAATACCAACTTGCGCCATGTGATAAATGTGCCCAAAATGTAAGCAGATGAAGCTCCAGTGCAGATAAATAACTGCAAATTTAGTAATATATACAATTAATGCCAAATTAAGAATCAACAAACCTTTCGTTGTATCTCTCTTCATGGCATTAATCTCATTAGTATAGATTAACCTGACCTGATTGAGGGTGGTGAGGCCCCCCCTTAAATTTTTGGGGGCAATTTCAGCAATGAACACCGGCACCTGTGATGATGGTTTGATGATAACACTATGCTTCAGTCATTATTGATAAGAAAGTGAAGTTAATATCTTAAACTGGGAGCATTAGGCCTACCACATAAGAGAAGACTCCAATTCCATAGCCTGTGGCAATTCTCCCAAAGTAGAGCATTACTGCATTCTTTGAATGGCCAAAAAATTCAATTAATTTGGTTTTCTCCATGATAATAAAAAGGAATCATTATATATGGTAGCGAATGACAAACCTGGGCGAGAAGAACAGCAAACCACCCTATAATGCAAAACGCAGCTGAGATTCTCATCGCCTATATTCATGAATAAAAAAATTAGAAATGGAGAGAAAGAGTGATTATACACACGCATTTTTAATAATTATGTGTCATGATCCATACTCCTTTTCTGCCGAGGAAATCAGAAATACGACCACTTGTAACAGCTCCAATCATAGCGCCAATTGTCAATATTGAACCAAAGAAGGCATACTGCAAGCAAGGATTTTAAAATAAAAGTTAAGAATTTAGACAAACAGACAAACAATTATCGTAATATTAATAATAGTTAGCTTTATTAAGTTCTTCCTATTTTACCATTTCATAACTCCTCAACTTATTAAAATTTTTTGCAACTTTTCAGCTCATTAAAATCGTATAGTTGTAATCTCTTTCATATATTTGTTTATCAGTAAATTGTGGATGTACTTGTGAAATCATTGAAGCAACATGCAGTACTTTTCATAGTATTTTCTATCTTACATGATATCACAGTTTATTAATTATGGTTAATAATAATAAAATGAAGAACCGGAATAACGAATGCAAAGCTCAAATTGTTCAATCGGACAAAAAAGGGAGATTAAAATTAAAGTTTGGATGAACCCATATCAGTTATTGAAGCTTTTCAAGTTGCTACGGGAATCTTGAAAAACTGATTTATTTTAGGAATCTTTACGTATGTGTGTGTATATATATATATAGGAAAATGCTTCAATACTCCAATAAATGCATCAGCACTTTTTCTTAGGTTATTATTGATCTTTAATGAATTTTTTATCATGATTTTAAAAACTGAATCTCAATTATTATGAGTTAATCACTAATTTTAAGTATGCTTTAATGATTGTAAGGCGAGGGGGTATGTTTGGGGTATTGTAGCAGCTTCCATATATATATATATCATATACGCTTTTTTTAGCTCTTTCGTCTTGTTTAGGGTGATCGCGTGGCGATTTTGGAGGTGAGCTAGGACATCCATCCGTCGGCTCTGCCAGCAGCCTCTCACTGGCCTTTTGTTCGACGGTTCCCTGGAGTATCTCTGGTAACTTCTTTTCTCTTATTTGCTTGATTAATTTTTGATGCGGCGGTTTTGATTTTTGATTTTGCCCTAACGGAGGTTTCTCCCTCTGTTCGCTCTTTTCGGAAGATCATGGATAACTCAAACTCCACAATCTCCAAAAAGATCTATACCTTCAATGGTTACCCTGCTATCTTCTTCTCGGAAGCTGAAATTACTAAACTTGCTGCTAAGCACTCTCTCGCACGTATCGGAAAGTTTAACAAACAAAAGCCTAGTTTTTGGCTTGTCTTTGTCTTCATTTCTGACCTTAAGCTCATTGGTTCTATTTTGATTCGTTCTTTTGACTCGCATAGAGTTTTCTTTGGCTTCTCTTCTAATTTAGACTATGCTAGGGTGTTCTCTAAAGGATCTTATGACCTCAAAGAGAACACCATAAAATTCTGCAAATGGGACCCATTCACTAATGTCGCGCTTGATTCGCCCATTGCGCCTGTTTGGACGAACTTCCTTGAACTTCATCTCCATTTTGTAAAAAAGGATATTTTGTTTAATATTGCAAAAGCCATTGGTTCTCCTCTACAGCTTGACAGGCACTTCGACTGAAAGGAATGTCGCTGCCCTGAGGGTGTTGATTGAGCTGAATTTGTCTTCTCCCTTGCCAGAAAAAATTTGTCTTGGTACTCCTACTAGAGGTTATTCCCAACCCATTTGTTATGAGAATCTTCTTTTATATTGCAATTGGTGTCAAACTCTAGGGCATAATACAACCTCCTGCCCTCATTCTCACAGAAACAACTCTGTTAATGTGATGAGTACGGAGATTATTTCCTCTCCGAATGTTATAAGTCCGGTAGTTAACTTAAACGTTTCTTTTGAAAGCTGTGAAAATGCTAATATTGGCTATGAAGCTAATGTTGGTTCTGAAGCTAATGTTGGTTCTGAAGCTAGTATTGGTTCTGAAGCTAATGTTAGGGATAAGGTTAATATTGTGATTACCCCTATCAAAAGCATGGATATAACATTTGGTACTTTTGAAAATGTGGTTGTCTCAAATATTAATAATATCGATGAATCTCCTCAAGTCAGGGTTATTAATGATCATATTACTGAAGCTAACATAATTGAAATAGCTTCTGAAAATGGTATACAATGTAATGATGCTGATTCTAATTCTAATTACTGAACAGATTAATTGAATATTTTTTGTTCTCCTAGTACGGATAAATCTGCTGCTGTAGCTCCAATTACTGAAAACTGTAGTGACTCTGTTTCGGATGGAAAATATACTTTAAAAACCAATATTGATTTAGGTTATTCTAAGTCAAATGCTGTTGAGTTTATTGAAAATTCATTTACTGCTACCTATAATAGTGAGACTCCCTGTATTTCAACTTTTCCTGTTGATATGGTCATTATTAACTCTATTGAAGCTCTATCTAAAAGTGCTGCTCAAGCAATCATCAATCAGATTACTGTCACGGACATTACTGTCAATGCTGAAGATATTAATGCTACTATCAGTATGATTTTACCAATCAAGGTAATGAGGTTGATATAAATACTAATGATTCTTCTGCCCAGGTTTCTATTGAAAAAGTTAATGATGGTAATATATTGGAAATTATTAATTTTGTTGTGCCATGTCTGATATTTTCATTGTTAATATTGTTGGAAATGAGTCTGCTTTTGTTCCCGCTATATCTTCTTTATTTGATACTGCTGATAGTAAAACTACTGATGTAATAATTCTATTTCTGCTGGTATGGAAACTGCTATTGATAATGCTATTACAAATGTTATTTATGTTGCTATCATAGAAACTGCTGAGGTTGATAAAGCGGTTATAGAAATGGCTATTGTTGATAATGCTATTACTGTTAATGCGGCTGATACTTCTAATTTTCCTTCAAATCTTGGAATTACTGAGTATTTACACACTACTGAAGGCCATAAGGCTGAATTTCTTCCTAGTAACAATGCTAAAACTTATTCTAGTACAGTTACTAAGGATTTAATAAAGATGGGATTAGAGGTTTCTCCCAGATCTAAAGATAATTTTTCTGAAGTCTTAGATGCGGTTCATAGTATTGATGAAAAAGTTTATAAAATAAACAAAACCATCTTCTATAAACCCTTAAGTCCTGTTAAAAGCAAATCCATCAACAAATCTGAATCCAATAAAGATAATGTGGGTTTACTTTCTACTAATAAATATAACTTACGTTCACCGTTGGACAAAGAATCCGTCTTAACAAAGAATCCATCTTAACTAATGCTAAGGGTCAGATGTTCCCAGAGGGATCATCTATTGTTTAATTATAGAAATGGTTAATATAAATAATGCTATCACTGTTAATGCAGCTGATACTTCTAATTTTCCTTCAAATCTTGGTATTACTGAGTATTTACACACTACTGAAGGTCATAAGGCTGAATTTCTTCCTAGTAACAATGCTAAAACTTATCCTAGTACAGTTACTAAGAATTTAATAAAGATGGGATTAGAGGTTTCTCTCAGATCTAAATATAACTTTTCTGAAATCTTAGATACGGTTCATAAGATTGATGAAAAAGTTTATAAAATAAACAAAACCATCTTCTATAAACCCTTAAGCCCTGTTAAAAGCAAATCCATCAACAAATCTAAATCCAGTAAAGATAATGTGGGTTTACTTTCTACTAATAAATATAACTTACGTTCACTGTTGGACAAAGAATTCGTCTTAACTAATGCTAAGAGTCAACTGTTCCCGGAGGGATCATCTATTGTTTAATTATGAATATTCTTTGTTGGAATATTAGAGGCATTGGTAATGCTTCTTCTAAAACAAATTTAAGCACATAGTTAGAGATAATAAGATTCATAATGCTGCTATCTTGAAACCCAAAATTAAACATGATTCTATTTCTCCTCTCTACAAGTTTGCCAATTTTGAGAATACTATGCCTCTAATACAAATCGTATTTGGGTGTTCTAGTTTAATCACTAGAAAGTTGATAATATTGATCAATGTGACCAAGCTATTCACATCAGATTTCACAATACCAATTTGGAATTTTTGGCCACTTTTGTTCATGCCACTAATGAGAGAACTGGTCGCTTTCCTAATGGGGACCATCTTCGACGCGGGTCCCGCCTCCGAGCCCGCCCGGACCCATACCGGCCTTGATATTTCAGTTTTATTTTTATGCATTTATTTTCGTCCGTTTCAATTTTATTTTCGCATTTATTTTTGTCCGTTTCATGTATTGATCGGAGGGACGAATATTAGCCCTCCGATCGTTTATTAAAAACACTCTAAGGTCTAGATTGCTTTGAGGGTATTATAAATACCCAAGATCTGTATGTTAATTTCAGTTTTGATAAATAGAAATTATGAGTTTTCTCCAAACAGCGAGAACGGCTCTTGTTTCCCCCGGGAAACCCTAGTTTCCAAATCCTCCCTCTCCAAACCCTAGCCGCCACCTTCCGGACCCCTCCCCTTGATGCCTTCGGACCTCTCCCTGCAGGACAGCCGCTGCCACCACCCCAGTCGCCGCTGCCTAGCCGCCGCCGCTGCCCGATCCCCGCTGTCCAGCCGCCGCTGCCACTGCCCAGCCGCTGCTGCCAGCCGCCGTCGCCGCCCAGCCGCCGCCGCTGCCCAGCCGCTGCCACTGCCCCCGCTGCTGCCAACCGCCGCCGCTGCCATTGATGCCTCTGCTGCTGCTGCCGGCCACCACTCGCCGCTGCTGTCGCTTGCCCCTGTCGCCGTCGCCGCCGCTGCCCCAGCCACCGCTGTCCAGCCGCCTCCACTGCCCAGTCGTCGTTGCCCTAGCCGCTGCAAGAGATCTACTCTGATCACCCTTCTCACTCCCGGTTTAAACCGGAGTGTGTTCGTTCTTCCCATACCCTAAACTGAATTTATTCAATTAATTTCTTGTGCGATTTTCGGGTAGAAATTATTTGTAGGAGCACAAATCTAAATCCGGTCGCTGCGAGTGGTTTCGGAACGGAAAAGCCTCCGAATACACCCGCATGGCAAGTATAACTTGAAGTGTAAGTTACCTTTCCGGACCGGAGCCTTTCCTTTGATCCGGAACCGGTGCCGACCGCTCTTCCTGTTCGTGGCTCAGGACACCCCATTGCCAACGAAAGTTATTTTCAAATTACTGTGAAATCTTCGTAGGTAAATGCTGAAGCTTAATTGATCTAAAGCGGCTGCATGAAAAGTGCTTAAATTTCCAAATACATCTTAAAGAAAAACATCTACATTCACAAGCATTCACAAACCCTAATATTGCATTAGAGCCCGGCAACACCAAACCCTAGTGTTGCCCTGCATCATTTCCTTTATGGAATTTCTTAAAAAATTGCAACCAAACCATAATCTCTTGGGTTGTTGGAGGCGATTTCATGGTTGTGCTTAACTCTAATGAATACAAGGGTTATATACCTCCAACCATGCCGAATCTACTTGCGATTTCAATTCTTCTATTACATAATGTGACATTGATGATTTTAAGTATTCTGGAGCCCCTTTCACTTGGTCAGCTGGGAGAACATTTGCCTGACTCGATCATTTTTTCATTAATAACCTTTGGTGCAACTCCTTCACTGATTACAAAAACTTTTCTTTGAACTCTACTACCTCGGATCACAAACCTATTATTCTTTCATCTTGGAATCATGCTCATTCTCATCCTAAGTCTTTCATATTTCAATTATTTTGACTTTAAAAGGAAGATTTTGCTAAGATTCTGTTTGGAATGCTCACTGTGATACTTATGGCCTTATTTGTTTAGTTGACAAATTTAAGAAGCTTAGGAAAGCTCTTAGTATGTGGAACAAACTTTGGTTGGCAATATTTTTAATAATCCTGAAAGAACTCTCTTGAAGCTATTTTTGAAGCTCATCCTTCTAATGTTTCAATAAAATAGCTGTCTCCAAAGCTAAGGCCACCCTCGTTCAAAAGCATAATGATATTGAAACTTTTTGGAAACAAAAGTTTAGTTGGAAAATGGCAGGGGAGAGGAATATCGCTTTCTACCATAACTTGGCTAATAAACAAAAACATTTAATCACATTAATGAGATTATCACCCCTAATGGTATCAAGCTTTGTAACTCTTCTGATATTCAAGATTCTGCTATTAACCATTTCAAAGATGAGTTTGGCTCTTGTAGTACCACTTCTAATCTCACCAATTTTGAATTCACTTATTTTCAAATTTCTGAAGAAGATAATCATTTTCTTAACGTAATGCCTTTCGAGAAAGAGATTTGGAACGTTGTTAAAAACTTAAAAGCTAATACTTGCTATGGTTCTGATAGTTTTCTTAATAAATTCTTTTGTAAGTTCTGGCACATCATCAAAACTAATATTTGTAATTGTATAAAATAATTCTTTTGTAATGTCCGCTTACCTAAATTTTTTATGCACACCATGATCTCTCTCATCCCTAAAAAAGATAAGGCTCTTTGGTGGTCTAACTTTAGACTTATTAATCTTTGTACTACCTTAAATAAAATTTCTTTTAAATAATTGTTAATAGGCTCCAAAATTTTCTTCATAACCTCATCGAACCTAACCAATCTGGTTTCTTCCCCGATCGCAAAATTCAAAACAATATATTAGCTACTCAAGAACTTTTTCACAACCTAAAAAACAAAAGAAGGGGTCACAATCTTATCATCAAACTTGATCTTGAAATTTTTTTTGAGAAAATCAACTAGAATTTTCTTCTTATTATGCTGAAAGCTTATGGTTTTTATGATAATTTTATTCCTAAAATTAGGCATTCTATTCATAACAATTGGTTTTCTATTCTTCTGAATGGCAAACCCCATGATTTCTTCAAATCTAAAAGAGGTTTTTGATAAGGCAATCCCCTCTCTCCTATCATGTTTATCTTAGTCTGCCTTGAACTACTAGTTTTATAATATCAACAATTTTTTCCTTAAGAACTCCAATATGCATTACTGCATTGGCGGAAAATTTATGGTTTCTCACCTTGCTTATGCGGAAAACCTTATCATTTTCTCGAATGGTAGTGTCCGTAATGTTAAAAGGCTTAAGTCTCTTCTTTCCAAGTTGGAGCTTGATTATGGATTAAAAAGTAATCATAGCAAATTCTTCTTGTTTACAAGTGCAATGTTCCTAATCATCAAATCAATTCCATCCATATTAGTCTCAAATTTAAGCAAGGCAAGCTGCCCTTTACTTATCTTGGAATCCCTATCTTCTCGGGTCATAACAAAAATAATATTTATAAAGATCTTCTAGAAGTTATTTTCAAAAAACTTTGTGGTTGAGAACTGTAACGACCCAAAGTCGTTATTTTGTAAATTAGGTCAGAATCCCACCTTAGGAATCAGGACCCCGGGGAATTTCAATTTATGGCAAACAAAACTACCAGTAGATAGAAACAACTTTAAAGATCAAAGTGCTCTAATTCGGGAAAAATTCGAAAGATGAAAGCTTCTGATCAATTTTCTGAAATTTTAAATTTTAAAAATTGAAACATTGAAATGCGTGTCCGAATTCGTCGTTCTCAGTGTTGACGTGTTAAGTATATTATTTCAAAGTTGTTCGAGAAGTTTCATCAAATTCGGAGCGCCGAATTTATCGTGGCTAATTTCTGAAGTTTTTAAACTTCATAAATTAATTAAAAATAAAATATTTGTCCGAATCGGAAATTTTCAGCGCGAGGGTGTTTGTTATGTCGTAACACACTTCGGTGCCAAGTTTCGTTATATTTGGATGCCGAACGGCGAAAAAATACGAATAATTTATTCCCCCGTTCGCCCCCTCCCTCTGCGACTCTCCCCAACAGGGCCTCTGGCGCGGAAGGTTCCGCGCCAGGTAGGGCTGCCTGCGCTGTTTTTGGCGCAGGCTGGTCGGCCCACCTGGCCGACCACCCTCTCCCCTCCTCTCCTCTACTTAAACACCCCCCTTCCTTCTCCTCCCTCACACAACCCTCTCCCCTCTTCCAAACCCTAGACGGCAGCTTCAAGCCCTCCTCCTCAGCCCTTCCAGCAGCCGGCCACCCCTCCTCAGCCCTTCCAGCAGCCGGCCAGCCCCTCTTCAGCCCTTCCAGCAGCTTTCGGCAGCCCCCTTCCAGCAGCTTCCGGCAGTCCCTTCCAGCCGCTTCCGGCAGCCCGGCAACCCCCGGCAGTCCCTCCAGCAGCCACCAACAGCTTCTGGAAGCCTTCAACGACCACCAACAGCCCTTTCCAGCCAGACCCTTGCTTCCGCCACCTTGGCCAGCCATCGGCCAGCCGTCCGGCCACCCACTCCGACCTCCTTTCATTTTTCGGCAATCCTAATCCTAAGGTAAGAAAAGAAGTTTAAGAAAAAGAAAAAAAAGGGAGGAGAAAAGAGAAGTTATTTTGCTTTTTTGTTTTATATATATACTTATAAGATTATGTCACCACATTAGCATTATTGTCATTAATCAATAATGACAACAATACAAATATTATAAATGACTATTATTTCCTAAATTTTCAATTCAGACATTTTCGTTCTGACTTTGTCATTATACAGTATTATGATCATAATCTTAAGACATTTTAATAATTATAACTGCTTTAATAGCAGCTTAAATCAATCGAAATTCAAAAGCGGAAGAAGAACAGAATGAAAGAAGAAATTAAACTCCTAAGTCATTTGATTAAAAAGCTAAGTTAAAAATATCGGGGACTTAAATGCAGATTGAGCGAACTGTCACTCATTCGAGCCGTTAAACTTCTGAACTTAAGAACAAAGGTACCCAGTACATGACATATATTACATTTTGCACTTTTACTGCTGCTTAGCTTCGCGTATTTTGCTTTGAGCCATATTCATTTAAAGCTTGGTTGGTTGTTAGAAACTAACATCCTTTTTCATTCGGGGGTTACTGAAAAATGACATCAATAATATTAATGCTTAGTTGGTTGTTAGAAACCAACAGTTCTTTTCATTCAGGATTGTTGCTGGAAAAATGACATCAGCAACATTCGGGGGTGTTACTGGAAAATGACATCGGTAACATTCGGGGTAAATTACTGGAAAATGACATCAGTAATCTTTATTTGATAAATAATATTTGTTGCAGTAATTATTTATTTTGCGCTATTACCTTATTTTCTCCTGCATTTTATTTACGCCTTACTTCCGCTAATCGCATCATTTAAAAATATAAATGTTATTATGTACTGTTGTACTTAGAGTATTCTCTAATTATTGAGAATTTCAATCCCGGTATTGTTTGTTGTACAATACCAGGTCAGGTACTTCTGGAAGAGCTTAAGCAAGAACCCTAATGCTTAAAATTTTCAATCTGCAAATGAATCTACGACGGCACTGTTTTTTTTCTTGTTTATCTTTTATCTTTTCTTTATTTTTACTTTTGTACGAGGAACGCTGAAAAGACCTTGTAATGTGAACATTGAAATAAATGAATAATATCCTTTGGCTTTTGTATGTGTATGCTCTTTTCCTCTCAAGTTACTCAATATGATCCGACGGCAAGTGAACACCCGACGTCGGAACGGTTTCTTTTGAACTGGCGTCGTGGCCCTCACAAGAACACAAGTATTTGTCTCAAGGTGATAGGCTAATTCTTCTCAATTATGTTTTAAATACAATCCCTCTCTATTGGTTGGAAGTTTCTACCCCAACTAAGGGCATTTTTAATAAGATTAAAACTACCTTCAATAAATTCCTTTGGCACCATAGTAGAGGTTAAAAAACTATTTGGTGTTCCTGGGATATAATTACTTTTCCTTTAAATGAATGTGATTTATGTTTACATTGTTAGGATTCTCTCCACAAAGCCTTCTCTTGTAAACTTTGGTGGAGATTCCAAATCTCTAATTCCATTTAGATAAATCTTCTAAATGCTAAATATTGTGCTACCACCCATCCGACCCAAACCAATCATAAAATTAATGATTCCCCTACTTGGAGGCGAATGCTCAATCACAGGACCCTCATTGAAGAATCCCTTGTTTGGGATGATCTCAACCATTCTTCTTCTTTTGGTATGATGTCCGGAGTCCTTTAGATGTGCTTGCCAATTCCCTTGACAATATTACCTCTCCAAAGTTATTGTTGGGCGTTTGTTTTTCTCCTACCTCTGGCTGGAATACCCCTCTTATCCAGGGCATTCTCCCTTCTGATTTGGCAAATCAAATTACTATTCAAAAGCCTATGCTTACTAATATCAAAAAGGCTAATTATACTCTTTGTAATAAGGCTAAGATTAAACTTACTAATATGTGGAACTGCTGTAGACCTCATGCCCCTCGTACTTTTCCTTTATGGATTTGGAACAACTGCATTCCTAAAATCATTAGCATTTATTATGGTGTCTAGTTAAAAACTTTATAAGTGTGGATATCAATATGCAAAACATGGGTTACTCTAGCTTCTAAATGCATTTGCTGCAACAATATTGAATGGATTACTCACGCTTTCTTAGATAACACTACCGGTCGTACTGTTTGGAATTCTTTTAGAGATTTTTTCTTAGATTGGATTATTATTATAATCATCCTAAGAAATTGTGACAAACTATGAGATGATCTAGTGGAATTGGAAGAACTAACGAATGGCCAGGTCATTGACAAATTATAAATGGTGAGATCAGCGGTTAGGCAAGTGGAACGAGGTTGAGTCTGAGGCAGACTTTGAGGATACTATAAATAACCTACTTTGCACCTCAGGAATCGTGGTGGGGGTTGTTGGAGCATCAGCGGGAAAGCTTATGGTTTTACCATATTTGGGCAGCAAATTGGCAGGCTTGAATTAAGCAAATCCTCTGAATGGCCTGTTGGCAAATTATGATTGTGACGACGACTGGGGTGAACTAGCGAGTTATGAGAAGTATCTTTGTCAAATATAATTTGGGACGCGTTATTGGAGGTGATCGATATTCTAAGGATAGATGTCCTTCTGAGTGACTCTAGCATTATGTTGATGATATTCGCAAAGTCCTTTGGAGATGAGACACACTGGAAAAAGCTCTCTTATCAAAGCTTTCTCTTGCGGAGAGGTCTTCATTAGTGTGCTTCGGATTGTGAGATTCATCAAAACATTAATCCTTATGTTAAGGAGTTACACCAAGCCAAGCATGGAACGCCTTATCACATATCTTCACAGGAGGGTGAAGTGGATATAACGCGAACACTGAATTGGAGTCCAAACAAGGAGATCATCTGTGAGAATATTGATATCCTCAATAAAAATTTAAGGAAAAATAAGAAATAAAAAAAAAAAAAAAGCTCCAATCAAGAGAAAATCTAGCCCTAATAAAAAACAGAGGTGCGGTTGCTAATGTCCGGATTGGATGTTCTTGCGTTGAGTTATACTTCAATTGCCGAAATCTCGAATTAAAAATCCTTTTTTTATTAGCGTTTATTGCTGATTTCTCTTTTTTTTATTCCTTTTTTATATATAAAGTGCAACATTTTAATTAATATATATATATATATATTTATATATTTATATATGAAAAAAACTTTGGTACTCTATTGATGTTCCCTCGTCTTTTCCTAGACAATTAAATATCTCTAATCGATTTATAATTATGCTTTTAACTAGTGAACTCAAATAATATCAATTTAACGTTCGATTTAAATGTTTTAATGATGTTGGGGAATTTAGGAATATTGTTAGGATATTGTAGCATATTCATATATATGCTTAAATTAATATACGTGACAGCTGCATACTCCGCATGCTATTGAAAATAGAAAAGCTTTTAGGAATTCTTTTTACGAAAAAGACAAAAAATGCATTAAAAGAAAAAAAAAAAAAAAAAAAAATGCATCTTCCAGCACAATGGTTTCTTCTGTCCTGCTATGCAATTAATCTTGCTCGTCAATGAAATTTTTTTAACGTACATATTTAATACAAAATTTAAAAATTTTTAAATTGATATTAGTTTTATTATTACATTTAATTTTTTTAATAAGAAGACACTCACTCACTACAAGAGCAAGTTTTAGAACTAGATTTTAATCCCACATTTATCTTCATTGTTATTATATACATATATATATATATATATATATATATATTAATTAGTAATAGTTTAATGATAATTCCAACTCATATTTTTCTCCCATCTTTTTTAATGATATGTTAATAAATAAACTATATAAATTAAGAGCTAAACTTTTATAAAATTTAATCCAAAATTGTAAGAGTATTTTTCTTGCACAACTTGAAAATGATGACATCTGCATATGTGATATATTTTAAGAACTAATCTAAATAAATTTATATTGAAATATTAAAATTATAAAAAAAAAACTTATTCTGTTAAAATAAAAAATTAAGATGTTAATTATGTAAATAATTCTTTAATTCCCAATTTCACCGCTATTCCAGTTTGGTAGGATTACAGGATTTCCATTAATCCGAAATCAAGAAGGCCTTTGGTGCTACGCTAATAAATGGCCCTTCAAGCCTCGCCTAAAGTCAGCTGGAAAACATTCCACTTAACATAGAATCTCTCCCTCGCCCTTCAATTCATCAAACACGAACTAAACTAAACAAAGACGGACATTGAAAACAAAAAACAAAAAAATAAGAAAAATCATTTTAACATTAAAAAAAAAAAGTTAAGGAAACTCACCTCAGACAAAGAGAGGCCAATCTCAACCCTAATCGCCGATTGAGTTGGAGCAGAGTATCCAACCTGCAGCAGTAGATTAAAAAAAATCTAAGCAATTCCAAAGCGGTAAAATCTGATCGGATCCTTCGTGGAACATTGAGATCGGATCGGAGGCGAGAACAAAAATGGAGATGGCTAGATCAACTTGGATTATTCGGGAACTTACACATGTTCCGAACTCAAAGGAGCCGCAAACGGCGACGGCGGTGCTGAAAAAAACTTCCAACAGTGACTCGCTTGAATCAGAAGAAAACTGCGGATCGCCGCCGTTGCTTTGATGGAGAAGCAGTGGCTCGGCCTCGGCGGTTGTAGGGAATGCACCCCTCTCAGCATCTGCCTGCATCTTGACCGTGGAGGTTGGTAGGTGGGAGGACTCCACTGGATTAGAGAGCGGAGGAGGTTCAAGAGGCATATGCAGCAGACTTCTCCGTTTGCAAATTTTTAAATTGTTGGTTGAATATTTTTTTGATATATATAAATATTATAAAAAAAATTATATTTTTACTTACAGATACTCACATATTAATATACATAAAGATGATATCTTAGTTTATTTTGCAAATAAATTATTTATTAATATATTTTTTTTGTAAAATTTATATATAAAAATTAAAAAAAATAATTTATTCATTCTGAATAATTTTAAAGTATATATTATAGCATTATTTTATTTTAAGCATTGCATTTTCTATTTTTAAACCCGCCCAATTACAGTACGGTTGATAGGTGATTTTTGGGACTGTGACACTGACATATCACCAAAATATAGAAATAAATAAATAGAAATTTTATATTGAATATTACTATATTTATAATAATATATATCAAAAATTATTGGTTGAATATAATTTCTTATAAAGTTTATATTTTAAAATTAAGAAAAAAATTTCTATTGCTAATTAATATATATATATATATATATTTATGTGTAAAAATGTTATTTTTCTTTTAAAATATAACTCAAAATTTATCTTAGAATTATAAAAAATAAAAATAATACTAAATAGAGAGAATAAAAAAACACAATTTGCATAAAGCAATTATATAAGACTCACAAACTATGTGCCAAAGATTTTGAAAAAATTCGGAAGACTTAGAGAGTAGGAAGAGATATCATACAAATATAATTAGAAAATATTTTATATAGCATTACATATATGAGAGGAATAAGAAAATTATTTTAATTATAATCTTTAAAATGTTTATATAACATAATTAATAAATGATGAAAAGATTTTCATGATAAAATCTTTTATGCATTCAAGTCAATTTATTGGGTTGATTTTATTTAAGCATATAGTCTTTTCGTACATATAAATCAATTTAAAAAAGAAAATTAAGAAAATTAGAAATAATAAGAATATAAATTTAGAAAAAAAAACTCGCACCCAACAGAATAAAGCCGCACGAAAAAAAAATTGCAAAAAAAAAATCTTGCGCGCGCACTCGCTGGGAAAAAACGTTGCGGCATCCAAGATATTCAAGAAAATACAAAACAATATATTTCTTATAAATCATTTTCAAAACGACAATAAAGTATTGCTTGCTCAAATATATTAACACAATAAATAATATTTGTAACTTTTAACCGGACAATAAATAACAAATCCTTAAATTCTAATTTGATACAGAAAATAAGCTCTACTTTGGGTAAGAATTACAAAACAAACAAATAAAGAATCAGCCGATACAATTAATAAACATAGAACTTATAAAATATGAACGCAACACAAAAACTAATCTTATTAAGCTATGTAAATTTTATTTATTGTTCAAGAAAAAATTTAGTTAACGCAAATCATTAATGAAATACTTAAAAATTATGTCAACATATTCCGCAACATACTCATTCAATACATTCTGTCAACACAAACCATCAAAAATTAATTAAGAATATTAATGAAATATAAATAAACCAACAACACAATAAATGATGAAACTCAATTCAATGAACCACATTATAGATTGCAATACAATGTATCATAAGCAAAAGCCATTACTCCGTCTCATTCCCATCAATAATTTCACTCATTTTTTTTAGTTCAGATTATTTATTTCTGTTCCATACTAAGATATATGTTCTTAACATATCAAGTATAGCTATCATTCTACTTTGATTAATATATACAATGTTATATCAATGCACAAAAATGTAAACGCTTGATTGGTCATTTTTGATAAATCCTCCCAATACTTTCATTTAAGCATCAAAATCATATGGATGAGAAAATTAAGAGTAGCAAATACATTAAAGTACAAATATAGATGTTACAAATCAATATCCGAATAACACAAGTTTGTAAGAAAAATTTAAGAGACATACTTTTATATGAATCTTTACCTTCAAGCCAACAAAAATCATAGTAAGCCTACAAAATACCACATTGAGATTGCAATAACAAAAATAAAGATGTGTAGCTGGTGTAACGCCTCATAATAGTTGAATTTTGTACTGTAAATAAAAAACACTAAAAAAATATGTCTAAAACACTAAGCATTACAATGAATACAAAAAATTTAATATCTTTTCTTACATTAATTATATAGTTGAGATTGCAGTCCAACTTGTAATTATATTTAAGTAAGAAAAATTTAAAGCAAATAATTCATTTGAAAAAAAAATCAGAAAAGAGCATTGAATTTCGGAATCTCCAAAAATTTCTTAAGAAAATCACCAAGAAGACTAAAAGCTTAAGAAAATGATATCAATTGACAAAACTTGGAAAGCAATAAAGTCAAGTCCATGCTTGATATAAAACAATTTTTAATTACTACAGATTAAATATCAAGTGATAATTAAAAATCAATACAAATAACATGTTTAGCCTATGTCACAAAATAAATATAAATGGTGTTCTTACAGAAAATGCAGTTTGGGGGTCAAACAATAAAAAAGATCAACTCATTCTTGAATTCCGAGAGGAGACTGTTTCTAAAAACAAGTGGGGAGATTTATCTAATTGATGAAAAAAATGAACCGAACACTGAGTAATCAATTTAGAAAAAAAAAATTTGATAAGTTGTAACTCAATAAATACCTTATTAAACATCTTGAAATTGAAAACTAAGGAAAAATCAAGGAGTGTTTAACCCTCACGTGATTAAAATGAATATTGAAGAAGAAAGTGCAGCTACGGTGCAGCTCCTTGTGCAAGGTCGTTTATTAATGTGAAGCGGTTGAGCAGAGGAAGACAACAACGACAGTCTTTTTCATGAAGAAATCTCCTAGCCAGCTTCTCGTACAAGGAAGAAGAAAGGAAACCATTGAGACATTAAAAAATATCGCATTTTTAAGCCAAACAAAGAGCTTTGCAGATTTGGCGGCAGTCGTGCCGGAAAAAACATAGTGAATGATTCCTCGACGAGGCGACAGTCGAGCAGAGGAAGACACAATCACCGATATCGTTGGACGTGATAAAGGATCACGTGAGTGAGAGAGATAGTATGAGAAAATAAAGAGATCAGAAGCATGGAAGCAGAGGAACGTGAAAGATGAAGCTGTGACACTTGCCACTACATATCGACACCTAAAGATTCCTACTAATAATAAGAAATACTTATAGTGATCGATATGAGAGACTTGCATATTACCAAATCTCTACCACACTGCATCAACTAATTGATTGCCTCCAAATAGCTTTCAAAGCCCTCATGTATGCCTCTCTGGATCTTCGCATTAGCTTGCATTTTATAAAACACTATGTAATCATATGCTCAAAATTCAACTACCACACTGTCATAGTCATTGAAAATGTAGCATAAAAAGCTAACCACTATTAATGAAAAATATTTACATCCAAACCTAAAGATTCCTACTAATAATAAGAAATACTTATAGTGATCGATGTGAGAGACTTGCATATTACCAAATCTCTGCCACACTGCATCAACTAATTGATTGCTTCCAAATAACTTTCCAAGCCCTCGTGTAATCCTCTTAGGATATTCGCCTTAGCTTGCATTTTATAAAACACTATATCATCATATGTTCAAAATACAACTGTTTCACATCCATCGCTGTTGAAAATGTAGCATCAAAAGCTAACCACTATTAATGAAAATAAATTTACATATAAACCTAAAATTCTTATTAACAATAAAAAATACTTATAGTGATCGATGTGAGAGACTTGCATATTACCAAATCTCTACCACACTGCATAAAAATTATTGATTGCCTCCAAATAGCTTTCCAAGCCCTCGTATAAGTCTCTCAGGATCTTTCCCTTAGCCTACTTTTATAAAACCCTACGTCATCATATGTTAAAAATTTAACAGTCTCATAGCCATCGCATTGAAATGGTAGCATAAAAAGCTAACTATTATTAATGAAAATAAAAGTACATCTAAATTAGTGTAAACAACCTCTTCATTTGTTTATTTGTTAATATAAAATGTTCATTTAAATGTTTAGTTTTTCATAGAAAATAATTGTGGGGACCCTCCTCATACCGAATTGATATCAGAGGATCAGCCACGCATGAGGTTCCCCGTCGATGAATCCGATTAAGCAGTTTAAGTAGTACAACAAATAAGCAGAAATGAGATCATCCATTCAATTAAAATAAGATTACATCACATAGTTTAATTTAATACAATAACATAAAGAAAAAAGATAATAAAAGAGATATGCTGAGCCGCTCATCCTCACTTCTTAGCTACCTCGATCTCCACTAGCTTTTAACCTGGCACATAAAAGTGCGGGCGTTGGAATGCCGGTTAGTCCCGTAGACTAAGTACAAGATATAAGCAGACATTTATAAAAGCGTTAGCGGTAAGCAATAAAGGGATAAATACAGGAGGATATGCGAAAATTTTATCCTGCAAAGCAATTTGTTAGGTTCATAAGAAAAAAAATTTCATAAAAATGTGCTGAATTTTATCAAAAATATGTCACATGAATCAGTATGATATGTCTTGCATTAGTAAGCATAATCATAAACAATTTATCCTGTTGGGCAAACACATAACCTTGGGGTCAGATAGGATATGAGTTCATATCGTAACATAATACCGTACTGTGCCCCCCGTAGGCTACAGCACGCTCCCTTATATCCCCTATTGGCTAGCCCCGCCATAATTCCCACCCAAGCCACCGTTTTAAGAACCCAAAGTAATGCATGCATTCTCAAGATATTTCATTCAGTATTTAGTGACAGTAATGGATAACTTAAAAATGAAAGTAAAACTAAATTTAAGGCTCAAAGCGGTGCTAAAGTGTTTCAAGGAAAGTAAGTAAAAAATAAATGTAAGAAAATATTCAGTACCTTTCTTGCGTGATTTCCAAGTTACCTGCATGATTTAGTATTTAGACTAGTTAGTGATTAGTTGATTAATCATCCTAATAAGGCTACTTGGCCTAAATTTGAGTCTTGGCACGCTTTACAAAGCACAAAAAAGGGTGTGCAAGTTTTAAGTATTAATTATTATTTATTTAAGTTATTCGGGTGATTATGGGTACAATAGCGATAATTTTACTAAAATCCGATAATGGCATGCTTTATGAGGCAAAAATAACTTTTTAAAATTTTGAGATCAAATCAAAAATATGATAATATTTTCAGAATCCTTGAATTTTTCTGATCATTTTGATATATAATTTCACTATATTTGGACTCCTATTTTGAAAGATATGAATTTTTGAAGTTTTAAGAAATTTCTAAATTTTTACTATTTTTTGAATATTCCGTTACCGTTAACAGTTTTCGTTAAGTTACCGTTAACGTTAACAGTAAGGGGATATTCCAAGAATATTATTTTTCTGTTAACGAAATCTGTTAGCGGTGGATGGAGGGTGCCACGTGGCGACCATGTGGCTGACACGTGACGATCACGTGGCTGACATGTGGTTTAGAGTACATAGAAATCTGCCACGTGTCATATGGTGACACGTGGCTACCATGTGTACAGACAGAGACTCAGCTGCCACGTGTCTGCCATGTGGCACTGTGAACCTTCAAACTGCCAGGTGGCTACCATGTGGCAGTTACTGTTAATCTTCTCCAGCGTACCTGATGCGAACCTCCGCCTCCAGCGAACTTTGGGAGCTTTTTCCGGTGAATTCCGGCGATCTTCCGACGATATGAGGCCTTTAAATATGCAGGGGCACCTGTAACAACCTAAGTTGTTACCATAGATGATTAGGACTAACCCTAAGTCAATCTCTGAGACCTAGTCCAAATCAGGAGTCAAATAGAACGAATCCTGATTTCTAAAAAATCCAGATACCCTAGAAATTGACCTATTTAAATTGACCTCCGATCGAAAAACAGACACCGCCATTGCGTCCCTTGACCCCAAATTAGCTTGGGGTGAAGTTCTCGTGTCAATCGAAAGTCGTTAAAATTTCAACGAATATTTTAATAATAAAAATACCCCAGAAATCAAGGTATCAAAATACTCGCTGGATCGAAAATCCGACTTCGCCATTGAATTCCTTGACCCCAAATTAGCTAGGAAAATTATGTTCAAAATTTTTCTAAAAAAAAAATAAAAATAAAATAATAATTTATTTTTGACGGCGTCATACGGCGCCGTCAGCTTAAGTGGACGGTGCTAATGGCGCCGTCCGATCGCGTGGATCCCACGGCTCTCGACCGCGATTCACGTCGCACGGGCTAGACTGATCCGGACCGTCCGCGATCGCGCGGATCCGACGGTCCAGGGCCATTGTTCTCGGCCCCGTCACCCGCACGCCACGCGGCGCGCCCGCCGCCTGCCTGGCCAACCATAGGCCTCCCCCGCCTCGGCTGCTCCGCCCGGAGGTCCATAAGGACCTCCCCCGCACCCCCCGTCTCCGGTTACGCGAACCGGAGTCAGCACAGCCCGAACCGAGCCACGCCACCGCTCGCCGTCCAAGCCAGGTACCCCCCCCCCCCGATCTCCCCCTCCGTTCTTCCTTTCATCGTCGCATAGCATGGAAATTGTAGAGTAGGATCTAGATCGACGATCAACCGGACCCGATCGACCTCGATCAGTCCGGTTGACTCAAATCAAGGCTTAAAGCCTCGGGCCAAAACCATCATCGCGTCCGCCGAAACCCTAGGATCTAGGGTTGGCCATAGCCGCCGCCTCCGGCCACCTCCGGCGAAGGTCCGCCCATGTGGCGGCCCAGCCCTGCCGTGGTCCTGTTAACCCTTAAGTTAACATGATTACGGTGGATGGGTCACCAAATGACAAGGTCCCTACTTAAAATTGAATTAGACTCATGTTCTAATCCAACTTAAATAAGGACTTTGCCATTCAATCCGAAATATCATCACTAAATGATCATATATGAACTCAGAGTGCGGAAGCATAAAATATAACATCCATCCAATACAGTATAAATACAACAATACAGAATAAGTAAAGTACTGAAAGAGAAATATAAACCTATATTATTACAACATTTAGTAAGTTTAAAAGAACTGAAAGAAAACTCTCAATCTCACTGGAAGAAAGAAAACTAAAACTACAGATCTTCAGGAATGGGCTCCTCCTCCAATGGCAAGCTCTCCACTGGATCTGCTGCTCCAACAAACTCAGAACCTACCATTATGAGTTTCATAATGGTAGGGCCCCAGCCAACAAAAGAAAAATTGATTAGACAATATGTTTAAGTACATTTTTAGGGTAAAAGTTTATTTAAGTTAACTGAATATCACCATAAAAATAGAACTGAGCAAAATAGATACAGAAAAGTGTACAAAAGAACAGTAATAAGTTATAAACTACAGTTTATAACTAAACAAATATGAAGTAATACATACCTCCTCCAAGCAACTACAACAAAGACAGGTAAGTAAAAGAAAAGTAAAACTGTAAGAAAAGTACAACCTAAATATGCTTATGATCAAACAGAATATACTAGGTGACATACATAATTTGAACAGTATAAAACTGAAAACACTAACATACTATGTGAGCATATGAAAACAGTAAGTAAAACTAGCATCCTATATAGTGCATGAAAACTGTAAGTAAAACAATGCTGAGATGTAGAATACACTAGTAAAACAGTAACTGTAAACTGAAACTGTAGTGACTATCTAAGTCACCCAAACTGAACATATATACAGCAAATCTTAGCCTGATGAGCTAAGAAACTCTGAACTGAACATCACTGAAAACTCTTAGCCTAATGAGCTAATACAGAACTGAATGTAAGTGTACTTGAATTAGTATTTCCATATTAGAATCCTGACTCTATAGTCAGTAGGGCGAGAGTCTATCCATCCTATCACTCAGACTAGGCATGGCCAATAGACTGTCGGACATTAAACCCTCGATAGGTTGCCGACCCCGAACGAGTTGATCGAAGAGGTATACTAATCAAGCTACACCTTACAAACCACTTGTGAAACAAACATAATGCTGCTTATAAATAATGTTCCAAATTAACATAAGATATTTATCAAAATATCTTATGTACAAAATACATGTTCAAGGTACAAGGATCAAACTCAAAGAATGCGAAGCATCAAAATCAAAGTGCAAGAAACTCTATCTAAAACACAGGTGATATCTGTTGTTATCTATTTTATTCGTTCTATCTACTCTAAGTTACATAAGTTTCAGAATTATCAATTCTTACGCATTCTGTAACTTAGAATCACGAATCCTACTAGTTAAAGATAATTAGGACTGGCGAAGTCCTAATTATAACTTAATCAAAAGATGACTATTTGGTTAAAATGAATAAATCATCGACCTAATTTTGTAATTTAGTTCATCCTAACCTCATCTTGATTAGCCAAATCAAGATGAAAAGATTAAGAATTAGACTTCAGATGATGGGGTCTAATCACTTAATCTAAAGGTATAATCGAAGGGTCTAAGTTTAGAACTCAAATCTCACAGATTAGGTTAAGGCAAATTCTAATGATAAATCAATTTCATTAGGATGGATCTCTATTCTTAGTTCTAAAGTTTAAAGATCAAATAATTATTTAATAAACTAATAAAATCTATAAACTAGAAAACTCAATGTTTCACCTAATTGAGTAACCCAATTTACTCAATAGATGAATTCTAACTTAAGATCTATTCCTAATCTTAGGAATTAAGGCTCTTAATTACTAAGAGTATCTCTCAAGACACACATCCTAACTAATGTTATAAGACTTAAGGTAAGGTCTAAGAGTGATTAAAGAATGAGAACATTCACTTAGGACTTAGAAATTTTCTTAATGAGCAAATTTTGAGATTTTAATCAAAATCTAATTTAGACTTGAGTTTGATTAATTTCAATTCTAAATCATTCTATTTACTGATTTTAGTGATTAGAAACTGAATTTAGGGCATTTAAAGGCTAAACCCTAAATTTGGGCAAAATGACCATTTTGCCCTTACTTAAGGGTTCAAAAGATCAAATTTTGATCTAGGGCTTAAATTCTAAAATTTTTTCTTGAAAAGTGATTCTTACTGTCTAATATAAGATTAGACAGCAACTAAATTAATTTTGGGGAAATATTAAGCCATATGAGATCAAATTAGTAAATTTGACTCATAAGGGCAATTTAGTAATTTGGCTAAGTGAAAGTTAAATTTTCTTTCAGTTTAATGATCTTTACTGCCTAAGCTTTCCATAGAGCCTAAATTTACTAAATTCTGATAAGTATTGGCCAAGTTATGGCCAATACAAGATCTAGGGTTAAAAGGTGATTAATGAATCCTTAATTATGGGTCAAAAATCATAACTTTGCCAATTAGTATCCAAATTAAGCAAAATTAGTGGCTATGGTTTACAAATAGTCCACTGATCATAATGACATGAGGTAGGCTCAATTTTGGACCTAATTTGGCTAAGTTAAGACCTAATTAGGATTTAGGGTGATTAGTGAGTGATTAGTAAAATTTATCACTTAAACACTAATCCAATCTTACAGATAGATTCTAAATGACTTTAGGACCCCTCTAAAACTTAAATCACTCAATTTGGATTATTAGATTTGCTAATATTCATTATCAAGTTTTAGGGTACTTAAAGGTGATTAGCAAATCTAACCGCAAAATATTTTTATTGATTACTGTTAATTAGGTTCTTTTGATCTAAATGGACCTTTAGATCATTAAATTTGGAGCTCAATTGACCAAGTTATGGTCAATTGAAGTTCTAGGTCTAATTAGGGTAATTAGGGTTAGGTCTTAAATGTCATTAAGCAATTACAGCAAAATGAACACTATCAAATTAATCCTTAGGGTTTTCTGATCACTTTAAGACCCATATTGGGTATGTTTGGATTAACCTACACAAAGTTATGGTTAATTGAAAATTTGAGACATAAATTTGAACTTAATTAAACCCTAAATGTCAATTTGCTAAATACAGGTCCAAATGCAAAATTATTGGCATCAATAAATTCCTCATATTTTTCTGATCAATTTGATATATTTATTTGCATAATTTGGATGCTTATTTTGCAAGATATTAATGTTTGAAATTTGGTATTTAATTAATTATTTAATACTGTTTAATTAAATTAATTAAATCTGTTATTATATATATATATATATAATTATAATTCGATTATAATTAACTGCTTATTTATATATATTTAAATTTTATTATTTAATTCTGCAGGACACGCGGCGCAACCTGATTGGCTGGGCAGACTGCCGCGGGCCCCACAGATCAGAACGGTCAGCGAGCTGGACACGCGTCGCGCCAGGACTGGCTGGCGCGCTGCGGAGTGGGTCCCGCGAGGCAGGCGAAACGCCACGGGCCGCGAACCGGGCCCGGGCCGACCCGACTGACCCGAGGGTCTTCTTCCTCGCGCGCTCGACCTCGACTGCTAGAACTAGGGTTGGCTTTTCCAGCGGCCTCCGGTCACGGCTCAATGCAATTCAACCAGCAAACGATAGAACACGACTCGAGCTATCCATAGGTGGTCTAAGCCTAGCCGGAGATGGACGGAGACCACCGATGCACTAAACCCTAATTTTTGACTGTGCATCCTAACGGTTTGCACTGTTTAAGAATTTCTAATTAGGATCGACCGAACTCATTAGAGTTCAATCGGTCCCGATAAATTGACAATCCACAATATGAAATAAAGTTTCGAAATGAAACAATAATTTGAAATGTAAGGATTTAGGAGATCAGGTACCTTAGGTTTGGACGGCTTCGAATGGACGAGGCTTGATCCTTTGGCTCTGGCCTTCTCGTTTGAAACCGAGCACGACAGAGGTTCTAGAGATCTTATACGCACTCTAAAGCGGCGGCTAAGAGCGGTGGGGAGGACATCTGGCCTCTGCGAGCTTCAGCGCTTCGGCTAGGCGATGCGTGCAGACGATCCTTCGGCCACTCGGCGAATCGCGGGGACGATGGCTCACAGCCGTCTGATCTCACGATCAGACGGCTCAGAATTCTCGTTAGGATAGACGGCGAAAATAAAATTAGGGTGACAGCGTCAAGTTAAGTGAACGGCGCCGTTAAATTTAAAATAATTAAATAATTATTTAAATTAAATTTCATAGTTTTAATTAATCAATTTTAACCTATTAAATGCATTCCAAAAATTTTCAATAAATCACCCTTAGCTAATTGAAGGGTGAGGAACGCAACGGCGCACTCAGATTTTCATTTCGACGAGTATTTATTTATTTTATTATTTAGGGTATTTAAATATTATTAAAATATTCGACGAAAATTCAACGACTTCCAAATGACTTCAAAATTTCACCCATAGCTAATTTGGGTGCTCTGAACGCAATGGCGAAGTCAGATTTTTAATTTGAGGTTTAGATAAAAAGTCAAATTCTAGGGTTTGAAAATTTCCAAAATTCCAGATTTGACTTTGTTGACTTCTGGTTTGACCTAGGTTTCAGAGATGAGTTCTAAATCACTTAATTAGTGACTTAGAACCTTAATTAAGACTTAGATTAGTCTTAATTAAGCAAAGTAACAACCTGAGTTGTTACAGCCCACCGGCATGTAGCCCTCGTCGAGGGCTACCATCGGCCGTGGGGGCCGAGGCGGGCCGGCGCCGGGAAGGCCGGCAATGGCCGTGCCCTAGCCCGGCGCCCTCGGGCTCGTCTTCGCGAAGAAGACGAAGTCCTGGTCGACCCGAGCCCGACCCGCCCGAGCCGAGTCCGCGTCAGCCAGGTGGGGCCACCAGGCCACGTGGCGCCCTCTGGGCCTGCCACGTGTCCAGTGGGACCCACTAGTCGAAGCGCGACCCTTCGGCTTCGGTCGTGGGGCCCACAGCGCCACGTGGCCGCCCCTGGGCCCGCCATGTGGCAAGTGGGACCCACTGCCCGATCAACCGCGGCGGTTCGGCTTCTCGTAGGGCCCACTATGCCACGTGTCTAGTGGGGGCCCACTGTCTGTTATTAAATTATTAATTAATGTTATTGTTAATTAATTTTTGTTAATGGTTAATTAATTACAGTTAGTAGTTAATTAAATTAGGATTAGTGTTAATTAATTTTGAATAATAACCTTAATTAATTAAGAATAATTAGAGATTAATTAAAGGTTAATTAAACATTAAATAGTAATTAGGATAATTAATTATTATTAAACAGTAAAGTATAATTAATTATTTATAATTAGATATTAATAAGTAATTAAGACTAAATAAATAGTGATTAGCACTAATTACTTTATTATAGTAAAATAAATATAATCTAATTAATTAAATAATAGATTAATTAATGTTAATTAATAATTAAGTCTAATTAATCACAGATTAATTAAGGATTAATAATTTCAGAAATTTTATATAAAAATTTTAGGAATAAACAGTAAAATAATTCAATTTGAATAAATGAACAGTAAATTAATTCAAATTGTATTTTTGAATAGTAAATCTTAAAAGTTTAATAATTTTTTATAGGATGATCCAAACATAGCCAATATAGATCTTTAAATACTCAGAAAAAAGTAAGAAATCAAATAACGTAATGTAAAAGTTTATTTCGAGATACATATAATGAGATAGTATTTTATGACTTCTTTATAGTCTCATAACTTTTTACCCGGTTATCGAAATATGGTTAATATGGGTCTTAAAATGCTCAGGAGAGTAGCCCCATCACCCTAGTAGTATTAGTTTTCTCATTTGGTCATCACGATAAAAAGTCAACCCTATAACTTACCGTTGAATTTAGTGAAAAATGACCAAATTTCCCCTAAAATTCAAATGGCCATAACTTGGTCAAATTAACTCCAAATTTAAAAATTCAAGAAGCTATCTAACCTAGAATTCCAATGTCATCAACATACTAAAATAATATTTAGGATCTGAACCCTAGAAATTTAGGTAAATGACCAAATTATCCATAGCCTTATTTTAGTCATAACTTGACAATTTCTCGCACGATTTAGGTGTACTTACTGTCTATCTTCAAGTTAGACAATAAGGAATCAATTGGAACTAAGAGAATTCAATTCTGACCCCTAAGTCAAAAGTTGACTTTTTGACCCTTAAAGTATGAGCAAAATGATCATTTTACCCTAAGATTGGGTTAAGTGCCCCTACCCTTTAGATAACATTCCAGAACCCTAAACAAATATTATAATCTTCTTAGTATCAATCAAGTGAGTGAAATCAACCCTTAAGCTAGATTCCAATAATCTCTGTTAAGTCTTAAACACTACACCTTAAGGACCTTTATTGAGATTAGGAATAGATCATAGGTTAAAATTCATTCGTTGGGTAAATTAGGTTACCCAACGGGTGAAACCTTGGTTTATTAGTTTATAGACTTTATTTTATTTTACAACTCATTCTGATTATTTTATCTTTTAACCTTAGATTTAAGGTAGGATACTCATCCTATAAAGTTTGATTTCTTAATAGTATTTACCTTAACTAGTAGATCACTTATATAATAAAACCTAAAACCTAGGTCTTATCATCTGGATTATGTGATTAAACCTAATTCTCGTAATGTTTAATCCATAATCAATAGGTTTAGAAGATCTTGATCAGATCTTAGTTAGAACGTCTAAATTCACAAAATTAGGATGTATGATTTATTGATTTAACTCGTAGTCGTCTATCTGATTGAGTTAGATTAGAACCTGATCAGTTCTAATCCTTTTTTTAACTTATAAGAATGAGTTTATAAGTTACACTCGATAGTAGAAAAACGGTGATCCTGAACTTATGTAACTTGGAATAGTTAGAATAGTTAAGTATAGAACAAATAATATCACCATATTTAGTAGAGTCTCTTGCTTTTATTTGATATTTTGTTGCTACGCGTTCTTTGTACTTTTGTGCCATATTTTCTTAAGCATTTCATATAAGACTGTTGATGCATAAATAAAATGTTAGGAAAATATGGAGACTCCTTAGATTCTTTGTGAAAATATTAAAGTAATTAATGAGAAGATAATGATTTGATGTGTTTGAGCTGCCTCTCAGTGTTCTTTTGATCATACCGATTATTGCCCTAGCCGTATCGTGCTATGAATCGCCCTAGCCGTACTGGTGCTAGGATCTTTCGGGTATGACTGTTGGTGACCTAACCATATCGTGCTAGGAACCGCCCTAGCCGTACTGGTGCTAGGATCTTTCGGGTATGACTGTTGGTGACCTAACCATATCGTGCTAGGAACCGCCCTAGCCGTACTGGTGCTAGGATATTTTGGATATGACTATTGGTGACCTAACCGTATCGTGCTATGAACCGCCCTAGCCGTACTGTGTTAGGGCCTTCTATGTTGACTGTTGTTGCCTTAGCCGTATCGTGCTAGGAATCGCCCTAGCCGTACTGGTGCTAAGATCTTCAGCTCTTTTTGGTGAGCTAAGTAGCTCTTTTCTGTATGGCAGATTGTACACGTATGGTTTTATATACAGTTGTTGTTGTTTACTTGTCAGTATTGTTATTCAGTCAGCTATTTCCTTGTACTGCTCTTATATATATTTAGGATGTTAGAATCTTGCTGCTATTTATATGTACCACTGCTGAGTTGTTTATTTTAATTTGCATATTTCCTGTTGATCATCAGCATGTTTAGGATGTAGAACTTTTCTTACAGCACTTGTCTAGTTATGCATATTTATATGCCCTTCCTTGTTTAGTTTGTATGCGAGGCATGTCTTAGTCTCTTTTATTTTATTTGCTTAAGTTATAAATGATGGTTTATAGTTTTTCCTTTTATTTGGTACTGATTATTGCTTCTTTTCATATATATATGTTGCTTATATATTGTCGAATGGTGATATTACCTAACACATATAATAATTCATCAACTTAAAATGTACTTAGACAATTGTCTAACCAGATTTTTCTCTTTTTTTTTGCTAGGGCCTTATATTGTGAAACTGACAATGGCAGACCCTCTTCAGTTAGAAGAGCAGGATTTAGGAGTGGAGCCGTACCCAAATGAGGAGCCCGTGGAAGAAGCTGCCGTTTAGTCCCCTTATACTTTCGAGTGAGGATGAGTAGTTTACACTCTATTTTTGTTTAAACTTTTTAAATGATGTAATTATACAGGTACCATTAACTGTATATTTGGATTGTATGCTTATATTATGAGTTCTATTTTTCCTATTTATATTGTGATACTTTGATGATTTACATTTCTTTAAATCGTTTCTGCACTCTGTTTGTTTACTTATATAGTGACTGCTAGATTGATTCTGTGTTAATTCTTCCATAATCAGGTGAATCGTGGAGTTTATCCTAATCCAATGATAAGTGAGGGGTTAGCCAGGGTGACACCCCACCCTTAACATAATCCTTTGGTGGATTAAGGGTGCGGGGCGCCACAGCGCCCCCCTCGTAAGCTCCGTCGCTGCCCCGACGCCACTACCGCCAAATCCTGGCGTAACACGTGGCAACCACCCGTGCGTCGGCACTGCGGTGTTGCCACGTGGCATCCGCGATTGTGTGGCGCAACAGGGTGCTTCCACGTGGCGCATGGTGATGCGGTGCAACGAGGTGCTGTCACATGACGCCCGGTGATGCGATGCAATGTGGGATCGCCACGTGTTTGTCACGTGGCATATGTGATTGCGCGGCGCAACAGGGTGCTACCACGTGGCGCATGGTGACGCGATGCAATGAGGTGCTGCCACATGGCACCGGTGATGCGGCGCAATGTGGGATCGCCACGTGTCTGCCACGTGGCATATGTGATCACGCGGCGCAACAGGGTGCTGCCACGTGGCGCATGGTGACGCAGTGCTGCCACGTGGCGCCCGAAGCTCATGCACGCTGCCACGTGGCAATCCGAGGCTCCACGTGGCGCCCGGAGCTCTGAGCATGTCCACGTGTCGCCATGTGGCAATTTTTTTTTTTTTAACAATAATACTATTTAATGACGACACGGGTCGTCACAATAATCAATGCGGTGCATGAAAATGCTGTCAAAGTTTAGATAATTTACTTATCTAACATAAACCTCAATATTCGCTAATCTAGCATACATAATATGTATGTATAAAACCACTTCCACTTGCAAGTTAAATGTAAGTTGCTGCCATTGTAGTAATGTTAGTCTGATGATTTAATATTATGGTTTTGCAAAATGTTTAAAGGAAAACAAAAGTAGCTTAAAACTCTTTTAAGTTCACAATAAGTTGCATATCCTTACTATTATCATCATCATAAGCATCCATTAGAGAGATTGAGAGATTTGGAAGAGCAAATTTGGAAGTTCACCACTGCTATTAGGAACAGCTAGTACATTTCTGGATTCCTTACCTAGTTGAGTTTGATTAAGAGCTTTGGTCTCTATTTGAGCAAATGTGACTTCATTTATTCATCCTCCTCTACATCAATATCATCCATGCACATTAAATCAAACCCTCAATTATAAAAGAGCTATATTTTTATTTACTTGAGCCGAAGGAAATTATCAAAGATTGCCTTTGGCACAAACATGCCCGTTATAAAGGCCTCCTCGTGACGATCGAACTGGAGATAAATTTACTTGAACGGAAACAAAGCAATTGGCTTGATTTGAAACTCTTGGTTGCGTATTCCCGGGAAGTAAGGGAGACAAATCCCTAATAGAAGGTCACCTGGGAAGTTTGGAGATGGGGTGCAGAAGCAATGGAACAACGATGCAAGGGTTTGAAGGAGCAGCGACGAAAGAGATGTTGCTTTAACCTCAACACTATGCACGGTAAACTGGAGAGGAGAAGCCGGCCTATTTAGCGGGTGGAGCCAATCGCAAATGCCCACACGACGCTTCCGAATAAAGATCATAGCTATCAAATGCGAGCAAGGAGTGTTGTTAAGAGAATGTGAAGAAGAGTAGACGAATGAAGAAGAGGAAAGGACTCTGAAGTAGATGCGGTTATTCGCAAATGCGAGCCTCTCATTCATTCAAAAATTTTCTCTCTCATGGGTGCATATATATACTTAATACTTAATATAGATAGATATGAGAGTGGCCGCAAAGCCAGGAGGTTGGACAACTGAACACCTACCTTCACGGATGCGTCTTAAATGAGCTAGCTAAACCGCACCGGCCCCCGCTCTCGCTTCGATTCAGGCGGCATTCCATGGCGCTTTCTCACTCCCATTCTCCGGTCACCGCAGTGAAAAACCCTTTTAAAACCCTAATGAAGACCACATTTCTCAGGCCACTTCGCCCATGTACCCGATCATGCACGTCAGCGCCAAGGCCTCACCTCGTTTCCGCCTTGAGCGCTTCCCCCTCCTCTGTCGACGCAGAGCACCGCGAAGATGTCCTCGCTGCGGTTCGTGCGTCGCTCCCAAATTGTCTCTCCGAGACTCATCTTGATCTCACTGTTCCTGGTCTCAAGGGAAAAGCTCAAGGAAAGGTTCTTCCTTTGCTTTTTCCACCCCTCGTTCCTATTCTTTCCCGGTTACACATCTGTCTTTCCATGTTTCCAATTCTTCTTCTGGCATCGGGGATTTAGGTAAGGGATATTTATGAAGGAAAAGGTTATATGGTGCTCGTGACCACCGATCGGCAGAGTGCATTTGATAGGGTTTTGGCTTCCATTCCATTTAAGGGGCAGGTTTTTTATTTCACCTTCTTTTCTTATATAATGAACTTTTGTTGCTTTTGCATGTTCGGCCAGGGCTCTGAAGTTGCAAGTTCGCTTACAAGATTTAAAATTTATCGTACTTGGGCTGTGAAACTATTTACTGACAGTTAAATTTTGAACATATGATGACGTATTTTGAATGCTTATGCTTACAAGATTTATAGAGAGTATATATTAAATTCTTATGCTGACAGATTATGCTAGTTTATTTTTTTTGTTAAAATGAAAATGCATTTTGAGCGGTCTAATAATTGCAGAAACTTCACACACCCATGCTTTTATCGATGACATTGAACCATACAGTCGAAAGAATAAAACACATCTAATAAAAAATATAGGGGCATATACTTCAATTTGATTCCACTGGTCTGTTCTTAGACTGTTATTCATGAAACTCTTATTCTTGCTAAGCTTTTTTATTATTTATCAGAGTTTTTTTTATTTCAAATATTTGCTAGAAGTTAAATGCCTAGTTTTTGGTGTGCATTATGAATTTATAGAAGGGGCTTCTTAAATGGGCATTTCCAATTTTTTTTTTCTTCATGAATATGCTAGAGCTTTAAATAAGCCATATACACTCCTGTTTTTGAGATATGTGATATGCGTTAAATTTTCTCCAATATGAAAGCTCGTACACTGATTGAAAGGCTTGAGTAAACCAATAAAAAACAGTTGAGGTACACCATCATTGTTAAACTAGAATTCATTTCTCAGGTTTTATGAACTGTGATCAGCATATCAGCACTAAAGAGTTTCTCATCCAAACTTAGAATGGCAGTGATGGTTTTCTTTATGATGTGTTATTCTATTCCTCTAATATGATGCACCTTCAGAATAGCTGTTCAAAGTTTTGTGTGAGATTAATCTTAGAATACATTAAATGAACTTGTTATCATTCTCTGTCAGAAGAAAAATTTTATTCTGTTCTCCAAGTATGTGTTCGTGCTAACAGCATAGTTTAGGAGCTTTGCTTTTTGTTTGATCTTTATTTGTTGGCAGATAATGATTATTATTTGTTCATTACTGGCAGATTTTAAACGAAATGAGCAATTGGTGGTTCAACAACACTGAACACATTGTTCCTAATGCAGTGGTTTGCTCTCCTGATAAAAATGTGACAATAGCAAAGAAGTGCTCTGTTTTTCCAGTTGAGTTTGTAGGTAAGGTATTTTCTTGTGCCTGATGGTTATGAAAAAATAGATCTGTAAAGCATACTATGCTTTTTTCTTAAAGATAGAGTGCAGTTCTTAGAAATGGTATAAAATTCCATTCAACTGCAATTATTAAATAAATAAGAATTTACCTTCCCACAGCCTCTCTTGTTTGAAGGGATAGTGTGGAACATATTATAATGCCTACTAACCTTTCAAGTGGAAGGACTTTGAACACTACACATACCACCTTTTTAATTCTTCATTGTAACTCTAGTGAGCCATTTATGCCATTTATTTTGTGTTTATCTTCATATAGTTCCTTTCCATTTGGCCAGAATAACTAAAATGCTTAATTTTATTTGTTTGCATTTTCAGTTAGAGGGTTTGTGACTGGAAGCACTGAAACATCACTTTGGACTGTTTACAACAGTGGGAGAAGGAACTATTGTGGAAATGTTCTTCCTGATGGTGGCTGTCTAAGATTTAATATAAATTCTTTTTATATTTGTGACAAGATCAGCCCTATTAAAACCTATTACATTTTATGTATAGGCATGAAGAAAAATCAGAAGTTGCCTGCTAATATTTTAACACCTACAACAAAACAAACAAAGCATGATGTTCCCGTGTCTCCCGATGAGGTATGACATGACCAAAACTAAAAAAAATGCAAGTTAGATCTGTCCGAGCATACACAGGGTATCATAAATTAGTATACATTTGAAAATTTTCTATTTTAACTTTTTTTTGTACTTGCAAAGCTGCACATTTGGTGAATCTATACTCTTTACAATTCTAATGTTTCATACACGATGTTGCTTGTGTAACTTCTTACCCCTTGTGAGAAAAGTTAGAGGAAATCCAAAGTGTCTCGCAAACTTTAATCCAGCTCAGCTTATTGATCTTTTGCTATTTGATCTATGGATCTCAACCCACTCACCCAATTATGTTGACAATGGCTGTATTTTCTTGGTCATAGTTGACTACTTCATGAAGTAATTGAAGCAAAAAAGAATTGGGAACAAATTGATTCTAAATTTGTTGCAAAGGAATGTAGGTGGTATAGGGAGATGGGTTGAATTATGATCTCAGAACAACATATTTCTTGACAACTAGCTTATTCATTATTTTACCATTTGACTGATAATACATGCATCTGAAAATCGTGCCGAGTGTTCAAATATAATGCTTTGAATCTTTGTCGAAGGAGTAACACATGGGGAGTAGCTGTGGGTACATACAATGAGCAAACAAAATGAAAGGAAGATAATGGATGATTCTTCATTAAAAACAATGTTGGAAAAATCGTGAGGTATCTAAGGTTAAGGAATGACTTCCACAACTAAATATAAGGAGAGAAAAATATGTCAATGATACTGATAGAATCCTCACACATAGGACCTATTTATATAACTAAAAAAACACAACTTAAAATGTGCCGGCACGGCTAACATGCAATTGGCATAATCGATGCACGACCATATGTTGTCTTTTTAGCTGCGCCCTCTGTACTGTATAGTGCAATCAAGTGCCATAAAATAACATCACCATATTTCAAAGTGATTTGAGGAATTATTTTGTGCGACTAAAGCTAGGCTATTTTGGAACTATCACGTGGTTGCTCGGGGATGCTCCAAATTATCAATGCTATTTGGTTGAGTAATAAGTTGGAGAAAGCCCGAGTGCTGTACACTGCTTGGCAACATGTCCACTAGTTGGCTAAGCTCGACTACTTCTGAAATTTCTTTCTCCTTGCTCCTTGACACAGCTAACCATTGACAACAACCAATCATTTTTTACTCGAGCAACTTCCTCATCTCACTTGTTCTTATTTTCCATTGTCATTTGGATTGTTGCCTCTTATTCTAGGTTGCTCGTTTATCTCCATCTTTAGCTTAGGGATTTATCAAAGGTTGCCTGCTCTACTGTCTAGATGGTTGTTCAATTGAAAGGTGATTATCGCTCTGCTGGCTTCCATAATCATTCAGCTGAGATTGTCATCTCGACTCATTTCTTATGGTCTTATTCATCCAATATAATAGATTCAATTTTGCAAGTCTTTAGACTCTCCTTCTGAGTCTCAACTTGAGTCCTTAGGTTCTTCACACTGGATGGATGATTAATTTGCTGGCCTTGTTTTATGCTGATCTTCTTGAATGCAATTTCAGATATGTAGGCCTCCCTTGGCTCAACAAGTCAATGTTGATTTATTTAATCTCAACATGCTTGGCAATGATTTCTCCAATGTTTTCATTGTTGAAGGCTTACAATGTCTTTGCAATCTTCGATGTGTTGTGGTCCTTGGGATGAGTGGTCTTTATCAGCTTTTATATTTCTGACGATTTCTACATTATTTCTCCATGAGTAAACTTTTGCTACGGTTGTTAGGCAAAGGTTTGAGCTGTTGGCAATCACTCATTTCAAAACTTTATCGGTATTCACATCATTCGTTTTGACTCTCACTTCTTTGACTTTTTTTGAGCTTCTTAGGGTGTAATTTTTGGGGTTCCCTCTTACAACTTCATTGATCATGCCTCTCTGTCTTTCTTTTTGCTCTCTAGCAACAATCTTTCTCTTGGTAGTTGGTGTAGCCACTTGCAGCCCTCTTCTGTTATTCGACCATTATAAACATATAGGTCTACCTTATACTTTACATATGATGTTAGATATTTATCTATTTTGCAATCTTTTCTTTCAATCTTGTTTGCTTAGTTTTTTTGCCGATCCACCTTTCTTTTCTAATCATTTAGCTTATCTTCATTACCTGCTAGGCTTGTCATTTGGATAACTCATGTTAGACACTTTTTCCAAGAGTTGCTTTGTTATTTATCGGGAAAACTTGTTGCCACGTTGTCTGAAGGGTTATGAGCAATTCCTTTTGCTTGATGATGTGTTATGAGGCTCCTTCTCTTACTCTCTTCACCTCAGTTCTTCAATTAAAGGGACCGTCTAGCTCCATCTTTGGATATCTACTCTTTTTGGTAAACACCACAGAAAAAACTTCATTTTAGCAAAGTTTACACTTTGATATCAACCCAATCCATCCTGGTTTTGGTTGAAAATTGTCTACGGTTCGACCGACTATGTTAATGTATACATTTTGGATCATTGCTGAGTAGTACATTGGGAACAATGGCAAACATGCACAATGAACAAGCACAAATTAAAGGATGATAATGGAGCTTTTTTCACTAAGAGCAATATTGAAAATTTGCAAGAAGAAATAGCGAGATTAAATGATTTCCAAAGTCTTTTACAAGTAAGAGAAAATAAAAACCTAGAGATGCTAAAGGATTAGGCATGACGCTTATTTTTACTTTTAGGGAAAACCAAAGCATTAAATTTGTTGGTGTGGGGAACATGTGGCTGATAGTATCACGTCAGATCATGTGCTATTTTTTTTGTCGGTACGCCTGTAATGTACGACACAATAAAGTGACGATGTCTGCTCTCATTGTTTTTATAGTAATTTGGGGAATATCTTTGTGTTGTCTGAACTAGGCTTAGGCAAGCAGTCTTAAAATTTTCGAGTGATAGTCACCTAGGGATGCCCCGAATAACAAATGCTACTAGGGTGAGTAGTAAGTCGGGGAAAATTTAGTTAGTATTTCTTGGCAACATGCTCTACTTTTGTTGAGCTATGCTTACTGCTGTTTTTCAATAAATTTTTTTTTTGCTCTTTGACAATATTCTTTGTTGATCGATTAACTACCTTACTTGGTTGGCTTTCTTTCGATGGGTCCTCAAGCCTTTTCTTGGCTCCATGAGCACTTATTTAATGTGCTCGGTTGCTAAGCTATCTTTGTCTTCAACTTGGGGGTTTGTCAAAGATACATTGACAACTCAATAGTTTGGATAGTTGCTTGATTGAAGGAGATTATCACTCGACTACCCATTGTAATCACTCATTTGAGTCAGCTATCTTCATAACTCAATTTTACTATCACAATATGAGCAACAACAACTGTACCAAACCTTAATCCCACTAGGTGGGGTTGGCTACTTGAATCCATTGTTTCCATTGTGCACGATCAAATATAAGCTCTCTTATGTTTTGAATTGAGAAGAGCCTTTCTAATGTGGTTTCTTCCATTCCCTTTTTTGATTTCCTCTTCTCCCTTTAACATGGAAAAATTCATACATGATTTTCCTAATTGGGGCATTGAATGACCTATGCTTAATATGCTCGAACCATTTAAGGTATCATTCTCTAATGTTATCCACTATTTGAGCCACTCGAACCTAGTTATGAATGAACTTATTTTTCATTTTGTGCATTTGAGTTTACTAACTTTTCTCTCCATAACTCTTATTTTTATTGATAAATTCTCTTTTTGTTGAACATTCAACCACTATAATATAGCTAGATGGTTGTATGGTTGCTCTATTAAACTTTTCTTTAATTATAAATGAGATTTTTTTATCATGCCACTTCAGAATTGCTTCTCCATTTTATTCGACTAGCTCGGATCCTTTTAATCACATTACTCTTTATTTTACCACATGATCTTCAATAGTTATGTTCTCAAGATTAAGGTTTCTAATTACAATTATATATATTTTTCGTATAATTTATTTTAGATCTACTAATATGAAAACTTTGAATTCTGAAGTAGTCCTTTATAACTTGAGTTTTGCTTTAACCCCATCTCTAACTTATCAATTATAAGATATTAGCATATACTAATAATATGCACCAAGAAATTTTCTCTTTGTAGGTGTTCATTTAGAATATCTATAATTTAAGTCGAGATATGGACTGAGAGTAGAGTCTCGATGTAATCCAATAATAATTGGAATATTGTTAGACATTTTCGTAATAAGTATAATATAAGCCATATAAATTCTTGTTTTTTAACTCTTCGATGAACTGCTATTGGTACTTTATCAAAGGCCTTTTTATGATTGATAAAAATTAAATGAATATCTTTTCTTTTTCTAAACATTCTCATCGATCCTCAATAAATGTATGACTCTCTTGTTGATCTATTTGCTATAAGATCAATTTGATTTTGTGAAACCCGTTTATCCCTTCATCATCTATATTCAATTATTATTACCCAAAGTTTCGATTTATATCTCATCCCCCTAATTCTCCAATAATTTGCACGCCATTGAGCATTGTCCTTGTTAGTCTTCCAAATTACATTAAGTAACCCGATTATTCAAGAAATTTTTTCTTCACCCTACATTTTCACATTAATTGAAATGTCATTCGATCCTACAACTTTTCTACTCTTTATCCTTTTTAAAGCACTAAAAATCTTAGTTTGACTAACTCGTTGAATAAAATTGCAATTGTATTATTTTTATATTCATTAATTTCATTTTAGACTAATTTATTAGTATAATTTTTAGTAAACAAATTAGTTAAATAATCTATCCATCTATATTGAATATTTTTTGTTCTAAAAAGAAATTTTTGATTGTCATCTTTAGTATATTTTATTTAAGTTCTTGATTCTCTTACCTCATATATGTATCTTTCTTATTTAATATTTTTTAATTTCTTATGTAAGTATTTGAATGCCGTAATCTTAGCATTACGAATAATTATTTAGAATTTATGATAAGCTAGTTTGTATTTTTTCTAATTCTCATTATTTTACATTTAAGTCATTTTTATAATAATTTTATTACATTAATTTTTATTTGGACATCTTATTTTTATCATAAGCATCTTTATTATTTGATATTCTTCTTTTTTATTTGCCAACTATACTTCTAGCTATCTTAGAAATACAACTAGCAATCAAATTTAATTTAAAATTGGCTTCACCCTCAAAATACTATTGTCTAAGTGATGGCGTGAAGTTGAAGTGAACGGTTCTTGTGCGTAAGCGTCCATTCAACTTTGAGAAGGCGCTTGGTGGGGCAAACAATGCTGGAATGACTTGCAATTTTGGGAGGATATTTGTGGAGATGTTAGAAATCTTTGGAATATATTTTTGGATTTTCTTATGGCTGCTTGAGAAGGTTATGGACAGTGAAGTGAGTGGATGTCGGGGTTTGTGTAGGTTTCGTTGGAGGAGCGTTTGGTGGCCGAAATAGAAGCGGAATTTGGCAAAATAAAGTGGAGATGAATCTTAACAACAAGTACTTTGGAGCAATTAGAAAAAGAAAAAAAATACAAAATAGATACCAATATTATCCACATCTTGGTTCTTGAAGGTTGTGCACACCTTCACGACTCTTCGATTGTGCATATCGAAGGAAAAGATGGTCCCTTTTTGTGACGACCCAAATATTGGAAATCATTTAACTCAATATTGATACGTCACCACAATACCTAATACTAGATTAAAAGAAAACTAATCCAAATCATTAAGTATTGTGTTTGGCCAAGGATTTAGAAGAGGATCTTAAGTTAAGATGGAATGAGAGTTATGAATGGTGTTTAGAAGTTTGTAAATAAAGATGCAACAAATAGATTTAAGAATGAAAGAAAAATAGAATTGAACATGCAATTTATGAAAGAAGACATGAGTACATGCAATAGTAATCTAAAACAAATGAATTATTTACATTTAATCATAGACATGGGATTCTAATTATTTATGGGGAAATTAACATGTGAATTATGGGTTTATATTTTTCCCAATTATTCTAAGTCTAGATTTTCTTAAAAATTTCGGCAGAGTCTCCTTTGTAAATGGTTAAGGAAACACCTGCAAAAGTACATGCAATACTCCCATTCCAATGGGAGTTACAATTTAAAAGAAAAGACAACTTAAACTATCATACATTCAATCCATTTTAACTCCAATTCTAATATAGAGTTCAATTCTTTTTATAGGATTGCTCACTTTCAATTCTACAATAGAGTTCAATTCTTTTTATAGGATTGCTCATTTTCAATTATAGATAGAGTTCAATCCTTTTTATGGGATTGCTCATTTCCAATTCTAAAATAAAAAGGAAGATAAGTACATGTGTAACAATTGTCTACCCTATGATTTATTTCATCAAGACATTAAATATTCATAGGAAGATATGCAAAGACTTAATTAATACACAAATTTTATACATTTAATTCCCATTCATCCATTTATTTACTCATCCATTCATTCATCACAAGCATTTAAGTATATTCTAAGCTCCAACAAGTATGGTAAATTAAAGTAAATGATATTATTATAAAACAACAGTAAATTGAATAAGAAAAGAAAATTTATAGCTCACTTGGAGTTCTTAATAAGCTATAAATTTATAATATATGATAGGCGGAAGCAGTTTTAGTTTTTAGCGCTTGGTCCAGCTCCACTAGCATCCAAGTGCACCTGATCTATCATATTTTGACATTTAAATGTGATAGGGCAAAGCCAAGAAATAGAAAACCTGGTTAGACTAAATAGTCTAAGCACATTTTAAGATTGGCTAAATATGTTATAATTGGATATCACATTTCTAGTTACAAAGCAAGCATAAGCATAGGTGCAGTGTGGTAAGCATACAAATAAGGAAAGGAAAAACAAGTGAGATAGAATGCTCACTTAATCAAACATCATAGCCTACAAACAATACAAGGGTAAAGGATCCTAAATAGGCTAAAATGAACTAGTGTGCATATGAAATTTAATGAAATAAAGCATGTATATGTTCAAATAAACTTATGTTAAGTAAGGAAAAATAAACAGTGAAGCATTTAAATGGAGTTATACAATATTCACTGTAATCTAAATAAACTGTAAATAAGTAAAGTACAGTCCTAAATCATAGAAAATGCATAGTAAGGAAATTGAAGGAATAATCTTAGACTTAAATCTAAGATACACATAGCCTAGGACTATGTAAAGTAGTATAGCTAAAAGTTATGATGAGTCTTAACAATCTATAAGATTGAAGATCTCACATGTTTATTAATTGAAGTTATTTTAATCTGTGCTCATTCTGTGGGCATATTCAGAATGAGATGAGGAGTTAAACACGTCTGTTTAACATCTAAGGAAAACGGGGTTCATTCCTAAAATACTCACATTCTCCCTCTAAGAATGCGAGTCTCCTTATTACTCCATTTCAGTCCGCCCTAGACTAGTCCACCATATAGAACCCCTAATAATTTTAGGTGAAAGTTTTATTCATGCATAATATTTTTATGAATAATTCAATGAATAAGGCTCAAAGCTAAGCAAGCCAACAATGGAAGTTCAATATTTGCAATTAAGTGATATCCAAAGTTATATAATTTTAATGATCTACTTAATGATTGGAGCTAATTGAGCTCCCAATTAATTTTGAGATATTGATCTTAAGTTAATTATAATATAATAGTAATTGGGATTTTGAAAATTAATAGATTCAATTCATTTAATATGATGTGACAAAATAATTTATAAATATAATGATTGTTGTTAGAGAATAGCTCTTAATCTCTTCCTAAACTATAATAAGATCTAACTTAAAAATTAAATCATGGTTTAGGTTACTAATAGGTAGAGATTAAGATAAGGAATTATCTAACTTAAGAAATTTGAAACTAAAGTAATTCTACTATTTTTCATTATAGTTTTCTAGCTAGGTTATATTTTGAATGTTCTAATTAAACATATTAATCTAGCTAAGTTACAAGCAATTGCAAAGTTTAGGATAAGTACTTACTAGACTTAAGAACTACAAGTTTTATGTTTACTATGAATATATGTTTAAAGAATTCAATAAGCTTCCTAAATTAATCTAAGTAAGTTAAGGATACCTATTACTATATCTTAAATTAATAAAAATAGGTTTTTGGGATTAGGATGAATAAGCTAAATACTAAACTAATCACTAAAACTAGATCTAGTTGATTCACAATTCTACAATTACTAATACATTAAGACTATCTATTCTTAATGGTTGCAACTAATAGACTTAGGATCCAACTATAGATCAATTGCAAATCAAATCCTAGGGTTTCTACCTTTGGGTTGAAAAGTGAATTGAGAACTAGGGAATTGAGAACTAAGCTCATAAAAATGCTATCTAAGTGCTAAGGGAGATAATAAATGTGACAAGTTAGCTATCATAGGGTTTATAAGACTTAAAGTAAGCTACCTAAAAATTTAGGTTAATCACAATAACACTAAGTGAGAGTCAAAAACCTATTATCATAATTTGTTGTCCAATAGAAATATTTTATAAATAAATGAAATCCTTATTTCATAAGGAGAAGATTGACACTAAGTTTGTCAATTTTGAACAACATTGGAAAAATTAGTGTTTTAATGACTCCTAATTAGGTTAAAAAGTGATTAAGAAAATTTGGTTTCAAATGTTGAATTTTATTCCATATTATTGATCCTCACATTTTTGTGAGTAAAATGGACTATTTGATCTTTTGATTTGGAAATCAATTGATCAAATTAGGTCACAAGAAAGATTAATATTAATTTTAAAATTTATTAATTAATCCTAAATATTGACTCATTAAAATATTTATCAAAATTGAAATTAAATTTCATATTATTGATCATCATATTTTTGTGATCAAAATAATATATAAATTTGTATTATTTGGAGTTGTACTTTTAAGGTTATGATTAAAACAAATTATGTAAATATTAAGAAATTGATTTATTTACACATCATCCAATAGCATAAATCAATTATTAAATTAGGTTATCATTCAGCATTTAATAACATAGCATTTATTTAGAAAACATAATTAATTGAGATACAAAAATTCATAAATGATAACTGCAAAAATTAAATTTTCTTAATTATTAGTTTAATTATTTCATTAATAAAAATTTAAATGCTTAAGTTCTATTTAAACTTAAAGAAAAAAAATCGCACGCACAGATTGCACGCACGGAATCCCCGACCGTAAATCGTAAGGGACGCGTGTCGTCCCATTTAGGGAGACAGGCGAGCGGATGGGGGATTGACTGGCCAGGATGATGCGTCGTCTCCTTCGCTATCTATAAGGGGGAATGCCGACAGGAAGGGGGTGAAGAAGACTGCCGACAGAAGGAGGTGCCGGCAGAAGAAGGTTGCCGACAGAAGGGGGTGCCGACAGGAAGGAAGGAAAAGAGGTAGAGTCCTACTCGATCCTGGGGACGGCCCGCACGCCGGCGAGTAAAACTCGCCAAAGCTATCTTCCCAGGGTCGAAGGATGGACTCGACGAAGGTGAAGAAGAAGTTACCCTAAATTTTCCGGAAAGAAAAAATTGATATGCGCGTAAAATGGAAAGAAGATGAAGACGGACGTACCTGGTGTTCCCACTCAGAACGGTTCATCGACGGAGACTTAAGGTACGCAAAGCTCTCTTTTACTCCTTCTCACGGCTCGCTCACCCGCACTCGTCGATCACCTCGGTAGAAGTCGCAAGCCAAGCTCCCGCAAGCACCTCAGACACAGCAGCTCAAGGAACTTCAGCTAATGCCAAAATTCCTTAGGAAAGGAATAGAAGGAGATTATAGCCACGGGAAGGCCAGCTGGAGAACCGGACAGTCCTTCCCTGGCAGTTGCGATCGTGCTTTATGGGCGTACAGGGAGCGGGATCTGGCCGTTCGTTCGATCCGTTGATCGAACGGCCAAATCTGATATTTACGGTTTGATTAATGCTAGACCGCCGGATGAGATCCAAAAGGAAGAGCGACGGCCAGGATGCTGCTGCACGCCTGATCCGTGCAGCACCCGCCACACCGAATTCTTTTCCACTACTAAAAAAAAATCGTTGGATATTTTTAAATTTTTAATTAGGTTGCTTAACAATCTTTTTAAAAGTTAATTAATTGACTTAATAGGAGGCTGTTACACTTTTCTCTCAGAAAATATCATTCATTCCACTTCCCCCTCCAAATGAAATACAAGGCCTATGTATAAGAGTCTACCAAAAAAACCATAGGTGGCGAAAATACAACAAACAACGACCGCCAAAACAAAATTAAAATGAAAAAAAAATGTCGAATACCAAACGACACAACAACTAGGTCACGACATGACCAGGAACAATAAAAAATATTACTCATTATTAAATAATAATATGACTCGAAACAAATTATAATTAATCCCCAGCAGCTAATCTCCGTCAACGGCTCGAGTCATGGGTCTTCTCTTTGCTTGTGCTTGCTGCCCTTCATCAAACTTTCTTTGTGTGTAAGCAACTGTTCAATTTCGGAAAGGCGGTGGAGCAAGCAATGTTGGAATGACTTGCAGCTTTCGGAAGATATTTGTGGAGATGTTAGGAATCTTTAGAATATTTTTTTGAATTTTTTAGGCTATTGGAGAAGGTTATGGGCATTGAAGTGAAAAGACATCGGGGTTTACGCAAGTTTCATTGGAGGGGTTCTTAGGCCGAAACAGATGGAAAATATGATGAAACAAAGTGAAGATGAATCGTAACAACAAATACTTTGGAAACAAATAGAAAAAGAAAAAAAATTCAAAACAAATACCAAGATTATTCGCACCTTAGTTCTTGAAGGTTATGCACACATTCAAGCTATTGGATTGTGCACATCGAAGGAAAAGATGGCTATCCACACCACCTTTTCTCTCATAAAATATCATCATTTCACTTCCCCTTTCAAATGACATACAAGGCCTATATATAGGAATTGACCAAAAAAGCCCTTGACTGCGAAAATACAGAAATTGGCAGCCGCAAATAATAAAAAAAAAACAAAAAAAATGTCGAAAACCGAACTACACTTGACAAATAGATAATATGATTTAATAATAAATAATAATATGATCCGAAACAAATATATAATCAATCCCTAATAGTTAATCTCTTTGCAAAGGCTCAAGTTACTAGCCTCCTGTTTGCATGCGCCTACTGATTTGCATCACTAAGTTTAGATATTTATTTCTAAAATTAGCTAGATTACTTAGATTCTCCATTTAGTATAATGATACATCTTTAATATTACATTTTATACTTATTTGCAAATATGAAATCAATATTTTTAAGTAGTCAAGCAATTATTAGGAATAATCTTACAATTGTTACAATATAATTGTTTTTTTTTTCTAAAAGAAATGATTAATTCAATTTATGAAAATTTTATTTTAATAATAATAATATGTTTCTCATTTTTTTTAGTTATATATTAACAATTATTAAATCATAAGCTAAAAGCAAATTCCAAATCATTCTTTCTCATTAATCTCTCCGAGGTCAAAATCACTATGAATATAATTAATTTCCCTAGCTACTCTTCTAACATATTCATTTAAATGTTCTTTTGTAAATAAAACTTTGTCTTGGTTTATTTTTTGAACTCTCTTCCAAAGTATATGAAATTTTTATACTTGTTAGTTTTTATTGATAAAGGTATAAACATTTGTAATATTAAATGTTATTATTCAATTATATTTTTTTAAAATTTAATCCTATCTTTTAGCCTCTTAGACATTATCCTTTATTTATAGTCATACCTGTAACATTCCTATAACCTTAACAATTGATTTCTTTTGCTTTTTCTTTCATCCACTTTATTTTATGAAGGCATAATTTATTTGTCATACTACTAATTATGTTATACCAATTCATAATGCTTGCATTGAAGAGCTAATATTCCAATTGCTTATTCTTAATTTGTAATTATGAATTAGCTTATTTACATGCATTAGTTCATAATGTGAAAGCTCATTTATTTCAAACTGCATTTGGGTGTGTTGATGTAACAACCTTTGCACATTTTTCACTACATTTAGGATACGCAATGTGCCGCTTTTAGTGAAAGCTATAGCTTTATCATACTTTCTTAAATGATTCATGTCATAAAAAAATTTTATAAAATTTTACACTTGTTGTCGGCTACCTAACGCAACCTTGATCCTTTCTCATGTTATAAGAAGATTTTGTGATCACTAACATTTTTTGTTCTCTCTCATGGATCTAAAGTCTTAATACGGATGAACTATAATCTTTGCAGTTTACTAGTTAATTTAACTTTAATGGGCATACTGGCATAATCTTAATGAAAGATTTTACATATTATTCAATCTACTTGTGGACAATTCGAACACTGAGGCTGAGGAAGAAATTATGACGTTAATGATTGTCCTTTTCATAATGTAATTCTCAAATTTTCATACAAAAATTAAAAAATACAGTTTTCTCAAAAAAAAAAAATCACTTAGAAATAAAAATTTAATTTATTTATATACAAAATATCAACATTTAAAAGTAGTTATGAACCTTTGTTTTTTTCATTTTAATAACATTTATATCAAATAATGAGTTTACATAACTTATTTATCAAAATATCATGCATTATTCTATAATGATCTAATAAATCTTGTTGTGCTCATACTTTTTTTTATCATTGAAAAAAATTAAATAAGAAGTTGAGTTTCTTAACTATAGAGATTAATGTATTTCTAAATAATAGTGAGCCAGGTAAATGAGTTTCAAATGTTATGGGATATCCAACAAAATTTCCTTCACTAGTGAGGTTCTCAGCTTTGTCATGCTAAAAGCAAGAAAACAAGAACTATTCGTAGAAAATGCACAAACAAATTGCAAAATCACAAACACAGAGAACACGAATTTTTTGTGGAAAAATCTTTGTAAGGAAAACCCAATTGTAGCAATTAAGATTTCTCATAGGGAAAAAGGATCTTTAGTCCACCACCTTTGCATGTACAAAATAACTCACATAACTCTAAATAATTAAGGTTATTTATACCCTACCACCAAGCATTCTTGAATTACCCCAAACAGACAAGATTTAATGCAGGGTGTGTCCCATGTTCAGTTAGTGCTTCGTCTGGTGTTTGAGCACACCTAGGCACTGGTATAGCTCATACAAGGCGCTTGAACATGGCTTAGTGCATAGGGCTCTGCTGTGATACGTGTCTGGTACATTCCAGCAGACGTTTGGAGAGCTCAAGTTAGGGTTTAGTTTCGCTATCTCCACATGTGCTTGAACCAAGTATCCAATGGGCACCTGGGCGCACCTAGGTGTTAGGTCCCATTTCTTCCATTGGCAGTAACTTGGACGAGCTTAGCTGCCCATTTAATTGTTGCATTACTTATGCCTATTTTTTATCCTTCGCCTCCAGTTGATAAGTGATTGTTCCGTGTTAACAACAAAGCACTCTAGCCCCTATAACACAACAATCTTCCGCATGAAGACTAAGTGCTAGTCCTCTATCTTTCACTCCTCAGCATTGATCCTTCCATAGTGCTGTGGTATAGCTCAATCTCGCTTCGTCTTTAGGTACTAAGGCTTTAATTTATCAAGTATCACTGTCTTCATTAACATATTTGCCATATTTTTAGTGGTTTGAATATTTTCTAGCATTAGTAGTTCTTTCTCTAGAAGTGATATAGAAGGTGTGTGCACTCTGAATCAAATTCTCTGTAACCATCGTATGAAGTCAAATCCCAATAGGCAGCATAGCATACTATTAAGGCCACGCAAGTGGAAGCATTGCTCTCTCGTCCCTTCTATGGTTGGCCACTCGAGAAGGCAACGTACAAGGCTTTCCGAATCCATATTAGATATAGTTCTATAAAGACTAAATAGAAAGAATAGAAAAAGCGGAAACAAATCGCTGGAACTGGAAATGGTATGTTGAAACACCTATCCTCTCAAATTCTCCGGTCTATAGTCTACCCCATAGCTGCCCCCTTCTTTTTTGGAATACGGGGGCATGCTTGGGGTGGGGGTGCCGAAGTGAGCTTAGCCGGCCGCCCTTACTTCGGAACTACTTTTTCTTTCTTTTCCGCGCTTGCTGATCTTTGCGCGCTGATTATCACTGTTCAGCGTGTTGTTCTCTTGCTTTTTGCTTGACTCTTTCATGAAGTTTTGTAGCCATATCATCTCCTTGCTTGTCTCAATGTGATAACATATGCAACTTCCATGATAGAATGTACTACAATCTTTTCTAGCCTTGGAATTCAGCTCACAACAGTTCTTCTCATGGTGAAAATGTACTATGTGGTGCTTCTCTTGCTATCCATGTGACGACCCCAATATTGGAAATCACTTAACTCAATATTGATACGTCACCACAATACCTAATACTAGATTAGAAGAAAGCTAATCCAAATCATCAAGTATTGTGTTTGGCCAAGGATTTAGAAGAAGGTCTTAAGTTAAGATGGAAGGGAAGTTATGAATGGTATTTAGAAGTTTGTAAATAAAGATGCAACAAACGGATTTCAAGAATGAAAGATGGTAGAATTGAACATGCTATTTATGAAAGAAGACATGAGTACATGCAATTGTAATCTAAAACAAATGAACTACTTATATTTAATCTTAGACATAGGATTCTAATTATTTATGGGGAAATTAACATATGACTTATGGGTTTATAATTTGTCCCCAATTATTCTAAGTCTAAATTTTCTTAAAAATTTCGGCAAAGTCTCCTTTGTAAATGGTTAAGGAAACACCTGCAGAAGTACATGCAATACTCCCATTCCAATGGGAGTTATAATTTAAAAGAAAAGACATTCTAATCTTTCATACATTCAATCCATTTTAACTCCAATTCTAATATAGAGTTCAATCCTTTTTATAGGATTGCTCATTTCCAATTCTAAATAGAGTTCAATCCTTTTTATGGGATTGCTCATTTCCAATTCTAAAAGAAAAAGGAAGAGGAGTACATGTGTAACAATTGTCTAAACTATGATTTATTTCATCAAGACATTAAATATTCATAGGAAGATATGCAAAGACTTAATTAATATACAAATTTTATACATTTAATTCTCATTCATCCATTCATTTACTCATCCATTCATTCATCACAAGCATTTAAGTATAGTCTAAGCTCCAACAAGTATGGTAAATTAAAGTAAATGACATTATTATAAAATAACAGTAAACTGAATAAGAAAAGAAAATTTACAGCTCACTTGGAATTCTTAATAAGCTATAATTTATAATATATGATAGGCGGAAGCAATTTTAGTGTTTAGCGCTTGGTCCAGCTCCACTAGCATCCAAGTGCACCTGATCTATCACATTTTGACATTTAAATGTGATAGGGCAAAGCCAAGAAATAGAAAATCTGGTTAGACTAAACAGTCTAAGCACAATTTAAGATTGGCTAAACATGCTATTGTTATAATTGGATATCACAGTTCTAGTTACAATGCAAGCACAAGCATAGGTGCAATATGATAAGCATACAAATAAGGGAAGGAAAAACAAGTGAGGTAGAATTGCTCACTTATTCAAACATCATAGCTTACAATCAATACAAGGGTGAAGCATCCTAAATACGCTAGAATGAACTAGTGTGCATATGAAATTAAATGAAATAAAGCATGATATGTTCAAATGAACTTATGCTTAATAAGGAAAAATAAACAGTGAAGCATTTAAATGGAGTTATACAATATTTATTGTAATCTAAATAAACTGTAAATAAGTAAAGTACAGTCCTAAATCATAGAAAATGCATAGTGAAGAAATTGAAAGAATAATCTTAGATTTAAATCTAAGATACACATAGTCTAGGACTATGTAAAGTAGTATAGCTAAAAGCTATGGTGAATCTTAACAATCTATAAGATTGAAGATCTCACATGTTTATTAATTGAAGTTATTTTAATCTGTGCTCATTCTGTGGGCATATTCAGAATGAGATGAGGAGTTAAACACGTCTGTTTAACATCTAAGGAAAATGGGGTCCATACCTAAAACACTCACATTCTCCCTCTAAGAATGCGATGTCTCCTTATTACTCCATTTCAGTCTGCCCTAGACTGGTCCACCATATAGAACCCCTAATAATTTTAGGTGAAAGTTTTGTTCATGCACAATATTTTTATGAATGATTCAATGAATAAGGCTCAAAGCTAAGCAAGCCAACAAGGGAAATTCAATATTTGCAACTAAGTGATATCCAAAGTTATATAATTTTAATGATCTACTTAATGATTGGAGTTAATTGAGCTCCCAATTAACTTTGATATAATGATCTCAAGTTAATTGTAATATAATAGTAATTAGGATTTTGAAAATTAATAGATTCAATTCATTTAATATGATGTGACAAAATAATTTGTAAATATAATGATTGTTGTTAGAGACTAACTCCTAACCTCTTCATAAACCATAAGATCTAACTTAAGAAATTTGAAACTAATAAAATTCTACTACTAATCATTATGGTTTTCTAGCTAGGTTATAGTTTAAATGTTTTAATCAAACATATTAATCTAGCTAAGTTACAAGTAATTGCAAAGTTTAGGATAAGTACTTTCTAGACTTAAGAACTACAAGTTCTATGTTTACTACTAATGTATGTTTAAATAATTCAATAGGCTCCCTAAACTAATCTAAGTAAGTTAATGATACCTATTACTATATCTTAATTTAACAAAATAAGTTTTAGGGATTAGGATGAATAAGCTAAGTATTGAACTAATCACTAAAACTAGATCTAGTTGATTAACAATCCTACAATTAATAATTCATTAAGACTATTTATTCTTAATGGTTTCAACTAATAGACTTAGGATCCAACTATAGATCAATTACAATTCAAATCCTAGGGTTTCTACCTGGTTGAAAAGTGAATTAAGCACTTGGCAATTAATTCACATAACTAGGGAATTGAGAACTAAACTCATAAAAATGTTATCTAAGTGCTAAGGGAGATAATAAATGTGACAAGTTAACTATCCTAGGGTTTATAAGACCTAAAGTAAGCTACCTAGAAATTTAGGTTAATCACAATAACACTAAGTGAGAGTCAAAAACCTATTATCATAATTTGTTGTCCAATTAAAATATTTTATAAATAAATGAAATCCTTATTTCATAAGGAGAAGATTGACACTAAGTTTGTCAATTTTGGACAACATTGGAAAATTAAGGTTTTAATGACTCCTAATTAGGTTAAAAAGTGATTAAGAAAATTAGGTTTCAAATGTTGGATTTTATTCCATTTTATTGATCCTCAAATTTTTGTGAGTACAATGGACTATTTGATCTTTTGATTTGGAAATCAATTGATCAAATTAGGTCACAAGAAAGATTAATATTAATTTTAAAATTTATTAATTAATCCTAAATATTGACTTATTAAAATATTTATCAAAACTGAAATTAAATTTCATATTATTGATCCACTCATTTTTGTGATCAAAATGATATATAAATTTGTATCATTTAGATTATTAATAATTAAGTTATGATTTAATTAAGATGCTCATCATTTAATTAATAATTAATGTGAAGGAATTATCAGTTTAATTATATCATTAATAACATTAGATGCATAAGTTCCGTTTACACATAAAGAAAATCGCACGCACGGTTCAGTGGGAAAAATGATCCGCGAGGTAAAGAGGAAACCCGCAAGCCATAAGGGATGCGCAGGATGTCCACGGGCCAGGCCGTCTTCTTCTTTGCCGAAAGGAAGGTGACGCAGATAGAAGTTAGGGTTTGCCCACTGGTCGATCCTGATCACTCCTGGGGACGGCCCGCACACCCGCGAGTTAGTCTCGCCGAAGGACGGACTCGACGAAGATAAAAAAAGACGATATCCTAAAATTTCCGGAAAGGAAATTTGATATACGCGTCGATCGGAACCCTAATGCAAAAAGGAAAAAATAGGACACAACATTTCAAGAAACGGATGAAGGAGGAAGTACCTGGTTCACGCTCAGAACGAGTCGCCGACAGGGGCTTGAGGTACGCAAGGCTTTCTTTTCTCCTTCTCACGGCTCGAGCAACCTCTGCTCGTCGTTCGCCTCAGGTAGGAGTCGTAGATCCTGAGAAGAAGCTCCTGCAAGCACCTCAGACGTCTTCCGCTCAGAGCTAGCTCCCAGCTCTCGGTACAAAGTAGAAGGAAGAAAAAGGATATGGAGAAAGAGCTAAACGAAAATAAGAAGAAGTGGCCAGCGATTTGGGGCGAGCGCCTGCATCAGTCCGTGACATGTTGCGTGGGTATCAGGGCGCTTCACGGGAGAGGAAGAAGAGAAATAGCGCTCCGTTTGCGATAAAGTAACTAACGATAAGTGAATATATATATATGAAATTATTTAATTAAAAAAAAAAAAGGTTGTTACAATCCATGTCTTCTGTTGAGTTCAAACCTACAAAGCATAATTTTTATATATTTGATGGTCCATTTCATAGCTTCCTATTGTGTTTTTCCTAGATTGCTCCAAATAATGCGATGTTTGATTTTGTACAGATCATGGCGCACGTTAGACTTCTAACTGTTGAGGCATATTGACTTTATCCTTTTTTTGTTTGCTTTGTGTCGGTCTTTTTGATGATTGCTTATTGCAAGTTGGAAGTTACTTCTCGACTGCATTTATCGGATTTGCCACACTTATGTTGAATCTTTGCAAAATCTTCTAAAAAAAATCATGTTGGTTCAATTTTAGTGTCATTCTTTTCTTGTTTCTGTGGATGTTTTCATTTGAAGGACCTGTTTGGCCTACTTAAAGTCCTTAATCAAATTTTTATTGGCAATTGCTCATTCATATTTTGAATAGATCCTATATCAGATCTTGCAACATGTCATCTACATATAGTAATAATACTACATAGTGACAGTCAATTGCTTGATGTAGCAGTAGTCCATTGGATATTGAGTGTACTCGTTTTCCAATATGAATATGTCAAACTTCTTATACCACTTCTTTAGCGCATATTTAAATCTATACAAACCCTCTTGAGTATGCACACCTGTATTCTTATTTTCTAGTATTTTATACCCTTGCAGTTATAATATGTAAATATCTTTCTTCAAGTTCTCATGGAGGAATGTTGTCTTTACATTCATATGCTCTAGATGCACATAATTTTAAACAAATGTTTATTTGGTTTAGCATGGAAATATGCACTTGAATCTATCACTCTAGACTTGGTGTTGCCCAACAACAAAATTAACGCATCCTGGAGATTCTATGCCGTAAAGTTCACATCACCGCTTTGGTTAGATCATCCAGTTTTCTTTGAATCTATGCAATCCTTCTTTCAAGCAATGTTTCTTGCTGCCGTTCTAGCATTTCATGCAGCCCTCAACTCTGATTTTCCTTTTCTTGGCTTTGATTGGTTTCGATTCACATTCTAATCCAGTTTATTCTCCTGCCTTTGACACTCAACACTGAAGTTGATGCCTCACCATTTTATCTCCTTCAAACTTTTCACTTATGATCAATCCAACAATGTCATTGAACTTCAATATAGCATTTCTCAATGAGTTGCTCACCGTCGGTACAAAGCTATCTCAGTTGTTCAACTATGAGTGTAGCAGTAATAATGCTCTAGCTTCATCTTCAAATTTAATACCTTCTAAGTTGAACTGAAGAAAATCTTGTTGGACGTTGAGGGTTTCTTATATATCTTTGATAGAGTGTTCATAAGATCAATAATATTTTTTTCATCTACAGAATTGAGGGCTACTTTAGGCAAAACATAAATTGCACGAGAAAGTCAAATTAAATCTAGAGCAGTTTTATTAAGCACATTTTGTTCATTGTTGCTCCTGCCAATTTGTTTTATTTATGCTCCTTGCGACAAATATAGTTTTTTCTAGTACAGTAGGTCATCTATTTGCATTTTTCATAGCACAAAGTTTGTGTTGTTGAACTTCTTGTTCTCTCATTTCATTTGCTATTGCTCCCACATAAACAAAACACATAACAATGCTATGATATAGTTGTTATAAAGAGGGCCTAGAGAGGCGTACACCATTGTGGAGAGGGTCTAGAGGCGGCTATTGCGTAGCTCATCACCCTTCATCCGCAAGATGATGAGGACATTGTTAAGATGGAGATAAGGCTCTATCGTCGATTTGAGGAGGAAAGCGGCCCAATTGATCGCTTAGCTGACGCAACTTTAGGCGGAGAGCATGAGTATGAGGAGTGGAAAACTGGAGTTCTATTAGCCACTATAGGAGGTCACTTGGGAGCTAACTCAGGTGGAGACAAGGATGACTAAAATGCTGAGTGTTCCATCAATTTATGACCCAATGGTGCAAATCATTTGCTGCGCTGGCTCTCCAGGTAGAATCTGGAGATGTGGTGGCAAATGCCAAGGTGATCAGCCATGCTTTCTATAGTTTCTTCTAGTGCAAATGGGGCATCTCTAGTCCTATCATGAGCTGCCCATTATTTCCAATTCTAGACTGCACTCTTGATGATACAATTCTACCTCTCTTAAGAGGCCATTCATGGATGAGGGGATATGAGTTGCTCTGAAGGACCTAGGTCCCTACTGAGCCCAGGGATTGACGACATCTCCTCTATTTTTACAGGCTACTAGAGCATCACTCACGCTGATACCATACTGTCAGTCATCACCTTTTTAAGGGAGGGAAACGTCTTTAGCGTTGGCTTGATACGCTAGTAGTTCTCATTTCGAAGGAGCAGAGAGCTTTCACTCCAATGTAGTTCAGACCCATTAGTTTTTGCAATATGGTCTATAATGTGTTGGCCAAATTTTTAAGTAACCACCTTAAAGGCTTATTGTCCAAACTAATTTTCAGGGAGCATGACACTTTTGTTATGGGGAGAGACATTAATGAAAATTGTTTCGTGGTTTAGGAGATCTTGACATGTTTCACATACTCCACCTCAGTACCTAAACACATGGATGCATAGTAGATATAGATCATACTTATGACCGGATGGAGTGGGATTGCTTGCAGATGGTTCTCACCAAGTTTGGATTTTTCTAGCGTTGAATAGAGGGGACATTGCGTTTAATCTCGTTGTTTTGCCATCATGTAGAATGGGAGGATGCTTTCGTGGATTCACAGGAGTGGCTTTCGCTAGGATTTCCCTCACTCATTGTATCTATTCATCCTCTGCTTGGAGTTGATGTCAATGATAACAACAACAACATCACATCTGAAGACCCATCAACATCACTATTGACAGAAGAGGACCCAACTACACCCACTTGATGTATGCGAATAACATGATCTTGTTCGTGTCGACCACCATGGAGGGCAAAAGAGAGGTCCACACATTCTCCGAGAGTACAATAGTTGAACATGATAGCCTATGAACATGGAGAAGACACTTTGTCTTCATTAGGAGGAGGACTCCTTATACGCAGGGGAGGATTGCTTCTCTTCTAAAACAAAATATATGAAGTATAAGTTTAGTTGTATTAGAAGCCTTAATCTCGAGGTCATAATTATTGAGGACCATGTGATCAAGAAAGCCTAGCAGTTCAAATACCTTGGTTCAATTACTCAAAATAATGGTGAAATAGAGAGCAATGTGATTTATAGGATCCAAGCCGGTTGGATGAAATAGAGGAGCACTTGTGCTATGTGATTGAAAATTCCACTCAAAATTAAAGGAATATTTTATAGAGCAAATATACAACTATTTGTGTTATATGATTGAATGTTGACCAATAAAGAAGAAGCTTATGCATAAAATAAGTGTTATAAAGGTGGGGGTGCTTAGGTGGATGTGTGAGTGTACTCGTAAGGATAGAATGATAAATGAGTTTATCCATAGCAAGGTTGGAGTGACTCTAATAGTAGATAAGATTAGAAAATGCCTTCTTAAATGGTTCAGGAAGAATATTAAATGTAGACAATGCAATGCTTTTGTTTGAAAATTCAAGTTTATGAATTTTGCCCATATTAAAAGAGGTAGAGGAAGATCAAAATAAATTTGGGAAGGAACCATTAGAATGGATATTTTTTATTTGAAGATTAGTTAGGGGCATCCAATTGGATTAAGACTTGGTATTGTTGTTGATCGCTTTATAACCCGACATTATTTATTTGTTTTAAATTTGAAATAAGAGGTAATAAAAGCAATATTAAATTTAAAATATTTTCTAAAATTGAATGGTGGAATATTCAAAAGAGTAATATAGAAATTTTTAGAAGTAAAGTTTTAAAACTTGGAATTAGGTTTTTGAGACTGAAGTCAATCTTACATGGAATTCGGTTGCTAATTTTATTCGCAGTATTGCGAAGAGCTTACTTAGCGAATAAAAAAGGAGAGTACCCAATAATAAAAATGCATGGTAATGAAAATAAGATTTTCAAGTTAAGATTAAAAATAAAAAAGTACTATAAAGAGTGATTTATATATAAGATCAAGAATAATTGAAATGAATATAAATTAGTTTTCCATGAATCCAAAGTAACAGTACGTGATGTTTGGGGTGCAACATTCTAGGATTTATATATTAAATTGGAAACAAATGAAGGAGAGACACATTTATAAGCTAGCCAAATTAAGAGGTAAAGAATCAAATATTTGACTTAAGTAAAATATAAAAAAAAAATGATGTTAATTTTTTTTTTATTTGGGATGAAAATATTCGACAAAGATGGATGTATTATTTTATTAAGTTTATTAACGGATGTTGTACCAATACAATTAATTTAAGTGAGTTTAATGGTTTAAAAAATAATATCAAGTAAATTTTCATTGGACATGTTAGTAAAATTGAGATTTGGAATACTCTGAAGAGGATGAGGAGCGATGAAGCCGTAGGATCAGATGACATTCCTACTGATATTTGGAAATGTTCAGGTGAGGAAGGAATTTCTTGGTTTACCAAATTGCATAGTGTTATTTTGAAGGTTAAAAAGATGCCAGATGAGCGAAGAAATGGCATTGCTATGCTTATTTACAAGAATAAAGATGATGTTGAAGACCGTGCAATTTATAGAGTAATCAAGCTAATATGTCATATTTTGAATCTGTGAGAGAGAGAGAGTAATCGAATGCAGATTACGAACGGATACTTGTATTTCTCAAAATCTCTTTGGTTTTATGTCAGGTATATCTACTATGGAAGCCATGCATATTTGAAGAGATTTGATGGATAAATTTAGAGAAAAAAGATTTAATTTAATTTTTATAGATCTTGAAAAGACTTATGATAGAGTACCAAGAGAAGTTTGTTGGAGAATTTTGGAGAAACTCGTGATTTGTGCTGCATATATTGATATTATTTGATAAATATATAATGGGCTGTAATATGTGTTCAACCGCATGGTGGCTTGTCTAATGATTTTTCTGGTACTATTATTGTACATTAAGGCTTAGCTCTCACGCCATTTTTTTTTGCTTTTGCTATGGATGTTCTTACTAAACATGTTCAAGAGGAGGTTCCTTGGCGCATGTTATTTGCAGATGAGACTAGTGATAGAGTTAAAGCAAAACTTGAGTTGTTGAGGGCTACTTTATAATCTAAAGGCTTTTATCTTAGTAAATCCAAAAAAATATGAAGTGCAAGTTTAATTGCATTAGAAACCCAAATCTCGACTACATAACTGTTGAGGACCATATGATCAAGAAGAGCAAGAAGTTCAAATGCCTTGTTCAATTATTCTAAATACTGTTGAAATAGTGAATAGTGTGATTAATAGGATCCAAGTTGGTTGGATAAAATGGAGTACATTTGAACTTTTGTGCGATAAGAAAATTCCACTCAAAATTAAAGAAAAATTTATAGAGTAGCTATATGACCATTATACTAAATGGGGCGGATTGTTGGCCAACAAAGGAGAAACTTACCAATGAAAAGAGGAAGAGTTATAGTGTTGAGGATGCTTAGGTGATTGAGTGGGTATAATTGTAAGGATTGAATGAGAAATGAGTTTGTTCATAGCTAGGTTGAAGTGGCTCCGATTGTGGAAAATATTAGAGAATGCCGCTTAGATGGGTTCAGCATGTTAAGCGAGATCGTTTGATTCCCCTGTTAAAAAAAATTAATTTTTAAAATTTTGCCCATATGAAATGAGGAAGATGATGACCAAGAAAAATAAGGGAAGAAACCTTTATAAAGGATCTTATTCATTTGGAATTTAGGGAGTGTTCTATATGTGATTGTGCACAATGGAAACAAAGGATTCATGTAGTTGACCCCACCTAGTGTGATTAAGACTTGGTATTATTATTGTTGTATATTATAGATGATATTAATTTAATTATTATATATAATATTATATGTATTTTCATAATATATTTGTGAATTATGAAATAGTATTTGTATGCTTAGTTATCACCTTTCTATATGACACTATATTTTATGTTTAATAAAATATACATGATAGTAATAAATATAAATGATTAATGTATATTATCATGTTCAACGCATGTTGGGGTCCTTTTTTTTTCAAGATAGCTGTGTCCAGCGTCGTATCCTCGTGTCTGCATCATAGGATTGAATTGACATTTGATTTAGCATAGCCAAATTTCAATTAGCGTTGTCTGCTGAGTCTTAGTGTCTTTCAACTTTCACTATCAAAAGTTTTTCTTTTCGTATTATTTGTTACGACTTTAATCTTTCTTGGATGATATTATATATCAACGTCATAATCTTTTAAAGGCTCAAATGGTTTCCTCGACATTAAAGATATTCCTTTCCATAAAAATGTACTTAAGCTTTAGTAGTTTGTGAATACTTAATGCTGCATATCTTCAAAGCGAGGATCATGCCAATTAATTCATTATTATGGGTAGGATAATTCTTCTCATAATCTTCTTTTGCTTGGATGCATAAAAAATGACTATCATGTGCATCAGTATACATCTTAACCAATTCAATGAAGCATTGTTATAAGTATGAACAATTTTTAAGCATGAATGAAGAGTTAATACTAAGGTAGCAGTAAAACATGTCCTCAACATTTGGAAGTGATGCATTTACGAAGTACTATGTATATATGACCCTCTATTTATGTTCCTTCTATCATGAACTCAAAATTATTTATCTTCAATAGATATTCAAAAGGATCTAGAACTTCTATTTATGGCCGTATGAGCCATCACAAGGTTTTAAACAAAAAATGACCCTTTATAAAGCCTGCACATAATTTCTATTTTTATGGAATGCCTAAGAGATTCTATTTCAGCACATGAATGGAACATTATTTCATGATCTATTTCATCAATTAACCTTCAGCATCGATAAGCAAATTTTAACTTATATTTTTAATGAAGTTATTGCTTAATACTTAATTAGTAATTTTCAATCTCAAATGGCCGAACTTGTATCTTGTTGACAAATTTTGCATTTGATGTGAGAGAATAATAAAGCCTGCACATGATTTCAGTAACTTAGAGCTGTTTTAGAGAGCTTAATTTTAGCACATGGATATAGTACTGTACCATTGTTAATATAATCACCTCATCTAGCTTATAAGCTTGATCCAAAGGATTCCAATTTATCATTCTTAACCAACCCAATTTAAATTTTCTTACCTCCAATTAAATTAGTGTAATTATCATAATTAACTAGTGTTATTGATTAATCAATGTAGTTATTTTTAACCTTAATTTTAATGTAATTAATTATTAATTAAATTTTATATGTAAGCATACTAATTAATTAATTAATTAATAGATAAGTCAATTATCACCATATTTATTCATTAATTAATTAATGTATCTAATTTGATTGATATGTATTTGTTTATTAATTAATACAATTAAATATTTAATTAATTAGGAAAATATTATAATTATTTTATAAAAACAACTAACCTTAATAATGCATATTAATATATTTAAATAAATAAATTAATAAGAAAATATTCAACATAATTTACATATATAATTAACCTGCTTAATTGCTTTAATGCATAATTAAATGATGTAAAGATAGTAAAATGTTATTTATAATTAATAATTGCGTAGCATTATTGATTTACAAAATTATTAATTATCTTTTTAGTTAATTTAAATAATTTATATTGTAATAATAATTATTATTCTTAAATCTATTTAAGCTCATTAAATTAAGTCTAAACTAAAATATTTTTAAAGTATAGCTTAAACAGCTTAATTCTTTTTAATATGTATATCAACTAAACAATTTAATAACTTATCTTGACTTAGTTCAGCTTAACACTCTTAATCTTGTAAACTATACTTGTACTAACAATCCCTTAATATGTACAAATCAGTTAGTATGAAATTTTATCTGACTTGTCTTCTATTGGAGATACTCCAACCTTGGTATGATTGTGTACTTTCATCATATGCTTTTGTGTATTGCATCTTCTTTGCAAATTTGTATGTATACTATATACACACATGTTTATGCCATGTGTTTCTTTTTAATTTTTTAATATTCATTTGTTGTAAGCATTATGAAACTTGTTGCTTCTTTTTTTCTAATTGTTTTAAATTACAGTTATGGTTATCTATGTCTAGATACTAAACATGGGGTTGATGTCAAAAGACGAATATCTCGAAGTGAGCTGCAAAGCTATGAGCTTGTTTGCATATGGACAGGTATTAATGTCTTTTTTTACGTTTTTGTGAAGTTTTTAATAATAAGCTGATTTCTCCATAATCAACGGGCAATGAAATTATGATGTTTATTGAGTACATTTATCATTGGTTTTAAGGTGCTTTAGGGCATATACCGGCCTACATGCAGCCATACTTGAAACCACTTGGTGGTGAAGTTTTTCACCAGTTACGATGCCAGATGTTTTCTCATATAGGATATTCTTTGCCCATTATTACTTGTTATCTATTTTAGAATCAATTTGTTTAATTAGTTTTTCATTTTTGTACATTAATATTAGTTTGAAATCCTTCTGATAGGAATTGGTTTGCTTATTTACTTTTTTCCGGACATATGTTTGATTTCATTCCCCAAACTGAACCTATCATTATTATTTTTAATTTTTCAGCAAGTGGCACTCAATCATGGCCTATTATTAGTAGACACAAAGTATGAGTTCGGGAAAGACTCTGATGGAACTATTATGCTAATTGATGAGGTTTGGCCTGCAACTGCACCTACAAGAATCATCATGTTTGTTGACTGCACTGATTTATCCTGATGTTTAGTTCATGTTTATGTTAAATGGGTTGGCACTTCACAGATAAAAATCCTAAAAGTATATGATTTAGGCTTACATTGTATCTATATTACATGCTCCAAATTATATATATATATATATATATATATGTATGTATATATATATGTATGTATGTATGTATGCATGTATGTATATATTAAGGTTGTGATGCAGTCCAATTTGGTTACAAGCTTTCTTACATGTTGGTTTTAAGCATGGACCAATTTATTTTAGACAGGTCAAAAAATTGCTATGTGTTTGCTTTTTTTGTGAACACATGATGTGCTTGCCAGATCATGGTGAATATAATGAACCTTATTAACAAATCATGCAAATTATTGTATTTATGATTATCAAAGTTTTGATGATTAACTTTGAGTTGAGCAAGATATTCCTGCTTGTTCTTGAAATTGATCCTGAATCTTCTATAATACTTGATGAATTTAAGCTTTTGGAGCTTATGATTATTTTTTATTCACAGTTACCAATTGTGTTCCATCGATAATGGTTTTTGGGTTTGTGCTCCTTTTTCTCCATTGATGCACTTTCCCAAATTTGTCCTCATTTCAGCTCTGGGCTGCTCTTAGTATGTCTGACAGGTAATTATTCTTTGTTTCCTCTCCCCACTCCATAATTTGTCATTGAGTTTGTGCAACCACAAGCATTATTTTTCAGGACAAGAGAACTTAAATTGCATGGATGAATGATTTTTCCAAGGCCTTCTAAACCTCCAGCCTTTAGATTGCTTCTGTGCTCATAGAGAACTAGATATTCCCTTACTACTGATCACTGAGCCAAGTACCAAATAATTTTGCCTCTATCACTACCATGCCTTTCTTTTGGCTTGGGTAAGGTGATGCTACACAATCTGATCGTAAGCTCGCCATTAGGTTGGTTTAAACTTGCATCAATTTATCTGAAGACGTGTTCAAAATACATCAAATGTGTTTAGTTTACTTTATAGTAACAATACTTGATGTTCTTCTTATTCGAATCTCAAGCATTTTAGGCTACCTGCGAGCTCTAATTTTATATAATGACCCACCCGCACAACAATGAATAAATGAATGAATTGCTTGAAGTTGAAGGATTTTACAGAGACCTGGTGTATTTCTCCTTTCCTACAAATCTTTTGTATTCACTTTTTGTTTTTCACACCTTGTGACTGCCTTTTTCCTACTTCATATTGCCTTAACTAAATTTATTATAATGCCATATATTTTTGTTTAAGTTATTAAGTATAGGAAATAAAGGCTTTTAGTGGGCTAATATTGCGCATGGGAAACAAAGAAGCTGTACTGCAAATTGGACACATGATCCTAAATCGTAGTAGAATTTGTGCAGAAGTTGTTCATGAACAAATGAGGCACAACCCCTAGAGAAACTATAAGAAATGATGATTATTTTTATTTCATTAATTTATTTTGCACTTATACCTGTATAATATCTTGGAGTAATTAGCCAAAATAGTTGTTCAAATATTTCAGATTGGTCAATTTAGTCCTATACATTATTTAATAAGTTTAATTTAGCCCCTCAATTGTTCAATCTTTCAATTCTCTAATGATTTGTTTTAAAACTTAATTTAGTCTTTTACTCAATATCTTGAACTCAATTATATACAACAACAAAACAATAACAAGCCTTAGTTCGACCACATTTTAAACACAAATGATATTTTCTAGTAATTTTTTCCCATGCCTTTTGGTTTTTTCTCTTTTTTTAATATGGGCAAAATTTACACAATTTTTTATTGAGGCATCAAATATACAATTAATATGTCCAAACTATTTATAAGATGATATACTCTATATACTTTATGACTATTGGAGCCATTCCAACCTTACTACATATGAACTCATTTCATATTATATTCTTTTGAGTATATCCACTCAACTTTGGCATCCTCATCTTTGTAGCACTTTGTCAACAAGTCTCTTCTTTGATGACCAGCACTCCGCCTTTGTGATGACCTGATGTTGGGTTAGTAAAACTAATCCAGCATTAGGTTCATTCCCGCATGATCTTATTGGATGGCTAAGCAAAATAATATTTAACAATTAAACATCAAGAGTCATTCAAGATAAAAAAATATCATTCCATTCAATTTAATATAAAATCATCAAGAATATTACAACAATAGTTAAATATTTTCAACATTTATGAATCAACTGTTTTTTATAAGCATAAAAATAAACTAGAAATTTATTCTTTCATTCAACGCCATAATTCCTTAAAATGTCATTGAGCAAGTTCATCACCTTCCAGTTGTACCTGGTCTGGCATTATAATAATAATGTCTTTGAGCACATTTGAAGTTCAAAGAATATTAAATGTTACAGGTATAATAAATTTGCAGGAAATATGGGTTTAGCGTAATTAGATAATTGAAATTGTCGTAATGTAAAATATTTTCTTGCCATAATTATGTCACATATCATTTTCATAAAGTAAATCAACATATGAGAACATTCATAAACGTCTTAATGCCATTAAACAACATTAGAAATTTTGTTGGGCAAATTCATAATCTCGAAGTTGGGTTCAATAAAACATGTTCATCATCTGAGCCCTCTCAAAGGTTCTAGATGACATCCTTATAACTCTCTGTAGATTAGCTCCGTCCCTAACCTAATTTAGCCACTATTTCAAAACCCTTGCAAACATTCACAAGACAATAAATACATTTTGTTTTGTGATATTATTTGGGCAGTAAATAAACATTTCCTTCAATATCAACATTGATAAATCTCAAAACGAAACTAAAGCGGCTTTAAAAGTGATATCCGGGTAACTTGGTATTTGAATATGCTGAAAAAGTATTCAAAACTCTGTATGTCTGCAAAAGTTATATTTATAAATTTTTATGAGGCTTTAAAAGTGATGATTTATATTATAAAACATCTCTACTATTTTTTAAACTTAAATATTATTATCTATCATTCTAACTTCTAATACATACACTATTTATAAATGATAAGAAAGAAAAGCTTCACTCATACTCTCAAATCCTACCACTATAGTTTTATTAGAATCAATGATCACCTTTTGTTGGCGATCCATTTGATTAACTCTGTCTCTAGCAAAGTTACATTCTAAATCAACCTTCAATAGCTCTTTTGAGATAATAAAGTATACCCTTATCAATACATATTAAAAAGACTTAAAAGACAACTCCAAGAACAATCTCAGATTTAGTTCCTATTTCAGCAAATGATTAAAATCCCAATTTACTCTAAAATAAAGAGATTTATACCTAGAAATGGCCCATAAATCTGCTCAAACTAGAGGGCATTTTCAGCAAAAAATCAGCCTCCAAACAGCCACCAATTTGGGAGTTAAACTGTCCTTATGCTTTCCCCAAATGGCTTCTTAGAACAGCCCCTGAACAAAAGATTAACAATACTAGACAACAGCCATTGTTCACGCGTACAGCTACTCAGAGTAGCCCTTGGACAGCTGCTCAAATAAATCAAATTCTGGTCATTGTACTTCCCAAACAGATTCTCCAACAGCTTTGAAATGCAGACACCCAAACACCCATCGCTTACCTTCAACTGCAGTAGATAACTAACCCCATTCTACTCTCAAAATACGGGATTGAACGCAGAAATAGCTATTAATCTGCTCAAACAGGAATACGTTCTCAGCTCAGGATTAGCTCAGGATTAGCCTTGCACAACCACAAACTTGGAATTCCTACTACACTCGGCTACCCAGAACAGCCCCATTTTATGTCTACTCCAACTGGCTGCTCTGAGCGGCCCTTGACAATTGCTTTAATGATGCTAACAGCAGCCATTGAGGCTTCCAAACATTTTCCTACAACCTTGGATAACAACCACAAATAATTTTTGCATACTCTTTAGCTAGCCTGTATTGTGGTACATAACAACAACAAAAGAGTAGCCAAAGTCCTTCTAAACCTTTTTATTCATAGGAAAATAGAAATGCTAATCTTTTTACAGCTTAAAGCATAAGCTGCTTTTAGCTTCCAATTAGTGGTTGACCACTGCCAGTTTTCAAAGAAAAGAGAGTACTGCCCATGACAGAGATTGTTTGTTGTCTAATAGAGAAAATGTGAGCGACTATTAGCTAAATACATAGACGCCCCATCTACTTTAGAAAATTATACTGTCATAAATTACAAATTTTGACTTCCATTATGATTTAATTTATCAATAGTCTTAATAAAAACTTAATTTTATTACTCTAAAGTTTTGACTTCACTGTTTTGTTCTTTCATATTAACCATTATAGAAATTAAAACATGTGCATGCCTTGAAGCAATTATCAATATGAATACATAGGGTGCGTGTTTAACCAAGTGCAGGAAATGCAACGTTTTACTTCAAATTCCCAGCATTTGCATGAACATTGGAAATCTTATTGCCACTAACATCGAATACAATATGGTTATTATCACAATCCAGAACATTTGAGTTACATATTTGAAGATTCAATCACGATCATAACAATTCGGAAATTCTAATTTAGATAGATGTCAATAAATCACCATGTGCGAAAAACTACAAGAACTCGATTATTGACTACATTCAATTTTATTAAAGTTACTAAATTGTGGGAAACACAACATAAATGCCTATAGAAAATTAGGATACATAAGCTTGCATTCAAACTCTGTAAGTGTAAGAATTTCCTAACGTTTGTAAAAAGAACTGTTGAGTGATCACTTTCTTAACACGAAACAAACCCTCACTAGTATTAAAATCTATAGATCCTATGTGAGGACCCCGATGTCGGTTTAGCGGAAACAGTTCCGACATCGGGTGTTCACTTACCGCAGGATCTCATTGAGTAATTTGAGAAAAAAAGGGAATACACATACAAAAGCTAAAAGATATTATTCATTTATTTCAATGTTCACATTACAAGGTCTTTTCAACATTCATCGTACAAAAGTGAATAAATAAAAAAAGATAAAAGATAAACAAGCAAAAATAGCACCGTGGATCTATCGGCAGTTGAATCATTTGCAGCATTATGGTTATTGTGTATTTTCCTAGGAGCACCTGACATGGTATTATACAGAAAATAATACCGGGATTTGAATTCTCAGTAATTAGAGAATACTCTAAGTACTGCAGTACATAATAATATTTACATTTTAAATGATGTGATTAGCGGAAGGAGGAAATAAAAATGCAGGAGAAAAATAAGGCAATAGCGCGAAATATACAATTTCCTGCAACAAATGTTATTTATCAAATAAAGATCATTGATGCCATTTTCTAGTAATCTGCCCCGAATATTACCGATGTCATTTTTCAGTAACAACCCCAAATGTTATCACATTGGTTTTGAATGACCAACCAAGCTTTAAATTGAAATTGGCTCAAAGCAATAAGCTAAGTAGCAGTAAAAGTGCAAAATATAATATTCGTCATGTACTGGGTACCTTTGTTCTTTAAGTTCAGAATATCAATAGTTCGGATGAGTGACAGTTTGCTCAATCTGCATTTTGAATATCTTAAGTTAGCTTTATAATCCAATATTTTAGGAGTCAATTTCATCTTTACTTTCATTCTGTTCTTCCGTTTTTAAGATTGAAGTTTGATTTATGTAAGCTGTTATATTCATTAAGGCGTTATGATTATGATAATAATTAAGTACGAAAGTAAAAGTCAGAATTAAAATGACTGAATTGACAAATTGAAAATAATAGTCATTTATAACATTTGAATTGTTCTCATTATTAATTAATGAGAATAATATTAATGTGAATGACTAATTATTAATTTGATACTTATAAAAAGAGAGTAACAAGATTTAGAGAAATGCTCCACCCATTTTCTTCCTTTCCAACTCTTTACCTTTTAGGATTAGGACCGTCGAAAAACGGAGGGGAGTCGGAACGGGGTGGCCGAAGGTTGGCCGAGGTGGCAGTAGCGAGAGGCTTGACTAGCAGTGGCTACTGAGTGGCCGGCGGCTTGCTGGCTGGCTGGAAGGGGATGTCACTGGCTGCCGGAGGCTGGTAGGGCTGAGGAGGAGCTGGCCGGCTGCTGGAAGGAGATGGAGGCTGTTGTGGGTGAAGAAGGAGAGGGCAGAGGGAGCCTTAAATAGGCGCAGGAGTGCGTCGTTTTAGCGCCTGGCATGCGTCAGAACCTCCTGGCGTGGAAGCTTCTTCCGCCTGGAGGCGGAAGGAAGGGGTGGTCGTCTAAGAGGGCCGACCAACCTGCGCCAAAATCGGCGCAGGTAGCAGGCCAGGCGAATCTTTCCGCCTTTACAGGCTCTGTCGTGGGACAGAGCCTGTGATCGCAGGCTCTACTATTAGGATTGGTTGAAGGGGGGGATTGGGCAAACAGGGGAAGAATAGAGGAAGAGCAGGGGAAAATGGAAAAAAAAATTTAAACTTTAAATTAATCGCATTTTTCCGCCGTTTGGTGTCCAAATCCAACGAACATGACACTGAGGTGTGTTATAACATTATGAACACCCTCGCGCCGAAAATCTTAGATTCGGAGCAAAATTTTATTTTATTTTAGATTCAGAATTTGATGAAATTTCTCGAGCAGCCTTTAAATAATTCCGAGAATAAAACGGGATCTTCCGTTTTTGGATTTTTCCTAAACTAGGGCACTTTGATCTTTTAGAATTGTTTTTATCTATTGGTAATTTTGTTTGCCATAAAATGAAATTCCCTGGGGTACAAATGTCAGCGTCGAAATTTGACATAATTCGCAAAGTAACGAATTTGGGTCGTTACATCCTATCACTCCATCATCTTGAGTAGAAATTTAATTCATGGAAGTTTAGGACTCAATGCTATTAACTTACAGCAGCCTATTAAAATTGAAGTTCAAGATTAGTACCTTGATGAAGGTTTAGAACCAGGAAAGGATGAAGATCTGATTTAGAGATAGGCCTTGAGTTTGTTCATACACGGACTGAAATCCCTCAACAGCTCCAAAAGTCGATGTAAGAAACCGGAAAGGAAACTGGAATGCGTTAGGTTACTCGACAAGGACGAATGACGGCAAAGCTGGCGGAGGATCGAAGAGCGTCGGAATGGTCAGGACTCGTCTTCACCTTTGTCGCAGGCTCCTAGGGATTGATGCTGGTCTCGTCGACTATGGTGGAAGCATATGGGAATGGTAGCAGTTTCTTTGGACAAGAGAGGCTGCGATGGTTTTTCGTTCAAGTGCTGAGGGGGTTCCATACTTCCCCTACAGGACGTCTTTGAGGGGCGCATCATTCCGCTGGAGCTGCTGCAACTTCACGAGACACCCTTCCATTGGCGACTTGCAGGGAGCGAGTCGTCGATTGCTTTTGCAAATCGAGACTGAAATCCCTCAACAGCTCCAAAAGTCGATGTAAGAAACCGGAAAGGAAACTGGAATGCGTTAGGTTACTCGACAAGGACGAATGACGGCAAAGCTGGCGGAGGATCGAAGAGCGTCGGAATGGTCAGGACTCGTCTTCACCTTTGTCGCAGGCTCCCAGGGATTGATGCTGGTCTCGTCGACTATGGTGGAAGCATATGGGAATGGTAGCAGTTTCTTTGGACAAGAGAGGCTGCGATGGTTTTTCGTTCAAGTGCTGAGGGGGTTCCATACTTCCCCTACAGGACGTCTTTGAGGGGCGCATCATTCCGCTGGAGCTGCCGCAACTTCACGAGACACCCTTCCATTGGCGACTTGCAGGGAGCGAGTCGTCGATTGCTTTTGCAAATCGAGACCTCTCTTGATTTTGGTTATAAGGCAGGTGGTAGTTAACTGTTGCTAATAATATACATATGTGTATATATATATATATTATTTTTTAAAAAATCTAAAGTTAATTAATAAAGTTCGTTATAGTGCGTAGCAAAATTGGCGGGGGTTTAACATAAAACAAAATTTGGTGGGAAATTAACTAAAAAGTGAATTTTCGCGGATAATAAACACAACGAACTCTCGCGGGTATTTAACGAACAACATGATTGAGCGGGGATGTTAATGTTTTTCTTAGTAACAATCGTGAGTCGTTACAGTCCCATATAACAATGTTGGCTTTATTATTACATTATAATATTTTCATTTAATTTTAAATGAAATATTTTGATCATAACAGTCTAGAAGCACTCTATTCATCCAACTATCTTGGATTCTCTTAATGGCATCGCCCTCTGTTTCATCGTTATTTTATCTTAATGAACCATTATATTTGAACCTCTCATTCTCTTGATCACATGATTCTCAAATGTTTTATTCTCTAAATTAAGGCTTCTATTATTATTTTACTTGCATTAATATATCCTAATATCATGACAGTCTAGAAGCACTCCATTCAATTAACTAGCTTGAATCCTTTTAACCGCATCGCTCTCGATTTCACCATTATTTTATCTTAATAAACCATTATATTTGAACCTCTCATTCTCTTGATCACATGATTCTCAAAAGTTTTATCCTCTAACTTAAGGCTTTTATTATTATTAAACTTGCATTAATATATTCTATTTTAGATGTACTTTTGAAAAGAAATTTATTAGATTCTCAAGTAATCCTCTATAAATTGAGTTTTGCTTTAACCCCATATAAAATCTTTTCAATTAAAAAATGTCATCCTTATATAACATGCACCATGGAATTTGTTTTTGAGAGTGTTTAGTAAGAACATCAATTATTAAAGCAAAGAAATATGGATTAAGGGCAAAACTTGTATGCAGTCCAACAATAAATGAAAAATCATTAGAAAAAAATATTTTGCTATAGAACTCATGTAGTAAAAGAAAAATTGTTAGAAAAAATATTTTGCTATAGAACTCATGTTGCAGTTCCATTATACATATTTTTAAGAACATTATAAGCCCATCTTTTTCTATCCAAAAGTTGTAGAGAACTTCTTTTGTTAATTTATCCTTTGCAAGATGATAATGATTAAATGGAGATTTTTTCATTTTTTAAATCTTTGCATAATTTTTTTTATTAAATGTATGACTTTCATATAGATCTATAATGTGCATGAAACCAAATTGATTTTGTGAAATTTTGGTATTACTTCATAGCCTATTTTCAATCACTCTCAAAGTGTCAATGTATAGCTAATTAACTTAATTTGCTCATAAAAATAATTAGTTTGGAGTATCACCTTTATTCTTGTAAATAAGTATAACAATAATCAACTTTTCCAAGCATCCATTGTCTTTAAAATTAACTTATGAGCTAATAATGCATTTCTCAACCACGTATTTTCATGCACCAATAGGGTGTAATCTTATCGTACTATTCCATTCATCTATTTCAGAGCATTCTAAACCTCAAGCTTACAAATTCATCAATTGAAGGTGTAATTGATATCATTTTTGTAACTACTAAACTCAATCGTATTATCTGTAGTTAGGGATGACTTCAAGTCGAGTTCATGTCGAGGCAGCCCATACTCGAACTCGATTCAAATTTGTTCGAGTTTGAGTTATTTCGAGTAATTATAAATAGGGTTTGAGTAAAGATGTACGACTCGAACTTGAATCAAAAATTTTCGAGTCGAGTAAAAATGCCTGGAGTCTTAGTCGAGTCAAGTTCAAATTTCGATGTTCGGGTCAAATTGCCAGCCCTATCTATAGTGCAACCTTCATTTAAAAGTATAGGAAAATAATCTATCTATATGTATTAGATATTTCATCCTCATTAAATTTTAATTGCCACCTTTAATATATTTTATTTTCAATTTACTTCTTATATCTCTTAATTTTACTTGTTTATATATATATATATATATTTTTTTTTTCATTCATAGTTTTATAACTTTTAAAATAAATCATTGAAGGCTACAAATTTATCATCTTGAACTATTATTTTGGATTTATGATAATCAATTTATGTTTCTTTGAGTTCTCATTATCTTACATTTACATCATTCTTTATAACAAAAAAATTTCTTAAACTTGAATGTTGGAGTGCTAAAATGTGATCCGACACCAAAACATGACTCGAACTTGATCAGAAAAAAGGCGGTTGGGTTAACATGAATAATTTTAGGGTTGAGGTTGAGTTGAACTTTTTGACATGCATAACTAGCAAACCTGAATTTAACTTTGTTTGAACCATTTGTTATGGCTTCAAATGTATTGTTCGGGTCAAAATAGGTTGTATTTGAGTTAAAGTTGGTCATTTTGATGCCAAATTCCTTAACTACTTTGTATATGTTTGTGTTTGTCAAAAAGGATCATGTTTTTGGGTCAATAAAGTAGAAACAGGATGGATTCATTGACTCATTTATTAAATGAGCCGGGTTTATTTGACCTATTTTAGGTTCAGTTATTTTTAAGCCAGACTCAAACTCAACCCACTAATCTAATTTGACACCCCTACTTGGAATGTCTTGCTTTTCAGCACCAACTGTTTTTATTATCAAGTGCTTTCCATTTCAATTCACAAGTATGCTTTGTCACCTTTCCAATATAAGCATCAATCAAAATACTCATAAGATTGACTTTAGTATCAAAATCATGTTGTCCAAGCTTTTAAAGTTCACTTAATAAAATATTTATATTATTTTTCTTAAAGTTCTATTATCTAGTTTTTAGGCATTTTAGATTTAGTTTTATTTTTCTTATTATTTTCAAATTTGAAATAGTAATCAATATTGGGCCTTCGAGAAATCACAAAAATAATCTTTTAATCATTTTTTTCAAAGAAAATATTTAATAGAGTGTTATAAGTCTCATTTTTTTTATTCAAGTTTTCTAATCCAAAAGCACAAAAAGTACTTTTAAATTCGTCGGTCACCCTTCCAATATGTACATTTAAATTTTGTTTTATAGCATTTCCTCTTCACTGTTTCTTGAACCAATTTTCAATCATTCAAATAAAAATTTTATATTCATATCTATTTTTATTTAAAAGGTTTTGCATCAGTTATAATATATAAAGATATATTTTGGTCTTTCATTCTTATAATTTCCAATGTATTATCTTTTAATATTTTAGAATGATACCACTATATTTCTTTAATATTTCTTACCCATAGTATTAGAGTATAAAAATATAAACTATCAATTTCATTTGCTTTCTCTTCTAACCACTTGATTTTCTGAATACAAAATATTTGTTATCTTGTTTATCATAATATCAACAAACTTAAAAGGTTTGCTAGTGAGAGCACCAATATTTCAATTTTTATTCTTAATCTAGTATCTTAGACTAGTTTCTTTCATTCATATATAATATGGGAACCCTCACTTATTCAAAATTACGCATGGGTGCTGATGTAATAGTCTTTTTGCATAGGAAATCCCCTTGCTTTAGTATAATTTCATAAAGGATTCAAAATATTTTGTGCTATCTAACACAATCAGCCTATTATTCTGAACTTTGAACACGACAATGGCAGAGTTTGAATATTTGGTTGGGTTATATTAGATTGATTATTGTTGGGGTCAGGTTGGACCAGCTGATTATCTAAAACTAAATTGGTCAAACTGAGATGATCGAGGGACTTTTGGCAAATGTTTTTATCTCTAAAATGTGAGTATCAGTGGTATTTTGTCGGTTGAATATACTAGCCATACAGTCACAGCACATGAACAGGATTGACCATCTCCATGAACTTGCATATCAGTTCATACAACTTGTTATGCATTTACACTTAACTCCAAAGTAATAGTTTTGCTTATTATTTTATATCTACCCGTGTAGGTTCATACGCCTGATTCCAGCAGGTATTGGATTGCTAATTCTTATCAGGAACGATTCAATGCTGGTTTTGAACCTGAAAATGTGGACAAGGTATGTTTCTTGTTATGCACTTATATTTGTAAACTGCTATGAAGTATATAACCACAGCATCTTTGCATGTTATTTATATATTTCTGCTGAATTTCTTTCATATCTTGAATTTTATCATAATTTTTTCCCATATGATTAACAAAGATGCAAACAACTTTTTTCAATGGTACTTATTCAGGAATTCCTAAGGCTATGGTTCAAGGACCATTGCAATCCTTATGAAGATCAGGTGTGCTATTGATTTCTTGTTTATATCTATCCTCCTATTGAAAATAGAAGTGTTATATGAGAGAGAGAGAGAGAGAGATACGACTATCCTTCTAGAAGGATAGAAAAGATGTTTTTTCTTACTCATTTCTCATCTTCCATTGAAAAAATCCATAGGATAAATTTTAAGAAGTTAAAAGACAATGCATATTTTTTTGCCTTAACTTCTTTAACTCTAAAATTCATTGAAATTTCTTGTTTGATGGTGAGATATGTAGAAAGAAAGTTTTTAATCTTTTTTAAAATATTAAAAGTGTTATATGTTTGTGTCTATGTGCTGAACTGTTCTAAATCGTCAAGTTTATTAATTTCTTTAATGAACTTCTTGCAGGTTCTCCCAGAGGCACCTGAAGATCTTGTTTGTGAACTTGCTTGGAGGTATTTCTTAATCATACCATTTTAGATTACATGAGAACTGGTTAAATCCTTTAGAGTAATGAATATTTGGAAGTTCACCTTTAATGCTTGCAGGTTAGGGCTGATGCCTTGTTGAATTCAAGTAAACATTTTTAGCTAAACTTAAATAGAAGCCCTTTCATGATAAATAGGGAATTAAGCTGTTACACCTTTTAATTATGAAAAATTGTACCCACATTCAAAATCAATCATACCCATCTATCTTACACCCACCCACTAAAATAATATACTAAACTTGTGCATTTCTACATGCTACAGAATCATGCTGTTAGGAATTTAATATTAGTGAAATATAGAGTGGGGACGGTCATTTTGCATGAATTTCAATGTTTGCTTAGTGTCTGAAATGAAGGTAGAGCTTGATAGTTTATTAAATAGTAAAGGTTTGAGAGGTATACTAATGAAATTTTAATGTCCCCTAAAATAAAATTGTGATGACCCATGTTAAGTTGGTAGCAACCAAACTAACATCAGATGCATCTCTCCGCAAGATCATATTGGCGGTGAAGTAAAATAGTAGTTAAACAAACATCCAAAGTCATTCAAGTATAAAAAACTAACATTCATTCAATTTAAAATAAATAACATCTATAATTTATTACATAACTGTCATTATACAGAAAATAATTATCTCTTGAAGGGGCAATTAGAATTCTTTAATTTTTTGCACCATGACTTTAAATTATATCAGCCTCCTCCAGCTGTATCTGATCTGGCATTATAAAAATAATGCCTTAGTGCATATTCTAAATACAAAGGATATTAAAAATATACTTAAGCAAAAACAGAAGTGTGATGACCTATGTTAGGTTGGTAAGAACCAAACTAACATTGGATGCATCTTTTCGCAGGATCATATTAGCAGTTAGATAAAATAGTAGTTAACGAACATTCAAGCCATTCACATAAAAGAAACGACATTCATTCAATTTAAAATAAAAATAATATCCAGAAATTATTACATAAAATTCCATATACATCAAACTATTAATCCTGGAAAGGGCAATTATTTTCCCGCACTACGCCTCTAGACTATATCAACCGCTTCCAACTGTATCTGATCTGGCATTATATGCCTTAGTGCACATTCTAAATACAAAGGATATTAAAAATATACTTTAAGCATAGCGGAAGGCAAAGAAAAATAAGATAACATTTGCAGGGAAATACAGTGTGTTTCAAATAAAAGATAATCAGGTCACCTGCAACAATAAATATTTTGTTCACATGCCAAGTGTCAAAAAGAAAAGCAATAATTGCGTAAAAATCTATGTTTATGTTTATGTCTTTGATATCATGAAACAATAATAGTAGTTATGTTGGGCAAAGCCGGAACCATGAGGCTGGGTTCATATGCATTTAAGCATAAACCTTCACCTGGACCCACTTAAGGATCTCAGATGGCAACGTGCATTTAAGCAACCTTCACCTGTGCCTCCCTCAAAGGCTCCAGATGGCACCCTTATAGCTCCCGAGGACTAGCCCCGTCCCTAACATAATCATGCTCTGTTTTGGAACCCTTCTTGCAACATTCACAAGACACATAAACATCATTCAATTTCTCTTACATCATTAGTAGTAAGAATAACGTATTAAATACAAAGTAGGTTCAAAGCGATGCATAAGCAGCAGATGAAAGTAAAAGCATATAAAGTAATATCCAGTGTACCTTTGTGTTTGACTTAACTAGACGTTTCACTCACAATTTCGATGGATCTGCAAAAGTTATAATTGAGAATTCTATTAAACTTTTGAAAGTGATACTATATTGCAACGGATCTTATTTACTCGATAAACTACCCATCTTCTTATTTTCATATCCCTTAACTTAAATTTTTATAATTTAAAAAGTACATTACTATAATTCCTCTTAAGAGTCCTAAAATTGTCTTAAAGGTTTTAAAACATTACTAATATTATGTCAAGTATTTCAATTGTTATTAATTACAAATCATATTTAACTCATCTAAATCCTATTATAGCACATGAATATATAGAGTGTTATAGTAATGAGTTATATTAAAACTGGCTTAAAATCCTAAAATAATATTCCAATTAATCGGAACATAATTTGATACCTAAGCTAGATTTAGACATCTAGGGTTTGGTACTAACGCATGCTAATAGATTAATTAAATTATACTACTCACAAAAAATTGCTACCTAAAACTCGAAATCAAATCAATTCATTTTATTCTAATTCCATTATTAATATTATTATTATTATTATTATTATTTTTGTTTAAAATATATATATATATATAGTGTTATATATACATATACATTTATACATATATACATATATATATATACATGTATATAAATATATAGTGTTATATATATACATTTATACATATATATACATATGCGTTTGCTTCTCCTAAAAGTCTCGACCGAACTTCGTACCTTAGCTGAGCAGTCGAGCAGAAGCTTCTACCAGGCGAGTCGAGCGACACGCAGAGGAGGAAATCGGGCGCAGAGCTTCGGCGAAAAGGAGGCGCAGAGTCGAGCTGAGCGGGTCGGCACTGCGTCGACTGGGGGACGGTTACGCGAGCAGTGGTCGAGCGCTTCGGACTCCTGGTGTCCGTCTCTCGGCACCGCAGAGGGAGGGGAATCAAGCGGCTCTCAGGGTGCAGTCCGTCGGCTCAGGTAAGCTATCTTACGAAAGAGAGGGAGAGGCGAGTGGGGTAGTGAGGTGTCGAGGGTTTCCTGGTGTTTAAGTAGGGCGTGCGTATGTAACGCACGCCCGCTCCTTGCGGCGGGAGTCACAGTCTGGCTCGTGCGCCCTTCCAAAATCGTCGAGTCTTCCGTGCATTACTCGCAGGCGGGGGAGGAAACCTTCGGTCGGTCATTACTACTGACAATTTACTTAAAAGGTTTGTCTATTGCGATTGATTCTGGACTTAATGAGGTAAGTTAATGCTTAATTGAGTATGAGTAATGATAGTCTTAATTTCTATTCCAGCATTAATTTGAAAAACTTCCAGAAAAGTTATTTTTAGCGGGAGATTTAACAGTAACTGAAATTTGCGGGAGATTTAACGAATCGGAAATTGAATGCTTGCCTTTTTAATGGCCTAGGGTCATTACAGGAAGGCAAAAATGATAATAATTGCAGGAAAATGTAGTTTATAGCAAAAAGATAATCATAACTCCTGCAAAATAAATATTCTCTTGTCACATGCCAAATTTTCAAATGGAAAAGCAATAATAGCATAAAAATTCATGTTTATGTTTATGTCTATGATATTATGAAGTAATGATAGCAGTTCTGATGGGCAAAGCCAGAATCATGAGGCTGGGTTCATATGCATTTAAGCATAACCTTCACCTGGGCCCCCTCAAAGGCTCCAAATGGCACCCTTATAGCTCCCGAAGATTAGCCCGGTGCCTAACATATTCATGCTCCGTTTCAGAACCCTTTTGCAATATTCACAAGATACATAAACATCATTTGTTTCTCTTACATCATTAGTAGTAAGAATAATGCATTAAGTAGCAATGCAAAACAAGCTCAAATCGATGCTTAACCAGCAAATGATAGTAAAAGTATAAAAATAATATCCAGTATAACTTTGTGCTTAACCGCTGAGAAAATACTCAAAACTTGATACGTCTGCAAAAATTATGTTTATAAATATTTATTAAACTCTAAAAATTGATTGTTGCAAAAATAGAACATAGCTCTTGATTAGTTTATGATTCTCTCAATATTTTAGATCCTGTTAAATCTTTAAGACCTAGGTTAGGAATTATGAAATTCATAGGTCAATCATATTCTTGGCCAATTTAATCAATGAAATGCTTAAAGAAATCAAGCAAGCAAGTTAAGTCATAAACCTAAGAGATTGATTATTTTATTAGAGAAAATTATTATAAAATCAATCTACAAGGTACTGTATGTCAAAATGACATCTAGAAAGTGCTGATTATATTTATAGGTTTGCTCGTTTTAATGATTTTGGAACTCAACGAATTGATCAATCTCTCGAAAGGATCAATCTGTTCTTGGCAACGGCTAATATATCTTTATAACCAATCACCTTAGTATGACAAGGAACAAAAAGAAAATAAAAATTAGTAAAAATAGAACATTGCCCATTAGAATAGATCTACTAAAACATGCCATCAGTTGTCTAATCTCCCTCAAGAAATTCACCTAATCATGGATTTAATGAGGGAAGATTTAATAAGATTATATATATATATATATATAAATTCTATTCCTACAAAACTTCACAGGAAACTCTATTAAAAATCGAATAACCGAGCTCTACTGATCTCCCTAACATGTTGCTCTTAGATTCATCTCTCTCAATCGGCTGAAGGTAAAAGAAGAAGGGCAAGGAGATCGTACCTTATACTCCCGGTTGAAAGCATAGAAGAGTCGGCGCAGAGGGTCAAGCTGGGAAGGATCGGGCGCTGAGAGCGGTGATCGGCGCAGATACGAAGGATCGAGCGGCCAATCGGCGCAGAGGTGGAAGGATCAGATCGTGCATGCGTGCTGAGGCGTCAACAGTGCTCCCGTTGGCTCCCGTTGCACAGACTGCTTCTGCCGATGCGTCTCGTCGCCAGCTCAGATACGCTCCTACAGCTCGAACGGAAGAGAGGAAGAGGGATTTGAAGGCTTTGTGAGGATGGGGAGCGGCTTTCGAACTTAAATAAGGCTTGCGTATGTAACACACGCCTGCTGCGTTGGCCGGAAAAAAGCGCTTGAAACACGCGAGGGATTACGGGAGGCGTTCGATATGATTGGAAGTGGCGCGATTATAGGAGCCGAAGGGGTTGAGCGGTTCTTAAAAAGCCAATAAGTGTGTGTGCGTTTCCAATTTCTTTCCTAATAGAACCGTCAACCTTAATTGTTGCCGGTTTTTCTGAGGTTCTCATTCCCTTTTCATGCTTAATGTCAATTTCAAGTTTCTTATTTCAGGTTTAACGAATTTGAATAATTTCCAAATTAAGGATTGTAACTGAAAACTGAAATCTAGCGTGAGTTTTAGCGGAAAACTAAAATCTGCGAGAGATCAACAAAAATTTTGGTTTTGCATGAAAGTAACGTCTCCCTTACAAATGACCTATGGTCATTACAGAAATTTATTGTTGGAAAATGAATATGATGTTTCAACTTTTCTAATGAAGTAATTGTTTGTGTAAATTTTAGTTAATGCATATCATCTAACCAGCTCACATGTCAATGATCTATATCGTGTAAAGAAACATAAAATGAAGGAATTGTAAAATGATTGATTGCATTGAGGATGAACAGCATTTGATTCTTGCTGATATGCATTATGCTGATTGTTACATGTTGTAGCAGAGCTTTTGCCATATTGATAGTTACTATTTGATAATATATTCTTATCATGTGAATGTACATCTTGTTATATGATTCTTTATCTATTGCTTTGAATGCATTTAGGAACTCGATTGAAATGAAAGTTACAGAGATATATTTAGAAGTTCGTTAGCATTGTAACAGGAAAATTTCTCTATATTTTCTTACTTTCCCTCTTACATTCTCATTTTCAAGCTTATCCTCAATTTACACTTCTATTCTCTACGCCCTTCATTCACCCATGGCCTGATCAGCTGTTAAAAGAGATGCAAATTTGAATTTTTTAGTTGGGACACAATATAGCATAAGATGTCGAGTTCTTTAAGGTGATTTTCATAGAAGTTTTAGTAGGGTCAAAACTATAGATCATACATTACTTAGAAGACTTGGTCGCTTGAGTTAGGAGATTATATGGGAAAGAAATACGTTTTAAAGAAAAGTGACAAACCTGGAATGTTATTGAGACTTGGAATTATTGCAAAAAATACGGAATCCAATAAAAAAGTACAAGCAAAGCCAAAACTTCAAATTTTGGGTTATTTGTATAACAGAGTTGATATTAAGGAACGAGAAAAAAGACGGTGTAGATGGCCAAAGAAAAGAAAAGAATATGTTGGAATTTTGATCAAGTTCTATGTATTAGAAGTGACGATAATGCAACATTGTTTAACGATTTAGATATCAAGGTGCGTAAAGGAAAGGTATGTTTTCAAAGAGAAAAAGTTTCAGAGTTTATATTTTATAGATATGATAACAAAATATAAATTAGTGCCTCAACATCTAGCACTTAACTCTCTCAACTTTTTCAACTTTCTCCTTTTAGTTCTACAAGATTTTTGCTCATGATTTCAAAATGCAATACTTGCAGGTTTTAGATGTACAGGTTTAATTTTTAAAGCTAAATCCTAAAAAAATTAAGTAAAAAAAATAACTATAAAAGCTGGGGTGCTTGCTTGGTGCTTAGCGTAGCAGCTTAACAATTTATTTCGAACAACATTTAGCAGCTAAGCTTAGATTATCAGTATTTTAGCTTATCGAGCTCATGTACAAATTAAAAAAAATCACGTGTTTTTTTAGCAGCTTAGCTTCCTATTTATTATATTTTAATTTTAAAATCTATAAAGTTAAGCACAAACTGAACGTCAATTGATAAACTTTAAAACTCTTAAAGGCTAATTATGAAAAAGCATGTGCTATCAGTTACATCAACATATGCATTATAACACACCTATAGGGCACACTATAATACGCTATGTTATGCTTTTTACTATAGTGTGAACTATTCATACATCACTAAGAGTCACTGTGGTATTTATCCTTTAACTATAGAGATGCTTGCTAAGGATTATGATTTTTTTATTAATAGGGCATCATTGAAAATTAATAAAAATTAAAACTATAGGATATGCTTATAAGATAGTGAGGACTTAAGAATTATTATAAACAGGGTTGAGTATAAGATACGCATTTTAGTGAGCAAGATGACGAATATCTTTCAATATTCTGGTGGAATATGATGCCTTGGTGTGATGGGCTCTGTATTATATAGAAGATATGGGATATGGATGCAAATATAACTTAGAATTAAGGCTGTTTGATTAAAAATGGAAAATGTCGTATATATTAAAATATGTGATTTGCAGGTGTTTTGATATTCCAAAAAGTATAAATTCTGATGAAAAATATTTCGGTGCCCCTTCACAGTTCCAACTCTTTTTTTATAGGCAATTAAATATATTTAATGCAGTTATAATCATAATTTTAAGTTGTGAATTTCAATTATTATCAATTTAGCGTTAGGTTTAATGCATTAATTGGTGCCCCTTCACAGAATCCAATCGTGATATGGCTTGCTTAGAATTATTGGCTATTGATGATGTTGAATTTTCTTAAGAAGATTGGTGCAATGCACTTTTGCTTGTGCTCGCATATGTATATAAAAAAAAAAAATGGTTATCCTTGTGGGAGTACAGCTTTTTCTGTAGTTATGCCCACACCAAATAGTTTATAGATAAGAGCCAAAATGCTGCAATGATGACATTATTCTTTTGTATTATATGGCCTTTCTCCCCCAACTTTTGTACTCGAGGTGAATCCTGTCAGTTTTTATATTATTTTCTTGAGCATTCATTTATATATTTTCTCTATTGAATCCATTAATGGAAGGTACATTTATCTGTACGAGACTATCACAAATTCAGAATTTCAAATTCCATCCGGGATGGAGGTTTGTAATACTAATGTATAGTATATGGAAAATTGATAATTACATAAAGGCCCTTCAAATGTTTCTTTAAATTGTGTTCCACAGCAGGAACCAGTTCATGATCGGATTTCAAGAAAGGTTTCTGAGGCCCTGCTGAGCTTATGATATATACGGCTCACCTTCAAGTTTTTTATGCTGTTGAAGCTTTGTTTTGATTGGAGGAACATTTTTTTGTGATTTTACAAATGAGTATGTAGATTTTTTTTTTTGATATTTTAAGCATGCTTGTGATATATATATATATATATATATATATATATATATATATATTTGGATTATTTGTTCTTTAAGAAATTAGTTGTGGGACATTTAAATCAAGCTGACTTAATAAAATTGGAGTTGAACTCAAACTATATGAAATAAATAATTTTATATCTAGCGTAGTGGTCATGCATGAATTTTACAACAAATAGGTTTTTGATTTTCTAAAATACCTATTGAAATGGACTTGAATCTGTTCTTGCTCGAACTCGACTCGAATTGAAATGGAGTTCGAGTTGAGTCATTCAAGTCGATCTAGACTAAAAAATTTCAAGTCGACTTTGATTCAACTGAAAATTTGAGCGAACGAGTTTTGAGTTTTGATAAATCGCTAGCCTTGATCTCACTAAATGTTCCCAAACAACAATATGAAATGAAGTTTAACTGATTTAATTAATTTTCTTAACGAATCTAAATTAGCTTAAGAAAAAATATGTGAAGAAAAAGGATTTCTTTGGTATATTAATTTTTAATTTAATTAAAGAGGATGATATTATCTGATCTTTAGTTTCTCACATTTGGAAAATAAATAAATAAATGAGCCGCCTGAGAATCTTTCACATTCAGAGCAGTAAATATATAATTAGTCAAAAGAAAAACTAATATAAATGTATTTTTTAAATTTATTTTTATTAACTTTCAGTGTTAATGCCAAAAGATTCTTTTTTTTTTAATATACGATGAGCACACGGCATCGACCGATAATTACTGAACAAAAATATAAAAAAAAATGTTCTCACAAAAAAATAATAAATAAATTCATTTTTGAGTAAAATTTACTGAGCACGCCGGGAGAATGAGATTGCATGCAAATTTACCCAAATAATTTTTGGGCTGATGTTGTAAACATAGCAATTCACGTCATTAACTGCACATCATCGATATCATTGAAGGAAGACCTACCTGAGTAGAAGTGCAGTGGCAAAGAGACCTCTCATATTTGAAAGTGTTTCGTTGCTCAGCTTACATGCACATAGATGCAGGGAATCGAACAAGCTAGACCCAAAGACGATAAAATGTAGATTCATTGGATATAGCTCAGATGAGTTTAGATACATGTTTTTGGACTACCAAACTCACAAAATTGTAAGGAGCAGGAATGTTAGCTTTAATTAAAGGGAGATATATAAGAATCAAAACAACTTAGTCAAGACGATTTAGCGGTGGCATCGGATGAGTACATTGAAGACAAAGGCACCAATGAACCTGCAAAGAAAGTTGAAACATATGAGGAGATTCAAGTTGAACCTCAAACTCCAATGGTGGAATTAAGAAGATACACTAGAATTTCAAGACCTCTGAAAAAGTATACACTTCATTGTTTACTTTGTTGCTAATGAATGATGTTGAACCAGAGAGCTTTGAGGAGCCATACAAGTGAACTTGAACGAGTTGAAGTTTGTGATAGAGCAAGAGATGAAGTCCCTTGCATCTGATCAAATGTGGGATTTGATAAAGCTGCACATAGAAATGAAAGCGGTCCAAAATAAATAGGTGTACAAGCTAATGCAAGAGCACGGAGGAAGTTATAAGGTGAGACTAATTGTGAAGGGCTTTTAACGTAAAGGAGTTGGCTGCACATAGATCTTCTCTATAGTGGTCAAAATGACAACCATTTTACATGTATATCTCTTGTAAACACCTGATATATTAAAGAGAAACATGTATATCTCTAGTGCTCATCTTTCTCAAGCCGTTATCTTATCAGTCATCATCTATATGATGAAAAAACAAAGTTGCCTAATTCACTAAAGAGATGTAGGAGGACTTTGTTTCACCTATGATTATATCTAGTTTTTAAAAATGAATTTTATATATTTATATATATAACTCTTTTCTAAAGACTAAATTTAACTATGGCCGAAGCATGCATTTGTATATATCTAATAGTACTTTATTTATCCATATATATATATTGTCATATAGCTCATAATATCAAAAATGATGTTTCATGCACAACAGTAATTATCTAGTGATTTATTAATTTTAAATAGTTTAAATCTCTGATTTATCAAAAATATAGATCAAAGATCTTAATTACTGAGTCACAATATCTTATCTTTTCCACTGATCTACTTTTTAATTTTTCTCTTTACAATTTCTTTAATAATTAGTTCATCTTCTTTCTTTCTTACTGCCCCTTTGTTCTTTTCCTTGTTTGGTCTCCATTGTCGAGTGCGCACCCGAAAGATGTCTCCAAACTAGATATTAGATGCTAGAGTGATCAAACTTAAGACTAAGACTTTTCCTATTACTCATAAGCGTCTAAACCCTAATACTTGAATTTTAACGAGTTCTTTCATAAGTATTTTGTATACATAGCATTATATATATAAAAGGTTAGGAAGTTACCTCGTGTTTCAAATTCATTGAGATCTTCTTCCTCGTGCAAGGGCTTGAATTGTGGAGACGGTGACTTCTTCAATTTTGGTGGTTTTGATTTAGCCAGATTTTGTTACTGATGTTTCTATCCTTTAAGGTCCGGACGATTCTTGAATGAAATTTCTTTGTGCACTTGCAATTTTATCCGAAACTCGAAACTCGCTTGAGTTTTGAGTTGACTCGAACTCGGCTCGAAATTCTTTAGCCGAGAGTTCGGTTGAATGGCTGGACTCGAGCCCAATTTGAGACGAATTTGAGTAAGGTTCAAGTTGAATCGAATTAGGTTCAGCTCACTCAAAATATACAGCAAAATTCATTAGCAGTGAAATGATATAAAACTCCTTATTGTTTGCCTTGACTCAGTACGATTCCCATAAATAACAAAAAACGGTTGTTATATTACTAAAAAATTATAAGAAAAACAAATTGTTGGTTAAGAAGTATAAGGTTTTTTAAATTAATATATTTAAAGTATGACTGGAATCAAATTCAAGTCGACTCGAATTCAAAAATCTTGAGTCAAAAATTGACTCGACTTGAACTCGAACAAATTCGATTATGACTCAACTCAAAAATTTTGAGAAGAGAGCCCTAACACTCGTAGTCAATGGGGTTTGGCTTGGACAAGATGGTGCTTCCCTCTATGATGAGAGGGCAAGTTCGGATTGACGCTTAGCTTTCTACGAGAACTCACTCGAATGCGCAACCTCTTAGAATTTAGCACCATTCCGACTCGTGTTGACCTGACCCAAATGAAGGCCTTGACAAGCATTGATGACATGGAGCACAAGCCTACTCTTTAGATAAAACATTGGATACTGAGAGCCAACAATAATTGAAGAATTCAGGCGACATTTGGAAATGAGCCTACGACAAGAGTACACATTCATTTATATTTAAATCAATTTAATTAATTTTAAGAATAAGATTTCAAAAAACCATGTTATGGGGGAATAAATATATATTGTCACATGTAGTGCATGCACAATGAGATATATATATTATGCATTTGTTGAATATGGACCGGTCAATAAGTGGAGCTGGAGTTGATCAAGTCAACAAAGAGTTAATGGATATAGTCAAAACTTATTAGCTGTTAAGGGAGCGTTGTTAATTAGTGGATCTTCACTAAGCATGGAGGGTCACCTTCAAATTGTTAGCGGCGAGCTCGCTAAGTTTAAGCTTGTCATGACAATGAAGTGGGTGCAAATTTACAGTTTTTTCAAGTGTTTTTTTTTTTTCTATTTTTTGTTGATAATTGAAGTGTATTGACATATGTGTTGATTAAGAAGTTGTTTTGGAGGCGCAGCATTGCGTGCTGCAGTGCCCGGTCGACAGAGAGATGGGCTCCATAGCACGCAACAGCGCACCGCTATGTCTGATAGCCAGAAAGGCAGGCGCCATAGCACGCCGCAGCGCCTGGGTGTCCGAGAGTAGGGTGTCACTTTGCGCCATGACGCCCGTGGCTCAGCCAGCACAAATCTGAGTAGCATATAAGTTTTTTTTTAACCTTTGTTTAGGGTTATTGTGGAGCCTCAATCCTTCCGTGATCATGTTAATATTAATATTAACATGATTATAATAGAGTGGTCATCGTGTGGCAAATCCCCAACTATAATCAGATTAGGTTTTCTCCATAATTTGCCGATAACTGCAGAATTTGCCAATTGTTTCTGTAATTCATTCATCAAACTTGCACACTTAAAAAACAGAGTGTGGAAGCAAAGTATATAACATCCATATCCATAAAAAAAGTAAAAGAAGCATAGCTCAACTCAAAGTAAAAGTGCAGAAAAATAAATGTATCAAGATTCTGAATTATTACAACATTTGAATAAAGCTTAACAAAGAGGAAAAAACTCACCCTCACAAACATAAATCAAACTATCTATGCCTCAGCAACAGTAAGAAGGTTCTCCTCCTGGCTAATCTCCTCACTTGAAGCTATCTCCACGAATAATTTTGAATCTGACATATTGGTTTTTACATGCCACAGTCTCAACTAATAAAAGAAAAATCTTGCATTAGATAATTGTCTAAGTATATTTTAAGCTGATTTAATGAATTCTGATTTTTAAGATATCATAATTAAACTGAACAACATAAAAAATAAGCATAAAGAGTAATAAGCCATAAGAAATGAGAAATTATAAATAATGTATTTATAACTAACAAAAACGAAGTATGCAAGAAATATACCTCAAACCAAAAACTGCAATAAGGTTATGGATATATACATATATTTTATAAAGTAACTGTAACTATTGAAAGAAATCATAATATGCATATGATCATTTAAAAATATGCTAATTAAACATAAAGTAAAAGTGAGTTGTAATACATATAAATAGACTAAGTCAAACCATTCAATCGAGACTAGCATCCTAACATGTATATAAATAATAGTAAATGAATGTGCAAAAACTAAAACTAAAGTAAAAACGTACAGAAACAAAAAATAATATGTACAAACTTCCACATCATAAAATTGACTAATCAAGCCACTGTAACTATAACTTTCATGCAAGATATTTAGCTTCTCGAAGTTAAATCATAAAAATTAAACTGTATTGAAGAGGCAGAAAATACTTATGCAGTTTATTTTAATTATTTTACTTTATTTCAATAAGCAAGTTCAGAAGTAGTTGAGGATTCAAGTACGTCTACAAGACTGAGGTAGGTTTCCGAATTAAACACAACTCTCTCTAATGAGTACGTGTTAAGTATCCTTATTTCTTCTTACCACATGTCCATTGGCAATAATGTGTATACACAATCGCTCATCCTGATATGAACCTGATGCAAACGTTATTTTAAAATTTCCATATTTTTATTTCATGCATCAAGATTTAAACATCTAGTTTGAACTTAAATTAAGTCTAATGAGCATTAATCAAGATTTAGGTTATTAAAAGATGATTAACCAAATTAATCTATTAAAATAGTATCCAATCATTCCAATAAGTTCCATATCATTTAAGGAGTCTATAGATACTAAGTTCATTAAAATTAAAGCTTAATTAAGCTATTTATTCACTAATTAAGATTTATGATAATTAAGAAGTGATTAGTGAAATTAAATGCTAAAAAATATTTCTAGAATAATATTTAAGTTCTCCTCTATCGAATAAATATTTAGAAATCTTAATCATGCATTTTGGATAAGAAATAAGATTAATATTAATTAATCACGTTTCAAAAGTAATTAAGCTAAATTAAAAAATTTAAATTTAAAAATTGATATACAGTAAAACTTATCTAAAGTGATACTGTCTAAAGTGATATCCTGTCTAAAGTGATAAACACGATTCGGTCCCAACTCGGGCCCCATACAAAATGTGATAAACCTCCGTAAAGTGATACTCGATAATTTTTATTGGTCTCACTCCTTATCTAAAGTGATATTCAGTACATTTCAAAAAATAAAAGACAAAAAAAACTACAAAACAAGCTAGATACGCTTGAAGAACCTGTTAATGTTCTTATGAACCATTCGGTTGGTACGGATCATACTCACCTTATCCTTCAACTTCTTGATGGAACTCACACAAGATTCGTCCGCATCCTGTTACTGCATGAAAAAGATCACAAGCTTATCCAGCATCTCGGAAGCGTCAGCAGCACTCATGGCAGGCACTTCTTTGCTGTCGTCCTCTTCCTCATGCAGCACTGGAGCAAGTCCGGCTTCTTCAAGGTGGTCCTCAATGATGCTATCAAGATCCGATGTGTATGACGTGATCTGCTCCTCCGGGTAGTTGAGCAGGTTCCTGATGTCCATTGGGTTCCTGTAGCGGAAGCGCTGGATTTGTGATTGTAGATCCGCGATGACCTCGTGGTCCACCAGGTCGTCCTCCGTGATGTTTTCAACTGCCTCAGCCTGTTCTGTCGACCGGATCTTGCAGTGTAGGAAGCAGTTGGTAATCGTCATTGGCTTGACTTCATAATTCCACGCGGGGACGGCAAACTGGATGGCCCCCAAAATGTCGACCTTCTCCGGCTCCGGCACATTGTCCTCAATGCGCTGGAGAAGAGCACGGTTGAAGCTGCGACAGTAGTAGGCCTTGAAGTTGCGGATGATGCCGGCATCGCACGGTTGAATCTTCGAGGTCATGTTCGGAGGCAGGTAGAGAATGGTCGTGTTCCGGAGGCGGATGTGATCCAGAGCCTTCTCCATCAGAGTGTGCCCACTGAAGTTATCCAGGATCAGGAGGACCTTCCGGCTGGAAATATGGAGTTCAAATGCCCGGAGCCACACTAGGAAGATGATCTGTGTCATCCACGCGGACGCATTATTCCTATATACGCACCCAAGTGACGTGATGTTGATGTTCTTGAAACACCTGGGGTTCTTAAACTTGCCAATCACCCACAGTGGGAGCTTGTTAGAGCCGTCGCCATTGCAACACAGCGCCAGGGTCAAGTGCTCCTTGCTCTGTTTCCTGCCTTCGAGCTGCTTTGTCGCAAGAGAGTTGTCCGCCTGCAATGCGGGCAAAGATGCTTAGTTAGCCAGGGGCAAACTCATTTGATATCTTTCTGAACTTACAGTACCTGCATGCGGTAGAACAACCAACTCTCATCCATGTTGTAGATGTCACGCCATTCGTATGCGTCAAGAACTTGACGAATTCCCGGAAGGGCAACTGCAACAGTAGTCATGTTGACTGAACCGCTTTCCCCGAACCTGCGATGCTTCTTGATCCCGTGACGGACCTTGAAAGCTTCAAGCCAGACATTTGAAAACTCAAACGGCGGGTGATCCGGGTACAGGCAGTCAATGATCTTCATTGCGCTCTCACATATGAGGTCCCCGCTCAGGTTGGCGTGTTCCTGGTTGGCAAGGAACCATTCGGCTAAGGCAGCCTCCATGACAGGGAATTTCACCGTATTCTGACGCTTGAAGCTGAGGTTGGAGGTGGTGGCCTTGGCGAGCAGTTCCGCCGACCGTTTGAGTGTGCCTGACATCGTTGCTTGGCTGACCTTGAGCTGATGAGTGTCCTCCAGCTACTTGATCAGCTCTTTCTGTGTGGCACCAGGATGATCTTTCTTGTGCTGACCTTTCTTCGGTATGGAGAAGACTTTGCGCACGAGGATGTGACGGGATGGTACTTGCAATGCAGTTCTTGAGGTGGACAGCAGGTTCCGTTTGCTGAGGGCAAACGATGATGTGCTCCTTCGCACCACTCTGATACACCCACACGCAAATAGGGGTTTTTTTTTGTGGAACTTCCCCCGGCACGCGGGTACGAGCAGCCACGAACTAACTCCCTATCAGTACAAACGACAATGGTAAAAAAAAGGAAAACGTGTGTATGATACTGTATGTACTGTACCTGCCTAAAGTGATAACCTGTATAAAGTGATATCCTACCTCTGGTCCCAGCAATATCACTTTAGACAGGTTTTACTGTATTATTGTAGTTTATTGTTCCTTATATTTTTCTGATCAAAATAATATATTAGATCATACCATTTGCATTTATATTGGCTAAATTATTTGAATAATTCCCTTGGAATTATTTTAATTAAAGAATCATAAGGTTTCTATTTTCCTAAGTATTTAATAGAAGAGAAATAATTACAATAAATCAAATTAAATAGATAATCCGATAATAAACTACGCAAGTCGGGGTTTGACTCTGCCCGTCACTGTTTGTAATAATCCAAAGTTGTTACCCAACTTAATTTGAGCTTAATCATATCTTAATTATTATTCTGTTAATTTCATCTAGCTTTTAGGATCAAACCCTGAAGGTTTGGAGTAATTCAGAGCTAAATTCAATATTTTGGAATATTTTTAATATTTAATTAATTAAAAAATTAAGATATTTATTTTGATATCAAAATCGAAATCCGACTTCACCGTTGCGATCGTTACCCCCAAATTAGCTATGGGTGATATTTTGGACGCATTTGGAAGTCATCAGATTTTCATGAATATTTTAATATAATTAAATGCGCTGAAAAATAGAATAATTAAATAATCGTCGGAATCATATTTCGACTTCGCCGTTGAATTTCTCACCCCCAAATTAGCTTGGGGTGAATTTTTGAGATTTTTCGGAGCACATTTCAAAAATCAGAATTTTTAAATAATTAAGGAAAATAAATAAAATAATCAAAGAAGATAAATAGGGGATTGTCTAATCCTAAACTTACAATTTCCCCTTTTAGGATATATATTAGAGAACTTCAATATTTATTTGAATACTTAAATGTGCTTACTTGAACTTAAGCATCTTGATAACTTGATTAAGTAAATGATACTTAATCCAAACCTAAGCTTGATATTAATAATACACTAATAATACATTGATTTATCATTGACCTTTAAATTAAATATTGGTCTTAATGATAGAAAAGTTATAGGTTAAACCCTAACTTATCTTGATTAAGATCTAAACCTTAATTGCTTAATTAATTAACTTAATTGTAAGATAATTTAATTGATATTATTCCAATAATGCATATGAGTTGATATTGATCTTAAATCATCAAATTAGAAATGCTAAGGATAACATTGAATATGTGTGATTGAACCATCTGAATCCAAACTTTAGATCTTTGATTTTCTCTTATATAAGAGAATTAGCATAAGATGGAAATAAGATTGTAATGATTTATGCAATGATCTAACTCTAATAAGATCTTTGATTTTATCCCATGATTGTAGAATAGGAAATTATCAAATGAATTTTAATCATTTGATCCGATCACTTAACTTAAGTATAACAAGTAAACCTTAAGAAGTAGAAAAGTGAGATCTTAAGGGTCTTGCTTAGGATTCGTCATCAAATTAGTTAAAGACCTTAACTAACGATACATTGAGGTAGGAAGGATTTTTGTAACTTATTAAGGTAGAAATCTAGTTGATCCTTCATAACTTTAGAAGTTGAACTTAATACATTGTGGTAGGAATCACCTAAAGTACTTATAATGTGGCTTATTCCTTGTGATAGCAACCTATGTTAAGTGATCCTTTGATCACATTCTTGGAGCCTTGTGTAGGATACACCTACTTAGAATAAGGATTAATAGATTTGATAAATCCTTATTGATTAAATAGAACCTTCTGAACTTAGATTATTGGTTGGGTATAGTAGGGTATACCCATATTACTGGATTAATTCAGTAATATTCAGGATTAGTTGATTCACTCCAATGTGGACTTAATTACTAAGTGTAAGGAAAGCAGCATCCATAGTTCATCCTACTGAAATCTCAGAAATGAAACTAAGAATACCTAGAAATGACACCCTAGGAATTGAACGAACCATAAAACGAGTAAAATATGATTAAATATTAAAAGCAAGTAACATATGACATCTTAAGATCTGAACGAACCTTATAAAGATAACATATACAAATTTAACTCTTATAATTGAGATGATTGGAAATCAGAACTAATAATTGAATGAAATTTTAGGGATGAAATATCAGTAGTTCGATTTCTTCTACTACATTAGATTATTCGACGAGTATTTGGCGAATGATTTCCAAGACGGCAAAATCTATGGAAGGATCGTAGAAGGAGTATCTTCTCGTGAAGTGGAAGTGCTAGATAAGATTTTAGTTTGTCCAACCTTCAGAGGAACTAGTCTCCCTGTTCTTGCCAAAGAGTGGTTGAACCGTGTGACCACTGTATTTTGAGAGACAGCTTGTCCTGATGACTATCATCTCCAGATTCTGGGATTTCTGCTTGGTGGTTCTACCGATAGATGGTGGTACTGGACAAAAAGAAGATTATTTAGGAAGCATCGATTAGTAACGTTCAATGATTTTTGTGCCACTTTTAGGGCAGAGTATGGTAGCTGATGACCTTAGATTTCATATCATATATTGCTTTCATATCAGTTTATCCTTTTGATTATTTATATAACTTCTCTTTTGAGAAAGTGATGATTAAGAAAGATAGTAGATCTTGGTTTTGGTTGCTAAATCCATATTTTGTTACAATCATGAATCCAGGATCTCCTTCAGCTCCTACCCCGATTAAGAATGCGGTCTCGTCATCTGGCGGACCCGAAGAATCAAGCGCAATGGCTAGTCCGATGAAAGCTTTAATAGAAAGCAATGCGCAACAAGCGCAAGAGACACGTTCTATTATTCTCTCTATTAGGCAATAATCTGCACTGCCATCAGGGTTTTCATCATCTTCCCATTACACTGGTGATGGAATTCTACACAGTTTCCTTCTACTTAAAACTCCCACGTTCAATGGAGCGTTTAACCCAATGGACACAGTAAATTGGCTCAAGATGGCCGAAAAGAACTTGACTAGTATCAAGTGCCCTAATTCTGAAGCTATTTGCTTAATAACTCATCTGTTCCAAGAAGAAGCTGAATATTGGTGGGAGAATGAGCGGGCCAACAAATTCGCTGATTATGAAATAGAAGATATTCCCTGGGATATGTTCTTAGAAGTATTTCGTGAGGCATTCATACCGGCATCATCTCAAGCTATCCTGGAGGATGAGCGCCTCCACCTCACTCAAGGCAATAACTCGGTGTTCGAATATGAACAAGAATTCCGGAGGTTACCCGTTTCGTTTCGGATCTGGTTAGAACAGAAGCATCTAAATGCCATCGTTTTCTGAAGGGTCTGAGAGACTCTATAAAAGCTCACTTAGTGTCCCGCCAAATCAAAACTCTGGCAGAATTAATCGAGGCGGCTCACCTCCAAGAAAGATTCCAAGGTCAGATTAACCGTAAGCGCAAGGCTGCATTTGTGCAGCCAAGGAAGGAGCAATTTGGTCATTGCAAGATGGCTAAAGTTTATAACATCGAAGCTGAACAATCCCAACCCCAGCACTCAGAATGTAAGAAATACCATCCATACGGGAAATGCTACCACTTTGGTGGTGTATATTTTGCATGTGGTTGGAAGGGCCACCGTTATTTCAAATGCAATTTTAAGGCAACAATTGATGGAGTGCTCATCGACCACTCCCGTCAAAAGCAAGCATTCCGTGCTCAGCCGGGGAACAACCAAGAGCCTGCTCCTGCTAAAATGCCGGCACCCAGTTCACATGCTAAGTCAGTTGTACCTACACAAAAGCCAGCATATAATCGTCAAGGCCAGCGGCCCCAGGATAAACAACCTACAGCTCCTGCAATGGTATACACGCTAACACCCACCTCTGCACCTGAAGACAACGATGTCATTTCAGGTATATTTTAAATTAAACTCTTATTCAGTTCTTACTATTTTAGTACTCAGTCCTTATTGTTCTAGTATTTTCAAATGTTTGAGTAACAATTCTTATTCTGTTATTATAATCATAAGCACCTTATCAATAAATGATAAAATTTGTAATATCCTTTTCGATACTGGAGCGAGTCATTCCTTCGTATCGGAAAGCTGGGTGAAGGCCCTTAAGCTACCAACATATCGATTAGCAAACTCGTTGAGCACGGGTTACCTTCCGGAACCCATATGCAATCTCAGCAATTTTGTAACATAAATATTCCTATTGGTGAACAAAAGTATGGAGCTAAATCAATTATATTACCAATTGCAAACTTTGATATAATCCTAGGCATGAATTAATTTAGTGAACATGGTGCTTCCATAAATTGCCAAAAGAAGAAAATTACTTTGGGTAGTGGAAGCTAATCAAAAACCTTCATTGGAAGATTTAGCACTCAAGCGTCGTTGATCAATGCCATGAAAGCAGAAAATTTAGTCAAGAAAGGGTGCGATGCGTATCTCGTAACAATGTTGGGAGAGAAGAAAGAAGTCGTGCCTATTTTGGAGAACTGAATAGTTTGTGAATTTCCCGATGTTTTTCCTGAAGACCTACCTGGTCTTCCTCCCGTTAGAGAAGTAGAATTTGCTATAGAATTAATTCTGGGAACCCACCATTATCAAAAGTTCCGTATCGTATGGCGCCTAAGGAGTTGCAAGAATTGAATAAGCAACTAGAAGAGCTGTTAGAAAAAGGTTTTATTCGGCCCAGTGAGCGCCAGTTTTATTCGTGAAGAAGAAAGATTGATCGATGAGAATGTGCATCGATTATAGAGAGTTGAACAAAGTAACTATCAAGAACAAATACTCATTGCCACGAATCGATGATCTATTTGATCAATTATCTGGAGCTACGATATTTTCCAAGATCGATCTGCGATCTGACTACCATCAGCTAAGAGTTAAAGATGCAGATATAGAAAAGACAGCATTCAGAACCCGCTATGGACATTACGAATTCTTAGTAATGTCATTTGGATTAACTAATGTGCCGTCTATCTTTATGGACTTAATGCAGCGAGTATTAAAGGTATACTTAGATTAATTTGTCATTGTCTTCATTGATGATATCCTGATTTATTCAAAGAATAGTGCTGATCATGAGATGCACTTAAGATTAATTCTACAAGAACTCCGAAACCATGAGCTTTATGCAAAGTATTCCAAGTGCGAGTTTTGGCTTGACTCGGTCGCTTTTCTGGGCCACGTCATAGATGCACAAGGAATTAAAGTAGATCAAAATAAAGTTAGCGCTGTTCAAGATTGGTCACTTTAATTTCATTTAAATGCTTCACTACTTTTCTTTACGTTACTTAGCATAATTTCTATTGGACATATATATATTTCTATTTTATTTACTTTTAAATGCACCTTAGTAATTTTTAGCCTTATTAAGACTACTTTTTCCTTACCTTTTTAGTTGCATGCTAGAACAATTAAACTTGTGAGTTCTTTTACTCCTCTTCCTTTTCTACTTTTCTTCTTTACAATTACAATTACTTTCTTTCCTTACTTGAATATTTTTAAATACTCCGCTGCAATTTTTAAATTATAAATTAGCTTATGATATACAATTAAACCTCAATGAATAATTAGCCAACTTTAAAATGTGCTTATACTATTTAGTCTAACTACATTTTTCTTTTTCTTTGCTTTGCCTATCATATTTTAAATATCAAAAATATGATAGATCAGGAGTAATATCAGGCTAGTAGAGTTGAACCTAGTACTTGAAGATTTTTAAATACTACTTCTACATTTCTTTTATTAACACTTGCTTCTGTGAGAGAGTGACTTTATTTTTATTTATCTTTCATTTTAAAAGCTTATAATAATTAAATTTACTGTAATATTTTTACTCAATTTTGTGATGAGTTTACTTACTTATTACTTGCTTGAATTGAATGAGTGGATAATTTTACATATTTTACTTGCACTTATTTTATATCTTTCTTATTATTCCATTGTAATTTTCTTAGCTTAACACTCTCACAAAGTTACTTGGCCAACATAATATTTAGTATTGGGTTAGTTTTCTTCTATTTCAAGATTAAATGTTATGGTAATGCTCCAGTATTGGATTGAGTTCATATTCGATATTGAGGTCATTACACTATGGCCTATGAGTTTCTTTACTCTTTCAAAGAGTAGTCTTATACTATACTAGGAGCAAATGGATTTCCTTTATATCCTTATCCCACTCCTACTAGTCTTGGGTGCATCATAATCAAGAAGACTTGCCGAGCTAACCCTTAGTTTTTAAGGCACAACTTACCTCAATTAAGCCTTCATTTCAATCTTGTTTTGATTACCAGACTCCTTGTCAAGAAAGAGCCATAGTTGCCTCTATTGCTTAATCACTGCATCTTCATAGAGGGGATATTTGAACCATCTCAATTCCTTGTGCCTTACCTAATTGTACCTTATTGTTATAGTCAAACTCATCACATATAATGATCTTTTCTTAACCACTCATGCAATCCTCGATGCACCCTTGGTCACCTTCTAAAAGCCTTTCGTGAATGTGATCATATATACACCTAGTACAAGTTTGTCAATATAAATCAAGTTCTTTATGATAGGAATATGTAACAGCTCAAACTCTTAAGCACCAATGTATTGTCCACTTTGGCCTGAAATGCCTCACGGTTTTGCCCTCAGAAGATAACTTCCCAGTAGTTCACCCATCCTGGGAGTGCTCCCACATGAGCACGCTTAACTTTGGAGTTCTTATCAGAAACTCTACTATTATCTGAAAAGGTGTCTCGATATTTAAAAGTTTCACTTATTACTACTTAAGTGGGTCATCATAATCTCCCCAACTTAAGTAACTGACGTCCTCGTCAGTATCCACACAGATCCAAGAACTATTCATTGGGTAGATAGGACTAGAGGTGACCACTACAGGTGCAAGAGGTACCCATAAACATGTAGCACCTTAACCATCATGGGTTCAAGAGGCTGCTCATATGAAGTGGTACTTTGTCCTGTATGGCACTTAGCTCCTATCTGACACCCTATAGTTTGCTTTGATACCATTTGTAACTGCCCAAACTCTTAAGCACCAATGTATTGTCCGCTTTGACCTAAAATGCCTCATGATTTTTCCATCAGAAAATAACTTTTTAGTAGGTCACCCATCCTGGGAGTGCTCCCACATGAGCACGTTTAACTTTGGAGTTCTTATCAAGAACTCCACCATTATCTGAAAAGACATCTCGATATTTAAGAGTTTCACTTATTACTACTTAAGCGGGTCATCACAGAACATGTTAAGCATTTTTTATTTAACACCTCAATTTATTCAACAAATTATTATCCACCCATGATAATGTATATTTTTTCATATCCAAGACTCATGATCCCCATATCATCTTTTAAGTAAGATTTAAGCATACTTTTGCTTGGGGTCGCATGACATGATCCTTTAAAATTCGCCACCCAAGACTTTGTATAGTACATTGGATCAATGCATCCTTAAAATCAACAAATATGATATTCATTGCTTTAAAAATCATCGATTCTTGCCTCCAACTTTTTTGGTGGTCGTGTAATCCTTCTTGAGATGTTCTTTATTCACAAATGTCCAATGCTCATCTCTTATATTGATTTCATTCTTCTTTGAGTTTGACCAATTTTGACCACAATCTAAACTCCTCCCTCTGCTTTTGACATTCAAGATAGATTTAAATACCTCTCCACTAGTTTTTTTCTACATATCATCATTCGTGAAAGACTGTTGTAGCCTAAGCATAAATAAATAAAAATATCAGTGCATCATCAACCAAAATCAAAGTCCATGGTGTCCTCAATGAGAAGGTCTAAGAGCCTCCCAAAGAGCACTTCTCCAATTACAAAAGAAAAATTGCCCTATCAGGCTAACATAGAATAAAAGTTTGTCGCACAATTCACATCACGCGAACGGTGAACAAAAATCACACGATGAAAGTTCAGCAAGAAAGAAAGCTGATCATCGTGGCGCTCTCCGCCTTGTGAATGGAGAGTCCTCTCACAGTGACGTTGGAGCAAAAACCTCCTCATTCAAGATGGTCTAGATATAATTATTGAATTTCAACATTATGTTTCTGAATAAATTGCTCACTTTTGTTACAAAGTAATCTCAATTATTGAGCAATGCAGACTACAAAGACTGAGCTTTTACCTCATCATCAAACTTGATAGTGATCGAGTTCAACTAGTTGGCTAAGATGTTTCAATTATTCAAGTGCTCCTCCATCGAATCATCTTCCATCTTCTTCGTATTGGAAAATTTTTTCATTAAGAATACTTTGTTAGCAGCCAAATATACCTTATACATCCTTGTGAGTGTGTTCATAAGATTCACTATGGTCTTCTCATTGGTAATGTTAAAAGCGACTAATGAGCTAGAGAGAGTCAATTAAGCTTAGTGTAGTTCGATCAAGTATCCTTCAATCTGCATTGTTCATATCTAGTGAATTTTTCTCCATGCCTTCTTAGTGGCAAGTGCAACTTCTTCTAATAGAGAAAACTCTCGATTTGCATTTTAAATAGTGCAAAGTTTGCATCGTTGAATTTCCCAATATTATATTTTACATCGTTTGCCATAGTTATTACTTGAATGAAGCATAGTTGCTGCTTTGATAACGATTGTTATAAAAATTTATAATTTAGGTGGTTGAAGGCTTTGTCACACTTGGGGTGAACATGATCAAGGTTGAATTGTTGAAGACAAATTTGCACAAAAAATCATATCACGCATAGATAAAAGACACTAGATTTTACGTGGGAAATTCCAAACCAGGGAATAATCATGGAGCCATACCACAAGTATTTTACTATGATATGGAAGAAGAATATATGCAAACAAACTCTTTGGATATACCTTAGCTAAATATCCTAATCTCATGCTAACAATGATAACTTTTAGACCTTGCGCATATAATATCCAAAGTAGTTCTAAGATGGCGCTGGATTCGAGTCGAGTCAGCTCATACTCGAACTCCAATCGAACTTGTTCGAGTTCGAGTTCTGGTCGAGTTTGCGTCATTTCGACTCATTTTAAATAGGGTTCGAGTCAAGATGTATGACTCGAACTCGACTCCAAAAAATTTTCTAGTCGAGTCAAAATGTCTCGAGTTCGAATTTTTAGTTCCGAGTCAAATTGCCAGCCCTATTCTAAGAAAATATTAATGAATAGAATTTGGATTAAATATATTTATATTTCTAAACTTATTGAAATCATATATTTGAACTTATTATATTTACAAATATCATATCATCGAGATTGCTAATTTTTTAAACTATAATGCAATCTTTTGGGTTATCCAACTTGGCTTATCATTATATAGTCGTTAACTTTTTTTATTTGAATTTTTATTGACCTAAAAAATTTCTAACTTTGCTCCCAACATAATTATTACTTCTAAATATAATATTAAATAAATAATTATTAAATTTTACTAATTAAATGCATAAATTGGCAGAACTTATTTATTCTTAGAAGCTTTAGATAAAAAAATGGGATTTACTTTATCTTAATTGGGCTTAGCTGTCCATAAGCAGACATAAACAAAGACCAAACCCTAGCAGTTTATGTGGTGGTGAAGGCTCCATTCGCTCGCCTTATCGCCACGACTTAACAAAAATATTAATTTTTTTTTATTATAGAAGTTAAGCCTAATCTAAGCACTAACCACTATTCGTAAAATTAAAATAATAAAATAAAATATTAATTTCAAAAGCTTCATAAATATAACTCTTTACGGTCGACGGGCCGCATAATTTGAACCGGGTCGAGCTGCCCGGTCCAGTGATGAGCGGATTCTTTCCCAATTGAGGGAGCTTTCTTTCCCGACATCTTTCTTCATTAGAATAATGCTAAATTAATTATTTGATAATTGCTAAATTACGAAATATTTTAAATACATTATGTATACCGTATGAACTAAGTATATAAAATATTATATGATATTTATATGCATGAGTTATATACATCATTAGTTTAGTTTGAAACTTAGCAAATTAAATATGATAATGAATAAAAGTATATTTCATAGATTTTATTTCAAATTTTGATTATTTGCTAATTATTATATTATTTAAATAGTTTATTATGTTTCTATTTTCAAAAACTAATACAAACTACATTATGTTTTCAAATATAAAATAAATTATATTTAAATTTCCCTTAAAATTATATAATATAGGTATATATTTTAAAAAAATTGTTGGAATGTGTTTATCTCATTAAAATAAGTTGTTAAATTTAAAATCAAAACAACAAAAAATCCACATTTTTTAAAAGTTAAATTAATATTTGCAAAGTTTATATATATATATAAATAAAATGACTGAAATGAAAGTTTATGCCATGATTATTCACAATCCTAATATTTTATTTGACCAACACAACAACGATATATATATATATATAAAATATTTGTATCTCGATATAAAATATATTATTATTATCTTAAAGTTATTACAATTTTTTATGACATATAAATGAATTTATATATATTTACTTTGTGTGACAAATTGTCTCTCCTATGGAGACGAAAATGTTGCAAGAATAAATAAAGGCCTATAAAAATATTTATATGTTTTATATTGATTTTGCAAGAAAAAATGCTCAAAATATGGAAGCCTCGAATGAGCTTAAATTGCTATAAAATATTGTTAATTGTTTCTATATAAATTTTACTTGCATTTTCATATTATATTCTATATTATTTTGCATGTCATGTATATAATATAAATAATGATATTCAAGCACTTAGAACAATCTAATTATGATTCGAATCCTGGCATGTTTTATGTGTTAGGTTGGAAAGATAGGGATCTAACGAACTAAGTCCATTATCCTCCAATTTATAAATAAATTCGACTCAAAAATCAGGATTTCGAACAACTTCAAAATTAGAGCAAATCAAAAATTTTATTGGATAGAGTATATTTTTGTGATTGTAATGCCCAAGTTTGAGAGCAATCCGGACAACGGATACTCTTGAATTAATTTCTGAATTATTTAAATTCAGTAAATTGAGAAAATTAAATACAAGTTTAAATTTAGCGATTTTGATGTCGTTAAATTAAGATTGTTATAAAAAGACTACATAACAAGTTTCGTCGAACTTAGAGCTCTGGATTGACCATAATTAATTTTTGAAGTTTTTATTTTCAGAAATTAATATAAAATAAAATATTGCTCTGAATAAAAAAAAATTGGCACGAGTGTGTTCGTCTTATCAAGGTACACATCCGTATCAAATTTCGTTAATTTTTTGGAAATAATGGAGGAGAAAGAAAGAATAGAGAGAAAGAGGAGAGAGAAATATGAGAGAGAATGAAGAAAGAGGAATAGAAAGCCAAATTATATAGAGAAAGAAGAGAAACCAAATTTTTCATTTTGTAATAATAGAAGAGAGAGAAAAATGAGAGATAAATAAATAAATATATATATATATTTCTTATAAATACCCCTTCCCCTTATTCTCCCATCCTCCCCCGCTAATTTCTCCTCCACTCCCCTCTCACCTCCTTTTCTCCCCTCTACTTCCCTCTTTTCTTCTTCAGCCACCACCGATTTTCCTGGCCAACCTCTAGTAAAGATTTATCAATCTTAAAAATTGAGAAAGAGATGAAATTTTTTCTATTCTTTTTATTTATTTTCTTTTATTTTTATTATTAATAATAATAATATTATAATAAATATTATTAATGTTATTATTATTTTTTTTTCTGTCATTTTCTTATTATATATATTATATTTCATAATTTTTGTAATTTTTATTTCAGTTATTTTCTTTCTATATATATATATATATACAAAAATTAAAAATTAATAAATATATTTTAAATGATTATTTAAATAAGTTAATTTAAAAAATTGAATTTGCATTTTTTAATCAAACAAACTCTAAAAATTATAATAATTTACAAGCTAGCTAAGTAAAATATGAGAATTTTAAAAATTCAAATATTTTATTTTTGATAAATATCTTATTTGTTTATTTTATAAACTAACTATTTTAATAAATTATTTAAAATTGTTTAATATTAGAAAAATTCATATTTGTAGAATAAATAGTTTAATTAAACTCTAAATCAAAAAATTGTTATTTTAATATTGATATAGATATATATATCAATTTGTAAATGATATTGTAGCCTAGTGGTTGAGACTTATAATTTGTTATCCCAGATCATGGATTTAAATTCCACCGGCTATATATATAAATATATATATATGAATTTCAAATTTTCATAACATTTTAAGGATTTTGCATGTAAAGAATGGATATTGTTATTATCAAGTACAAGGCTTGACATTGATCATAAGGGAACTTGGTGGTATAGTATATCATATTACGTAACCACTCAATATAGAAAGTTGAGACATTATTTTTTCTTATGACATCATATGCATTCCTCAAGTTCTATTATCATTCAAGCACTTTCAAAAATTCATGTTTTGAAGTGTTCTAAATAGTCATTTTTGAATGATATATGAATTTTTGATACATAAATTATTTTGTTAAATTTTGGTGGCAAAGCTAAATTCTAAAATACTCAATAATTAATTCATTAGTTTGCATGTTACTTCTTTTTCCTTAAATAAGGTTCTTTATTTTACATATGGACTAGATGTAATTAATAATGTTTTGACACCAATAAGTTCAAACAAAAATATATGAGTAATTGTTGGTTTTCTTTCCCATTCATATGTGACTACTTTTTATGGTCAATGTTTATTTTTCTTACTTCATTTATTTTGTGATGAGTGATAGGTTCGTAATCAAGTATTAATAATATATAACTATATTTTATTAGATAAATTTGTGATGGGAACTCATTAAAATTATTAGTTATTGAATTTAATTTTCTTACTACAATGTACAAATATTTGTTTGATTGTTAGTGATAATATGTATCTGTTAAGATGCAATAAGTTATACTCTTATAACCCATTTGTGTTTGTGAGTTGATGCAGAAATTAAGCATTTCTAATCCCTTAAATAGTAAGAGATAATATTGAGTTTTGATAATACATACTCAATAAAAATGGTCATCTAAATTTTAAAATAAATAAAATAAAAATTAAAACCTATCTTGACTTGAGAATAAATTTAAGATAATGAGCCACAAAATAGAATTTCTATACAATTCGAAATAAGATTTTAAGATGCATATCACATCTATCTATGTCAATATCATCATAAATATGGTACTTTTGTATGTATCATAGTCATTAGTATTTTCTTAAGGTTTTCAAGAAATGTGCTAACAATAATTTATAATTTTTTGTGCATTTGTGTTTCTTATTAACTATTATATTTTTATTGCACACTACTAAAATGGATTATGCATATACAAAAGGATTGTTACTGACAATCAAAATTAACATTTTAAAAAAGAACAATTGTATGATTATATTGACACTAAGCTTTCTTGCAATTACTTGACTCAATGTTGTTAAAATCAAGTTGTAATTCAAAGGATTGGGACCACAAATCCTTAACCCATGCTCCTTCAATCAGATGATTTGGACCACTCAAATTGTATCAAAGTTATCAGTATGAGGTCAACTCATGAGTGATAATTTTAGATGTAAATCAACATATTTAATTTAAAATAACTCTCAAGTATCTTAGTTGGCTTCTCTTTCAATGAGATAATTGTATATGAAGCACTCAAATGTATCATATTTACATAACAAGTACTTGCTTTAAATAGTTGAATTGTTGCATAACCAATATGCAATAAAAAGGGAAAGTCTATGATGTTCATAATTGAAATTTTAGTGGTGATTAGCCAAACTATTTATTTTTTGATAGCATAAAATCTTGTGACACTTCACATCATTCAAATATTATGAATCTTTTGAGCTAAATTTTATGATATTTTTATTGTAGCAAATGGTATGTTTTCATGGATTACATATGATTACTTTTTATGTTTGATTCCTTATGCATCTATTCATTATAAATAAAGATAATTATATGCATAAATCACAAACTATTGATAAAGTTCCTTGATGTTTTGTTTTGTAAGGATTTTTAAACCTTAAAACTGTTTGTAACTCCCTTATCTACAGTGAAATTTTTTGCTCTCATTCCTGTGAATGTACGTGTTAGCACAGAACCACGTAAAATCCTTTGTTATGCTGTGGTTGCAATTGCATGCGATTATTTCTTGCTTTATTTGATTTTTCTCAACATCTCAAGTATTGTTCCGTATTGATTTATACATAAAGAGATCGAACATATATTATATGGGATTGAATGTTGGCCCAACAAAAACAAAACTTTACTGATAAGGAAGCTAAGTTGGTGTTATTGTTAGCATATCAATTTATTTAGCATAAAATTAAGGAATAAACAATTAATAATCAAAAGATCAACAGTTAATCCCCGACATAGCTTAATATAATATTATAAGTGGCTGGTCTTTGTCTAATTTTCTATCATATTTTAAGTGTAAAGACTGCAAAATCTTTCTATATTATCCCAACACAAACGCCCAAACATACGTTTTACATGTATTAACTGATAACTGATAATAAATCAACAAAAATGCCTTACTACAAACTATGAAATGTTAATAATTAATCGATTATTCTCATAAATGCACTAATTAGTGCATTTGTTCACATGTGCTATTTGCTTTGCCTTCCAATACACATCACATTATTTCTAAATAGCTACCAAAGTCTTTTTGAGCTGTTTAGTATAAAAAAATTTAAAATATTTAAGTGCAAAGTAATTTATTTACAGAGATTTCTAATTATAGTATAATCAAATTATTTTATTGTTATTTAATAAATTTATAAGAAATTTGATATTTTTCTATTTAAAATAAAGTAACAAGTGAGTATGATATTTTTAATAAATTAGACGATAAAATTACCCTTAAAATTTTGTTTTTTTTTTTGTTTTTCATTCAAAATCATTTGAATTGTCGAGCTAATCATTCAAATCGTTTGTTCGAATACTTCGATTTCATTCTTATAATCATTTATTTGAACGAATCTCAATGAAACGAAATCGCAGCAAGGTTAGAACTAGATTTGTTCGTTCAAACAATCGAACGAAATCTTTCGTTCTCATTCGCTCCGCAATGGGTTACTTTGCGTATTCTCGAGTAAATAGCATAAACTCCAGTAATATATAAAAACACAAAATCAAAATACGTTGTCAAAAATTTTCACCCGTTTTGTGTTTTGTTTTATGCTAAACGGCAGGAAACCTCAATTTCCCTAAAAGAATTTTATTTTATACAAACAACACTTACATGAAATCTACATGAAAGAATAAAGCTCATATTGCATGGAGTATTTTATATGGAGTAGAACCAGATATATTTTGGATACATGCATTTGGATTGAATGATGTAGGTTCTGTGAGTGCATTGAGTTTTGGCTATATTGTGCTACATTTGTAAATAAACAGGTAATGCCTAAAACATCAATACAATCGCAGGATCAGGAAGCATTCCCCAAAGAATTAGACAGAACTAAACAGAAGAGTAGATGTGGTATGATCCATGTTATAGCTGTAACTAATTAGCAGTAAACAGCATCAGCAGAGGGTCCCATTCCCTAAAATAGAGCACGAATTAATCATCAGCCTGCTGTGATCATCATCGTCAGCAGGGTATAAATCATTTGCAGCTGCAAAATCACTCCTTTAGTTTTTTCCAACTATGTTATGACTGTAATTAATCAGCAGGATACAACATTAGCAGATAGCATCAAATCCCTCCCCTCCAGCTGTGATAATCATTGTCCAATGCTGTCTAAAAGAAGCTCATTGCAGCTGCAAAATCAGTTCTTTTGTTTTTCTGTAACTACTTACGGCTGTAATTAATTACAATATACAAAATTAGCAGAGCAACAATAAATCACATCCTGCTGTGATTATCGTTCATAGCAGCGGTATATATAAATCAATCTCCAATGTCATCCAAAAGAAGCTCAATACAGCTGTAAAATCACATCTTTTGATTTTTTCAGCCATGTTATGGCTGCAATTAATCAGCAGTATACAAATAAACCATTCTCCGATGTTGTCCAAAAGAAGCCAACTGCAGCTGCGAAATCACTTCTTTTTGTTTTTTCAGAGAAGTAGTAAACCGTCCTCAACCAAAAGCATTAGAAGAAACAATCACCTATATAATCAATCAGAGAAAAGAGCAAGTGAAACATATACTTGAAGATGCAATGCTGCTGCTAACAGTTCGAGCTGACGAAATCTCGGATCTCCCGCATGACCTCATGATAGTGGTTTGTGTTGGGCAGGAAGTAGAAGCCGATTGTGGCCTTCTCTCGATAGATGAGGCGAACGTTGTGGCCTGCCTTCCTGAGCCCCTCCGCATAAGCGAGCTGCCACTCCTGCGTGGGATCTAAGCTGGCCACAGCCAGAAGGGTCTTAGGGAAGGGAAGCCCCTGGAGCGCGACGCCGTTGGGGCCAAAGGGATTGCAGGCAGGGTGATCTCGATCGGCCCCTTCGGGGAGGAAGGCCTTCCAATACCAATCCCGATCCTTGAGCACCACAAAGTACTTCCCATCCAATTTCAGCTCGGATTCAGTCCTCTCCTTCCCTCCGAACAACGGATTCACCAGGATGTTACCCGAGATCCGGATGCCGGATTCCACCGCTCTGAGGGCGACGTGGTGGGCGATGTTGCCGCCCGAGCTGTCACCTGAGAGGAAAACGCGGAGCTTGGAGTCCTCCCCGCTGCGCAGCCAGGGCTGAGAAGAGGCCCACTTCAGGGCGGTCCAGCCGTCGTCGTACGCGCAGGGAAAGCGGAACTCGGGGGATCTCCGGTAATTGACGGAGATGACGACGGCGCCTCCACAGAGATTGACGAAGCGGCGGCAGAGGGTGTCGTAGATTGCGCTGTTGGAGGAGGAGTGGGCGAAGCTGCCGCCATGGAAGAAGATGATCACCGGAAACGGGTCCGCCGAAGGAGGGCGCTGGAGGTCAGAAAGGAGAGACTTTTGGGGGGTTTGGTCGTTGGATGGGGCCGGAGCTGGGCGGTAGATTCTTGCCAGAAGGTTCGAGAGCCGGTCGAGCAGAACGTCGAAGGAGATGACTCCGTCGACGGGGGAGGAGCTGGCCGGTACTTTTCGATCCAGGAACTCTGCCAGGTGTCGGTCGAAGCTTCCGTCTGGCCTGCGGAGCATCGTGTAGGCTACCTTGAAGTTGGAGATCAGAACCCAAGTGTTGAGGGGAACCACCGTCTGCCAAGGATTAAAGGCGGTGGATGAGTCAGTATTCGGCTAACACAAAATTGGATTTTTAAGGGGAAAAATGCTTTCATTTTGTTTATTTATAATGAGAATAATGAAGGCGCAAAGACTGCAGTTTTTATTTTTATTTTTTCCGATGAGAGGATTTTCATTGTTGTTCGTCTGCGAAGGATTGGAGGCGGTGAATGAGTGAATGATTCGGCTTATGAAAAATTGGATTTTTAAGGGGGGAAGTGTTTTCTTTTTTTCTTTTTTTTACGAGAATGATGTAGGCGCAAAGATTACAGTTTTTTTTTTCCGATGAGAGGATTTTTATTGTTGTTCGTCTGCGAACAATTGAAGGCGGTGGATGAGTGAGTGATTCGGCTTATGCAAAATTGAATTTTTTAGGGGGAAGATGTTTTCTTTTTGTTTCTTTCCTTTCGAGCCTGTTTAGTGTTCGTTCTACGAGGGAACAAAGTCGCAAAAACTACAGTTTTTTTTCCGATAAGACGTTTTTCGTTCTCGTTTTCTTTCAAAATCTAAGAGAAGAGGTTGCAGAAAAAAATTCAAGAAAACCCTAGAACACGATACTGATTTGGATAAAGTTGATCGGAAAACATCCAAAGAACGGAAACAGGAGTTCGAGAGGGAAAACAAAAGCAAGAAAAAAACAAGGATCGAAGGACGATATCCAACGGATAACTCCCAGAATCATCAGTTCGAATGCCAATTTCACGCATTAATTTGCAAAGATGAAATGGAAATAAATAAAGCCGCGGAGCAAAGAGAAGCAGAGTTAAGGTAAGAAAATGGAAAATCTTTTATTAAAGTACCTTTGACTCGTTCGCGTTAACCTCGTTGCTTCCGGCCATGGCGAGACGCTTCTCTCTCTCTCTCTCTCTCTCTCTCTCTCTCTCTCTCTCCCTCTCTCTCTCTCTGCCCAACTATGAAATCCTCTCGCAAATCTAAAATCTTTATTTGTATCTATCAATTCCTCTCGCAAGCAGAGGCCAAAGAATAAAAATGCGGCGGTGTCGTCTTTTCCAGAAAAGTTCTCTCCTGTACTAAAAGCTTACAGCAAAAATGGGATTTTGAAGCCGATTCTGTGAAATCCAAGCTTAGCAACAGAATCCAAGCCCCTTTGCTGATCGGAATCAAGATTCCTTATCAGGCCTTCAACTCCTTCCTCTTACAAGAAAACACGCCAGACTCCGTATAGGGAGACTCAAAGGCAGAGAGGGAGGCTCAGAGAACAAAGATGAGGGGATATTAAGAAGAGGGAGGCAGATGCGGATGCCGAGTCAAAGCAGACGCGGACAGAGAAGAAGAACAGAATTAGAGTGAGAGAACAAAGGCCGGAGAGAGGACAAAAAATCGGTGGCGGCTCAAGAAAAAAACTTCATGCCGTGGCACCTCAAAAAAATTCGATTTTCAAACTTTTTCTTTGGGATTAGAAGAGAACATTTGGAACAGTACAATTCTTGAGCTATACATAAAACAAAAAGTGAGTAAAGTTGTCGCACACGTTAAGAAAAGAGTTGAAACTTGAGACATAAATTTAAGTATGGTGAACATGTTTTTATAAATGCTGTGAACAGAGATGGAGGGGAATGGGAAATAGAGAATCAGTTTACAATCTAGATGCTTGGCTTGCTGCACTGTAGGGGCAAGTTCCCTCTCTTCCTCATCTAAGAATCCTAAAATATAAAGTTAAAATTTTCTTGCCACACCCACTCTTTGAATAAATATAAACTTAAAATTTTAATATTTCATTTTAATTTCGGATTGTGAGAAATGTTTTATGCGTTTTGATTTGGGCAAGTAATCGTGATTTCTAAGAGTTAAAGAGAGATGTAAACACAAGTTTGTCTGCATTAAAGAAGTCTTTCATTAGTAATATTGTTAGGTTTTATAAGGGTTTGTAAATTCCAAACTTATTGTAACTCCCTTATCCGCTAGTGAAATTTTGCTATCTTCTTCGTAGACGTAAGTGCTAGTACTGAACCACATAAATCATTTGTTTGTGCGTGTTTGTGATTACATACGTTATTTTCTTACTTTATTTGATTTGCTCAACATCTCAAGCATTTGTTCCTTATTGATTTATACCTTATTAGTTCCCATCAATGTTAAATTGTTAAATTCAATTCTAGTTTTACACTTTTAAACTACTTTAATGATGACAATTAAATGATTTTCTTAAAATAGTTCTTTATCTTCAAAAATGATTATCTTTTTTATAGTTACTATAAGTAAAAGATATAACAATCTTTGTAATTTCCTTTATCATGTATAATTTTTGGCTATAAATTTGTTAAAAGATTCTTAAAATGTTTCAAATTAAAGATGTGTATCCTGTACGTTCTAATAATTTGGATACAAGAAGTAGGAATTAATAATTTTTTGTTTTAAAATTCAAAAAGTTCATTCAAACAAAATAGATAAAAAATTAAACTAAATTATTATTCAATTTTTTGTATAACTAGATAAAAAAATTATTAAGTTCAAAATGTTTTAATATTCAAAAAATTAAGAGAAATAAAATTTTAATTAAATAATTATTAATATTGTATATTTTAAAAATAAATGTTAAATATAAAAGTAGTAATTAATTGATCTATAATTTTAATAACATAAAATTACAGAACCATGTTTATTTTTTAAAATATAGGCTGCCGCACGCATTTTTCTTTCGTTGATTCGTCAACACGCCTTTATCGTTCTAGCTCGCTGACAGTCTTCGTTTCCGTTGATAACAAACACGTTCGCCAAAGTTTCATCGTCGTTGCCAATTCGTCCTTGTTGGCTTAGTCATCTTTATTTGTCAAGTCATGGCTCTTAGTCTAAGAGAGACGAACATAAATCTGAGGCTTGAGGATTGGAGATTGTTAAATGAAAATGAGCAATGACAATTACAAAACCTAATAATTAAAATAGAAATATTAAGAAGTAAAATGTTATGGCAATCTTCCTACGATAATATATAAAATTACATCATTTTATTATTGTTTATTTATTTATATTAGAATAATAAAAATATTATTTTTAAATTTTATATTAAAATATATCTAAATCTTATTAAATAAATTTTATTAAATATCTAAATAATATTATTTTTGAATAAATGCTGTAAATTTATGATGAGTTAAAATTCATATAACATTTTAGTGCTGTCAATTTATGATAAAATGTGAAACCCTGCTTGCTTGACATGGAGCGTCTTCACCGATTTCTATCTGGCTCGCCGCCCTATGGCCGCTCTCCAAAGCTCCAATCTCTGGATAATCGCACGTTGATGGCGATCGCGTGGGCCGTCAGCAGCTAAGGCGCTGTTCCTGTACGGGCTGCTTGTGTAAGACCTAGTTTTCTTCTGCCGGTTTTCAGCTTTTGATATTTCATTCCTTGAAAAAAAAATTTCGGCCATCATATTTTCTTTCATATTTCAACAATATTTAATGCATTTTATTGGAGTAAACGATTTGTTGCAAAAATCACGTTGGATTCTATTTGCAAAGTTATTAAAAGAGCATGTTATTCAAATTATATGCTATTGAGTTTGTAGTGGATGCTTGGTTAGGGTTATCTGCATGTTCTGTGTTTTGTTAGGATATTTTAATTTTACTCTCTATTATAATACCTGTTATTTTGTTTTTTTTTTTTTTTTATTGAATCACATAGAGCTGAAAGCCTCCGGTAGTGCTATCTGAATAACATTAGACACTAGCAAATTTGCAAAATTTTCAATGGTAAGTAACATAGCTTCGAACAAAACATCTGTTTTTTGATATTATTGGGGAACAACATAACAATTCCCTCATAACTTTTCAAATAACATCGAACCAAACTAGCCCGTCGCTGGGTTGTTTCCACATGATACATGCTCATCATAACTTTTCTAATTTTGTTCTAACTGATGTATAGAGAGATTAACCACAAAAAAATGGTATAAACAAATGGAGGAGGTTTACTTGCAATTTTGGAGTGGGAAGTCTATTAAAGAAAACAACAAGTTGAAAACAGAAGCACCTCAGTGCCTTACAGCAAAAGCTAACACAGAATTCATACGGGAGAAATGTAACACTTAGATAGAGTTATTGTTCAGTTGTTCTTCTTTGGATAAAGGATCAACCTCTCTTCAATGAACTTTGATGTATAAATAGGCTAAATCTGTAGCTTCTATTAATGTTGTTTTTTCTTTTCTTTCTTCAGCTGTAATTCCTTTTCAAGGCATACAGATAGTTCCTCAATCTGTAATTCTTTTTTCCTAAAGCTACAAAAAAGAGATGTAAGAACTAGTTATTGTCAACTGATATTGAGACATGCAATACTAAATTATGAGCGATACATCTACCGCACTAACCACATCTTGAATCGAAGAAAATACATCCAAGTGATGTTTTCTCCATCTCGATGAGAGTCCAGCCATCATTCTTGTTTGTCTAGTACATACAAGATCAAATTATCATGATTGATCTTTAACAATGTGAATGGTTCTCTCAAAGGACTAGCTAAAATTTGTTGATGGTTCACATAATTAGTTACTGAAAAAATTTGTTGATGGTTCCTTCAGCTGTATTTTCTTTTCTAGACAATAGATAAAAACATTCTTCAATTTGTAATTTTTCTTTTTCTTGAAAGTTACAAAGAAGAAATTAAGAATTATTTTTCTCATATGATATCAAAGATATGCAATGCTAAATGACGAGTGATACATCTACTACATTAATCACATATAGAATTGAAGAAAATATAGCTAACCCATATGTTCTACATTTCAATTAGAATCCATCCATCATTCTTGTTGTTCTAGTACATATAGGATCATATTATTATTCATGGGCTATAGCAATGTGAATGGCTTCCCTTTCAATGAACAAGCTAAAATTTGTTGATGGTTCAATAGCAATACCAAATAAGATGATGCAACATTCACATTGCTAGAAAGATGTAACATAATAGTACTTATTGGATTATACCGAGCTATTTCACCTTTCATCTACAAGGCCATTATTTTTCTTGATTGTGCAATTGACATGATGATTTTAATACACTTAAGGTATGACTTTAGATTATTTGATATAATTTCTCAAGAAATTCAGCCGGTCAATGAGTATTTTTAACAAATGAAAGTATTATGGGAGAAGCTAAAGAGTCTTAGACCCATGGATAGATTTATTTGTAACCCAAAATATTCATGTGGTGATTTGCAAATCACGAAGAAATATTAGAATGATTATGTAATCAGATGTGTAAAAGGATAAATGAAAACTTTGCTACTCTTAAGACAAAAGTGAAAGCAATGGATCATTTGCTTGATTTTAACAATACAATATGAAAGAGATGTCAATAACAATGCACAAAGACCACATCATTTGAATGTTTTATTCATAAGGAAATTTATAGTAGTTGGGAATAATCATCAAGAATTTAGGCATGGAGGTGGAAATAATATGAAGAAAAGAGGAAATATTAGTACATGCCATATGCAAATCGGAACGACATTGAAGAGGTGTTAACAAATTTCAAACAAACTTAAATGTAGCTTTTATTGCCACACAAGACATACAATTGAAGTTTGTTACAAACATGTAATGTTCTTGTTCAAGTACTTTGCTAGTGTTTGGTCAATTTGAATGAGCTTAGTGAGAAAGAGAGCAACCTCCTCTTAGATGTTTTTTGGCAGAAACAACATTTGGAGGTAAAAAGGAAAGTATATTCTAACAAAGGAATAAGTGGAGGCAGCGATTTAGTGGTTCAATTCACTAAAAAAATCTACATCTTTTTGAAGACTATGTAGTTTGTGGAGGATACAGGTAGGTCAGCCTTGTTCACTCTTGTATTACAATAAAAAAGAGAATAAAACAAGGAAGAGCCTCCTTCTCTTGTATTTTGTGTGTGAGAGGGAGCTTCTAGTGATGCAATATGATGGTTGCCAAAGAGTATGACCATCTAAATGCCAGTAAAAACTCATAACTAGATTTGAACTTTTTCATGGATAAGAGAGCTATTTATAGAAAAATGTATGGGACAAGTCGTTGAGACTTAATCGCGTGGAGTTTTCTTGTTGTCTTACAGAGACATGTTCTCTGACAAGTGGTAGACATACAGTTTATTGGAAAGGCATGGCGGTAGGTGGTGCATATCCAGATATGTTGGTTATCATGGAATATTTCATTGTTGATGGTTTAGGAGAATGGAGATGGTTTTAAACTTAGCTTTGAGCGTAGGAATTCATGGAGCTTGTTCATGTGGTCGATCTTCATGTGAGCACCAAGGTTAAAATTTCTCACCACCCCAAGTTCACAGGCAACCGTGTTCCAAATAAATAATATTACTTAACATTATTTTTGTTATGGCAAGTGTTTTTTGTCACTTGACTTGGTTGTTTGGAGGACCCTTCTTTACAAGGGTTTTTGTCAACAATTTGGTGGTACTCACCTCTTCGGTGTTGATATATTTGGTGATTCTCCGCAATAATTTGGTTATTCTGGTTGGATATTTCTTTATGATGTTATATTGAAATTTTGGTTTGCAAAGTCCATGGATGAATGCAAGTCACGAAATGGGCTTGGCCTTATCATGGATGTCATGCAGTGCTTGAGTGAATTGTGACATATTGACAAAGGAACTCTCATTTCTCTTAAACATTGCAAATGTTCTACAAATTACTTAGTAAGTTGAGTAAAACTTATTATGCCATCACGTGGTTGTGAGTTGAATCAACGCTGAACTAATTTCATGAGTGTCGTTGTAAGGAGTTTACACTTCACTATGTTGCTCACATTGTAAAGGGAGACTGGTGTCTTGAAATGGTTTGTGGCTAACAAGATCCGTAATACTTCTGTAGACCTCAAAGCTCAATGGCTCGAACCTCAAAAGGATAGTTTCAAAGTGGATCTCCCAATGCCATGGGGAGCGCAACTACATCTCCCTTTCATCTAATCTTCTCAGTGGAGGTACGAGCACCGTCCAAAATTTGTGTTGTTTCCAAAGTTCCAAAACCATCTCATTCGAGTAGTTATGAAATGGCACGGAGGCGTTCCTGGTGACTCTTGTCGCGTAGTTTCATACTAGAGCTTCTAGTGGGCTTAGGGTGACCACCAGATGAGAAAATTGGGACTACTGGAGTGAAAATTGACACAAAGTTATGTGGGTTGAAAGTTGGGAACAATGTTGTTGCATCGATGTCAGTTATCCCTGTGACTTTGGATTGGGGAACTAGTTTGATGGGAGCTAAGGGCGTGTGAACCCCTTGCGAATGGTGAAGGCGCTTTAAGTTGAGCTAACCAAAGATGATGTACCTCGATCTAGCTTCGTTGTTGTTCCAAGGTTTTAACAAAGTTTCCACATAGGCTTGAAACAGTGGTGGAAGCCCTTATAAGGATGGGAAGGTTGAGGATGGAGGTCAAGCTAAGGGGGTGTTGTCTTGCACCATTCGGATGTTGAGAAATGGTTTCTTTTTTGAATGCCCCCAAATGTTTTATCTAAGTGCTTCACTAGTGTTTAAAAGCAGAGTGAAATGAAAGTATCATTCTCATCGACATTTTGTGATAACAGAGATGAGCCGTGGAGGTAAAAGGGAAAGTAAAATTTAACAAAGGAGAAATTAGAGACATGGATTTATAGTGATTCGACTTACAACGAGAGGTTTATGCTCACTTGGAAGATGTGGCCTGTTGTTTCACAGTGTAGTTTTGTGGGTGACATAGGTAGGTGAATCTTATTGAAGAAGACTCATTCTTGTATTACAATAAGAATGGGATACAATAAATAAAAGTTTCCATCTCTTTAGTATTTTGACTTGTAGGTAGCTTCCAATGATGTAGTATGGCAATGAACAGATAATACAAATACCAAGATGCAGTGAACATCTCATAATCAGGTTCAAACTCTTCTTTCATGGAGAAGAGATGTTTTTATAGGGAAAAGCCATGGGACACGCTGTTGGGGCTTGAATGTTATGACTGTCTTGTTAGCTTTATGGGGACAATCTTTGACAATGTGGAAGGATGTACAATTTGTTGGAAAGACGTAGTGGCAGATGACATGTGCCAAGATATACATGGAAGATTCTGTCATTGGTGTCCAAAGAATGGAGATGATTACAAACTTGGTGTTAAACATTGAAGCTTTTAAGTAACTTGGTAATGGTGATGCTAACTTGACAAAACTTGTATATTCATGATATAAATGAAATCAAGTGAAGCAACAACAAAGTTGTGGCTTGTTTAAGGATGTGGCATAGATAAGGGTTTAATGCTCCCGTTGTAGATTGATCACTTAATTAAGTCTTGACACATGATTGAACCAAATCACACACAAAGTCATGCAAAACATATATTCTATAAGATCTAAACCTAGAGTAAGGCAAGTTACAATTTTGTCAATATTATTTTCATGGAATCAAAGACAAATAGGTTCACTAGAATCTTGGACCAACAACAACAATTATCAAGCATTCAAAAAGTAATGTGTATTCTTAGAACAATATACAAACTGAGAATAGTCCCAATGGATCAAGTAGCTTCACACTAGATCAAGATCTTTGATGTTGTTCATGTATGCATATTATTTCATGTTCGACAAGTGGAAAATTGAATAACAATTCATGTTATTAGACTCAGGGACGAAGGATCACATACTATGCACCTTAACTTTTTTTTTATTATAAAAAGGTGAAAAACATTATATGATTTTACCAAATCAAGGAAAAGTATGTCTCATATATAGAAAGAGTGAGTTTTTGCCTGATTTCAAATTAAAAATGATGTCTAATCTCAATGTGTTTAGCGTGTGAATGCTAAACAAGGTTCTTAGCAAAGTCCGAACTTGAAAATTTGACAAGATCAAATGATATAATGCTGTGGGGTACCAAAGATTGGGTGCCATTAAGATATCTGAAGATCACTTTGACGAGTGCTTGGAATTTTGACAAGGGCTTGGGTGCTATTAAAATTTGACAAGAGTCAGCTTGGAATTTGGCACACAAGCGGACATTAAGTATGATGTCTTGTCTACATGTTATTCAATTCAGGAGGGCGCATATCATATTACAATATAATTTTGGTCTACAAGTTTACTAGAAAAATCATGATCTAACTTGACATTGTGGCTCATGGATAGGGCTAACTTTAAGTCGACTTTATTTCTAGTCATTGTGAATTTGAACTCAAAATTTTTGGGTTTGGCTCTACTCGATATCAACTCTAACTCGAGCCGAGTCAGTTCAACCTGAATTGATTTGATTTTGAAAAAACTCAAAATTAATTCAAGCTTCATTCAAAAATAAAATGCTAAAAAATTTGAAAAGAGATGGGATTTGAACCTGGAACCTATCTTCTTCTAAAATTGTCGTGCAAATCAATTGTGCTGAAAACACAACTCTTCACTTATTATTAATTCCAAACAACTTGATATTAAAATGCTAAATATTGAAGGAAAGAGGATTTGAACCCATGACCTCTCATTCTAAAATTGTGTTGCAAACAAATTGAACCGGATACACGTATCTTAAATTCATTTATTTTTAATTGTGTCGGCTTGAATCATAAATTAAGAGAGCTGACCAAGAATCAAAATCAACTAGAAAAAATTAAGGCTGAAATACGGCATGTGACTTGGCTAAAAATTGTTTGAATCAAAATTTGAGTGTCTTGAGTTTCAAACAAAATTGCAGCCCCGCTCATGGGTGTGTTGTAGGCTTTCAAATTGCTTAAGAAGATTTTGAGTGTATTTAGTTTGTGATAAAAAAGTGCCATAATGTAATGACCCAAGTTGTCAAAACTAGGATCCTAGGCAACTTTAAATATAGGTCAAACCAAAGATACCATTGGAAATAGTATATATTTTTATGGTCATAATGCCTAGGTTTGGGAGTAATCTGAATAATGATTAATCATAAATTAATTTTTGAATTTTTAATTTCAGAAAATTTGAAAAATAAAATATAAGTTCAAATAAAAAAAATTTAGTGCTATCGGATTAAGAATAATAAGAGGATGTTAAGTTTAAAGTTTTGTCAAAATTGAAGCACCAAATTATCGTAATTAATTTTCAAAATTTTAAACATTGAAAATTAATATAAAATAAATTACAACTCGTCTCATCAAGATGCATCTCCTGGTCAACTTTCATTTACGGTACTTCCTTGTTAAGTTACTTATTAAGTATTTTAAGTTATTACGTTACTTACTGATTAAGTTACTTTCTTATTAAGTTATTTTCTCATTTACTCGTTAAGCAAAGTATTTTAAGTTACTTTCTTGTTAAGTTACATTTTCATTAAGTTACTTACTCATTAAGTAAAATAATTATTTTTCTCTTTATAAATAAAACCTAAATCTCCCCCTTCCTTCTCCTTATACTTCTCCCCTCATTCCTCCAACCCCCCATCGACAAAGCCGCCGCCCCTGCTCCTCCTTGGCCGCTGGCTAGCCCCTTCTCTTCCCTCCCTCTTCCTCCTTCTTTCATCTATAAAAGGAGTCATAAACCTTCTCCTCTCTACAAAGCTCCCCTCCTCTGGCCAACCGTCCTCCCCCAAGCCTCACCAACCCAGCAACCGCTGTCGACCTCCCCCACCCGTCGCCGACGATGGAAAAGCTCCTCTGAACGAGGAAGAAGAGGAGAGAGAGTTAGTGACTGGAATTTTATTTTAATTACTATAAAAAAAGAAAGAAAACAAAATTAAATAGAATATTTATAAATAATAATAATAATATTAATTATTATTATTGCAAATTTTTTATTGTCAGTTTATTTCAAGTTATTTTATTTTTGTCAATTATTATTATTATTTGTCCTATTATTGCAATTTTTTTGTTGTCATTTTCTTTCAAGTCATTTTCATTTCTGTCAATTATTATTATTATTCTTATTGCAATTTTTTATAGTCATTTTCTTTCAAGTTATTCTCATTTTTGTCAATTATTATTATTATAATTTTCTTATTATCATTTTTTTTCAAGTCTTTTTTATTTATGTTAATTATTATTATTATTATTAATATTATTATTACTGCAATTTTTTTATTGTCATTTTTTCCCAAGCCATTTTCATTTTAGTCAATTATTATTATTATTATTATTATTACTATTATTATTATTATTGCAATTTCTTTACTATCATTTTCTTTCAAGTCATTTTCATTTCTATCAAGTATTAGAATAATAATTATTATTTATTGCTATCAATTTTTTTGTTATTTTAATTTATGTTAATTTCTATTATTATTATTATTATTATTATTTTTATTATTGTTATATTTCATTTTAAGTTAAGAATAAATAAATGATAAATTTTACTAAAAAATATATCAATGTCATTTTAATATTTTAAAAAAGCATTATTTTAAATATTATGCTAATGAATAATATGAAGTAATTTCCTCTAATAAAATTACGTATATACAAATTTGAGAGAAATCAACACAAGCCTACAAACTTAAAGAATAGGAAAATTAGGTACCCGATATCATTTTTTGTCTTTAATGCTTTATATTGCTTCTTAGCAATGCACATGAGCTTATTTTCATTTGTTATAATATTTTAAAATGTCACAAACAAAATTATACATGAAATGTCTTGATAATTATATAGATGATAAAGAAGTACACCCCATTGCTAGCATTTTATTTTAATTTTTATTTCTATTAAAACTTTGTACTTTTAAATAAATACTTTATATTGAGCAGATATGAACTTATTTTGTAAATATTAAATTAATATGAATGGATAAATATTGTAATTTCATATGAAATCAAAGGGCAATACCCTTCCGTATTATTTCACTTAAATGCTCAATAGGGTCCTGCGGCTCCAAGAGTTTGACGTTGGTTTAGCTCATGCTAACCTGGCGACGGGTCTTCACACATACTCATCTTGTTTGATTTGGAGTTCTAGGAAGAAATTAGCTCTCTATCATGCTTGTCTTAAGTTATTTACTCGTGAGAGAGGCGGATTCCATTAATGCGGGGTCAAAGGCCAAATAAGGTATTGCCAATGTACACCTGAACTATTAAAATGTTTGAGGCTTCCTCATAAGAATTATGGTTGTATTGGCGAAGCCTCTAGTGAAACAATGGGTCATGAGAAATGTACCTATCGAATCACATCCTAAGTGCTTATTTCAGATTATAGAGTTCATTCTTCAGCTTGAAAACTTATTCAGATATTCTATGTTTTTGAATCCTAGGGATTGTTCAGCATAAACATTCTCTTTGATGTATTCATTTAAGAAGACACTCTTCACATCAACTAAAAGACTTTTAATCTAACTTCAGAAGCTAATAATCTATCTACTAATTTAGCCTTATTTTTAATAATTATTCACTCATCATTAAGTTTATTATTGACGACTCTTTTATTTTGATAAAATTATGATTATTGGATTTTTCTACAACTCCCAAACTTATTTCTTTCTAGTTATATTTCTTCTTAAATCACAATAACTCAATTTTCATTTGCAAATACTTTTTCTATAAATTGATGTTCCACCAAAGAAATACAATTTGGTTATTTATCTTATTCAGAGGGGCACTTTTAGTCTGAACACTTTGTAAGCATTTCCAATGATCTGTTTGAGTATGATTTTGATTAAACCTTCATTCCCTTGGTAGATGGGCTCTATTATTCTCAATTTTTTTCTTATCCAGTTTAGGATTTCTAAATTTTTCTACTAAACTATTTCTTAACGATAGTTGGGATTTAAAATCCATTTTAATTTCTCAATAGTATTCTTCCTCAAAATAAATATTCTATATTATTTTCTTGAAGAGGAGCAATCAATAAATAGTAACTTGAGTTAAACTTGCATGATTAATGTCAAGCACGAATCATCTATAGCCAAAAGTATTTTAATGCGAAATTTTTTATTTTTTTTTTAAAGTAATGCTATGGAGTTTTTCTGATAAACTCTTGAACATACACATGATTCGTGATATAGCACACAGTATTAACCATTTTACCTTAAATACACGAGTAAATTGCACTTATATCTCATGAACCTAGTTATCCCACATAAAATTTATTTTACTCTTTGTGACTCCGTTTTGCTGTCATGTCTTAAGAGCTGTAAATTTATGCTTAATTTTAATTTTTGCACCAAATAAATCAATCTCTAAATTTCTAAATTCACTACAATGATTTTTGTGAATTGTGGTACTGATTTAATCTAAAATCTTATGATTTTTAGTGAAATGCTCTAATTCATGGAAAGTTGTCCTTGGTGAATTAAAACAACCCATGTGATTTTATTTTGTATTTTGTATTTTTATGATATTTTTAGTTTATTTGAAGTTGTTGCTTGTCTCCTTTTAAATTAGTGCAAACTTTATTGTTTTTGTAGATCACATTTTCATGCTTTCTTTTTTCTTTATTATTATTATTTATTTTACCAATATTATTTTAGGGAGAGTTTTTGTTCCTCAAAAATACAAAAGTTATTATGAAGTCTTATGATGATTTCACGAAGGTAGAGATTGTTGACTCCATGGGCATGTGAGGCACCATTTTGGTGATAACAATAATTTTGTAATAAATTTTGAGGTTATTAATATTTTTTAATTGTGTTAGGACTTGCAAGCATTAGATTTCTTAACAACCTTGAGAAAGGTTAAAAATAAATTTAAGTAAATCAAGGATTCAACATCTTGACAAGCAGATCTTAACCAAATATGAAGACATTGATACTTGCTTATTGTTTGCTTACGTTTGCTTTTAATATTTTACAGTACTAACTATATAAAAATATTGTATTAAAATTTTTTCTTTGTAAAATTTTTTGCTACCAGGCGTCCGGATGCACTCTAATACATGCCCAAATAAGGCACCTAGAAGAATCAAGTATGGTGTCCAGGCCATATGTTTTTGTGGGCTCTTTGAGCTGAGTCCACCTTGTAATCACTCATGCTTTAGAGCCTGCCTAAACTTATTGTTCTTGGCTTTATAAGTTGTTTGTGCTCCACGTATATATAGAAGCACTTGCCTTGATCCCAAACTGTCCCAAGTGCTCCAAAATTTTATCTTATACTCTCTTAGGCTTTAAAGAAAATTTCAAGCTCTCCTAATTTTAGATTAGTTCAAGTTCATAGAGACTAACTGTAAAACAGTACACTATTTTTTCTTGCTATCTTTTGCAAAAACCTATCATTGTGAGTTGTGCAAGGACTGTGGCATCTGTGTTGTGAAGATGGATTATATATGGCTTCTCCGTCATCAGGGAGCGAGTGTACTTAAGCCCACTTGGGCGTCAGAATTGTTGATGACTAATTTGGCATGAAATGTAAGCGAGGCTTTTGATAAGTGATTGGCTGAACGTCAGATTCTTGCCAGAGTGAATCTTTTGTGCCTTACATGGCTTGTCCATCGCCCTTCTTTTTTACTTGGCTGAAAATGTGTTGGTATTCTCACGGCGTATTTGAGTTGGGGTTACCAAAGAAAAACACAAAAATTCACACAATAGCACAAAATCACAACACAAGCCACAAACATTCATACCTTAATAAGATGCTCCTTTGCTGTGCAGCATTCAACTGGCAAGCACGTCTACCAAAGGGGCATTTACTCCACCCACCCACAGACCTAAAATCCATGTATAGCCCTACAGTGTTTCTCATTGGATCCATGTGAATTAGCCAATCAGCTATTCTTTCCAGCCAAATACTGCTGCTTGCTCATCATACGTTGCAGTAGAGTGGGACTGGGTTGAGTTGAGCAAAGCTTTCTGGAACTGATCATTAGATCCCTTGAAATAGTTGGCTAAAATAAGTGTGGATCCTGAAGGGGTGAAGGCTTAACTCCTATGTTGACTATAGATAGCTTAGGGAAAATTATTGACTTTTTAAGGGGAATGACTAGATGACATCTAGTAAGACAGAATTTTGTTGTGCACAGAGTGTTTTTTGTGGGCTGAGGGTATATGTCTCCTCATAATTTTAAAAACATACTATATCAAGTGTAGACAATGAAGGAGCAAGGAGACTCAAGGTACACATTTCAGTGTATTAAGTATAAAAAAATTGAACATAAATACTAATTGTGATCTTAAATTAGTATAAAAATAAAATAGTTCCTTGATTTTTTTGGCCACGCTAATTTATTTTTCTTGCTTGAGTAATCTATACACCAACTCATGGGTTTTAGTTAATAGTATAGGGCTAGGCAATAAATTTGATATGGCATGCAACTTGTGATGGGCAGAGATATTAAGCAAAGGCTTATATTTTCTTCAAGGTTTAACATTCTTCTTATTTTTGTAGATTAAATTTTTTTAATAAATTTAGTGGATGACATATTTTTTGATTTTTCATATTTAAATTAAGCTTTTTAACATTATTGGCTATTACTTATCCAAACTAAGGGGCTGTTTGGCTTGCTATAATTTTCCTGCAAAATAAAATATTTATAGGTAGAACTAAAATCCTAGTGTTTTGGCTTGGGGTAAAGTTTGGGTAAAGTAAATTTTTGTGGAATTAGTTATCCCCAAAACCTCAATTTCCTGTGATTTTGGTTATGCCATAATCAAGAGCAACCTGTTGATTTAGGTTTAGGTCAAATCAGACCCAGTCTGATCCCAATTTTGTTTGTTCAGTTTTGCACTGATATCTTTTGTTTTTGGTCTCTACATGCTAATTATTGAGCTAGATGGGGTTCCAGATTTGTTGTTTGTAAGAGATTTAGGAATCATGTTTCAAGTCAATAATTGTGCTATATCAAACAATGTTTTATGGTTTCAAATAGCTATTTTTTTTTATCATTGCCATGCTAGGATACGTAATTCACACCAAAGTAACTCCTCATAGCTTTGGTCAACTTGTGTTATCTTTGCTTTTACTTTTTCAGCTGGTGATAGCTTATGAATTTGCGATGGAAGCATCATTTGTTACTGATGAAATTGATGAAGTGAAGGATGCTTGCTTGAATGATATGGTGTCTTCAGATGCTAAAGATCCTCAGGTATAGCCTTATGTAATTTTCAAAAGAATCTCTAAGTGTAGTTTGGATTTTTGGATTGTTTAAATGCACGATTAAATTTTATCCCTCTCATTTTCCAGGAGATGATTAATGATCTTTCTGAAAAGGATGAGGTAAAAGAGATGGTCATTGGCACTGATAATGTTGATAATGTAGAAGAAACTGATAAGATTGAACTGAATGTGGATGATAAGACTCCTAGCTTAGGAATGGTGTTTACTACATATGATGAAGCTTCTAACTTCTATAAAGAGTATGCATTGCGATTAGGGTTTGGTGTTGCTGTCAAGAAATCATCTTTCTCGAAATCTGGAGTATGTCGGAGGTTGATACTTGGATGTTCTAGAGGTGGCAGAGGTCGGGAAGACGCGTGTTACCTAGCAAGGCAGACTGCAAAGACCAATTGTGAGGCTATGATTGCGGTGAAGCTATGGGGTGATGGCTTGTTGCATGTTGTTGATGCCAGATTTGAACACAATCATCCTCTCAGTCCTTCAACCGCACAATTCATGAGATGTTACCAAAAGATGGCGCATGCCAGGAATCTTGTTCAACCAGGTGGGCATAGAAATTCCCATATTGTTGACAAGGGATGTATAAACATGACTGAAATAGGAAGGCTGAAGCTTGGGGAAGGGGATGATGAGGCCATTCATCAATTTTTTATTCGGATGCAGAATAAGAGCCCAAAGTTCTTTTACTCGGTGGATCTGGATCAGCTTGGTCAAATGAAGAATTTGTTTTGGGCTGATGCAGTGTCAAGGGCTGCAAATCGATATTTTGGCGATGTTATTGCTGTTGATACAACCTGCTTGACTGAAAAGTATGATTTGCCACTTGTTTCTATTATTGGTGTAAACCATCATGGTCAATGTGTGTTATTGGGTTGTGGGCTGCTTTCTAATGAAACTGTTGAAACATACATTTGGTTTTTTAAAACGTGGCTAACATGCATGATGGGTTGCCACCCAAATGCTATTATCACAGACCACTGTAAAGCTATTCAGGATGCAGTTGCGGAGGTTTTTCCAGGAAGCAGATATCGCCTATGCTTATATAATGTGATAAGGAAGGTGCCTGTAAAATTAAAGGGGCAAGAAGAACTCAAGGAAATTAAAAAAGAGTTGAAGAAGCTTGCTTATGATTCCCTGCGAGCTTTTGAGTTTGAACAAGGATGGAAGAAAATGATCGAAAAATTTGAACTTGAAGGTAATGATTGGCTCACCGAATTGTATGATAATCGGCATTCATGGGTTCCGCTTTTTCTCAAAGATGCTTTTTGGGCAGGCATGTCTGTTTTTCAGCGAAGTGAGAACTTAAGCACCTACTTTGATGGAAGTGTGTATCCAAGGACTACATTAAAGCACTTTTTCAGTAAATATGAGACTATAATTCAAAATAGGTGCAAGAAGGAAACACAAGCAGACTCTGAATCATTTCACAAGACACCTCTGATAGCATCCAAATTTTACATGGAAGAGCAGCTATCCAAGGTCTACACCATTAACCTGTTTCAAAAATTCCAGGATGAGTTAAAGGCAACCATGTATTGTCATGCTTCACCCATCAAGGTAGATGGGGCTATTCATGTCTTTGAGGTCAAAGAATGTTCATATATTGAAAATGGCAAGAGAACAGATAGCAAGGATCATGAGGTCTTCTATAATGCAGAAGAATTGACTGTTCAATGCATCTGCGGCTTTTTTCAGTTTAACGGAATTTTATGCCGACATTCATTATCGGTTTTCAAGTTGCAGCAGGTTTTTGAGATCCCGTCTCACTATGTTCTTAATCGTTGGAAAAAGGACTATAAGAGATTGCATATTTTGGCTAATCATAGTAATGATATTGTTTCTGACAACCTAATGGACCGTCATGATTACTTATCCATGCGTTTTCTTCAACTTGTTGAAGTTGGTTTTTTATCTGAAGACAGGTACCAGCTTACTCTAAAGCTAATAAGAGAACTGGAAAAGTTTCTTTTAGATGACCAAGGATGCAGAGACAATCAACCAAGACTACTTTCTTTTGAAACCCAGCCCAGTCATTTTATACAGGATCTTTTGGCATCGCAGTTTGAATGTAATAAGAGCCATAGTTCTGTACAAGCTAAGAGAAGAGGCAGGCCACCTAAAAAAACTAAAGAATCTATTACAGAGGCGGACCAAACTGATAAGGAGCAGGTAAATGATTACTTGGTACTTTGTCAAGTGACAATTTTTGTACTTTGCTGTTTCTTGGTATCAGCCGTGTTTGTTCTGTGTTAACCAGGATTTTCTAAGGTCATCTCATCTTCAGATTGAGAATCCGGAACTGCAAGCTGCCTCGACTGGTTTACATGAGGATTCTCATATTGAACCACAAGGCGGCATTGATTTGATGGTTTGCCAATTGTTTAATCTTATCATGCTCTTGAATTTTTGAATAGTGATATTTGTCATATTTTTTTCTTGTTTTTAGGAAGAAGTTGGCCAGAATGACCTGTCATTTGGCAGGCATTTTGGAGTGGATATGAATCAAGAGCAAATAAGCAGCCAAGTGAGGTTGCAGCCCAGTAGTTTGTTTCAGGTTTCTCTACCTTGCAAGTGTTATACAGGCCAATGCTATTTCAAGGAGGTATTCTTGGTAACTTAGACATCTGACAAAATTTTCTATTACAGACACAATATGAACAGCAGGAATTAGGGACTTCAACGAGGATGCCATGGCTTTTTCATCAAGTGTATCAGGTTGCTGTTTTAACTTCTCTTTTTGTGGTTAAATCTTAAAAATGTTTATTAACTTGGTATTATTTTTTAGAATACCGCACTTGTTAGGTATTTGATTAATAGATTTAGTGCAGGAGGACCAATTTCCAAAAGCACCCTCTCCTCGAAGGACTGGATAGAAGATAGAGCATCTATCCAGTCTTAACAACTACATATGCTTGATTTAGTGGCTGAGTGTTTTGCTAGTGCTTTCAATGGACACAAGAAGCTGTTTGAGGAATTCTCTACAGCGTGGCCAACCTGCTGATAGCATATCCTGGTAAGAGTTTAAAAACTCCTGGGTTTCCTTGGTTTTATAATTTTTTTTCATTGTAATGTTTTAAATTTTAACACTTCTAGATGAGGTGGATGGTTACTTTAGGTGCGATCAACAATCAACATAAAATTTGCTGAATTAGCTTAACATGTAAGACTGGAATTGAGCCGAATTCGATTGAGTTAGATAAGACTTAAATTTGAAATTATCAATTTGAATACGACTTGAGCTGGATTCAAACTCCGATCTAATTCTAGTTGAGTCGAGTTCAAATAAAAATAAATCGAGTTTGAGCGGACTCGAACTAATTCAAACCAGCTCGGGAATTAATATTAAAATTATAAAATAATTTAATGACATCAAACTCATTAATTTTAGTAAAATTAAGAGAAATTTTAAAAATACCTAGAATTAAAAAATTATAATTTTAACATTTATTTAATTAAAGTATCTAATACTTTGCTTAATGATACGTTATTTGATTATCTAAAATTCTTAAATTTCGGTAACAACAGAAACAACAGAAACAACAGCAGAAATACAAGTACAACATAACAACAATATTTAACTCTAATTTAAATGAAATGAAAAAAAGAAAAAACAGCGTAAGGACACCAGTTCAACAATATTTAGCACCAACACCAGCATAAGTGCAAAATAAGAATTAGCAGCAACATTATCACAACAATATTTTCCATCATGACCAGCACAACAATGCCGCATTACAGGTTCACAATCAACACTTATGCTTTAGCACATTACACAATAATAAATATAACACTGCATTGCAGCAACACCATTTCACTAGGCATTAACTTTCATTCAAAGTTGTAATCCTGCAAGACTGTAATCTTATACAAACAAGAGAGCCAATGATTACCATGATATGGTTTAACTGAAATTGCAAAAATCAAAATACATAAAATGCAAACAACAATACTTTGCTCAAAATAACTTTGAAGGATCTGAGTCTAACTTTATGGCTCATTTGCATTTATTTTTAGAAGGACTCATGTTAACATTATTTCTCAAAGTTAGCACATTTGTAACCATTTACTTGCCCAATCTAATTATCTTAAATAAATTTCCAAATAAAACAATCAAAAACCAAAAAACTAAGCTGCCCAAATAATTTAGAGCTGCTAATTTGCTATTGAAAAATTGAGTTGGAAATACGTTGAAAATAAAAACTTTAGTTTCAAAAAATTTGAAAATTTCATAAACTGAGTTTGAAAATGTTAAATTTTTCAAAAAATTATGAACATGAATGAAAATGATTTTTGAAACTGATATTGAAAAAATCTAATTGAAAAATCATGTTTGCAAATACTTGAGAAACTACAATTTTATAACGCAGTAGCAGTTCATTTAAGCAACCGTTGCCCTAGCAACCTCAGAAGAATCTCTAGCAGCAACAATATCTCTAGCAAAGCACAAGTACAATATAACAACAATATTAACACCATTTTGACATCACTAGAAAGGCCTCTATTAGTTGACACGTTAACTTATCTTGCAATCTCACCAAAAGTTTACAAATAGCTTGAGAATTTTTTGAATATAACAATTGCTTCTCTAATAATACCAATAACATCATTACATTGCTTGAGGCCATCTTTAACTATAAACTTCAGCACGTGCACAATATCGAATATGAAAAAAATTTCTTAAAAAATAGCTTATTGGAGTTTTTAAATTCTTCAAAAGGGTATTTGCAACACTATTATTGGCACATGCGTTATCTAATGTAG